>CM073732.1:70987856-71587856 GCA_037113605.1 Calophaca sinica
GTTGGGGGCAGCCATCCAACCTCTTTTAACCAAACCCACTCAATTATCACTATTTCTACTCAATAGACACTCAATTATCACTATTTCTACTCAATAGACATTCAAACTCAAGAATTAAGATAATTAATCCTAGTACACCCTAAGAGAGGCTTTAAATAAGGGGGATTCTATGTTACCTTAGGGCTTTGACGAAATTGGGGATAAATGCCCAATTTCTAGGGCTTGAACTTCATTTTCCCCCTTTGATTTCAAGCTTTAATCTTGGCTCCTTCTTCTTCCTTGATGGAGGTAGGACCTCCTTCTTCTTTTATTTTCCTCTTCATTCTACCATTTTGGATCTCTCTCTCTCACTGTCTCTCTCTCTCTCTCGCGTTCTGTTCTCGCAGTCTCTCTCTCTCTCCTGGCCTCCCTCTCTCTCGTGATCTCTCTCTCGTCAGCACCACCGTGCGCCGCCGTCGGCACTAGGGCCGGCGCGACCGCGACCCCCTTCTTCTTCCCCATTGCGAGCCTCCCCTTCTCTCTCTTTCTTTTCTTCCTTCTTTTCTTTCTTTCTCTTCTTTTCTCCTTTTTTTTTGTTTTTTCTCTTTTTCACTCTTCCGCTTTAAACTCACGCATGGAGAAAGAAAAGAGGGAATGGGGGGTGCTAAGGTGGAGTGTAAGGGAATGCGGTGTATGGCGGGACATCGTACATGATTTGATTAAAATTTTAACTATCAAATCATCATTTAATTTCTTAATTCTTGGGTAAATTAATAAATTAAACTACTCATAAATAATTAGTCCTACATTTCCTAAATTCTTGGGTAAAACTACTATTTTACACCTTAGGCTTAACTTTGGGTCAGTTTACTAAATTAAACTATTCTTCTAGGTCATTAACCCCTTTAATTCCTTAGGAATTAAATCTCCTTTTTCATTAGAGTCTCTAATTACTAAGCTCTAGGGAGTTGGGGTGTTATATGATCCACCAATATTCTATGGAGAACCGGACGGACCCCGATAAGACTGATCTGTGGCTACAAGAAATAGAAAAGATCTTTGACGTGCTTCATTGTCCTGCACATGTTAAGGTGAATTATGCATCTTATCTGCTGCTGGGAGATGCTTAGTATTGGTGGAAGGGAGTTAAACAAATGTTGACGGTAGAACACCAGGAAGATGATTGGGAAACTTTCCGCAGACGATTTTTGGAAAAATATTTTCTGGAGAGTGTAAGAACAGAAAAGGAGCAAGAATTTCTCTGTTTTCATCAAGGACATATGACGGTGTCGGAATACACCGCCAAGTTTGAATCACTGGCGAGGTACTTCAGTCCTTTCCGTGATTAGGTGTATAAAAATTGGTTGAGTAAGAAATTTCAACGTGGGTTGAGATTTGACATAAAGAAGTCAGTCCTACCATTGGGAATTCGTTTCCAAGATTTGGTTGAGAGGTGTAATGAGGTGGAAGTAATGAGGAATAGCAAGAGGAAGAGTGGTTCAGGTGGACCCATCAGATCACAGAACCAAGGATAGGGGCATAATTAGAAAGGGAAACAGCAGAAGAAACCCTACAGCAAGCCCCAAGGAAACAACAAGGGGCAGTATCGCCCTATGGTCCAGTGTTCAGGTGGTGGAAGTCAGAACAGAGATGGAGAGGTTTGCTTTCGTTGCGGCAAACCGGGGCATTCTGCCAACAATTGCGCTGAAGGGAACGATTTGTGTTTCAACTGCAAGAAACCGGGGCACTACGCCAAGGACTACAAAGCTCCAAAGGCGGAACCTAGTGTGAATGCTGCAAAGGTGAAGGGGAAGCATCCGACTGCTAAAGGTAGAGTCTACTGCATGAGCGGAGAAGAGGCGGAACAATCGAAAGACTTAATTCAGGGGGACTGTGATATTGAGGGTAATTCTCTATCCGTACTTTTCGATTCAGGTGCAACACATTCATTTATTTCTATGGATTGTGTGAGCCGATTGAAGTTTCCTGTGACTGCTTTACCTTTCAAATTATTAGTTACTACCCCAGCTGCTAAGACTTTGGTTACCAACACTACGTATCTTCATTGTGCGGTGATTATTCAGGGTAGGAAGTTTCTTGTTAATTTGATTTGTTTGCCTCTAAAAGGGCTTGACGTTATCCTCGAGATGGATTGGTTGTCATACCACCATGTCCTTTTGGACTGTGCCCAAAAAACAGTAGTTTTCCCTGATCTAGAAGTTTCTAAATATCTTTCTGCAAACCATATCGGAGTTTCCTTGAAAGAGGGAGCTCAGGAATACATATCCCTTGCTAGTTTAGAAGCTGCTTAAGAAATTGAGTTGAAGGATGTGCCAGTAGTGAGTGAGTTTTCAGATGTCTTTCCTAAAGACGTTCCGGGTTTACCACCAGTGAGAGAGATCGAATTTTCTATCAACCTACTTGCTGGAACAGGTACGATTTCTATAGCGCCCTACCGGATCTCTCCATCAGAGATGATTGAGCTGAAGTCGCCGATTGAAGACTTGATGTCGAAGCAGTTCATACGACCTAACGTTTCACCATGGGGAGCCCCTGTGCTGCTGGTGAAGAAGAAAGACGGAAGGTCAAGATTGTGTATTGACTATCGGCAACTCAACAAGGTCACTGTCAAGAATCGGCATCCGTTACCACGTATCAATGACTTGATGGATCAACTAAGAGTAGCTGCGATATTTTCCAAGATTGATTTGAAGTCTGGCTACCATCAGATTCGCGTGAAGGAAGAAGATATTCCCAAAACTGCATTCAGAACTAGATATGGTCACTATGGGTATCTAGTCACGCCTTTTGGAGTGACAAACACGCCAGCTGTATTCTTGGACTACATTAAACGGATCTTCCATCCATTCTTGGACCAGTTCATGGTTGTATTCATAGATGACATTTTGATCTATTCACGAAGCATAGAAGAGTATGAAGGGCATCTACGACAAGTATTACAAATTTTACGAGAGAAGCAACTCTACGCTAATCTTTCTAAGTGCGAGTTCTGGCTGGAAGAAGTGAAATTCCTAGGACACGTGATATCTAAGGAGGGAATAGTTGTGGACCCAGCTGAAATTGAAACTGTACTGGCCTGGGAACAGCCGAAGACGGTGTCAGATATCAGAAGCTTCATTGGATTGGCGGGCTATTACCGGAGATTCATTGAAGGATTTTCGAAGATTGTGGTGTCTCTCACACGACTTATGTGGAAAGATCAACCCTTTGCATGGACAGAGGAGTGTGAATCCAATTTTCAGCGGTTGAAGAAACTATTGACGACAGCACCTGTCTTAGTTTTGCCTCTACCAGAAGAACTTTACGAGGTTTATTGTGACGCTTCTCACCAGGGACTCGGATGCATGCTGATGCAACACAAGAAGGTAGTGGCCTATGCTTCAAGACAGCTCAAGACTCACGAGAGGAACTACCCCACACATGATCTGGATCTTGCTGCAGTGGTGTTCGTGCTGAAGATTTGGAGACACTACCTATATGGGAGAACATTCACTGTTTTCAGCGATCATAAAAGCTTGAAGTACTTGTTTGACCAAAAGGAGCTCAACATGCGACAACGAAGATGGACGGAGTTTCTGAAGGACTACGACTTTACGTTGGAATATCATCTAGGGAAGGCGAATGTAGTGGAAGACGCATTGAGTAGGAAGAGCGTATTAGTTTCGACGATGATGATTAAGGAATTGGAACTACTAGAAAAGTTTCGAGACTTGAATCTAGATGTGGAATTGTCACCAGGAATGCTAAAATTCGGTATGCTCACCATTTCTAGCGGACTGCTGAACGAGATCAGAGATCGGCAAGCTAGTGACAAGCTGCTACAGGAGAAGAAAGAGCTGATAGTACAAGGAAAGGCACCTGAATTGGACTAGATAACATCTTGAGGTGCAATGAACGTGTTTGCATACCCGACGTAGCAAAGCTGAGGAAATTGATTCTCGATGAAGCGCACAAGAGCAAATTGAGTATTCATCCGGGAGCTACTAAGATGTACCAGGACCTGAAGAAGAAATTTTGGTGGCCTGGAATGAAGAAGCAAGTGGCAGACTACGTGGCTTCATGTTTAACATGTCAAAAAGCGAAGGTGGAGCATCAGCGATCAGCCAGAATGTTGCAATCGCTTGACATACCGGAGTGGAAATGGGACAGTATTTCCATGGACTTTATCGTGGGGTAGCCGAGGATTCAGAAGAAGCATGACTCAATTTGGGTAATCGTTGATCGATTAACCAAATATGCTAATTTTCTACCTGTTAGATCGAACTATAACGTGGAGAGGCTGACCCAGATCTACATCGCAGAGATTGTACTGCTTCATGGAGTTCCTTCTAGTATCGTCTTTGATAAAGATCCGAAGTCCACTTCTCATTTCTGGGGAACATTACAGGAAGCTTTGGGGACCAAACTTAAGCTTAGCTCTGCGTATCATCCTCAAACAGATGGACAGACCGAGAGGACAATCAAGTCACTTGAAGATTTGCTGAGGACTTGTACGTTGGACAACAGAGGATGTTGGGATGACGTACTGTCACTGATTGAGTTCACTTACAACAACAGTTATCATGCGAGCATTGGTATGGCACCGTATGAAGCACTATATGGATGTAAGTGTCAGACGCCGCTTTGTTGGTATTAAGACGATGAAAGCTCAATTGTAGGACCAGACTTAGCGCAACAGACTATTGAGAAGGTAAGGCAAATCAGAGAGAGGATGAAAGCATCTCAGAGTCGATAGAAGAGTTACGCAGACAAGCGTCGCAGGCCATTAGAATTTGCGGAGGGAGATCATGTATTCCTTCGAGTCACACCTATAGCTGGAGTTGGTCGAGCGATCAAATCCAAAAAGCTCACTCCTAAATTCATTGGACCCTATCAAATTCTTCATCATAAAGGTCCAGTCACATATCAGATAGTTTTGCCTCCTTTCCTGTCTAATATTCATGACGTCTTTCACGTCTCGCAAATGCGAAAGCATGTTCCTGATCCATCTCACGTTATTGAACCTGACGTGATTCAGCTGAGAGATGACTTATCATTTGAAGTACCCCCTGCGAAGATTATCGACAGAAAGATCAAGCAGCTGAGAAACAAAGAGATTCCACTGGTCAAAGTGGTTTGGGATCAGACAACTGGTGATGCGACTTGGGAGCTAGAAGAGAAGATAAGAGAGCAGTATCCAGATTTGTTTTCTTAGTCATTATCTGACTTGTAGTTTTGAGGACGAAACTATTTTAGGGGGGAGTATTGTAACATTCGTAATTTTTACGATACGTTATTAATGTTATTATAGTGTAATTTGTTGTATTTATGCAATAATAAGCAATTTTTGTTTGCTAATAAGTGATTGAATTAAATTAGGATAAAATTAAATTTGAGAATTAATATTTAATATTAATTCATGGTTCAAAAATCGTCAAAAAAAATTTTAACGAAGTTTCGCCGTATTTTGAATCGCCGGGTAAATTTTTATCCGCATTAAAATTTAAAACGAACTCCGATTTTGATGAAAAACGAATCGTAACTTGTTGTGATAATGTTTGAGTGTTTTTAATTATTTTTATTATTTATAGATAAATTATTATCACGCGGTGAATTAATTTCTCAGTAAATTAATTATTAACACGATTACTCGACGCCGTAATTTTAGGACACCAAAACTATAGGATTAGTAAGTAATTATGGTAGAGTGATTAGGTGTCAAGACATTGTGGTTAACTAAAAAATATCTTGATTAAAGTGCCTATGTGTCAAGATTTGGATGGATTATTAGAAAATATCTTCTTTAAGTTAATCCTAACTAAGTAAATTACCTAGATTAATTTTTTTTATCCTCCCCTTTTAACCCCATCAGGCCGAAGCCCCCACCCCCCAATTTCTCTCACAATTTCATTTTCCTCTTTTAGTGCTTAGTGTCGATGAAAGGAGGAGTTAAGGCAAGTCTCCATTTCCTACTTCTTTCCCTCTTCCAGCGTGATCAATATCCACCTCCACCATCACATTTTACTTCCAATTTCTTCTTCTAATTAGCAACTACATCTTGGCCTAGTGAGTGAGTAGAAAAATCAATTCTTTTCCCTTTTGTTTTGAAGGCCAAAACCGTGGCCTATGAGAATGATTAATTTGAGGATGATTTCTTTGATTTTTCTTGTTTATTTTCTTATGTAAATAATGATCATGGTCATGACGTAAAAATGACATTTTCTTCCCCTTGATCTTGAAGCCTAGGCTGTGAGCTTAGGAGGAAAAAAGGGAAGGGATTTCTTCATGTGAATCCCAAATTTTGTTGGGGTAAATGTTGTCCAGCCCTTGATTTTGTTGTTGTTGTTGTTGTTGTTAATTTGTGTTTACCCTGATAAAAAGGTTAAGTTTTATGCTTCTTGATGCTTGATCAAGCCATGATAGGAGCAAGGTGTTTGGATTTGTAGTTTTGATTTAAAATTTTGAAGGCTTTGAGAAAAGATTTAGGTGTTTTGTGTTGAAGTTTAGTTGATTAGAAATTTAAAAAAAAATTCCCTAAAATTGGTGTTAAAACCGTGAGCCCTAGGTGGGGTTGGAAAGAAAATTTTTGTGTTTTTGGACTTGATTCATGTATAATTAGTTGTTGTTGAAGTTTTGGAAAATTCTGGGAAAATTTTGATTGAGTATTAGAAGTTGATTTGGCATTTTAAGACAATGAAACACTTAGGCTAAAGGGATCCTTGTATTCTTAAACCAAGGTGGAGTCTTGACAACTTAGTATGAAAAGGATTTAATTTTAGTATTGATTTCATGTATCAAGAATTGAAGAAAATGAATTTTTTGTCTTTAAAATAATTATTTTTTTTAACTTTGTTTATTATTTTCAAGTGTGTGTATTACTAAAAGCAATTTTGGTAGAGTAACCTAGGGGTTTGGGATTAAACTGTAACATCCCAATTTTTGTGTAAATTATTTTACAGTTCCGACTACTTGGAAATAAATCATAGAGATTGATCACCTTGATGATTTATGAAAGGTACAAAGAGTTGCTACATTTGTTGTAAACAATTTACTGTTTTAGTAATTAATTCAGATTAAGAGACAGTGTAGACGTATACTATTTTTAATATGAATTAATCTTGAAAAATGTGAAAAATTGTTGTTTGATTAAAGAAAATTATTTTATTAAATGAGAAATAATTTTCAGTATTTAATAAGTATTTTTAAGTCACAGTTTAAATTTTTGATGTTGAGCTATTTTATTAATTGTTGGTTTTATGTTGTATTTAAGGTGACTTTTATTTTAATAATTTTGTATTGATGATTTTATTGTTTGAATAATATTTAGTTGATAAGAGAAATTGAAATTAGTGATCCTCACAAATTTACAATTTTTATTACGCTGCGAGAATTCTATTGAATTCTGCTGTAACTAGGCTATTAGGCGAGTTTCTAACTGAAACATGCCCAAACGTGATCCAAATTTTATAAAATTTGACATCTTAACATTTTCCAATATTTATGATTTATTGGAATTTTTTATGAGATTTTTGGGCATCAGAAAAATATAGGGTGTTTTCTACGCGCAGAACTGCATTACGGTCGCGTTTTAGCTCGTAAATCGAGAAAACGACTTTCATAGAAATACTTCTAATATTTTTAGGGACATTTTGGTTGACTAATAATTTTTGATTATAGAATAATTTATTAGATTTATTTTTGGAGTTTTTAGTAGAAAAACTCTAATATACGCATAATGCCGCACACCCGATTGAGCGAGAACGCGACGAAACGAAATATCTTGATATTTTGAGCTGGGGGGCGTGAATCCAGAAACTAGGGGAGCTGAATCCAAGCTTTAGAAGCTTCTTTGACATGTGTTAGATTATAATTGGTTGGTTAGTAAATGGTGGGTAGTTAGTATGGTTAAAACCTAACTAGTTTGGTTAATTCCTAACTAATTACAACAAATTCTTTCCCTCCTTATCCTCATCAATTTCGTGGCTGTCCAGCCCTCTTTTGATCACCTTCATTCATCCTCCATTGTTGGTAAGAACCAAGAAAAACATTAGTGAGAGAAAGTGGTGTTCTTGAAGAAAGTTTAGCCTTTGATCTTACTCCTTTCTTCTTCCATCCTTGTCCCTCAAAATTCCGTGGCTGCTTTCTCCATATTGGCTTCAGCCCATTCATTTCTTCCATTGTTGAAAACTTGAGAAAAAATTTTAGAAAGAGAAAGTGTGGATTTTGGAAGAATTTAGGGATTAAGCTTGCATCCTTTCTTCCTTCCTTCTCAATCCTTGTTCAATCATCATCTAATCTCTTGGTAAGCTCCATGATCCATCCCTCATCTCTCTTGAGTTTCATCAAATGGGTTTGGTTGATTTTAGAGTTGATTTTGCTTAGAAAGTGTTGAAACTTGTTAGATTAGTTTGATAAACCATTAGATCCACCATTTTCCTTCAAGATTAAACTTGTTTGATGAATTTAAAAATTGAGGAACCCTAACCTTGAGACCTGGCCGAACCATAGGGGCTGTTCAAGGGCTTGTTCTTGGCTTGATTTTTTTGTTTTAGAGTTAGATCTTTGAGGGTTTTGGTTTAGTATGCTTAAACTAATCATATATGCATGTTTAACAAAGTTTTGAGAAATTAAATTGGTTAAAATTTGGGGCTGGAAACCGTGGCTGATTTATAAGTATTTGCGGATGTTTTAATTTGTTTTTAAAGTGTGTTAAGTGTTGAAGAAGTTGGTTTTTGATTAGGACTTTAAATCTATAAGGATTTGTAAGTTTAAAGCTTTGAAAAATTGTTTGAAACAAAATAAATTTGGGGTGGTTTTGGGACCTTAAAACCAGTAACTTATAAGCATGATTTGAGTGAGTTTCAACTTGTTTTTAGTTGTATTAAAGTGGCAAAGAAATTGGTTTATGATAGAAAGTTTTGGATCTAACAAATTTGTATGTTTTGGAAGTGAAAAGTTTGAAAGATTTGAGTTTGTTTTGGATCTAACAAAGTGGCACAAAACTGTGACCGTTATGTTGGTTTAGAACATTGTCTCGAGTTGTTTTATGACTCAAAAATGTTGTAAAAGTGGTTGATAATTTGATTTAGCAAAGCTTTTCAAAGAAGCATGATTTTGGGAAAAGATTTGGGTTATGTTTCAAGAATTGTTTTGAACTTGTAATGAAGTTGTTTCTAAAATTTTGTGACATGTTTTAGTGTTTTAAAAAGTGGTTCAAAGTTGGGAAAACACTATTCATTTGGTAAAAATACTATTCCAATTGTAAATTTTGGTTTAGGTATTTTCTAAGTGTGTAGAGTTAGTAAAAGTTTGAAAACTTGCATGACTTGAACTTGTATCATGTTATGTGACTAGATGTGAACCATATGGGATTAAGTGAGTAATTCTTATGCCTTTTAGGGACCTAAAATCGTGGCTGTCCTAGGGGTCTAGGATTTGTATTTTTTGGGGTCTGATTGTATTAAGTTTGTGTTGTTAAGGTTCGTGCTTAAGGTACGCGCGAGGTGCAACTTGACGATAGTTTCAAATTACCTAGCGTGGATTGTTAAAGTGCCCAAGGTAAGGGAAATTCTTATATAATGAGTTTGGGCTTTTCGCCTTGTGTGTTGGTTAGTTTGATGTTTGGTTAAATTGTGTGGTAGTACTTGTAGTATTACTATGTGTTGTTGAGATGTTGTAGCATGAATTATTGTGTATTGATTTGGCCCTATGTGGCAAGACTGAATAGTATTGTGTGACTTAAATCATGTTTGATTGATTTGATTGGACTTGAAATTGGGGAAAGTATGTAGCAGGTTGTAACTTACTGAATTGTTATGTGCTGTATGAAATGCTGTGGCATGTTCTTAGCCCTGCGTGGCATTATGAATTGTGTTGTTTTCCTTGAATCATGTTGGATTTAAATGGAACTTGATATTGATTGGAATATGCAAGATATTTATGATGATAATGGATTAATTAATAATGCGTTGATCGACTGTCATTGGTTTGACGACTTACATCGGTAAGTCTGATGCGATTCCATGAGCCGAGAAATGTTTTCATGGTAAACTAAAGGTATCTTCTAAAATAAGTCAGTGTACAAACACGCTTTATGGATCAGAGGTTTAGAAGTTGTTTAAGAGGTTCTTTTAAAAAGAAAACATTGTAAATTTTGAAGACGGTTGAGTTAAGTAATGTGTTTAGGAATTATCCTAGCGTATTATTTAGCACAACTAGGGTTTCAACGACTTAGAGATAAAAGTACTTTTTGATACATAGGAGTGATACAAGAACTGAGAAAGAGATTTCAAAAGATCGAGATTTCGAAAGAATAAAATATAGGGAACCTAGTGTTCCTATTGAGCATATGGGCCATGTGTCCTGTGATGGGGCTTAATGATTAGACCTAGTGTTCCGTATGGCGTGCCTAGTAACTCAACCTAAAAATTGAGCCTGGTGTTCCGCATTACGTGCCTAGAGTTTTGATCTAAGATTAAGATTAGCGTTCCGCAGTTGAACACCTGGACCTAGTGTCCTGTGTTTGAGCTCTAAGGGGTATTTCTCATCATCTCAGTTCACTGCGTGATGAAGAATACCTGGGCATTACTTGAGTAGTATGGGATGCTCATTGTAGTGCTTAAACTCTAAGTTCCCTCCACCTTTTCGAATGTGAAACATAGTTGAAGTTTGTCGATCCGCATTGATTAATTAAAACATTACTCGGGCACTCCCTACGGTGAGCATGCCATATGGATGAATTTGTTTGGATGCATATTGACCATTGAGCATCGACACTCGGAGCGATTGAATTGTCTTAAAGACTTCAAAAGACGAGTTGTCATTACACTCGGAGCGTTTGATTGGTCTTAAAGACTTCAAAAGACGAGTTGTCACTGCATTGCCTAATGTGTGGCAAGCCTAAATTGAGGCAAGCCTAATGTGTGGCTATCTTGTTCGGACGTTGGGAAATAAATTTCTCGTCATACTGCTGACCTATTAAGGCTGCAGGTGTATACATAAACTAGTCATATTGCATTGACATGCATAGCTTATATTTATGATATGTGATGACTTGATCGTTGATCTGTTGATATAGATGTTGCTCACATGCAATTATTTGATATTGTGGTGACTTGATTGTTGATCTGCTGGTTGAGTTATCTGTTCACATGCAATTGCTTGATATACCATGATGATGCCTACGGTCTATTAAGTATGTATATGTATATAAAAGCATGTTATAGTATTATATATGTATACATTGTTTGCATGCGACATAGCCTATGATAAACTCGTGGACAAAGAATTTATCCTTGCACTGTTGTTGGATTGGATATCCCTATGGATGTCACTTCCAGATGGAGCTCCATAGCTGCTGCAGTTTCGTCTTTCCAGGAGCGTTGAAGATCGACCCAGTGGGGGAAGATTCCTCTGAATGTTTCATATTTTGATCTTGCTGAACTGTTTCTCAGTAAGATTTATAGTTGTTGGCTAGCTTAGCTTAGGGTTTTGTCTTTGTTGTTTTGTAATTACTCTATTTCAGAAAACTTCGCCTCAGTGCAAAATGATTATGTTATGTTTTATGTTATGAGAAGTATTGATTGTGATGCGTTATACTCTGATATTTGTAAAAGACTGATTTTGCATTATTTAGAAAATTGTAGTACTCTTTATGTCTTATTTTTGAAAAGGGTTTCAAAGGAAAGAAAAAGAAAAAAAAAAGTACTCCTATTTTCCATTGCAAAAGATAGAAGAGTACTCTTTGTTGAAAGCATACAAGCATTAAATGTTTTCAGCATTAGATTGGGTTGCACAGTAGCGCTCCGGAAACGGGGTGTTACATAAACCATAACCTAGGAATTAGTTTTGGGTGAATTAGAAAGTGTTCTAATCTTTAGTGTGTTTTTTTAGGATCTTTGAGGTCGTGAGTGCGTGCAGACGAGTGTTGTGACATATTGTTGTCTCGTGGACTGATTGCTTTTGGTAAGGGCACTTCAAATTTATTACTTGATAGTGTGTGTATTTGTTGATGTATAGTGTTGTTGTATGCTTACGTCTGATAATTATTGGTGTGTGAATGCGTACTTGTTTGCAATGACTGCTGAAATGTGGAAGTCAAATTACATTTTGTATGTATATATGCTTAATTGTGTTGAGATATATGTTGTTCATACTTGTGCTGGATAATTAAATGCTTATTTAATTATGTCATATTGGAAATATCATATGCATCGATATGTTCAATTGGAAATGTGAACATGCGTTAACAAGCATTCATAGAGACTTTGATCTGAATTAAAGTCCTAAAACGGATAATCCTCTGCGGGGAGTTCAGTGTCGTCGTTAGTCCTATACAGGGACATTATCGGTTTGGGGAAGAACCACTAGATTAACCTATTGCATCGGTTTGGGGAAGGACCAGCCGACTAACCCATTACATTGGGAAATTTGCGATATTCCGAAATCATATGCACTAGCATATAATTGCATCAATAGGGTATTTTGTGCATCCTTATTGAGTTGTATATTATGCTATGCTATTATATTTGTTTTTATTTTAAGAAGTTGACCCTTTCCCGTGGTTCTTTCAATTGATGAATGTAACCCAGATGATGGCTGTAACACCCTCAAAAATTTAAATTCTTAGGATCTATAAATTGTGTGCTTATATGGTAATTTCGTGACAATTTGTGTGTGTTTGCCTTAATAATTAGTATATTTTAATTGATATTATTTTATTTTATTCTTATTAAATATTAGTTTTGAATTTATTATAGATATTGTAAAATAATGGTATATTTTAAAAGTTAGTAAAAACATGAATTTATTATATTATATACATTATTATATATATATGGATATATATGTGTGTGTGCTGATGCTTTAAAAACAAAAAAAAGAAGATATAATTATATATATGATGCACATCACGCTTCTTCTCCTTTTTTTTTAAAAAAAAAAGTGGGCTTTTTATACAAAAGAATGGGCCACACCCACGAAGTCACGCCCTTTTCAACTTTCAATTGTCATACACTGTTCATCGTCTCTCAGAATGAAATCGCCGCGCGCACAGTGAAGAAAACCTCATTCATTTTCTTCTCTCTTCTTGTTCTCATATCCTAGGCCACGAAAAAATTCCAAATTTCAACTACCCAACCGAAATCGACTAAAGAACACGTTTCCGGCCTCTGTTCATTCAACCGTGACTCTGTTCGTCGCGTATTTTATTGTTGGACGGACTGTAAATTCACTTTTTCGGACACCACAGTTTTCGGTTCGAAAAACGGACGCCATTTTCGGATTCCTCGCGCCGAAACCTTCAAGAAGCACTACTCCTTTGCTCGATTCGGTGAAGTTAACGCCGGACCCCTTGTAACCCTTTTGTCTCGGTATGGCATTTTTTGTTCACTCTTTTTGCTTCCTTTTAATTTCGTTTCAGCCTTAAAAATTCTAAAAAAATATATTATACTAATTATTATTTTTTCCAGCCGCGTTTCGCTCTTCCGTAAATTTTATCCTGTGCTCAGTTGGTGTTCAAATTGTCGTTTTAGCCAGTTTTCTTCGCCTTGGAATACTTCAAACTTTTTATTGAGGTAAGGGGGGTAGATGGATACAAGATTAGTGGGCTCATGGATATAATTAGGTGATAGGGACGTCCCATGGTCCCTAGACTTGGCGCGGTTATGCAAAATAAGTACCCTTGCCATTGCGAGGGGAAACTTCATATTGAATTCTGTCGTGATATTTATGTTAATAGAAATTGTCTTATAATGTGTTGTTTGAGTTGATATATTATGATATGTAAGGATTATATGATGATTTGCTTGTCTTGGCCTGTTGTTGATAAATGTATGTATGAGGTAAATGGATTGAAATGAGATTACTTGTTGCTATATGATGTTCTGAAATTGCTGTGTTGAGTGAGAACTAGATTATCATAGAGTATGGTTTGTTATACTTAGATCCTCTAGGTGCTATATCATGGTTATGTGAAGAATAAAGTATGGACGGTGGGTATGATTGTTAGGAGTTAACTAATGTATAATTATGTTTCTTTTACATTTAAGTTACGGTATAAACAAGTCTTAGGACTAGAATATGACGGTTGACATTTGGTGTTGATAGTTTAAATGCTTCAGAAGTATGAATTGACGTTGTGAGTATTTAGCAATAGTTGTACAGAAAAATGATTAATTCTGGGATTGTTTTAGCCAAGTCTTACTCATTTAATTTTTGTAAAATTCAATACATAATAATTACTAACCCAAACTCTTTTGGATAGCGTCCTATAATTTTAGGGGAGAAGTATGGTACGTCCGGTAAAAAAAGTAATAATAATAAAAAAAATAAGTAAGTTGAAACACTTGGGTTAAGAGCTAGAAATTAAGTTAAGCTTGCTTAGACTTAGTGTGGTGAGGTAGGCTGATAAATCGGACTTGTTCTAGGATTGGGGAAACTTGTTAGTTTACTGACAAATAGTACCTCGTTAATGTTGTTGTAGCCGACCGCTTGATAAGATGGTCGGTGTGCTGTTATGCCGTTGTTGTTGTTATTGTTAGACACTTGTTTGATTTGTGTTCATGCATCATTGTGTCTTGTTAAGTCAACGTTATTGGGGGTGAGCAACGATGATGCGATATAGTATCGGCCATGATGGGCAAGGTACCCGGCCTTGAGGGTCAATCGGATAGGGGCATCTTACATAAAGGCAGCGGCTTGCAACCAATGCTGGGGCGTTGACCAATTTACCTGGTTACCCTGACTAGACACTGTTCGTACTCAAGAGTGATGATGTTTTCTCACTCGCTCATCTGAGTTAGTTTGGATCCACATGTTCGGTGAAGTAGAGATTGTCTAGGTTGCATTAGTACTCGTTAAGTTATGCATCCATGTTATGTGTTAATTATACTGAGGTTGTTATATGTGCATTGCTTAATCTATGTCCTTTGCCATATGTGCTATGATTGTATATGATGTCTAACCCCTCTTTACTGTGGCTACTCATACACCATTGTGTATGTTTAGACGATGAGGTTGCAGGTGACGATGACGATGTGGCTGATGAGTGATACGTGGATGCAGTCACTGTAGTTAGGATTTCCGTTGTTATTATTTTATTGTTGTTGATTGTTCCGATGCAAGTGCTTGGGTCAGCTTTGAGACGTTGTGACATCGGGGTGCTTTTATTTTTCTGAACTTGACATAATTGTTATTTGATTTTTTTTCGCAAGTTTGTACGAGCGTGATGACTCTACCTTCATTTATGAAAAATTTTATTGGACCGTATTTTTCAGTGGTTATATTTATTTTAATTTATTTCTTTAATAATAACATGCGGGTAGAGGGTGTCACAATGGCGAATACTCTGGAGATCCCGACGATGACTCTGTCATCAGAGTCTACCTTTGATTTCCTCAATATGGACATACCACTGGCCATGGAGTTCGACTCCACTTCTAGCCGGGTAGTGTACAGAGGGGACGTAGTAGAGACGATTAGGGTAGATGGACTGGTGACCCGTCAGGAGGTTACACGATGGACAGTGAGTTTTCCCGTCCCGGTTATGCAGATCGTTGATGGATGGCTCAGCACTCAGTAGTGTAGATCCTCTTCTAGTCGATCTGCCGTATATGCGGAGAGGCAGGTTGAAGCGGTGTGGGCTGGATTGAGAATGTACTCGTAAAGGAGGTTAGGCCGGAGATAGTACCTCCTTCTGCACCCTTTATTGATTTGACTGGCGACGATGACGACATGATGGATGAGGAGGAGGAGAAGGACCCTTCCGAGGATTTGGGTAGTGATCAGTAGTAGGGATGGGTAGTTGGGGATATCCGTGGTGTTGTATATATTTTTTGTGGTGACCAGTCTATTGGTTCAGTTTGTATTTTGTTGTTGTTGGTAGGTCTTGAGGATTCACTTTTGGAGCAGCCCCTTGGGTGGGTAACTGCCGGGAGTACCTCAAAAGTATGATTACTCTTATTAGGGTGTTCATACTTTAGGTGTATTCCTACATGCGGATATTTATTTACCGTTTCTTTTATGTAAAACTTGACAGCTATACCTCTTTCGGAAATTGTATATATGTATATATTTAGTTGTATCACTCTTTTGCATTGTAGATTCCATCATGTTTCTAAAATTACTGTAAATATTCTGATTGTGTTTTCCAAAAGAGCTTTAAAAAAATTATTGTATTTCCAAAAGACAAGACGAGTATTGTTTTGCAAATTACGCCGCATTTAGAGTTACGTTTTAGTTTATAGCGCTCCAGGAGCGAGATGTTACATTTTTTGGTCCAAAATGGTCCTTTATGTTACAAAAGTTATACCAATGTGGTCCCTTTTTTTTGCAAAATATGGAACAAAAAAGGGACCACATTGGTATAATTTTTGTAACATAAGGGACCATTTTGGAACAAAAAAACAAGAGGGATCACATTGATATAACTCTTATATATAACGGACCAATTTAAAACTTTTAATACATAAAGGACCAAAATAAAAATTAAAATAAATATTTATTGCAAAATTAACCTATCTTGTATTATGGTGCATTAAACTCAATATATGTATACTAAATCTTGCACCATATGAATTTTGCAAATTCATTTATTGCAAATCGAAATATTTCAAGGAGGAATCAAAATAATAAATTAAATGTATTAATTATAAGAAGTGGCGACATATCAGATATTTTTTGTTGATAATGGCCGACACATGTGATAATATTTGAGATAAGTTGACACGTAGATCATCATTAAATGAAATTTCTCCAAGAGGTCGACACTTGGAAAAATAATCAATGAGGCTTATTCCTAAATGTATATAACATAAATATGAATATAGATGCATTAATGTAAATGATTAGACATTAATATTTATATTTATACCATTATATAAAGGGGATGGGGTACGATAACCGTTACTTTTGGTGTCCTAATTTCATTACCCTTTTTACCCTTGACCAAATCTAACTGCCAATTGAAACCTTCACAATGCAAAATTATAAACATTTATTGCAAAATTAACATATCTTGTATTATGGTGCATTAAACTCAATGTATGTATACTAAATCTTGCACCATATGAATTTTGCAAATTCATTTATTGTAAATCGATATATTTCAAGGATGAATCAAAATAATAAATTAAATGTATTTAATTATAAGAAGTGGCGACATATCAGATATTTTTTTGCTGACAATGGTATAGATATTGTTCCCTTGAGAATTGATCAATCCTGGGCCCTGTCAAAGTATCATAGATATTATCAAACAAAATATGATATTGATAACATACATTAATAACTGGTTGAACATTTTTTTCTGGTATGTTGAAGCTACAGTGTTGTGCGGTGCAGTCCATGTCTCACTTGATCCATTATTTTTTTGAGCTTCCTTCATACACATGCTATCAAAGCTGCATACTCAGTATATGCTGCCTCTTTGCCTTCACCTACAAATTTCTTTTCTCTTGCTTAACAAAAAAAAAAAAAAAATCTTTTCTCTTGCCTTTCTATTCTCTCTCTCTCCCCCCTCCCAATCTCTCTTTCTTTATCTCTTGCGTGGCGCACCAGACCATTTCCCGTAATTTATTTTGTGTTTTAATATTATACGCAGGTATAATGACATAAAAATACAATGAATGAATCACTTTCAAGTTCAACATTAATAATAATAAAAAATCATGATTGCTTTCACATTCCTTTTTAAAAAGTACAATATTAATTGTCATTCAGGGGCATCAGATGAAGGCAGTCTTAGACACGATACAATCGCTATATTGGATCTGTTATGTTGCTCATAAAAAATAAAAATAAAAACCCAAGTTCCTTCTTTCTCAAATATTTAGGTCCTGTTTACTTGCCTTTCCTTGTTTCCCATTTTTATTTCCACTAAGTTCTACTTAAACTAACTTACACTAGAAAAAACAAATATGTAAGATACTTCCCCTAATCTAGTATTTTCAGAAATATTGAAAATGCTAAAAAAGTTGTTTTCATTGTTTCCAAAAATATATTCTCCCTAGCTTCTCTTCGATCTTCTCTCTAACACAATTGTTTACTACAAAAGTCTTCCATCTTCTTGTTAGCAATATAAAATAAGTGTAGATTTTAGAAAATGAAAACACAAAATATTTTCCGAAAGTAAACAGAGCCTTAGTTCTTCTCTCTAGCTTCTATCCAATAATCTCATGTTGGCTTCTATATCCTCCAGATGAAACCTCAAAAACCAAACTATAAACCGGATGGCATCACCTATTCAGGATTGAAAAAAAATATGAATATAAGTCAAAAGTCTATCACCATAAATTGCAATAAGGAGAAGACATAATATAACATGAATTTTCATTTTTTGTCAAAAAAAATGCATCAATTTTCATTTGAATGTAAATATATACTGACATCATGTATGACTTAATTATAATGAAAGCAAACAAATAGCATCATTTAAATCTTCCAATAAAAAAGAATTTGATTCCTTGCAGTTTCTTTTCCCCCAGTATCACTACACCAACACATTTATTTCCCTTCCCACAAACAGAACCATTTTACCAAGTTCAGTAATAAAATAAAAAAGAAAAACAAAATAATATTTTATTCTTCAAATAAACTTCAGATGTGAAATTCCTCCGTTGGGAGTAAGGAGCCAGTTAAATGCTTGAAGAGTATGATGCCTAACCTTTATTTCACGTCACGTTTATCTAGCATACTTAAGAAATAGTAAGCATTAAGCATACCTCTAGTGTTTTATGCAATACGAAGCACTTCTCCAAGTAAAAATCTGAAAATTAAGAGAGAGAAAAAAAAGAAAAGCAAAAGACAAAGTAAAAAAAGAATCGTAGCAACATATCAGGGATTAGAGATGACCAAGTGAAATGGTAACGTTCACATGACAAACATACAATCACAAACAGAGATGATAGTTATGGAAATTGGTAGAAAATAGAAACCGTTACTTAATGGATGAAGCCGTGAGTGAAGTTTCGTTTCGGTGTTGTGCAGAGTGATTCAATGCACTACCTTTCCAGAAAGGGAGAGAAAGTGAAAGTTATTGTCAATAGTTGCAGTTATTGCTTTGTGCATTGTGGTACTATGTACGTGTGGTTAGTTTTGCAGTTATAATTTTGCATTGTAAAGGTTTCAATTGGCAGTTTGATTTGGTGAAGGGCAAAAAAGGGCAGTGAAATTAGTACACCAAAAGTAGCGCTTATCTTACCCCATCCCCTTCATATAATGGTGTGTATATATATATATATATATATATATATATATATATATATATATATATATATATATATAATAACCTTTCATTAATATAACATACATGGCCCAATGAAAAAACATTTCAATGGTAAATCATACCAATTATTAAAATAAACACATACATAATTTTCTTAACAATTTATTATGGTGTATATATATGTATATATACACACACACATATATGTGTGTGTGTCTATATATATATATATAATACTAATATGAAATTGAGCTGTTACATATATCACATACATGTATATGTTGGATGTGTCGATGTTAGGGAAACGTTTAACAAGAAACGAGTTGTTGTTGGATAAATTGTTTAATCTTGTAGTTTTCTATTGGAGTTATAGGGTAAGTTAGTAGGCAATTACAAGATCTGTCTACTTTTTTAGCCAGCTCAGATAATGGCCTAATTAGCAAAACAGTTTAGCTTTTTTTTTGTTGTTGTCTCGTTCGAATCAACATTAAGTTGTGGTTATCTTTATTTGTAATCCTATTTGAATTAGTAAATATATGTGTTGATTTTGTTATTTCATATAATTTGCTTGTTAGAGGATGAAAAAGCAATCAAAGTGTTTAAGTTACCTTCGAATCAAGCTAAAACAAGTGCACTTTAAAAGAATCCAGTAAGAAGATTTTTATCGCGAAATTGATCCTGAGATACATTTGTTTATGAAAACCACCTTAAACACTATTATAACCATGTAGGCAATATACATTGGAGGAGGCTAAGGAACACAAGGTTCCAAATGCAGCACTCAAAATCCATTATGGAACCATCTGTTACGGATCCCAGATACTATCTTTAACGAACAATTGAAAATAAAATTTCTGTAGAATCCGTAATTCAGATGCAGAATACCAAACACGAAATAAAACAAAAAAACTATAACGAAAAATTAAATATAATTAACTAGATATGAGCTAGTGACGAGGTGTATACTTAAATGAGGATGAAAACAAGCAAAAGGGAAATGCAAAAAATTGAGGCAGCATGGAATATGGACAATCCACTGTGATTCGCTGATGATTTTTTCCCATGCTTCTTCTTCTTCTTCTTCTTCTTTATTGAAAATCCAAGCTTTCTGTTGTGAGGGAAGAGGCTGTCGTCTTCCAATAGCCTATTCCTTTTCTCTACAAGTTGAAACTCAAATTGGTGGTGGCCGAGAAGCGCTGTTGCTTGTCTGTTTAAGGCTTCCTCAATCTCATGTCCCCCATTACCATTAGCTGAAGCTGCCAGCCAATGGGACAATAACAAGAATGTGACGAGGGAGGCACGCAGCATATGCATGCATCTTCTAATCTGTGTCATGCCTCTTCGATCGTAAAGCATAATTACCCTACTTGGTGTAATATTTTTTTGAAAGGCAATGTGGTGTAATATTTAAAGATCCCTTTATATAATATACTTTCAAAGTTTGACACAACCACGTGATTTGATTTCTCGTATGTTTCTCCTTTGACTTAGTGTTCAGCCATCGATCTCAACATACTTCTCCGTTAATTAAGATAAGGGTTGTTATCTATTAGATTGAATTTCTTGCCACAGCTGACACATATACTCGTGTGATGCACGGGGTAAATTATGGGTAAGGAGAAACATATTTTGTTATTTCTAAAAGTATAAATTTAAAATTAAGAATAATGACATAATAAAAACCTAACAAATTGGAAATTTTTTGTTTTTATTGATATAAGTAAATAAGTAAATTACTAAATATTTGAGATATGCATGTTACACAAAATACCTATCTTCATACGCTATATAACAATAGTTAAATATCTTCCAAACATTATATACACATTATGTTAAAGTATATTTTTTAAGAATTGCATAAGTGAAGAGGCATGAGAAACACGATCATTAATGCTTTGTTATCGTCTAGACATTGTAAATGTAAAAATTACAAATTATAAATTATTATTATAAATATTGTACTATAGCGATTAAAAAGTACCGTTTCAAAGTTGGTCGTAGATCATAGTGTTTTTAAGAGCTTTACAAAAAACATTTGCCTTTGAACATAAGATTGGTATCAACTCTTGAAATAAACTCCGTCAATTATATTTCTAATGACGTTAAACCAAACTTGTAAAATTTCAAACTAAGGCGTGAGTTAAAAAAAAACAATGTATATCGTGTAAAATGTTATTTTATTTAATAAAAAATGTTACTTTATATATGAGAGGTCAAATAACTCCACTGATTAAGTTCTATTATTGATGACTACCAACCTCCATAGTAGCCTTTGAAGCGATCTTAGGTTGAATTTCAAATATAGAACTGACTTAGCTTTTGAACAAATAAATAGAAAAGAAATGGAACTGAGATAAGAGATGGATGCACCACAATACAGTTTCCCTATGCTTGAACATTTGATCAATATGTTCATCAAACTATTTAAGCTCAACTTCTGATAATGTTCTTCGTATAGCTTCTTCTGTCTTAGCAAGACAAGTACTAAGAACTTCATTCTCTTGCAAGTAAATCCTTCTCAGATTCTCTCTATCATCTTCATTGTCAGTGAGAAGCCTAAAACGAGGTAATATAGCCTTGTCTTTCCAATTTGTTCCCTTTCGACTCCAATTAAAACCAATATCGAGATGTTTGCTAATAAAAGCCTGTCATACCCCAATTTTTTTGGGCCTTATTTATTTATTTAAATTTGTAATAAAAAATAAATACAATGTTTTTGGTCTTAGAATAATAAAAAGAAGAAGGCAAAAAAATGAATAAAGAGAAAGAGTAAAGAGAAAAAGAAAGGAAAAGAAAAAAAAGGAAGAAAAGGGTTGCAAATAGCATATTTGAGGGGTGCAATTAGCAAACAGCACCCCATTGCCTAAGACCCAACCTAACTAGCCCAATCTCTCACAGATTACTTGTGCACCCCATTTTTTACGGATAGCGCCTCTCACACAAACTGCACCCCCCATTCCATTTACGCGTCCCCCCTTTTAACACAACGCAGCGCCAAATGGGCCTAGCCCAAATCCGCCCCCAACCAGTTTTTTTAACCCTAACCCATAAAACCCTAAAAATTCCCCTCTCACCATTCTCATCCCTCAAACCCTAGAAAAAGGAGCAGCCACAGCCTCCCTCTCTCCCACTTCAATCTTCTTCCCCTCTCATTCATCAAACCGAATCTCCACCCAATCCTCCCAAATCTCCATAATCTCATAGTTGAAGAGGAACATTCGGTCAAAAGGGGAAGATTTCCCTCAATACATTCCTTTTTATGTTATTTCTGAAATTTTCCATTTTTCTTTTATGATTTGATGATAATTCGTTTCCTTTTTCAGGATCTAAAGCAATGAAGAGAAAGACTATAAAAGGAGAGAGGCAAGAAGTAAGAAAGGAGGCCGAACCCTAGAGAGCAAACTAAGTGGAGGGGGAAAACGAGAGAGGTGAAGGAACCAGAGGTGGGCGATCGGACCCAAAAAGAAAGGAACGAGCGGAGAGGATGAAACACAAGTAGAGAGAAAAAGAGACAGATAAAAAATAGAATTAGGCTTTTTTTTCCTATTTGGGTTTCTCTTATATTTTGGCTTGTATATTCGGTTGTATCATTTTCTGAGGATCGAACCAGAGCAAGGTTTTAACCTTCTCTTTTTCTTGCACCTTTGTTTTTGGTTCTCCTTTATTTGATTCATGAGATGTGAAATTTGAATTTGGTCTATAATATACTGTTTTTCTTCTTCCTTTCGCCGTTTCTTTTTCTTTTCTGATAATCTGATTAATTTGTTTGGATTTATTTATGCTACCATGAACGTCAAATTAGAATTAGGATTTTTAGTAAACCCAGAGGGTTACTATTTTTCCTCTTCTCCTTTCTTCATATTTTTTTTATTTCCTGTTATTTCGATTCTTTTAATTTCTAGGTATGTAAAGTTATTAATGATAATAGATATTTTTCTATTATTGTCAAAGATTGCTTTTTTTTAGAATAAAGATGATATTGGGAATCCCACTTTCCTGGCATTACGGCCATAGGGTTTGGTGCTAGAACCCAAGATTTTGGGTTGGATTAATGTTGCCCAAGTTTTCATGGTGTGCATCAGATTATGTTTATATTAAATTTTGTTAAATATTAATCATTTTACTAATTTTAAATTTGGTTGAAACTTACTTTATTAAAAATAAATAACAATGATAAAAATAGATAATACTGTTTTTTTTTCATTTGTCTTTTTAATTGAATTCGAAAATAAATTTAATTTGGTTAGAAGTCCCAAAACACCACTCACACGATTCGGTTGTTTTGCGACTTCTTTGTTATTTTTTATAAATAGTATAAGTAAGTTACGTTACAAGGAGTTATTTTTTAAAGCAAACATTTTATTAAAACAATTAAAAGGGTACCGTTTCTAAACGGGCGTTATAGGGGTGCTAATACCTTCTCTACGCGTAACTAACTCCCGAACTCAAATTTGGCATGAAGACCATTTCTCCAATTATTTTCGAAAAACGTTTTTCCTATCGTTTTCCTTAATAAACATAGGTGGCGGCTCCATTCAATTTTAGGGTGGTTTCATAGCTGGCGACTCCACTGGGAACTTATTTTGAGGGTTAGGCCCTATGATTGCTTATATGATTTGTTTGCCTTATTAAATGACTTATCCCCTTTTCGTTTTTAATCTTATTTGTTCATTTGTATGTATGCTTGTATATTTGAACCCTAGGATAAAAGACATGTTTAAAAAATTTATTTTTTTCCTCTTTCATTTATTTCCTCTAAATATTTTACTCATATGTTGTATATTTGAACCCTAGGGTAGAAGACATTTGTAAATATTATGTTTTGATTTGTTTTGCAACGGGTAGTCTTTTAGGTAATTGTTCCTTCTCACACACTTCACTTACACATTTTTCACACACTATGAGTGGAACCCTATACCCGGGTTTGAAAAAGCTTTAAGTTAGGAGAGGCTACATAGTGAGTGCCTGCTGGACGTACGGCCAGTTGGGTTCTTATGAAGGTCTCACCTAGAGTTTGGCTCCATTTGAGATAAAAGCCCGCCTTTAATAGTGACCTATTATTGGGGGCATAATATTCAAAATGGAACCCTTAACTCTAGCGACCTTTTTAGTAGAGTACTCTAAAGCCATCCATGGAGAGGTACTTATGTGGACCATAGATCCCTCTTTAGGAATGCCCGACCCATATCACAAAAGGAGCATCTCTTATCTGTCCCATTTGCCATGTGACAAAAGTCATCGATCTTAAGATCTTGGGAAGTATCGACTTAATTCATAAGGGGAACCCTACCCACTTTTTCCTTCATCCATTTATTTTCCATTCATTTTTTGAAAAATTGTGAAAGATAATAAATGGTATTTTTTCTAAAAATATCGTTTGTTTTTTTTCCTGCAAAAAAATATAAAATATAGTTTCCAAAAAAATATTTTCTCTGCATCGCATCATTCTTTTTCCATGTTACAAAAATAAAAAATAAAGTTTTCAAAAAAAAAAAACAACAAAAGAACATTTTCATTTTCTCATCGCGTTTATTTCATTTTTGCAAAATACAAAATGTATATTTGAAAAATATTCAGAAAATGGTCATTTCTCTATCATATTCTTTTGCATAAAAAATACAAAAAAATGCATTCATACCATGCATAACCATGATGCCCTCATAACATAACTCATGCTAAAAAATGTTCATTTTCTCTATCATATTCTTTTTGCATTAAATGTGCATAAAAAATAGGTTCATATCATACATAACCATGTCATCCTCATAACATAACTCATGCTTTTTTTTTCATATAAAAAAATAGTTATAATCGAGCTTTCCCTGCATCTTTACCAAATTCGAGCCCAAACTTGACTTATGGATGTGTTGGAAGGGAATCAACAAGCAATGAGGGTGGAGCTCGACCAAGTAAAGGGTCAAAAGGGTCAAATATTGAAGATTTGGCAAAACTTGGATGCACGATTGGCCCTTGATAAGAACAAGTCCAGTGGCCCATCCAGGTCACAACCCGTTGACACGAATGCCCAAGAAGATCCCCAAGTAAATAAAGAGAGACTCCGAATTATGGAGGAGAGTTGAAAGCTATTGAAGGGGCCAAATGCATTGGGTTCGGAGCTTTAGACATATGCTTAGTCCCTAACGTGATAATTTCCCGAAATTCAAAATCCGTGAGTTTACCAAGTGTGAGAGGTTAATTTGTCCCTAAAAAAAAAATCTCACCATGTACTGCCGGAAGATGGCCTCCTATTGTAATGATGATAAGCTTTTGATCCACTTCTTCCAAAAAAGTACGACCGGGGCATCCCTACGTTGGTATATGCAGTTAGAGCAGGGCAAGATCGGCCCAAGAGAAGGAAGAAGATACAAACGTTGTTCATCACGATATATCATGCTAGGGCAATGGGCCACTCAATTGAGAATTGTTGGGCTTCGAAGTACAAAGTGCAAAATCTGATCAACACCAAGCAGTTGGACTTCAAGAAGGATAGCTCTGTTTAAACAGCTATTCATATGTTTTTTATGCTTTTCCCGAAGCCCTGGGGCACATCTTGTAAAAGGCCCACTTTGTTCCCATCTTTTCGATTCATCAATGGAAATGCAGTCTGAATTGTCCAACTTACTTCCTTGGTTAATGGTCAATCCGGGATTAAAAAAAAAGAGGATTAGTTTGAAAAAAAATGGTAAAGGAAATGCACAATTATCAGAAATTAATTTTTGTGAAAATTTGAGCAATAAGGTTTTGAAATGAAGGTTGGCCCTTTTTCTCTATCCCCAAAAAATAAAAAAAATATATCCTTTGCTACCCCTTTTGAGCCTAAAAAAATATATTTTTTCAAATACCCTAAACAAGGATCACCCATACAATGGAGGCTAGCACAATAGTCTATTCAATTTTGTTTGTTAAAAAAAAAGCATAGCAAGAAGCAAATAACAAATGCAAAGTATCAAGACGCTTTTGCAAGAATTAAAAAAAAAACAAATGAATAAAAATGCAAAAGGCAAAACAAGACAATTGTGCTAGCAACCATTAAAGTGCATCTTGGCGCTAAAGTTCCTTGTTTTCATGAACCCTTAAATACTTTTTGGGCCTAAAATATCCTTTCTTTCATAACCCTTAACCTTTGGCCACGTTACAACCCTAATAAAGTCCATTCTGAATCAAAGTCAAATTTCTAATATTTTCTCAAAACTTGATTTTTGAAAGAGTAAATCCTATAAACTCCTCAGTTCAGTTGTTTTACCAAAAAAAGAGGTGCAAAAAAGGAATATAAAAGAAAAAAGCTCGCTAGGCTGAAAACCCGAAAGGGCGGTCTAGGCAAAAGTTAGAGTGACCCGCTAGGTTAAAAACTTGCAAAGAGCAACCTAGGCTAAAGTTAGGGTTAAATTCACAAGTATATCAACCCAGATTGTGCCTCCTGAACCTTAGCATAAACCAAGAAGCTAGGGGCAACAACTGTGCCCATCATCTACAAGCTCCGCATTCAAGATTTCATTCCAGTTTCAGAACTACACAAAGTGGTCTGTCCCTTAACATACATGCTTACTCACCTTGCTGGACAAAGGCCAAAGGGAAACTGAAAATTTGAGGAACAAAGTAGTCAATCCAATCCTCTCAAGAGCATTCAAAACATCCAAAGAAAATTCAAGGGTCCGCAAAGATAGGCAAGATGATCTATCAAGTGGGAAATATGCAAATCTGATGCAAGGTCAACCATTTGAATAGGCAGGCAAACATAAACTTATTAGCCCATGAGTCTAAGGGCAGCGTCCTCAAAGGGATTCAAGGAAAGCAAAAAAAGCAAAAAAATCATTCTTTTAAAAAAAAAAACAATACTCTTGCATGACATACCATTCATTGCATTTTGCATGATTAGCAATACTTTTGGGTCCACCGCCCACCTTAAAAAAAGTATCATTGCTCCAAAAGCAAAAACAACATTCATGCATGGCATACCATTCATTGCATCCTGCATAACCATCAAAATTTTTGGGTCCATCTACCCATCCTCTCCAATATTGCAAATATTTGGTCAACTCACTTAATCTTTTTTGTAAAGAATCATAGTCATGTCTATGCCTTACTGGGAATTCGCTAGGAAACAAAACCTAGAATCTCCCTCCAACTTTATAAGGAGACATAGTCAAAACTATGCCATACTGGGAATTCGCCGGGAAACCGATCCCGGAATCTCCCGCCATTTTTTGTAAGGAGACATAGTCATAACTATGTCTTATTGGGAATTCGCTAGGAAACCGAACCTGGAATCTCCCTCCAACTTTGTAAGGAGACATAGTCATAACTATGCCTTACTGGGAACTCGCCGGGAAATCAAACCCGGAATCTCCCTCCAACTTTGTAACGTTATTTGTAAGGAGATATAGTCATAACTATGCCTTACTGGGAATTTGCCGGGAAACCGAACTTGGAATCTCCCACCAATTTTTGTAAGAGCTAGTCATACCTACGCCTTACGAGAAATTCGCAGGAAACCGAACCTAGAATTTCCCACAACTTTTTGTAAGAGCTAGTTATACCTATACCTTACGGGGAATTCGAAGGGAACCAGCCCCGGAATCTCCTACCAACTTTGTAAGAGCTAGGGACAAGCCTATGCCTTACTAGGAATTCGAAGGGAACCAGCCCCGGAATCTCCGACCAACTTTGTAAGAGCTAGGGACAAGCCTATGTCTTACCTAGAATTCGAAGGGAACTAGCCCCGGAGTCTCCGACCAACTTTGTAATAGCTATGGAAACTTATGCCGTACTAGGAATTCGCAGGGAACCAGCCCCGAAATCTCTGACCAACTTTGTAAGAGCTAGGATCAAGCCTGTGCCTTACCGGGAATTCGAAGGGAACTAGCTCCGGAATCTCCGACCAACCTAAGGACAAGCCTGTGTCTTACCGGGAATTTGCCGGGAACCAGACCCGGAATTCCTCACCAAAGACGGGAACAATCCCGCACTTTTAAACCACCTGCTTCGGACAAAATATTGGTCTTCTATCATTAAATACCTTTTACAACGAATTCACAGAGGTCTTCGAGTAAAATGTAATTAAGGAGGGGCAACTGTCATACCCCAATTTTGTCCGGGCCTTATTTATTTATTTAAATTTGTAATAAAAAATAAATATAATGTTTTTGGTCTTAGAATAATAAAAAGAAAAAATAGGAAGAAAAGGGTTGCAAATAGCATATTTGAGGGGTGCAATTAGCAAACTGCACCCCATTTCCTAAAACCCAACCCAACTAGCCCAATCTCTCACAAATTACTTTTGCACCCCCTTTTTTACGGATAGCGCCTCCCAAGCACTGATTCCAGTGCTCCGCCACCTGCACCCCCATTCCATTTACGAGTCCTCCCTTTTAACTCAACCCAGCTCCAAATGGGCCTAGCCCAAATCCGCCCCCAACCAATTTTTTTAACTCTAACCCATAAAACCCTAAAAATTCCCCTTTCACCATTCTCATCCCTCAAACCCTAGAAAAAGGGGCAGCCTTAACCTCCCTCTCTCCCATTTCAATCTTCTTTCCCTCTCATTCATCAAACCGAATCTCCACCCAATCCTCCCAAATCTCCATAATCTCGCAGTTGAAGAGGAACATTCGGTCAAAAGGGGAAGATTTCCCTCAATACGTTCCTTTTTATGTTATTTCTGAAAGTTTCCATTTTTCTTTTATGATTTGATGATAATTCGTTTCCTTTTTCAGGATCTGAAGCAATGAAGAGAAAGACTATAAAAGGAGAGATGCAAGAAGAAAGAAAGGAGGCCGAACCCTAGAGAGCAAACTAAGTGGAGGGGGGAAATTGAGAGAGGTAAAGGAACCAGAGGTGGGCGATCAGACCCAAAAATAAAGGAACGAGAGGAGAGGATGAAACACAAGTAGAGAGAAAAAGAGATAGATAAAAAATAGAATTAGGGTTTTTTTTCCTATTTGGGTTTCTCTTATATTTTGGCTTGTATATTCGGTTGTATCATTTTCTGAGGATCGAACCAGCGCAAGGTTTTAACCTTCTCTTTTTCTTGAACCTTTGTTTTTATTCTCCTTTATTTGATTCATGAGATGTGAAATTTGAATTTGGTCTATAATATACTGTTTTTCTTCTTCCTTTCGCCGTTTCTTTTTCTTTTCTGACCATCTGATTAATTTGTTTGGATTTATTTATGCCATCATGAACGTCAAATTAGAATTAGGATTTTTAGTAAACCCAGATTAGGGTTACTTTTTTTTCCTCTTCTCCTTTCTTCATGGTTTTTTCATTTCCTGTTATTTCGGTTCTTTTAATTTCTGGGTGTGTAAAGTTATTAATGATAATAGATATTTGTCTATTCTTGTCAAAGATTACTTTTTTTTTTAGAATAAAGATGATATTGGGAATCCCACTTTCCTGGTGTTACGGCCATAGGATTTGGTGCTAGAACCCAAGATTTTGGTTTGGATTAATGTTGCCTAAGTTTTCATGGTGTGCATCAGATTATGTTTATATTAAATTTTGTTAAATATTAATCATTTTACTAACTTTAAATTTGGTTGAAAACTTACTTTATTAAAAATAAATAACAATGATAAAAATAGATAATAGTGTTTTTCTTTTCATTTGTCTTTTTAATTGAATTCGAAAATAAATTTAATTTGGTTAGAAGTCCCAAAACACCACTCACACGATTCGGTTGTTTTGCGACTTCTTTGTTATTTTTTATAAATAGTATAAGTAAGTTACGTTACAAGGAGTTATTTTTTAAGGCAAACATTTTATTAAAACAATTAAAAGGGTACCGTTTCTAAACGAGCGTCATAGGGGTGATAATACCTTCTCTACGCGTAACTAACTCCCGAACCCAAATTTGGCATGAAGACCATTTCTCTAATTATTTTCGAAAAAGGTTTTTCCTATCGTTTTCCTTAATAAACCTAGGTGGCGGCTCCATTCAATTTTAGGGTGGTTGTCACAAAGCCCATTGATCTTGCAGTTTAATAAAACTAGGAGGCCTAACGATAGTGCACATCAACATGTTATCAAAATGAAGAATAGCAAGGTTTGTGTCAGATACCCTGCTGATCGAGCCGACAATAGGAATAATAGCTTTCTCCGCTTTACTACAACTAGAAGAGCCAATGTGTCTAGAATCTCTCTTGAGCAAGGTCAGGTAGACTTGCATAGTGTAACACCCCAATTTTCGTATTATTATTATTACAATTATGATTATTATTATTATTATTATTATTACCTCGTATATTAATATATGATTTTATCTATATGGATATGTGATTAATTATATTAGTATATGAGTATGGGTTCTTAAGTGTTAATATATAATAATGTGCATGATAATAATGATTATGTTTAAATAGGTGTTTAATGTGTTAATGTGTGATTTGTTCGTTTAAATATTGTTCGTTTCATTAATTATTATGATTTATAGATTAAGTGATTTTGATCCCTTAAGTGTGTTTGAATTATTGAAAAATGTTGACGTGTAATTTATTTGAATTTTTAGAAAATACTGGTATTTATTGTATTTTTAGATAATATTGGTAATATATTACTTATTTTATTTTATTTTTATAAAATATTAGTATTTGAAATATTAGTATTTTTAGGATTTTATTTTGTGTAAAAGAGGTATTAAAATGAGTTTGTGGAGTTGAAAATGTTTAAGTTTATATAAATATGATTTTTATGCTGATTGTTATGCGCACCCCTCCTTTTTCTATCTGCAACCCCTTGCATTTCCTTCTCCTTTGCTGTTCGCACCCCGCAGGACTTCTATGCGCACGCCCCCTGAGACAACACTATTCCCTCTCTCCCTCGTGAAACATGCTGCGCCGTTCTTCTTTTTTTAAAAACCCTAACACTTCGAATCTCTCTTTCTCAATTCTCTCCCTCTCCTCCCATGGCAACCTACCAGGCGCCACCTCTGGACCACCACGACGCGGCCCAGACCACCACTATCGTTTCTCTCTCTATTCTCGTTCTTTCTCTCTCTAAAACCTCCATGGCTGAAGCTTGGAGCTTGGTTTCCGACCACCACGAGCTTCACCTTCGAAGACTAGACCTATATTCGGACTCCCCACGCCAAGACCTTCCTTCCCATATGCCTAGATTTCCCTAAACCACCCCTTTTTGACGAAGTCTCCTCCATGGCCGCCACTTTCAGAGCTCGATTCTGGCCACCACGGAGGTCGTCAGAGAAAACGGAGACCATATCTGTGATCCTCGTCATGAGAGCTTTCTGGTTTGGTATATAGTTCGTTGTTACGAAAAGGTTGACAAAGTGTCTTTTTTGCCCAGAGCCGCCACTTCGGGTCTCATTTCCGGACACTCTGGTGTTCGTATCAACGAACCGAGACTTGCTTTGGATTCATCGCCGAGTTTCCTTCCACCCTGTCTAGCTAGAATCGCGAACAGAAATACTTCAAAATTGGCCTCTGTTCTGCCTTTGCATTTTTTGTGAGAAATCCATTTTCAAAAATATTTGATTATTTAATTGGTTTTAAAATGTGTTCTGGCTGATAATTAAATTGTTTTGTGCCGGTTGTTATTGTCAGATTGGTTGGATTTTGGCGAGCCCTTGGCTACAACCTTCGACGAGAACGAATAATCGAAGTTGTTGAATGGGAGCTGTATGACTAGTTGTTGGCTTTCTTGCAAACGTGATTGGAAGGAAGGAACTACGCTAATGATTTTTACATCGACTAAGGTGAGTGTTTCCTTTGTTTGGGGTACCCTGTGACCCCAGACTTGTTGTAACACGCGTATTTTTACGATACGTTAGTTAACGCGATTTAGTGTATTTCTGTCGTATTTATGCTATAATAAAGCAATTTCTTGTTCTCTAAGAAAGTGTATTAATTAAATCAAGATCAAATTAAAATTGAGAATTAATATTTTATATTAATCCATGGTTTGAAAATCGTCAAAAAAATTCTAACGAAGTTTTGACGCGTTTCGAATCGTCGGGCGGTTTCGCAGCAGATAAAATTATAAATGAACTCTGATTTCGATGAAAATCGAATCGTAACTTATTGAGACCATTTTTGAATATTTGACATGATTTTTATTATTTATAATTAAATATTTTCACGCGATGAATTAATTTCTCGTTAAATTAATTTTCGCGAGTTTTTTGGTAACGCGGTATTTAGTCGCCGTGTTTTAAACAACCCCTAGACTCTAGAATTAGTGGGTAACCATGAGAGAGGTGAGATTAGGTGAGTAAGACTAGATTATAGTTAGGTGATAGGTGTCATATTATGTGTGACTCTTATAAAAAAAAAAATTTACTTTTTACCTAATGTGAATTATTATTATTATTATTATTATTATTATTATTATTATTATTATTGATGAGTCATTTTTTTTTATGTATAAAAGGTAAACCAAACCCCCCATTTTCAGCACCCTTTCACGCCTTCTCCCACCTTCTCCCTTCATCTTCATCTTCATTTTTTTTCCTTTCTTCTTCTCCAAGAGTTCATGACTTCCATGGCCAAAAACCTCCACTTCCATTGAGTTTTTCAACTAACTTCCTTCATCAAAGTTCTTCCAAATCACCTCCTCTACTTAGACCTCCATTTTCATCATCATCCAAGTAAGAAAAATAATTTTTTTTCCTCCTTGTTGCTGCTGAAAATCGCAACAGCCCCCTCCCCATTTAAGCTTGATTTTTGTTCCCAAATCTTGTATAAATGCTAGGTTTTCTTCTCCATTCCATTACCTATGTTTCTAACCATCTAAATGAACTTAAAATCAGAATTTTTCCAACCCTTTTGAGCCCTAAAACTAGCGCTAAACAGCCCCATCATCATGATGATCTAGTTGTTGTTTTTAATGTTAATTAATTGATGATTATGTGGTTGTTTGTTGGTGTTGATGATGAATCTAAAGATATGAGCACTTCTAATGTCTCTTTGGTACATATGGGTGAAAACCCTAAGTATGAAGAAGAGGGTCATGGTGTGATCTTTGATGAGTCAACTAATTAAGTGGTTAATTGTGTTGTTAGGGATTGTTTGATGCTTGTTTAAGTTATAGTTTTTATTAAGCATGAATGGAGTGTTGTTTTGGAAAATTTGCCTATTCTTGAATCCTAAGACATAAGTGGCTTTGATGTTAAATTTTGAGCTTAAGTATTTGATAACATGTTTAGGATAGTTTTGGAGCTATTGGAATTGTTTGATGTTAGTTGAATGTGTAGTTGAGATCAAATAAGCCTAACATGGTAGTTTAATCATATTTTTCCATTCTTGAAGCATGAAAATAAGAGGCTATGATCATTTGGTTATGTGTTGGTTATTTATTAAGTGTTTATAAACATTTTAAGATTGTTAGAATATGTATGCTTAAATTAGTATAGAACCTAGTTTATGTTTTGAGTAAAATTTGGTTCTTTAAGGACTAGAATAACATGTAGGAATGGATCATTTGATTTTTTGAAATTATTGACATGATGATGGTATGGTTTAATTGTTAAAGGATTTTTAGAATTGGACAAATTGATTGAATTCTTGTTTTGTTTTTGGAACTAATTTTGAGTAAGTGGTTTATAAAGCTTTATGAACTAGTTTTGAAAATAAATTGTGTTTGAGAGAAAAGGCTATGGAAATGGCATTTCATTGTTGTGGAACTTGTTTTAGAAACAAAGTCTTGAAGGTGCTTGAATATGTTTTAGTTATGAGTTGTCTTAGGTGTATTAAATGTATTTGGTGATTGTTTGGGTTTAGAAATTATGCATGAAAATGGCTATCTACTTAAAAGAAGACTTTGCATTTTTTTAAGGGATTTTTTTTTATGGTGAACTTAGATTAAATACTTGTATGTGCTATGTTTTAGGACTTAGAAATTTTAGGAAAAGTGTTTAATTGATTTTGTACTATGCTTAAGGTCTTAAGAAAAGAGTTCTTGAAAAATTAGCATTTTCTTGAATTAGGTGTTATGTATTAACTTTACAAGAAAAATGATCTTTGAGTCAAAATCTTATTCTTTCCAAGCAAGTTAAGGTTTATAAATTGTTATGTGATAAATTATCTTTCAAAAAGTATTTTGATTTTAAAACTTTAATTATTTTCCAGTAGCTAATAATTTAAATGCTTGAATGAGTTTAGTTTTAAAAAAAGGGTTAAGTTGAGAGCTTAAGTTTAGTTAGAATCTTAGATTGTGCTAAGCTGTTCGTTGTGTTAGGCTCGAGTGATCCGAGATCGTACGGTGCGGAAACTGGGGTGTACGTGGACGCGGACTTGAGGATTTCAGAGCGACGTTAGCGACTGTTGGTGGTAAGGGCAGCTTTAGATATTTTTAGGCTTTTCGTTATTTAGTTGCTTTATTAAATACGAAGAAGTCTGAGAACCTAAGGGTTCGAAGTGAGGGTCTTGTACCCCTTCGCTTTATTATTTTTATATGCTGAATATTTAGTGGGCTTGTCTGCAAGTGGTTGGTAGCTGTCCCCAACCCTCCACACTTGTTTGTACCTCTCTGTCAATTCCATTGAATAGCAGAGGGATGGATTTATAATGATTGTTGACTGTTGCTGCTAAACATGATTATTTGAGATGAGATGCTTATGTTATTCATATCTGATGAATTGAGTTATATTGCTATGTTGCTTATGCTGTTGAACTGAATTATATTGTTATAATTATACGAATTGTTCACCGGAGTGCGTGAGTCGGTCGAGTCGTTGAGTCGTTAGGACGTTTTTGAGTCTGAGCCGATTCACCTAGGGTGTTGAAATCCCCTAAAAGGCTACGGCTGGTGTTCGGTAGGGAATGGCTAGACGTTGGTTTTGCCGGGACGTGTTTGAGCTTGAGTCGATTCACCTAGGGTGCTAGAATCCCCTAAAAGGCTACGGCTGGTGTTCGATAGGGAATAGCTAGGCGTCGTAATGCTAATGGAACCTGAGCTGAATGTCCTAGGGTGATGGGAGAGCCCAAGGCTACGGCTGGTATTCAGTGAATGGATCCGCGTTACTTCCTGTTTGTGGTAAAAGTGTTGAGAGAGGGAGTTTTGATTTGAGTCTTGGGTCACACTTGTGAATTGTATACACTGTTGTTTGCCTACTGTTTTATGCTTTGGTTTATTGTGATTATTTGAGAAGTTGACCCTTTCCCGTGGTACCTTCGATTCATGATGGCTACCCAGGGGATGGAGAAGAGCATTCTGATACCCGAGATGCAGACCTCATCGGAGATTTTATTCGACTTTCCCGACATTGAGCTACCTACTGCTATGGAGTTTGATCTTATCACCGGCCGCGTGGTCTACACGGGAGATGTTGTGCAGACCTTTAGAGAGGATGGTACGATTGTGAGGCGGGAGGTGACTAGACGTACCGTTAGCTTCCCGATTAGGACGACATAGATCATTGAGGCTTGGAGGGCTTCTCAGGGAAAGGAGGCCATGCCTGACTCTTCCTCGTCTCCCGAGGGATCGACTGACGTCCCCAGAGCGACGGTTCCCAGGCTTTTATCCCATGGACGTGGCCGAGGACCACGAGTGAGATGGACTGCTCGTAAGAGCGTGATTAGACGAGGGTCCGCAGGAGCATCGACTTCGAGGGCGGTTGCTATTCCGAGTTCCCCTCTTGTGGACCGAGTTCCCACCCCACCAGTAGAGCGGCCCCCTGTTTGTTCGGTATGTGGGGAGGCAGATTGCTTAGGCGCATGGACTGAGGACGATGTGGATGTGGGAGAGTACGTGCCGAGTGATGTGCCCGAGGACGTTCCAGCTGCTGCCCCCTTCATCGATTTGACGGGCGAGGATCCGATGGAGGATGAGGCGGAGGAGGATCCCTCAGAGGATCGGGGCAGTACCTTGTAGTGGTTGTATTCTCTGATTGCTGTTGTGTTCTTTGTGGATGACTGTAGTATGTATATGCATCTTTTTGTGTACAGTGAGTTGGTGACCAGTTGGGCCGGGTGATGTTCTGTTGTCACAGGGTAGACTGGTGGTTTCACTTTTGGAGCAGCCCCCTGCGCGGGTGTCTGCCGGGAGTACCCCCAGGGTATGATTTCTCTCACGAGGGTCTTCATACCATAGGTGTATTTCTTTGCACATTTTCTACTCTGTTATTTTGCACATACAGTATATGTATATAGCTTATGTATTTATGCATGTATGCTTTATCAGCTTTAGAGTCTTGTGTCCTAGTTGCACCATGTTTCGAAACGCTGTAAGTACTATGTGTGTGCTTTACAGGCACTATTGGTTGTTTTAAAAAAAAATATATATATATACCGCATTTTCTGAAGGACACAAGAGTACCGTTTTAAAAACACGTCACATATAGGCTTCTTTTGGTTTCGTAGCGATCTGGAAACGGGTCGTTACACTTGTCCTTATGTGTTTTGTGCTGTCATCATTGTATGAGCAATGGTGTGATCGTGATTATGTGCTATTATGTGAGTCTGAGTACATGTTCATTGTAGGAGCAATAAAACAAACTGAATAGTATGAGTATGTGTATGCTTGAAGGTACTTGACTGAGTTTACATGTGGAAATAAATGATTACTTTGTGATGAATGTAAGTTCAAATATATATATACTAGTTATGATGTGATGATACTTTGCTTATGCCTTAATAGATTGATTGTTAGACTGGATGTTGCAGCACTGAGCTGTAGTACTTGTTGTATTTGAATTATGCAGAAATTGTGAGGAATTTATATATTGTTCTCTAGCTTAGTGCTACTTAGTTTTTCCATTTGAATTAATTGTCTTGATTGGTTTTAGTTTAAAGTGAACCTCGTCGACGTACTGACGTAATGGTAACTTAGGATTTACACATAGGCTGATTGCCGACGTGATTGGTTGTGATTACAGTTTAATGACTAGATTGGATTGACACTTAGGCCGGTTGCCGCGCATCGAGGATTTAGTGTCTTTTGAGTGGTGAGAAAACGATTTCATGGGGAATAGTTCGGAGACGGCCATGAGGAGCTCTGCTCAGCCTTGAGGGTAGTTGCCAGTAGGGAGTCTTACGTAAAGGCAGGACACTACTGGGGCGTCCCATTTATACACTGGATCACCCTGACTAGACTCAGTCTGCATCTCTGGATGTTGAGGGCACTCTCATCCGCTCACCCAGAGTGGAAAAGGATCCTGAAGATTTCGACGGAGTAGATGTTAGGTTCGCATTAGCTGGTTGCCAATGTAGGACCGTTGACTGATTAGCCTTCATTGTTAAGATTGACTTGGTTTCACGCTTGAGTTATGTGCTTTTGAAATGGATTTGACTTGTACATGTATGAATGAAACATTGGTTGCTATTGATTTAGGGTGGTTTATATTAAATGTTAAATGACTCAAGTTGTTGTATAGCCTCATGTTGCTTGCTGCATGAACACTTGTCTCTTTTGCATGCTTTGCCTGTTAATTTTCGGGTGCGTGTGTGTGACGGGAAATACTTGCTGAGATTTTTATCTCATTCCTTCCCTCTTATTTTTTCTTTACAGTTAATTGGCTTGGAGAACTGAGATACCTCGAGTTAAGTTTGAATATTTAGAAAGGATATATGTAAATGAGGTTTCTAATTGTGTGATTTAAATTAGTATAGAAGTGTTATTTGAATTACTATATTGTAAATAAATTGGACGATTAAATTGTAATTATTTTAATGGAATGGACTTTTGGGAAATGTTTTATATGCATGACGTGGAGTACTCAAATGGTGTTCTTTATTTACTCTAAAGGAAATTTTTATTAAACATAGTTTTCTAAATTAGTAATAGCTTTTATTTTACGATGATTTCAATTATATAAATAATGGAGACAGTAGGTATGAAGACGTAGTACTAAATCTTCGACTTGTACAAAAATGATTAAGTATTTTAGAAATCGTATGAAGACCGAATTTGAAAACTACGTGTTTTATTTGATTGAGTTATGAACCCTAAGCATTTCCTTAATTTTCCAAAATGACATTTTAACGTCATGTTTTATTGAAGGGAAGGTTACTCATCGAAAGAATTCATTTTGAAAAGAAAACCCGACTTATTTTACCAAACGTTTTGAAATCTTATCGTCTCATAATAATATAAGCGATAGATAATTAGGGTGTTACACATAGCTTGGTCTTCAGATAACTTTCTAACCTTTTTCCTAGAGAAGGCTTTTGTGTTGAATTTTCTGGGAGCTTCCTTGAACTCTTTGAGAGTCATTATTTTGGGAAGTCTTCCAGGTGCTTTATGCTTCCTCTTCTCAGAAACTAACCAGGGAAGCCACCTTTGCCTATCAGGCACTATCTTCACAATAGCTGAAGAGGGATCTTTGTTCAGATAAACTAACTCACTATTCTTCATTTCAAGGCAGTGAGCAATGAAAGCCATTTCTTCATCAGAGATCCACCTTCCACACTCTTCCAGAGTGAGAGGTTCATTATGTGGCAGATTATGAGGAAGATCAATAGAGAATGGAATAATTCCTCTATTTGGAGGAGGTCTCAACCTTCCAGCAAAGGTAGTCTTCAGCTTTTCATTCACAGCAGATACTAGGGTAATTTCTAGTCTTGCAACCCCAGAAGTGAAGGTCTTCAAGTGCCAAAGAGAAGGGTGATCATATATAGAGTGATACTCTTTTTCTCTTATAAACCTTGGTTTGTTTATAGATGACACAAATTTGCAGGCACCAAAGTGTGAGACATCAAGAGTGGGAGTAATGGTTATGGATGAGGAGGTGAGGGCAAGAGTGGAAGTCACTTTGACTTTGTAGGTTTTGTATTTATTGGGTGTGATTTTGAAAAGTTGATTGAAGGGGTGAGAATGGAGTGAGGAAATGTATAATATAAGGGAAGTGTTTGTGGTGATAGAGGTTTGTGGTGATGGGAATGTAAGTGTTTTGGTTCTTATGGTTTTCTGGGAGGTTTGTGGTTCGGTGAATGGAGGTCGTGTGGATTGTGTTTGTGGTGATGAAATAAAAAGTGGTGGTGCAGGAATAACATCATCAGAATCAAAAGCAGTAACTGAATCATCAACAGTAAAATCCAGTATCTTTGGTTCAAGCTTCTCAGAGAGCCTAACCAGTTTCTTTTTCTTGCCTTGAGGAGCAACAGCAGGAGGAGGAGGTGAAGGAACTTGCTTCCTTAGGCCAGATGCTGAAATGGGCTTTTCAGCTTCTGACTTTCTCTTCTTCTCCATTATGCTTCTGATAGGGACTCAATCCTCATCATCTTCTGGGTCATATCTCCTTTCAGTGCAGGAGGCACCTTCTGCTTCTTGCTTCTTGTCTCCCTGGCTGGAGACTCTCCAGTTCTCTTTACACCAGACACTGAGCTTCTGGTGGGTTTCTTCATAGTTTCACCAACAGTAGCACCAGCTTCTTCTTCTTATTGCTCCTATTTCACTTGTTTCATCCTTTCACCAATGACCAACTGCATTCTAACCAAACTGTATACGCCAAAAACATCAGGACGAACAATGGTGCCTACTCCAAAGTATTTGTCCCTTTCTTCTTCTTTCAAAGCTCCAAGCTTTCTTGCGATTCCATCCTTAATCATCATCATAGTAAGAAGTACACCATAAGGAATCTTCTTGTAGATGTTTTTCCTGTCAGCAGACAATAGCATAGACCAGATTATTGTAGATCAATCTAGGCAAGTTCACCTTCTGCCCTGCCATGTAAGTCCTCATAATGAACTTCTGTTCATAGTTCACGATGTCACTCGACCCAGCCTTCAGAAGAACACTCTTGGCTATAATCTTATGAAGCACCCTGAAGTGACTCTTTAGATGCTTGGCAACAAGAGTTTCCCCAGACTCCTTCAACTATCTGTAGTTCTCAAATAAAGCTTCATTTACCTTCTCCATTCCATTGAAAGCATTTTCCCAACCATTGTAGAAACTGATTCCTTCAACTGGACAATTAGTAACTGCAGCAATAGTGTTAATGTAATCACCAATTTGAAACCATTAACATAGCCTTCGATTATACCACCTTTGAGCAGATTAATACTTCCCCAGAGTTCCTTAACAGCAGTAAACATAACTTCAATAGCAGAATCCCAAAAGAAGTAATTAGTCCAGCCCATTGCCTTAAATCCCTCGTCAAAGTCAAAACTGTAAAGCTTAAATTTCTCCAAGTCAATCCTATTCTCGTTCAGGAGTTTCCTTTCGCCATGGTGTTGTAGATAGCATAGTGTTGTCCGACCTTAAGATTTTCCATGGTTGCAGTAGAGGAGTGGATGATGGAGGTTTAGGGTTTTAGAAAGAGCAAACACAGAGAGAGAGAGAGAGAGAGAGAACAGTTTTTCGTAGAGAAAACAGAGGATACAGAGTGGTGCGAAAGAAGTGGAGTAGTGGGAAAGTTTTGAAGAAATGGTACAGTTACTTTTTCAAAACATTTCACATTTCCTTTGATTAAAAAATAAATCAAAAAGAAAATAAAAATGAAGATTCTCTTTCGCATTAAATACAGTTGACAAAATAAAGTAAAATCAAGAAAAAAGATTTTATTGAAAACGCAAATATAATCATGACTCAGTAGGTGTGATGAGACGCTTCAGTCCCACACGCATGTGACATGTGTGTGCTCGGATGCACGCAATGAGTTCACCGGATGCTGAGTTATGCAATGTGAATGACATATCATACATTTACACGTGTGAATCCTCATGTCATAACAGATGCTGAATGAAACATTTCACAAGACGTTGAGATTAATCTTATATAAGATGAAAATTTAAATTTCTTCTTATAAAATTGAATCTATCTTCAGCAAGGGGTTTTGTGAAAATGTCAGCCCACTGATGATCAGTGTCTACAAATTTAATTTCAAGAGTACCCTTTTAAACATAGTCTTTTATGAAGTGATGTTTAATCTCAATATGCTTTGCTCTAGAATGCAATATCGGATTTTTAGTAAGACAAATTGCAGATGTATTATCACAAAAGATAGGAATGTTACTCTCTTTTATCAAGTAGCCTTCAAGTTGATATTTCATCCACAGAAGTTGAGAACCGCAACTTGCTGTTGAGATATATTCAGCTTCTGCTTTTGAGAGTGCAATGGTGCTTTGTCTTTTGCTTGACCAAGACACAAGATTTGCTCCAAGGAATTGGCAGCCTCCACTTGTGCTTTTTCTTTTAATTCGGTCTCCAGTAAAATCAGCATCATAGAATCCTACTAACTTATAATCTTCTGATTTGTTATATAGCAAACCAAGATTAGTAGATCCTTGTAAATATCTAAATATTCTTTTAACAGCACTCAAGTGTGATTCTCTTGGATCCGATTGAAATCTAGCACACAAGCAGACGCTGAACATAATATCAGGTCTTGAAGCAGTAAGATAAAGTAGAGATCCAATGATACCTCTGTACATTTTCTGATCTACCTTCTTACCAGTTTCATCTTTACTAAGAGTACAAGTGGGATGCATAGGTGTACACATTGGCTTGCAATCAACCATCTTGAATTTCTTGAGCAATTCCTTGATGTATTTGCTTTGATGTATATAAATACCATCATTGCATTGCTTGATTTGAATTCCAAGGAAAAACTTTAATTTTCCCATCATGCTCATTTCATTAGTAGCATAAAAAATGATATCATCAACGTAAATTTGAACAAGTATAAAATGCTCGTTTGATGTTTTTCTAAATAGAGTGGTGTCTACTTGACCTCTGGTAAAACCATTTTTCATTAAAAAGGAACTTAGTCTATCATACCAAGCTCTAGGAGCTTGCTTAAGACCATATAGAGCCTTTTTAAGCTTAAAGACGTGTTCAGGAAACTCAATGTTTTCAAATCCAGGAGGTTATTTTACATAGACTTCTTCAGTTATAAAACCATTCAAAAAAACACTTTTCACATCCATTTGATAAAGAATTATCTCATGATGTGCAACAAATGAAAGTAAAATGCGAATAGCTTCTAACCTTGCAACAGGTGCAAAGGTTTCAGTGAAATCTATACCGTCTTCCTGTGAGTAACCTTGAGCAACTAATCTTGCTTTGTTTCTCACTACCTTACCATCTTCATCAAGCTTGTTTCTAAATACATATTTCGTACTAATAGCTTGTTTATCTTTTGGTAGAGTGACTAACTTTCAAACATCATTCTTTGGAACTGATTCAACTCTTCCGACATTGCTAGAATCCAACCTTCATCTTCCAATGCATGATCAATCGTCTTAGGTTCCACTTCAGAGAGAAGTGCAAGATCTGCATGCTCTTTGAAAGAGGATCTTGTTCTCACTCTGTCTCCAGGTTCTCCTATGATTTCTTCCTTAGGATGATTATTTTTGTATCTCCAACTCTTTCTAGCTTCAGCTTCTACTTGAGTAGAATCTTGTGTCTGGTTGTTACCACCGGACGCTGAAGATGCAGGTTCACTGTTTGGTGTACTACCAATATCTAAACCTAAAAATAACTCATCTAGCTCTGACATGGCAGTGTCAGGCTTCTTATTATCAAACTTGACGTGAATGGATTCTTCCACTATCAAAGTTTCTTTGTTGTATATTCTAAAAGCTTTAGATCTCTCAGAGTATCCCAAAAAGATACATTTGTCAGCTTTGGAATCAAACTTACCAAGTTGATCCTTAGTATTCAGAATATAACATATGCAACCAAAGGGATGAAAATTAGAAATGATGGGTTTTCTACCCTTCCACAGTTTATACAGTCTTCTTCAAAATTAGTCTAATAAAGACTCTGTTTTGAATATAACAAGCTATATTTACTGCTTCTGCCCGAAAATGCTTTGCAATATCAGCTTCATTGATCATGGTCCTGGCCATTTCTTGGAGGGACCTATTTTTTCTTTCTACAACACCATTTTGTTGTGGTGTTCTAGGAGAGGAGAAATTGTGGGAAATTTCATTTTTTTCGCAAAATTTTTGAAAGCTTTCATTTTCAAATTCTCCCCTATGATCACTTCTAATTGAAGAAATACAAATTCTTTTTTCATTTTGAACCGATTTGCAGAAAATAGTGAACACCTTGCATGACTCATCCTTGTGGGTAAGGAATCTAACCCATGTCCATCTAGTAAAATCATCAACAATGACTAACCCATATTTCTTTCCAGTTAAAGAGTCTGTCCTAGTTGCACCAAAAAGATCAAGATGCAAAAGCTCAAGTGGTCTAGAGGTTGAAACAATATTTTTAGAATAAAAAGAAGTTTTAACTTGTTTTCCTCTCTGATATGCCTCACAGAGAGCTTGTTTAATTTTGAGATCAATCTCAAACTGGCATGACCCAATCTTTTATGCCAAGTCCATTACTCATCTTCAACAGACATGAGACACTTGATATCTTGTTTTGCAAGTTCAGAAAAATCAATTTTATAAATGTTTTGTTTCCTCTTTGCAGTAAAAAAATAGAGCCGTCTTTCTTGCTTTTTACTGAACATCCAGTTTCTGTAAAAGTGACATCATAACCGTTGTCATATAATTGACTTATGTTCAATAAGTTATGCTTTAGTCCTTCAACATAAAGTACATTATCAATAGAGGGAAGATAACTTTTACTAATGCGACCAATTCCAACTATTTTTCCTTTCTGGTTTCCTCAAAAACCAACAAATCCTTCTTCTCTTAGCTCTTGGAACATATGCTTTTCTCCCGTCATGTAACACGAGCATCCACTGCCTCAGTACCAATATAGGTGTGTGGACCTTGTTACTAAGCATGTTTGCAACATAGACTATTTATCTTTAGGTATCCGTATCTTTTTGGGTCCTTTCTTGTTAGTTCTTGAAGGATACTTGACCAGTTTTATTACAATAAGTACAATGCAAGCATTCACTGTGATCATTAGGTTTATCAGATGCTGAATTTTCATTTAAAGTGTTCATTTGATATGTAACCAAGACATTGAGTTGTCATTTTACTGACACGCCAAATCATTGAAGCTTGCTTGGTTCGAGTTACACTCTCTGCAAGAAACGTTTGAAAGGCATATTCATAATCATTTGATTTACACGTAGGATTGCCTTTAGCTTCAGAGGTTTCAGTTTGAGAGCTCTCAGCTTCTGGTTGCTAACTAGCCACCAGACACTGACTATCCACCAGACGCAGATTTTCAATTTTCAGCTTCTGGTTCTCTTCATTGAGCTTTGAGTTTTCAGTATTCAAAACTTGAAATTCTTGTGATAATTTTGAAAATTTCTTTTTCAAAGCTTTATACTCAATAGAGAGAGTGGCAAAATCCTTAAGTAGATCATCAAAGGCCATATGAAGCTCAGAGTAAGAATCACATATTATTTTCTCTTCAACTTCTTCAGAGTCTTAGTCAGTGTTTGCCATGAGGGCAACATTGGCTTCTTCTTCATTATCATCCTTAGAGGATGATAGGTCCAGGTCTTCCCATGTAGCTATGAGACTCTTCTTCTTTCCCTTGAAAGAACTCTTTGTAGACTTTTCCTTAAGATTAGGACATTCTGACTTAAAGTGTCCTGGCTTTTTGCATTCATAATAGCAAATGACTTGACTTTTGTCTTTGCTTTCCTTTTTATCCTTGACATCTTTCTTCTGGAATTTTATTTTGAAGTTTCTTTTCTTCCACATTCTTTGGATCTTCCTAGATATAAATGCAAGCTCATCCTCTATTCCATCATCATCTCCTTCTGAAGCTTCTTCTTCTGATTCTTCTTCAGCATGAAGGGCTTTAGAAGAATTGGCTTTGTGCTTATTGACTTTCAAAGCAATAGACTTGCTTTTCTTCACAGGTTCTTCCTCATTCAGCTCAAGTTCATGAGCTTTTAGAGAACTCAAAAGATCTTCAAGCCGTAAGACATTTAAATCTTTTGCTTCTTGTATAGCAGTGGCTTTGGGTCTCCACTGCTTGGTTAAACTTCTCAAGATCTTTCTCACATGGTCAAGAGTGGTGTAGCTTTTTCCAAGGGCTTGTAACCTATGAACAAGTGTTTGGAATCTTCCAAACATAGATTCAATGTTTTCACCATCTTCCATTTTAAACAACTCCTATTGGCGAACCAACATGCTCAGCGCTTTTGTTTCTCTTACTTGGGCAGAGCCCTCATAAGACAAAACAAGAGAATCCCAAATTTCTTTGGCAGTGTCAAATTTGCCACATTTTTCATATTCTTTTTCTGATATAGCACAAATAAGATTGAATCTAGCTTTTTGATTGACCTGATATCTCTTTTTCTGCTCATCATTCCAATTTTCTCTAGCTATGGCAACTCCAGCAGCATTAGTGAGAATAAGGTATCCACTTTCAATTATATCCCATAACTCAAGTTGTTGTGTCTTAAAGAAAGCTTTTATCTTATCTTTTTTGTAGTCAAATTTTTCTCCAACAAATAGAGGAGGACGGTTCATGTGATCACCTTCTGCAAACATGTTCACAAGTGTAGGATCTTTTCTCTTAACACTGTTAAGTGCTCAACCAATAGGCCGAGCTCTGGTACTAACTGAACGTGAACACAAGAAGGGGGATTGATTTGTGTTGAAAACTTTTCGCAAACTTTACGTTAAAAACACTTTTCTAAGAAAGCTGTTTGTTATCGGAAGTTGAAGTAAGACCGGACGCTGGAAATAAATTTATGAAAACTTGTTTTTCTTTGCAAGATAAAAGTAAATGTAAAGCAGCAAAGCAAGAGACACAGAGATTTATACTAGTTCACCACCAAAATGGTAGCTACGTCTAGTCCCTTCGTTCCTGAAGGATTTTCCACTATAATCCACTGATTAAAAATTTTCTTAAGAGTATTCTTCTGTCACAAACTTGAGAATACTCTTAACTTCTCAAAACGACTCAGTACGTTCGAGCTTTGAGGAACTAAGCCTATAATTAGGCAATACAACTTTCACAAAGTATTTTCTTTTGAATACAATCAAATAACTCTCACAGAGAGGATGAAAATATTAAGCTCAAAACAATAACTTTCTAAAAGAAAGAATATAAGACGCTGAAGTTTAGTTCTTGGTTTCCAGAAACTTGGCACGAAACTTGATTGCTCACTTGAGTAATAGCTCTTTCAGAATGTAGTTTCTAGCCACCTTCTTCAATTAGAGGCTTGAGGTATTTATAGAATACCTTGAGGATATTACCGTTGCAGATATTTCACCTTCAAATCATTGGGTGAGGTAATTTGAAATTCTGTCTTTTTCTTCCTTTCCAGAGAATATCAGAATAGTACATATTTTCGTTATTGTACTATCCTCTTTTCACACAATTGCCTTGTACAAATTTGTCTTATTCTAAAGGTGTCACCTTTGATACCTCGTACATAGAAATAAGCGCACAAAATCAAATGCGAATTCCGTTCCAGAATAGCTGAGGTAAAAGAGCATAAACGTGACCATCACGTGCTTCATTAATAGACCAGATGCTCGCTCAGAAAATACAATGGATGCTCGTTGCAATTGAGTAACCATGTGTCATACGATAACACTGTCGGATGCTCGCTATAAACAAGATGCTGGAGTGAACAGATGCAGACACATATGGAATGTATTCAATTTCTTGTGAAATACTTCTTCTTGCTTGAGTGAGTTTATAAAGTACAAATGATTTCAATTCCTGCACACTTCAAGACTTATTAGAAGTTAAATTGTTCTCTTGTAAATACTTTGTTATCATCAAAATTAATGAGAGTCTAAACTTCTCAATCATTTAGGTTCCAACAATTTGAACTCCTTCTTCAAGGCTTTGAGCTTTTGAGAGAGAATATACATGGGACATCCCACCACATTCCTACTCCAAACTTCTTTAACAAGTCTACTGCAATCATCATGCTGCAGCCACATTTTATGGAATTTAAAAGCAGCCTGCACCTGCATATTACCTCTTTTCATAACGAAAAGTAAAGGGAAATGATCGGAAGTGCTCCTGACAAGAGTAGAGCAGGTTGTGGAGGACCAAAAATCAAGCCAAGCATCATTACACATACTTCTATCAAGCCTTTTTTCAGTGTGAGCATGACCCCTCCTACCATTGCTCCAAGTAAACTCAGCTCCTCTAGTGAGAATGTGAGTCAAAATACTGCAATCAGTAAAAGAATGGAAGTCATCACAAGCAATTTTGAGAGGAAGACTAGACCCTTTTACTTCATGAGCTGCCAAAACTGAATTGAAATAACCAATATAGCTCCAAGGACCAGGATTAGCTGCTTGGAGAGAGATTAAATCTTACCAAAGCCTTCTTCTAATCAAATAAGAAGTGCTTGCATAAACTGCACAAACATAAATGAGCTGCCCATCAATGTTAAGGGAGAGGGATACTTGCTAAGAAGTGTCGCTGATAACTGTTGGTGCCACCTGATCTGAGCAAAGACACCAAAGGTTAGGCATAGTTGAATTTCTGTTATTAGTCTCTAATGGCTGCAGCTGCAACTGTCTCCAAAAAGAGGGATTAACATCAGAAAAGGATATCCAAGGCTCAGCAATAAAAACTAATTCTGGTCTATGAAGATTGCAGAATTTTTTAATCGGGGTTAGCAAAGCCCCTACAATTCCAATAAAGGGTTTTCATTAAGCAAAGTTTCTAGGTCCACCCCTAGATCGGGTTTGATAAGCAGCAGCTTTAGCAGCCTGTTTTGATTTCTTTTTCAACTTTTTCTTCTTGGACTTAGACATAACAGGGGTGAATTCAGGGTGACTTTCACCACCTGGAGCCTATTCCAAGTATTTAGCAGTAGAACCGACCAAATGAGTGTTAGATGTTTCCACTTTTTCCTCATCTACTTCCTCATTCTCAAGGTCTTCATCACTCTAAAGCCTTCCAACTAATCTCAGGTCATGGGCCATATTTTGATTAGTGTAATTATCCACAGGAATCACTGTTTCATTAAAATTAGGTTGTTGCATTCCTTTAGGCACTGATGGGGTGACTAAATTAGCACCAGTCATAGTGTCAATACCACTAGAAGTAACAATCTTATCATCTGAGCCAACACCAGAATCGGTTTGCACAAAAGAATCCTGCACTACAGTGTCATTAGCAGATGCAAGCACATTCTGATTCAATTCACCAATGTCCGGGTGTCAACTACAGGATCAGTGGCAAGATCGTCTCCCGGGCCAGTAAATCCCAATTAAGGGTTTGGTTCTTTTTGTTGCTCTGAAATCAAAAAAGGAACATTATTAATTCCAACAAAATCAGCATGATTAGCATTTACCTTTTCCACTGAAATATTGTTTGATGAACCAATGTGCTCAATGTGAGCTGATACTGTTTCATTGAAATTCTGGACCACTTCATTAGCAATTCCTTTGCCTGTATCCTGATTAGCAACTAATTGCTTGGTTGGAACTTCAAGGGCATCACCCTTAGGGGCTCTAGGAACATATTTCGGATTTTGTATGCTAGTTTCTTGTGGGATAGCAACATGACCAGCTACCAATTTCACGACCTGTTGACATTGTTTTTGCAATGATCAAAAGAATGACCAATAGTCTTGCAAGAAGTGCAAAAGTGAGGTAATCTTTCAAATTCCACATCCACAAAGAAAGCATGATCAGCTCTTTCCACTAGAATCCGATTGTGAAGCTTAGTAGACAAGTCAACTTCAACAAGAACTCTTGCAAAGTGACCAAAATCCTTCTCACGGTTGCCTCATCCAATGCGATAGGAATACCAAGCCCACCAGCAATCTCAAATAGTATTTTCGGTGTCCAATATTCTCTCGAAAGACCATGTATGCGAACCCAGCATTGGGATGTGGTATGCCGAATCAAATTAGGGTTGAAATCCGGCGTCCAAGTGGATAAACGAATGACACAGGGCTGCGGTTCCAAGAGCCATTGGATCGGACCTTTCTAAGATCTTCAGCATTGATAAAACTGAATTATCCTGGTAAACTTGAGGATTGGAATTAACAATGGCCGCCTTTGCCAAACAATGAGCAACTATATTAGCCGATCTCCTAACAAACTCCACATGAGAGTTTTCACAAAAATTTGACAAATGTAATTCACAGTGACGAACAATGGACCCAAATTCCGTTTCACCCCGAGAATGACAATTAAACGCGTCTACAACAAGTTTTGAATCCATTTCAAATATAACTTTTGTAATCCCCAATTCTCTTATCCAGTCAATGGCTGCCTGTAATCCATAAGCTTCTCCAAGCTTAACATCAATAATTGGTTGGAAACATAATGTTTTTTTCCCCTATAAATAATCCAAACTCATCTATGTCACACAAACACTAATATACACACAATGTCACACAAATACAATGACTTAATCACATAAACACTAATCACGATGTCATATTTTAAACACTTCAACACTAACATACACAATGAATTAAATCATACAATGACTTAAACACTAATTAATATCACAAAATTCATAAAGATCAAGAAATAGGCTTGCCCAATGTCCCGAGCATCGTAAAGATCTTCTTCATAGAATTAATCATTGTTGAATCTCTGCAAGTTGAAATAACATAAAATAAAACATTATCTCATCAACTTAAAAACAACATAATTAATATAACATGTTAAAAATAAATTTACTCTAACTCTTTAGATTTTATATGATATATTTGTGTGTGTGTGTGTTTGCGACTTGTGTATAAAAATGTATCTAAAAACTCTTATTACAGTGCTTGAGCATTCAGGTCTTGCTTTCTTTTTATTGCAACATACTAAAACATGTGAACACAAAATATTGAACTTAGAGTAAACTAAAAAATCGTCATAAACAGTAATTACGACCACTAGAAAAAGAAAATGATCTTTTTATTATTCTTATTTTTCATTACTTTTGGAGGCTCCAACAATTGCGTCCTGGGTTTTACTATCTTTGCTTCAACTGGCAAAGGTGATATTCTGCATTATAAACAAATTCAAATGCATTTGTGATCATGAGAATAGCAGATATGGGAAGACATAGAAGACAAACCTGAACCCAAAATTTGTCCATACTCCATGAAATGTAAAACAAATATTAATAAAAAGTGGGAAAAATAACAAACGGTCAACAAAAAAAAAACTGAGAAAGAGATAGATGGCCAATGAGTACCGGTGGTTTTGTTTTTCTGGGTCTGAACCATCTCAGCTTCAGTTTCTTTGATCTTCTCAATGATACCCACTTTCCATTTGCAATCAATGAGAGGGTAATCATCATGACACATTTCTAGCATAAGGATCATTGACGAGAATTTTTTCTACAAAAAGTTTACTTGCCAAGCCAAAAAACAAAGTAACTTCCTTGATAAAAGCAGAGCCAGGCAATATCAATGGGAAATTTGATGACATAACTTTGCCACAAGATCAAACACAAACACAAAATTATTTCCAAAATACATTACAATACAGAATAATGAAATGGAACTAGGTAAAAAAAAAAAAAATTCAATCCTCCGATTAATAGTAACAATCAAATACAATTAAAGAGAGATATGATATTGTACCTTGTGCATATATGACTTGTTGTGATCATGAAATTGAGGACCTTGAATGATCATTGGATTGAATTTGATGAGCTAGAGATGACCCTTAGTAATTTCCAAAGCCTTAGGATTTGAGTCGTGGTTGTTTCATAGAGTTAATTGAACTAGAAAAGGTTGTAGTGCAAGATTTCACTGTCATAAAATCTGTCACCTAGAATACCTAAGTTAAAGAATCAAAGGTTGTAACTTATAGGTTCTCACTGTGTTTGAGTAATAAAGACTAATAGGACTTTCATTTGAATTATTAATAATTTATTAGACTTGAGACTAGTAAATAAGCTAAAAGACTTAGAGTAATAAAGACCAAGGGTTGACCTTAGTATTTGGTGGGACAAGTGTGAAGGTAGTGAACACCAAAATTATTATGAAGCTAAATAGTAAGAAAACAATAAAAAAGAGTGTTATGATAGTGTCTCAATAATTCGGATATATATGAGCCTTAGAGAAATAATCCTAAATAATTAGAGCAAATAATTAGAACCTCTAATGTGATTTAATAGACTTTCATGGATTTTCTTTTAGTGTTGTCCTATGTTTATGACCAGTAAACTATCTAGTGACACTGTTTATTTTAAGTCCACCATGTGGTGGCCATGTTTATGAAAATCCGACCGGGAGTGGCAATGTTTATGAATTAAGATAACCATGCATGTGTTTGAGTCTCCTAGCTATACGTAGCCACAATGGAGCTCAGGTTAATCTTTGTTTTGTTTGATGATCCTAGCCATATGAGCTACAATGGATTGTTTATGACCCATGATAGGTGGAGTTTGGTGGAGACCTAACCTTGTTTGTTTGTTTGTTTGTTATATTGATCTTGTTTTAGAATAAGGGAGTACTGTTTAGATGAAAGGAGGAGGCCTTGTTTAAGAGTGAGCCTGCGTGGCAATACCTCGGTCTTGGGGGTGCGAAGCCAGAGTCCACAATCCTCAAATGGTTTGAGTTAGCTCCTTGAACCGAGGGTTGCCCATCAGACTTAGCTAATCTGACTGTCACCGAACATTTTCATGATTAGTCGAGAGTGCGCCGCAACGAAGTGTTCACCATTGTGGTGTATTCCTTCAAAAAGCCAAACATGTCCTCCTAGTCGAACTTCCCAAAGTAGTAGATGGTACCATATGCATATGGAGTAAAATAAGAGTAGTCATTGCATAGTCATACTTTGAGTATGAGCTTCTGTGTTATTGAGATTGATTGACTTTGTACTTGTGTTTATTTGTTCTTGAAATGGATTGACCTTATACTTGATCTTGTGCTTGTATAAATGGAAACTTTGTTCTATTGGCTTTAATGTGGTTTGTCTTATGTGTTAAATGACTCAAGTTGTTTTTTAGTTTCATTATGCCTGCTGCATGAATACTTGCCTCATTTGCATGCCTTGCTTGTTAACTTTCGGGTGTGAGTGCGGGAACACTCGCTGAGACTTTTATCTCATTCCTTTCCATTTACTTTTTTTCAGTTAACTGGCTAGGAGTGTGAAGATGATTAATTGTATTGAGATTTAGAAAGAGTATTTGTAAATGAAGTTATAAGTTTGTAAATCTTATTTGTATTAAAGAATTCTTTGTGTTGAGTAATATAATTATATTTTTAGACTAAAGTGTAATATTTTATGGTGAATTGTGACGGTTTAGTTTCAAAGAATAATTTTTTGAAAGCTTAGTTTTTTGGAAAAGGTTGCGTATACATGTTTTAAAAGGACCGAACAAGTTATCTTAGTTATCACGAAAACGACAATGTTTTATGAATACAATTTTTAAACTTATAGTAATTTGGAGTTTACCGTGAAAATGGATTCCGTACGTGTTACTTTTATTGATGAAAGAATTTTATGAACGTTATATTTTTATTGAAGGAAATATTTTAATTTTTACCCCTAAAACAATTAGTTTTAGAAAAAGAAATCTAACTATTTTCACAAAGCATTTTGAATTTCTAATATTTTACAATAGAATAAGAGGTAGTTAATTAGGGCATCACAGGTCATGCTAAAGTTGAGCATCTCGTTTTATCTTGGTGAGACGTGATAGGTAAAATAGCTGCTTGTCAACAATTGGGTCTGACATAGCTAAGTGAATTCAATAGGATTGAAATGACTCAGAGGTAAGAGTTGGACATCCATTTATAAGATAAATTGGGATAAAGAGTTATCCACCGAACTGATCCAAGAGTTGCATAAAGATGCAATTGGAAAGGAGTTTCTTACCTAAATAGTCAAGTTCTGGGCGATCAGCTAAAGCTGACCCAGGACGAGGTAAAATATGGATATCGATCTCACTAGAAAATCTTCCAACGGGATTTTCCGAATCAATGTTCAGGGTCATTGATTTGAGTAAAATAGTGGAAGCGTATTTAATAAACATCCTTATTAAATATGTTTTTCATGATACATATATTCTGCATATTTTTGTTAATAGACTTACCAAATCATTAAACACTATTAGTTATTACAAGGATTTGTCCTTAAGAAGGAAAAGAAATCCATATTAAATTTTTTGGATTGGTACAAGAATTCGAGGAGTGTCCCCAAGAACAAGAAAGAGTTGTATGTTTTTTAACGAACAATTCCTGATCAACTTGCTCCTACTAGGATCGAAAGAAATTTCTATGAGAAGCATTAAGTCTGCCTTGGATGTAAGATACATCATGCTTACGATCATGGAGGCGTATGATATTATCATTCATCTCATGATGCTCTACCAAGAGCAAGCAAGTCATTAAAGATTTGAGGCTTCATGTTCCCTTTTCAGTCGCAAGCTGGGAGAGGGTAACCCAGTGGGTTCTCATGTGCTTCATATTATTAGATACACTGAGAACCTGTAAAAGCTGGGATTTCCTTTTTGCCAAGAGTTGGCCAGTGACTTAATTCTGCAAGAGTTATTGGATGGTTAGTGTAAAAAAGAATAGACCACATTGATGGTCATGGAAGGGTAAGGCCTGATGTTTGCTTTCAAGGAGTAGCACATGGGTAATAACAACTTCAAGCCCAGTACTTCTACCTTGAAGCTGTCATACAAAGGTTGCTGAGGAGGGCGCTTGCTTCAAATACGCTCAGACTAGATGTTGGAAGAAGATTTGAAGAAAGGAAGTTGGACTTCCTTTTCAGGTATTTTGTCATAGAGGACAAGTGGCTTGACTTGGAACTAAATAAGTATTATTAAGTTTCAACTATTGATGAAAACATCACTTCCATTTCTTGAATGGACAAGAAAGGATTTTATGTTGTAATAAAAGGACAATTGTTCCGTTTATTCAACTGATGTTTTCGGTGTTGAAGATCTTGAAAGACATGAACCAGGTGTTGTTGATCTCAACTTGTCCATCTATGACATAATGCAAATAAGGTTAAATCAAGTGATTTGATTTTTACATATACCTTGGCATTATCGTTTAGGCCATATAAGTTAGATACATATAATTTTAATCGTTTGAGGCCTATGATTCTTGCTTATAACGAAAGATGACTAAGTTCCAATCAACAATGATGGTGAAAGAAATAGTAATCTTTTGGCGTGATACATGAGATGTGTATGGGCCACTAAACAAGTTTGCAAAAGATTGGTTTTCAGACTTTGTTGGATTTACTGTTGACTATAGTAAATAAGGATTTGTGTATCTTATGGAACACAAATCAGGAACATTTGACGAGTTAAAAAGTCCAAGGACAAAGTGGAGAACCACCTTGCCAAAAGTATTAAGAACATATAATTGGATTGTGATGGTAAATACTAAAGACAGGAGTTTGGTGATTATCTAAACTGCACTTTGTTAGACATGGTTTGATCAATGATGAGTAGTTAAAGCTTTATGACTCTTTTTGAATTATGCTTTATATACAAATATTTCTCGCCCTTAAGCATGTTCAATTTGAGGCAGTAAAAGGGCTCCATATGAGATATGGAAGGGCCGAAAGGCCAAGTGTGACATTTATGAAGATTTAACTTATCAAGATTATTTGATAAATATGAACACAAACTCAATAAATATACTTTGTGAGTATCCTTAAGAAACTAAGGGATACTATTTCTACAATGTCTCTAAGGACAAAGGGTTTGTCGTGAAACTACTGTATTACTTAAAGCAGTTCATCTCAAAAGGAACCGGTGTGAGAATTGTAGAGCTTGACTAAATTCCTATACCACAAGGTGGGCCTGCAATGGAACATGAATCAATTCCACAAGTGTTGTGGATGAGCCACTGATTCATGTTACACAAGATAAGGTATAACAAGCCATTTCACCAACCTGAGAGATATAGGCTTCCCATGACACATGAAGGTGATGTGCTGCTCATGAATCAAGATGAGCCTGTGACTTACTGGGAAGCCATATTTGGCCACGATTCTAAGAAGTGGATTGGAGCCATAAAGTGTTAAATGGAATCCATCTGAACCAATAAGATTAGACCTTGATGAAGTCACCCCAATGGGTAAAACCTATAGGGTGCAAGTGGGCCTTTAATAGAAGACTGACATAGATGGTATTGTGAATACCTTTAAGGTGTGATTTGTCGTGAAAGGTCTCATGCAAATCCATAGTATAGACTATGGTGAGACCTTCTCCCAATTACGATGCTTAAATCCATCAGGATTCTACTTGCTAAAGATCCATTTATGGATTTAAGCAAGCTTTCGAAAAGTAGAATCTTCGTTTTGATGAGACTATTGAACATTAGGATACATCAAGAATGAAGATGAGCTTGTGTACACACAATGGTTAGGCGAGGTTTATTGATTTCTGGTCCTATATGCGTAAAAGCATTGTCAAAAAATGTTTCTTGATGAAAAACTTAGGTGAGACTTCCTAAGTGTTAGTAATTGCGAATAGAAATAGATTGCTGACGTTGCTTGGCCTAAAGTCGAAGTACATGTATGCATTGATATGTACACGACAAGATGTCTCATACGCTTTGAGCATGACAAACATGTACCAATCTAATCCGAGTGAAGGACAATTGACTGCAGTCAAGAATATCCTTGAGTACTTAAGAAGGACTAAGGATATATTCTTGACTTATGATGGTAAGGAAGAGATCGTTGTATTAGTTACACTGACACTACTTCCAAACCGATAAAAGTAATTTCAGGTCGTGGTTTGGATTTGTATTTTGCCTATATGGTGGCACGTTGAGTTAAAATAGTTCCAGGCCGAGGACGTTTACTAATTCACTTATAGAGGCCGGGTATATAGTCGCATCTAATGTGATTAGAAGGCTGTTTGGATCAGTTTAGAACTTGTCGTAGTTGCTAATTTTGCAAACTCCATTGTTCTCGGTATAATAATGATGAATTTATTGTGTAAGCCAAGTAAACTTGATCTCACCAGTGATCCAAACATTTACTTAGGTGCTTCCATCTCATTCGATAGATGATAGAGGAGATGCGAAAATGTGCAGAAAGACAACACAAAAAAATCCGCTAAAAGAATCTCTTGCTTAGTAGTAGCTTGACACTCACACTAGTTCGATGGGTGTTGATTTGATGCTCGATTGGTACTAGTGCTAGTGGAAGATTTTTTGTGCAAGCACTAGTTGCCAATCTATTTTGTATAGATTATTGTAACACCTCAATATTTAAGAAAATTTGTTTTACCAATAAAATCTCAAATACTTGAAAGTAAGTCGTGAAGACTGATCACCTCAATGATTTACTGAGAGTACGATGAATTATTTTGATTTATTTTCAAAAATTTATTTATATAAATAATTAATATTTATAATGTCAATTCAAATCAATAGACAACATAGACGTATGTTGCTTTTAAGGTGAATTCATCAATTAAAATTTATATAAGTTTTCTGTTTGATGTGGTAACGCGTATTTTGGTTGACTAAGAAAGTGATTGAATTAAATCAAGATGAAATTTAATTTAAAAATTAATATTTAATATTAATTCATGGTTCAAAAGTCGTCAAAAATTCTAACGAAGTTTCGCCGTATTTTGAATCGCCGGGTAATTTTTATCTGCATTAAAATTTAAAACGAACTCCGATTTCGATAAAAATCGAAACGTACCTTATTATGATGATGTTTGAGTGTTTTTAATTGTTTTTATTAATTATAAATAAATTATTATCACGCGGTGAATTAATTTCTCAGTAAATTAATTTTCATGTTTTATCGGCGAGCAAATTAGTGTTAACGCGATTTCTCGACGCCGTAATTTTGGGACACCAAAGCTTTAGAATTAGACTAGAATTAATAAGTAGCTTGGGATGAGGTGTCAAAAGGTTGTGGTTTAATTAAATGTGTGGCTAGAAGTGAATTAAGATAGGATTGATGATGTGTAACGGATAAGAATGAGATTAACTCGTGGTTAGCATTAATTAGTGTGAGATATTATTTGTGAGACAGAATTCTTTCTTTTCTTCCTTGTTCAGCCGAAGCACCCTCCCTCACATTCACTTCATTGTTTTTTTTAAGTGTGTCAATGTGAGTGGAAGAAAAGGAGAACCAAGGGATTTATTTGACCAAAAAGTTACTTTCTCTTCTTTTATTCTTGCATCAATGTAACACCCTGTTTCCGGAGCGCTACTAAACTAGATATTCTGATAAAAGTTGACATATTTCAGAAAGGTGAAATACTCTGTTCGTAGGGTTTTTGAAAATGTGGATTTATTTTTTTTCTCTTTTCTAAAAAAATTTCTTTTAAAAGGATGGTCAGAGTATCACAGTGAATTCAGAAACATGATGGAAAATAAATAAATAAAAACATCAAAATAAAACCACAGGGTTCACACTCATAATTTATTTAAGTGTTTCACATATGACACTCCAAGCCTTGCAACTGAAATTGCATTTATTACAACACCGAAATGAATGACAAATATTTTATAGTTGGTCGACTCGCTACGCCCCTTACTAGACTACTAGTAAGTTACCACAAGCATAACACACAAGTAGATGCCGAACAGTCTATCCTCCGTTCCACTGGTCAACAGTCCCAAACACTCCGTCTGCTCCGCTATCTGGGTTACATTCATTGAATTGAAAGAACCACGGACAAGGGTCAACTTCTTACAAAAAGATAGGTTTACAACAACATATTTGACCACAAAGCATATTACATAGACAATATGGAACTCACATGCTTCTACACAAATAAATCAACAAACATGACACACGAGATAACAAAATGCATAATTTCCCAAAACGCAACTCAAGACACTCCCTCAAGATACTCTCGACAATTTCCGGAAGGTAACGCCGATCCATCCACTGAATACCAGCCGTAGCTTTGGGCTCCACGACCACCCTAGGACATTCAGCTCCGGTTCCTTAACGCTACAACGTCTAGATAGGCTGCCGAAAAACGAAGGGGTCCTAGCACCCTAAGTTATCCGGATCGAAGCTCAAAAACGTCACGACACGACACCTCTCACAACAATGAATAAATCGCCGCATACGTTAATTCAAGAAACAACTCGAATAATTATTCAATCGCGTATCAAATAAATATTCGTGAAAAGCTTAATACAATGCAACTCAGTTCAACAGTATAAGCAATCCATCACAGTTAATCATATTTCATCAAGCAATGACTTTGGCAACTCAGTTCATCCCTTTGCAACTCAGTGGAGTTGGCAAAAAAGTAATCAAACAAGTGTGGGGGGTTGGGGACAGCTACCAACCACTTGCAGACAAGCCCACTAAATAATCATAAATAAAGTTTTAAGAACTAAAAAGTCGAAGGGGTATGAGACCCTCACTTCGAATACTGAGGTTCTCAGACTTCTTCGCTTTAAGACTTGAAATTAAATAATAAAACTTATCCATGTCTAAGAGTTGCCCTTACCGAACTCCAAGCCACGCGTGTCCACGTACTCCGCGATTCTACGCCGCACGGTCTCGGATCACTCAAGCCTATTACACAAGGCAAGCTTAGCATAATCTAAAGACTAAATTTAAAACCTTAGGCTCTTATCCTAATCCCTTTATCCTTGCCAAACATTATCACATAAAACTTAATTTAAAAGTGCTAACTTTCAAAGAATCATTTTTCTACATTTCTAAAGTCTTGAAACATATTAATCAAGCACTTAGAATCAAGTTCACAAAATAAGTTTCCTCCCACAACCTCCCTTGAGGCTCTCGGCTTTTTACCCCCTTTTTCTAAAAAAAATGCCAAACTTCCATTCAAATAAACAAGTCATTTCTAAGTCATTTAATTAAACTTCAAGACTTCAACATATCAATTCAACCATATTTCAAAACATATATGTCAAGTCATATACCACTTTCCAAAATCATGTTTTCAAGTGTGTGTTTTTCACAAAATCTAATTACTCAAATTCCAATTAAGCATGCATATATGTCAAGACAAGTTTTGCATGAAATTTCCCTTTTTCCAACCAAAGCATTTCCAATTAAACATTTAATTACTAACTACTTGAAAGAATAAGGTTTTAAGACTAAAATCATTTCTTGAGAAGTTAAACATAACACATTTTTAAATTTTCTTGAAAGCTTTAAAGTGAAAACAACTTCAATCAACCACTTATTCATAATTCTCTAAAGCCTAGAAACACATCCATTCAATCATTATATCCAAATTTACAAACAAAGGTTTCCAAGAAATCTTTTCAATTCTTTGATTCAAATTATTTAAACTACGATCATGACAATGCTAATACTTAGAAAACAAACCCAATCAAATTCCAATATGCTTTTTAAGTCCCTCAACCACCATTTTTACAAATAACTTACTAACTCTTCTACTTAAACATATACAACAATTCCAATAGCAATTTTATCAACCTAAACATATATTTCAACAACTAATTACATATTCCAACAACTAATCCCACTAATTCCATATTTCAATTTTTCCACAAAGCAACAGTAAATTTCCAAAACCAATTCATAATCTAAATCAAAATCCAATTCAAGCTTCTTCAAGAATACAAGGTTTTCATAAAATCTATTCAATCTTTTGATTCAACCAAAATTGAAAACAACAATAGCAATACTAACATATAAGAAGCAGGAATCCTAAACCAATTGCAAGATTCACTTGAGAAATCACAAAGTCCCTTTCCCTTAGACCATTTTACCTAGGGTTCCCAAAATTTGGGGAAAACTTTGATCATCTAACTCATGTTCATTATCAACACATAATTAAAGTATTAAACAGGAAATCAAGCAAATAAATCAAATCCTAATCCTACCAAAAGCCACGGCTCAGCACAAAAATAACAAAGGGAAAATCATGGCTCAAACCCTCACACTTCATCTTCTTCCTTAAGTTTCCATGGGTGAAGCCCCCTTCTTCTTCCTCTCTCTCTCGCAATCTCCTTGTATCTCTTCCTCAACCTCTCTCTGTCTCATTCGATCTCTCTTCCCTCTCTCTCGGTTTGCCGCTCTGCTTCTCTTCCTCCACCATCAGGCCGCCGCGAGCTTCCTCCTTCCCTCTACCCTTCCGATTGCGTCCTTCTCCCTTTTCCCTTCTTCCTCTTCTTTTCTTTCCTCCTCTTCCCCTGTTCTTCGTTCCCTTTCTTTTCCTTTTTTTTCTTCCAGCTTCTGCTGCTTTCTTTTCACGCTGAAGGGAGTAAAACGAGGGTATGGGAGGGTGCTAGGGTGGAGGAGATATAAGTGCAGTGTACGGTGGGGCAATAGACATATATTTAATAAAATAACCTAATAAACCCCTATTTACATATCATAATTTACTCTTTGGTCCCCATAGGAACCTTAGATAAATTAATCAATTTAAATTCTACTCATAACTAGTTAGTCCCAAAATTACGGCGTCGAGTAATTGCATTAACAATGATTCGTTGGCCGATAAATCACGTAAATCAATTTACTTAGAAATTAATTTACTGCATGATAAAATATTATCATAAATATTAAAAACAATCTAAGACACTCAAAACATTCACAACAAGTCACGATTTGATTTTCATCGAAATTGGAGTTCGTTTTAAATTTTAATGCGGATAAAATTTACCCAGTAATTTGAAATGTGACGAAACTTCGTTAGAGTTTTTCGACGATTTTTGAACCATGAATTAATATTAAATATTAATTCTTAAATTTAGTTTCATCTTGATTTAATTCAATCAATTTCTTAGTCAATAAAAATACGCGTTACTGCGTCACGTAGGAAACTTGTAATAAGTATAATTGATGAATTCTCTTTAAAAGCAACATACGTCTATGCTGTCAATTAATTTGAATTGACATCATGAATAATAATTATTTATAATAAATAAATTATTCAGAATAACTCAAAATAATTACCCGTACTCTCAGTAAGTCAATGAGGTGATCAATCTCTATGACTTATTTTTCGAGTATTCAAGATTTTATTACTAAAATCACTTTTCTTAAAAAAATTGGGATGTTACAATCGGCCGAAAGCTTCCTCAGTCACACCCATTTTATTCTTTTATATTCTCCTAAGAAAACTAGCGTTGGTGAAAATGAGAAAAAAAAAAAAACACCAAGTTCCATTCCTTTCTCTTTTCTTGCTTCTGACCGTGGCTCATCCCTCAATTCCATTTTATTTTTCCCTTCATTCTTTTCTTTTAGCAGCAGCGTGATCCCTCCCTCTCACTCACTTATTCTATCTTTTTTTCAAGTGCTTAGTGGTGGTGAAGTAAGGCTTCATGGCAAGCTTCCATTTCTTCTTTTTTCTCATTTCCAGCGTGATTCTCATCCACCTTCCCCATCATATTTTACTTCCAATTTCTTCTCATAATTACCATCTCCATATTAGCCTAGAAAGTGAGTGCAAAAATAAGCTTTTCCCTTTTGCTTTCTCAATGCCAAAACCGTGGCTTTAATAGGGTTTTTGGGTGAGGTTCATTTTGATTTTGGTTCTAATTTCTTGTTTAATGCTTTATTTGTGTATTGATTATGATCATGAGAGAAAGGATCCACGTTTGCCCCAAATTTTTGGAACCCCAAGTCAAATTTCCCTAAGGGAAAAGGGGAAACTGTGATTGCTCATGTGAATCCTTAAATTTGTTTGGGATTATTGTGATTTGATACTTGAAATTGTTGTTGTTATTGTTAATTTGAGATTGATCAAAGAAAAATTATGTTTCGAGACTCCTTAATGCTTGAAAGGCTATGATGGGAGCAAAGTATTTAGTGTAATGGTTTTGATTTGAAAACTTAAGAAGTTTGGAAAAGGAATTAGGTGTTGTGCATTGTAGTTTTCTTGATTTGAAAGTTTTACAATTTTTCCCTAAAATTTAGGGTGTGGTCGAGAGCCCTGTGGGTTGGGAATAAAATGATTTTTGTGTTTTGGACTTGAATTATGTGTAATTAGTTGTAGTTAAAGTTTTGAAAATTTTTGAAAAAGTTTAAATTGAGTTTTAATAGTTGATTAGGTATTTTAAGACAATGAAATACTTAGGTAAAAGGAAATCTTTGTATTCTTAAAACCATAGTGGAGTCTTGGCAACTTTGTATTAGGAAGTATTTGATTTAGTACTGTTGTCTTGGGTTTGATTAAGAAAAAGAGTTGATACTCCTTGAGCTTGATTCAAGCTATGACTTAAAGGAGTGTTTTAGAACCCTTATTTTATTAAGATTTAGTGGTTTTGTCTTAGGGTGTTGAGGTCGTGAGTACGGGCATATGAGAATTCGTGACGAATCTTTGACGTTAGCGTGAACATGAAACTCTATTCAGTAAGGGCTACTTCTAGACATATCTAGAGTCCTAAATTGATATGCTGAATTGTGGGTTGTGCTACGTGATTACATTTGCTGAAAATTGATATATGGATGCAAGACAGATTGAATGATTGTTTCCGTTGACATTCCATTTGGCCTTCTATTCCCCGTACATTAAAGGGCCATCAATGAGGATCCTTTAATGTTTGGTATGGTCTTTAATGCTTCACTCAGTCTGGTTGGATATCAGACGCATCTTCATACCAAATGTTCTTTACACCAGTGATACTCTGCTTACCAGAGTAAGCTTGTACCAGAGTCTACTTCTTTTAGAGCGTAGTTTCACTTAGGCTTTCATATACTAGAGCATTGTTGCACCAGATGCAGGATTCTAACAGAGTGTAGTTCCAACAGAGCTTAGTCTTACCAGAGTATGGTCTACCAGACCATCTCACCAGAGCTTTTGACTACCAGAGCTTTGTCAACCAAGCTAATCTATAAGACGCTGACATCATCGGCTCTTACCAGATTATTGATGCCAGACTTAACTCAATAGACCAGAGGGTGAATTGCACAGAACCAAGGCTTTCTGAGACAGATCCATCTATGAATAGTGACTACTTAATAGTTTCTGCACACTAAGAAACACATTAGAGGATAAATTGTTCTTATACATTATTTATTATCATCAAAACACTAAAGGGTCAATGTTTCTGAATCCACTTGATTCCAACACAATCAACATACAATGTGAAAGCTCAAACTCATTATGTAATAAATGCCCTTACCTTAGGTGCTTTACTTCCTAAGCGAGCTTTTAAAGCTTCCTAATTCTAAGTCCTCAAGTAATCTACGCCTTCAGCACTTAAAAGAAATGGTCTTCACTTCTTTCTCATACAAAGCTTGAATCTTTTTGGGAAACAAAGCTCTAACATTTCCAAGTTATTTCCTCAACTACAATAAGGTAAAACAAAGCTTTGATCTTCATTATTAAGATAGCATGAGGTAAATTTGATGAACGTGATCAAAAACACATGAAACGGGTTTTGAATTGGGTTTTAGAAACCTCTTTAAAATACTTGTGATTTTGAAAACCTTTTTCAAAACAACTATTAAACAAAAATAATCTTAAGAAGTAGTAAAGATAAGAGAAGAATCAAGACACAGCGATTTATACTAGTTCACTACCACCTAGTAGCTACATTTAGTCCCTTCACCACTCTGAAGGATTTTTCCACTATAATCAACTGATTACAAACTCAAGAGTATACTACTGCCAAGCTTGGCTATACTCTCAACTTCTCAGAACGACTTAGTAAGGTCAAGCCTCTGAGGAAATACAGCCACTACTGGGCTAAATACAAGTGTAGTAAAAAATGATTTTGAAATAGTCTAAGTAAACTCTCAATATGAGAATGGAAACTTAATCACAGAAAAACTTTCTTGAAGAAAGAATAAAACGTTTGAGGTGCAGTTCTCTCGGTCTCAGAACGTTTGGAATGATTTATTGGTTGCTCACTTGTCTTACGTTCTTCACTATTTGAAGATGATATATATAGCTAGATATTCCAAATAAAGTCGTTGTGATCTAAGCAGGTCCTTTAACAACGGTTAAACAATCAAATCCACATTTTGTAGCATTTTATGCAACGTGTCGTTCTCATCACGTGTCGTTCTCATCTTTCCGTTCCGTACACTGACACAGCTGTCAGTGAAAAATCTGTCCTTTTGCGATCCTTTTTGAAAATGAGATCCTTTCAAGGCACGACAGATTGAATAAAATATCGGTTGACATTCTATTCTGCCTTCGATTCCTCATACATTAAAGAGCCGTTAATGAGGATCCTTAAATGCTTTAAATAACCATTGATTGCTTCGTTCAGTCTGGTGTGGTACCAGATGTATACTCGAACTACAGGCAATATGATAACACATATATTACTGCTTACCAGAGCAAAGTATTCAAGCCAAAGATAAGGTTCTACTAGAGCATTTATTCCACCAGAGCGTAACTGTAACGACCCGTTTTCGGATCGCTACAGAGCTAAACTAAACCTGTATGCGATGTGTTTTAAAACGGTACTCTTGTGCCCTTTAGAAAAATGCGGTACTTTTTTTTTAAAACATCAGTAATTCCCGCAAGTGCACATCTGAGTAATTATAGCTTTCCGAAACATGGTGCAACTAGGACACAAAACTCAAATACGAATAAGACATACATGCATAATACCTGAATATATACACAAGTCGTACTAACAGTGTACGCAAAATACAGAGTAGTAAATGTACAAAGAAATACACCTATGGTATGACGACCCTTAAAAGAGCAATCATACCCTGGGGATACTTCCGGCAGACACCCACGCAGGGGGCTGCTCCAAAAGTGAGACCGCCAGTCTACCCTGTAACCAAAATAACACCTGGCCCGACTGGTCACGACACACGGAACATAAAAGTCATAAATACAGTCATCCCAAATATATACAACAGTCTACCGACAAAAAGAGAACATAACGCAGCAGTCAACTAACACCACAGCTACAGGTAGCTACCCAAATCCTCTGACGGGTCCTCCTCCTCCTCCTCCTCCATCAGGTCCTCGCCTGTCAAGTCAATGAAGGGGGCCGCAGCTGGCACGTCCACAGGCACATCACTCGGAGTATACTCACCTGCCAGCCCCTCCTCAGTCGATCTCGCTCCAATGCAATCCGCCTCGTGGCACACAAAGACAAACGGGAGGAAACCACGAGGCGGTGTAGGGTCCTAGCGGCGATGGGGAAAGCGGTACTCTGAGGGGATCTCGGGACATCAGCCGCCCTCGAAGTGGAAGCTCCTGCGGATCCTCGGCGTATCACGCTCTTGCGAGCGGTCCATCTCACTCTGGGTCCACGCCCTCTGCTTCGGCCTGCAAATCTGGTAGTAGTGCTCCTAGGAATGTCATGAGGTCCCTCTGGTGAAGAAGAAGAAGAGGCTCTCATGGCCCTCTCGCGCTCGCTGGCACGCCACGCCTCCACCACCTGTCTCATCCGGATCGGGAAACTAACCGTACGTCGTGTCACATCCTGCCTCACAGCTACGCCATCCTCTCGTAATGTCTGCACCACGTCCCCAGTGTATACCACACGATAGGAGATGGGGTCGAACTCCATTGCCGTGGGTTGCTCCATATCAGGGAAGTCAAAGAAAATCTCTGGCGACGTCCTCATCGCCGGAATCCAAACGCCCTTCGCCATCGCCTGGGTAACCGTCATGAATTGATGGCACCACGGGAAAGGGTCAACTTCTCAACAGATCAAGATAATCAATGCATAAAGCAATAAACAAACAACAATGTATATCATTCACAGAACGTAACTCGACTCTCTCACTCTAGACTCGACTCGACTCACTACTCATTTTCTCTCGACTCGACAATTATTCCGGAAAGCAGACGCAGATCCATCAACTGACATACCAGCCGTATCCTTGGGATCTTTTGCTTCTCCCTAGGTAAGCGACCGGTTCCTCTGACGCGGCGACGCCTAGCTAATCCACCGTGAACGAAGGGGACCTAGCACCCTCGGTTGTCGGCTCCACGGCTCAAAAGCGTCTCGGCGACTCGACAATGCTCTCAGACTCGATGAACAATTCGCCGCATACGATATTCAAAGAGTTATACGCAAGATTATTCGACCGCATATCAAATAATAAGAGCATGCTTAATATGAAGAAACGCAATTCAACAACTTAAGCAATAAAAGCAGCTTGCATGAAGAAACGCAATTCAACGATACAAACAGCATAAGCAATTCACAGCATTATTCAATCGCATATTAAATATTGCATACTCGATCATATTACAACATCACATGCTTGACACGCAAATCTAGGAATCCATCCCTCTGTAACTCGATGGAATTAACAGAGAGGTACAAACAAGTGGGGGGTTGGGTTCAGAAGACCAACCGCACGATTTTTCACCCACAATGACTCGGAATATGTTCGACCGCACAACAAAAATAAACGAAGGGGTTCGAAGACCCTAACTTCGAACTCGTAGAGTTCTCAGACTTCTTCGTATTTAAATAAGCATTTAAATAGCAAAACAAGAACTTAAGCATATCTAAAAGTTGTCCTTACACAGGGACATAAAAATAAAATCCTAAAAATGTCTAGAAGTGCCCTTACCACAAGCTGTCGTTAACCTCGCTCCTATGTCTTCGGGTCCGCTTCGCTCAATCTCCGGTACTTCAATTCCTATTACCACATACGACTTAGTACAATCTAGAAATTTTAGCTAAACTTATGCTCTCAACTTATCCCTTTCCTAACCAAACTCAACAAGCATTACAAGTTAATAACACACTCAAAATCATTTGAAAAAAAATAATGTTTTGAGACTAATTCTCTTTTCTTGAACTTCAAGTAAGCATAACTAATAAATCTTTCACAACTATCAAAAACTTAGCACATATTCATGCAAGAATTCAAGCAATTAGAAATCACTTCTTTTTCCCAAAATCCCAATTAGGCCTCACGGCCTCTACTTGTTTTTCCCCAAAATTTGCAACTTATCTTTCCATAATCACAACCCTTTTTAAATCATTTTCTAAATACCAAAACAACATCAACTTCAATTAATACATTAAGGACACTTAAGCATATCAAGGGTTATGTTTCTAAAACCTTTTCCTTAACCAAATTAGTGCCTTTTTTCACAATTCTTTTCAACCATGCTTCAAAGCCAAAAAGTCATAAATCATAATTATAATCTTGCTGGAAATTTAAAGAACAAAATGATCATTTCCCTACATGCCATTCTAGTCCCTCAAGAACCAATTTTACATATACATAAGCTAACACCTATACTAACTCATGCATATCAATTCCAATAACCTTAAAATTAATCTAAGCATGTTATCAAATACTTAAACACACATATTAACATCAAAACCACATAATTTCCATGATTCAAGAATAGGTAAACATCCAAAAATCACAAGTTGTACATGCTTATTACAAATCATCACACTAGTAAGCATCCTACAACTTCCAACAACACATTTAAACCATCAATTAGTTGATTCAAGTAGGATCACATCTTTTTCCCCCTTTCTCACCACTTAGGATTTTGCCCTAAGGCTTTAAAGAAAGGATGGATGATGTCTCATCTCCTATTAACCATCAACAACATCAAACAACCACACAATCATCGATTAATTACAACTAGAACAACAAGTAAACAAATACCAAAAAAAAAGGATTTGGGGCGCTGATTTAGGGCTGAAAAGAGGGAGGAAAAATTCTGATTTCATACTCAAATAAATGGTTGGAATGATAGCTAATGGTATAGAGAAGGAAACCTAGCATTTATACAAGATTTGGAAACAAAATACAAGATGGAAAATGGGGGACTGTTTTTCGATTTCAAAACAGAAACTTAGGGGAGAGAAATTAAGTTTTTTCTTACCCCAAATGGTGTAGAAGAGGAAGAACTAAGATGAGATGGTGATTTGCAACAAGTTTGGTGAAGAAAGCTTGTTCAAAAACTCAAAGGTTGGAGAGATAGCATCAATGGAAGCTTAGCTTCTTGGAGAAGAAAGAACAAGAGAGAAGATGAGGGTTTGGAGAGAGAGGGGTGTCATGGGGCTGATGGGGGGTGGGTATCTATCTCCTTTTATTTGCTTATATTAATATAATGCATAATTAGTAAGAAGGAAAAATTTAATAAAAGGCAAATTTTTTTTTTTGAATTAAACCACACATCTAATGACACCTATTTAACTTTATTAGATGCTAATCCCATCACTCACTCCAACCCATCTAACCTCACTTATCTCAAAGTTACCCTCTAATCTAGAGTCTTAAGATCTAAAAATACGGCGACGAAAAACCGATTAATTTCTCGCCGGAAAAATCCCGGAAAATTAATTCGCGAGAAATTAATTCTCTGTGTGATAATATATTATCATAAATAATAAAAACAATAACAATCACTCAAAAATAATTAAAACAGGTTACGATTCGATTTTCATCGAAATCAGGGCTCATTTTAAATTTTATCTGTGGCAGAAATTGTGAAGAAGATTTCCTTCTTAAACTTGGCTGGGTTTAGATGATAACAAGATTGCTGATCAAAAAGAAGAAAAGCCTCCGATAGATCAAGTCAAAGATTCTACAGAGACTTTAATTATGTATTGTCAATTCTCTGTAAGTATGGTTTGTATCTGTGACATATTACAAGCTGTGATTATATAACTTAGATGTGCTCAAACAAATCATTCCTTAAGTTTAAAACTTAATCTAAGTTATTTTCAAAGTTAAGTGTTGAAGCAATCCTTTTGAAATCTCAAGAAAAACTTTTTTTATTGCAGTAATCGATTACCTCAAAGCTGTAATCGATTACCTAAAGTCTCGGTGATGTGGATGTAATCGATTACCTAAAAGGTGTAATCGATTACATCAACTAAATTTTTGAATAGCTGATTTTTAACGTACACATGTAATCGATTACCACAACGACGTAATCGATTACCACTGTTTCAAAATCAAATTTTCTGAAACGTTATGATTTAAAATGGTGTGTTTTGGTCCCTGGAAAGTTGCCAAACGATCACCTTGCTTGAACCTAATAACTGATGATTATATATATACCTTTCTTTTACATCGTAATGCATACAACTTTCATTCTTTCAATCATAAGAGTTCAATATCATTTTACAAGTTCTAAACCTTCAAAACTTTCTTGCCTAGAACTTAGATACTATTTTCATATTCAAAGTTCTTGAGCACTAAGTTGTATAGTTACAAAGTGATATTGATCGATACAGCCATATGCTTTACCATTCTTTACAATTATTAAACTCATCCTTGTGTTGGGTTTTGGTTTGAAAAGATAGTGGGGTGCTATCTTGTTGTATAGAGATTGTTAGGGAGCCTTGGGGTGAGGCTTGCTTGTAACAAGAATTTCTATCATAGTGAATTGCTCTGCAGGAGTCAGAAGAACTGGATGTACCCAAGTGGTTAGGGGAACCAGTATAAATTCTTGTGTCTCAATCTTCTTCCTTATCCTTTTACTTTTGTTTATCAATCAAACTCCATCTATCTATCCATAAAACAAAAGAACGAAAAATCTCTAAAAGTCACTCGAAAATCGTTCAACCTAATTCACCCCCCTTCTTAGGTTGTATACCAGATTTACATTTGGTATCAGAGCAGGTTAAGGTAACCTGCTCCTTCGATCCATGGCTTCCGCAAGCAACAATCCTACTTTTAGAGATGGTGGCAGTAACAACAAGCCTCCATGTTTCGTTGGAGAACACTATGACTTCTGGAAGATTCGCATGCAATCCTATCTTGAAGCACAAGGAGAAGAAATATGGGATGCTGTAGAGAATGGTCCTTATGTGCCTACAACAGTCATCAACAATGAAGTGCAAGATAAAGTCAAAACCTCATGGACGGATGATGACAAGAAGAGAGTGCTCTACGACAAAAGGCCAAGAACATTCTACAGTCAGCATTAGGTATGGATGAATTCTTTCGTATCTCACATTGTAAAACTGCTAAAGAGATTTGGGATACTCTAGAAGTAACCCATGAAGGAACAGTAGAAGTAAAGAGATCTAAACTGAATACTCTATCACAAGAGTATGAAATGTTTAGAATGCAGCCCGGTGAATCAATACTTGATTTGCAAAAGAGATTCTCTCATTTGACAAATCACTTAATGGCTCTTGGAAAGACCTTTACCAATGATGAGTTGAATCTTAAAATTCTTCGATCATTGACTCGGCAATGGCAACCAAAGGTTACAGCAATTTCTGAGAAGAAAAGTCTGTCAAAAATGACTTCTGCGGCATTATTTGGAAAACTCCAAGAACATGAATTGGAACTTGGAAGATTGGAAGAGACTGAAGTCAAAGAGAAGAAGAACAAAAGCATTGCCTTAAAGGTTAAAACCAGAAAACAATATGAAGAAGAAAGCACTGATGAAGATGAGAACATCACCCTCCTGGTAAAAAGGTTTGGAAAATTTCTTAAGAAAGACCAAAATATTAAATTTGATAACAAAAAGAAATTTTTCAAGAAAAGGGATACATCCACTTCAAATCAGAACTTCACATGTTTTGAATGCGGTAAGGAAGGACATATGAAAGCGTAATGTCCTAATCGACAAAGAATAAGTACTTCAAAGGGAAAAAGGAATTCAAATCCAAAGGCCTACATTGCATGGAATGACAATGAAGTAAGTACATCCTCCGATTCGAAAGTGGAGAATCTGAAGTCAAAGCACTAATGGCATCACATCACTCAGATGATGAACAAGAGGTTAGTTCTTCTATGTCTAATGAAAAACCATCTTATATAGAAATACAGAATGAAATTCATGAGGTACATGAAGAAAGGTTGATACTTTCTAGAACAATTTCGAACCAAAAGAAATTAATTTTAGAACTAGAAAGAAGTTTTAATGACACATGTGTGGAGTCAGAAAATGTCAAAAATTCTGTATGTAATAAATGTTTAAGATATGAATCTAAGATTGTTGATCTAAACCAAGTGATCAAAAGATATGAAAAAGGTCAAATTGGTTTAGAAGAAGTGCTTAGTAGACAAAGGTATTCAAACAACAAACATGGTCTTGGTTTTTCAAATTTTCAAACACCAAGTCCTAACAAAACTATATTTGTCAAAGCAAGCACAACTACCAACAACTCAGAATCATCTAAATTGCATATTGGAAACTCTTCTAAAGCAAACTCTGGAAATGAGGTTAAGAATGGAAATCATTCAATTTCTAGAAATGTAAAAAGAGACAAGCCTAGTAGTTCTGTCACTAGTCATATTTATAAGAAATGTGATTACTGTATGTCAAAAGGCCATACCCCCAATGCTTGCTACATAAGAAACTTTGGAGTTCCTTATGGAGAATTCATATGGGTAAGGAAAGGCATTAACCCATCAGGACCCAAATCACTTTGGGTACCTAATGTACATTAAATCTGTTTTGTAGAAATGCCTGAACAGCACCAGCAACACATGGTATCTTGATAGTGGCTGTTCTAGGCACATGACTGGTGATTGTACAAAGTTTACATCTCTGAAGCTGAAATCTAAAGGATATGTCACATATGGAGATAACAATAGAGGAAAGATTCTTGGGATTGGAAAGATTGGAGCTTCTCCCTTCACAACTATTGATGATGTCCTATATGTCGAAGGTTTGAAGCACAATTTGATTAGCACAAGTCAACTCTGCGATAAAGGATTCAGAGTAAACTTCATCAAGGAAAAATGTATCATTGAAAATGAAGCCTCTCCTGAAGAGAAGTTAGTGGGAAATAGAATCGACAACTCCTATAAGGTATGTCTAGATGATTTATCTTTGAAGATTAAATGTCTAGTGGTAAACAATAATGATGCATGGCTTTGGCACAAAAGAATAGCACATATTCACATGGAACATTTGAATAAGCTTGTCAAACATGATCTTGTTATTGGATTACCAAAAATGAAATTTGTCAAAGATAGATTATGTGACGCATGCCAAAAGGGGAAACAAACAAAATCCTCTTTCAAACCAAAGAATGTGGTATCAACTACAAGACCACTTCAGTTGATTCACATGGATCTTTTTGGTCCCTCAAGAACTAGAAGCTTTGGAGGTAATGTTTATGCTTTAGTTATTGTTGATGATTTCTCTAAATATTCTTGGACTCTATTTTTAGCACAAAAAGGTGATGCATTTAAGGCATTCAAGAAATATGCAAAACAAGTGCAAAATGAAAAATCTATGAAGATTGTGTCAATTAGAAGTGATCATGGTGGGGAGTTCCAAAATGCTCTTTTTGAGGAATTCTTTGAAGAACATGGTATCACTCACTACTTCTCAGCTCCAAGGACTCCTTAACAAAATGGCGTGGCAGAAAGAAAGAATCGATCTCTAATTGAACTGGCTAGAACAATGCTCAGTGATTCAAGTCTACCAAAGTACTTACAGGCGGATCACGATGAAATCTGACTTGCTATGTTACAAATCGAGTCAATATAAGGCCGATCTTGAAAAAGACTCCTTATGAACTATATAAAGGAAGAAAGCCAAACATCTCACATCTTCATGTCTTTGGATGCAAATGCTTTGTACTCAACAATGACAAAGACAACCTAGGTAAGTTCAATGAGAAATCTGACGAAGGTATATTTCTTGGCTATTCTCTTTCAAGTAAAGCCTATAGAATTTATAATAAAAGAACCTTAGTTATAGAAGAATCTATGCATGTTTCCTTTGATGAAACTAACCCAATCAGAGAAAGTTTCTTGTGACGATGATGATGATATAATGGAAGCATCTACAAAAGACACTACTAAGGATGCTGAGTCAGAATTACTTAAGGAAGACTCTGTCAAAGAAAAACAAATTAATTCAATCAATCACCAAGACGACAATCTTCAACAAGAGCAGAATCATCCTGATCTACCTCGTGAATGGAGAACTCATCGGGATCATCCTCTTGACAAAGTATTTGGTGATATTGAATCAGGAGTAAAAACAAGATTAAATCTGAAGGAAGCTTGCCAATACATGGCTTTTGTCTCTCAAATAGAACCTTCAAAGATAAATGAAGCTCTTGAAGACGATCAATGGATTCTTGCCATGCAAGAAGAGTTAAACCAATTTGAAAGGAATCAAGTTTGGGAACTTGTCCCTAGACCACAAGACAAACACATCATTGGTACAAAATGGGTGTTTAAGAACAAACTTGATGAAAATGGGATAATTATTCGAAACAAGGCAAGGTCGGTTGCTCAAGGCTATAATCAAGAGGAAGGAATTGATTTTGAAGAGACATTCGCTCCTGTTGCAAGGTTAGAAGCTATCTGATTATTACTTGGTTATGCTTGCTCTTTAGATTTTCAATTATTTCAAATGGATGTCAAAAGTGCCTTCTTGAATGGATACATAAATGAGGAAGTTTATGTCAAACAACCTCCTGGGTTTGAAGATTTCAAAAACCCCTCACATGTATTCAAATTGAAGAAAGCTCTTTATGGCTTAAAACAAGCCCCTAGGGCTTGGTATGACAGACTTAGTCAATTCTTAAGTGAAAAAGGATTTGAAAAGGGTAAGGTAGATACTACTCTGTTCATCAAGAGAATTAAGGATCACACTCTATTAGTCCAAATTTATGTTGATGACATCATTTTCAGATCAACCAATAAAGATTTGTGTGAAGAGTTCTCAATGGTAATGCAAGGAGAATTTGAAATGTCCATGATGGGAAAGCTGAATTACTTTCTTGGACTTCAAATCAAGCAAACTAAGAATGGTATCTTCCTAAATCAATCAAAATACTGTAAAGAACTATTAAAAAGGTTTGACATGGATAACTGCAAAGAGATTACAACTCCTATTGGATCTGGTACTTATATTGATCAAGATGAGTCAGGTTTATCAGTAGACATCAAGAAATATCGAGGTATGATTGGTTCATTATTATACTTAACTGCCAGTCGTCCTGACATTATGTTTAGCGTATGTCTCTGTGCTCGATTTCAAGTCAATCCAAAAGAATCTCATCTTTCTTCTGTAAAGAGGATCATGAAGTATCTAAAAGGGACAACAAATGTTGGCCTATGGTATCCCAAAGGTAGTACCTGTTCTTTAGTTGGCTACTCAGATTCTGATTATGCAGGATGCAAAACTGATCAAAAAAGTACTAGTGGCACATGCCATATCCTTGGAAATGCTTTGATATCCTGGTCTTGCAAGAAACAAGCAAGTGTTGCTCAAAGACCGCCAAGTAGAATATATTGTAATGGAAGTTGTTGTGCTCAAAGTCTTTGGTGAAACAACAACTATGTGATTATGGAATCAATCATGGATGCATTCCTTTAAGGTGTGACAATACAAGTGCTATAAATATTTCAAAGAATCCTGTTATGCACTCGTACCAAGCATATAGACATTCGACATCATTTTCTACGAGATCATGTTCTAAAAGGAGACGTGGAGATTACATTTGTTGATACTCATGCTCAATTAGCAGACATCTTCACAAAGCCATTAGCCAAAGAACCCTTCTTCAAAATAAGAAGAGAACTTGGCATTTTGGATGAAAAGGATATATGAGACCAACACATTTGGTGACAGGTTCTTTCATTTAACCTATATGTTTTTATTGTGTCATTCTAGTGTATGTATGTGTTTTTAATCATAAATCTATGTGATATGTATGTTATACATAGAATAGATACTCATACATTGCATGTTTTATCAATAATTTTTTTTAAAAAAAAAAAACAAAAAAAAACAAAAAAACAAAAAAAAAATTTACCATGTGTAATCGATTACAGTATCAGGGTAATCGATTACATGTTCAAAAAGTTCAGTTTTTCATCTTACCAAAAATGGGTATAAACTGGGATGCTGTTGAACGAGTCTATAGGCATCGAAGCGATCTGCTACACCCTCCTTCACAAGAAGATGAAGAACCTCAAGATGGTGCGGTCACAAATCAAATGATTTTGGATGAGCTTAGGAGTCTCCGTGGTTACATGGCTGAGAGGTTTGATCAACTGTCTGCTCGCATGGACCGCCTTGAAGCTTTTGGAAATGACAATGAGGAGGATGAAGAGTAGCCTGATTTGCTTCATCATGCATGCATCATATTATCATTATGTCATACTTGATTATGTTGGATTTCTAGTTATGTAATTCTTCCTTTAATTTTACTCTGTTTTCTGTTTTTTTATTTGGACTTTACTAAGTAGGACCTTTGCAAAGTTTGTATGGATGTTTAATATTAAGTATTTAGTTTGTGTTTGACTGCGCTTGGTAACTATATGCGCTTTATTATGTTTTCTTTCTTCTTTTTGATAATGTCAAAAGGGGAGGAGATATTATCTGTATATCTTGTATTTTACTAACTTTTCAGGTTTCCCAACTCCAATACAAAGGGAGATCTACAAGGCAGGGGAGCTTTTCCGTTCAAAACCGTTAACAAGATTGGTGTTTGTCATCATCAAAAGGGGAGATTGTGAAGAAGATTTCCTTCTTAAACTTGGCTGGGTTTAGATGATAACAAGATTGTTGATCAAAAAGAAGAAAAAGCCTCGATAGATCAAGTCAAAGATTCTACAGAGACTTTAATTATGTATTGTCAATTCTCTGTAAGTATGGTTTGTATCTGTGACATATTACAAGTCGTGATTATATAACTTAGATGTGCTCAAACAAATCATTCCTTAAGTTTAAAACTTAATCTAAGTTATTTTTAAAGTTAAGTGTTGAAGCAATCCTTTTGAAATCTCAAGAAAAACTTTTTATTGCGAATCGATTACCTCAAAGTCGTAATCGATTACCTAAAGTCTCGATGATGTGGATGTAATCGATTACCTAAAAGGTGTAATCGATTACATCAACTAAATTTTAAATAGCTGATTTTCAGCGTACACATGTAATCGATTACCTAACGATGTAATCGATTACCACTGTTTCAAAATCAAATTTTCAAACGTTATGATTTCAAATGGTGTGTTTTGGTCCTGGAAAGTTGCCAAACGATCACCTTGCTTGATAATAACTGATGATTATATATATACCTTTCTTTTACATCGGAATGCAGACACAACTTTCATTCTTTCAATCATAAGAGTTCAATATCATTTTACAAGTTCTAAACCTTCAAAACTTTCTTGCCTAGAACTTAGATACTATTTTCATATTCGAAAAAGTTCTTGAGCACTAAGTTGTATAGTTACAAAGTGATATTGATCCGATACGACCATATGCTTTACCATTCTTTACAATTATTAAACTCATCCTTGTGTTGGGTTTTGGTTTGAAAAGATAGTGGGGTGCTATCTTGTTGTATAGAGATTGTTAGGGAGCCTTGGGGTGAGGCTTGCTTGTAACAAGAATTTCTATCATAGTGAATTGCTCTGCAGGAGTCAGAAGAACTGGATGTATCCAAGTGGTTAGGGGAACCAGTATAAATTCTTGTGTCTCAATCTTCTTCCTTATCCTTTTACTTTTGTTTATCAATCAAACTCCATCTATCTATCCATAAAACAAAAGAACGAAAAATCTCTAAAAGTTACTCGAAAATCGTTCAACCTAATTCACCCCCCTCTTAGGTTGTATACCAGACTTACAGAAATTGCCCGGCAATTTGAAACGCGCCGAAACTTCGTTAGAATTTTTTGACGATCTTCAAACCGTGAATCAATATAAAAATATTAATTCTCAATTATATTAGCTCTTGATTTAATTAAGTCACTTACTTAGGGAACAAGCAACTGCTTTATTAAAGCATAATTACGACTTTACCGCTAATTAACGTATCTTAAAAATGTACGTGTTACAGTAACGTTATGCCAGAGTGTAGTCTACCAGAGCATGGTTCACGAGAACGTAGTCTACCAGATTATGGTTCACCAGAGCATTCTACCAGACCGTGGTTATAAGATGTTGACATCATCTTGCTCTTACCAGACGATTCACACCAAATTTAGTTCAATCATACCAGACGGTAAGTAGCGCACCTAGCCAGACCTTTCTGAGACAGATCCATTTGATGAATAATAGTGAATTCTCACTAGATTCTGCACACTAGAGAATACATCAGAAGATAAATTGTTCATATACATTATTTGTTATCGTCAAAACAATTAAGGGTCATTGTTTATGAATTCACATGATTCCAACATTTGAAAGTTGTCATCCCCACAAAATGGGAGCTCACAGCCTAGCCATCTTTGGCTAAGGTCTTTGTTTCACAATTTTCCAATGCATGCTAGGTTCATTCCAAGGAATTTTATAGCCCAGATCAACTTGTTTTCAAGGGGAAATGAAATAAAACAAACGCTAGTATTTTGGAAATCTTTTCAACTTTCTCAAAATGCACTAAACTTGAATCATTTTCTTTACCAATATCTCAAAAACTTAAGAAAACTCAAATTTGTACTTCAACTACACTGATTTTATTAACATGGTAAATGATGTCGGATTTGAGAAAATGACTACTCACTGGAAATCTTGGAGTGTCTAGTTTTTGAAAGTGTACAGAAAGCGAAAAACTTCTATTTGTCAAATTGTGACGCATTTTACAGTATGAATGCTCCACTAAATCTAGATTCTGAACATGATAAAAAATACTAGAAAGGGTGGTTTGAATTGGGTTTTAGAAATCTTTTCAAGATACTTTTGATTTTGAAAACATTTATCAAAACAACTCTTAAGCAAAATTAACTTTAAAAGGCAGTAAAGATAAGGAAAGAAATGGGACACAATGATTTATACAAGTTAACTACCACCTGGTAGCTACGTCTAGTCCCTTCACTACACTGAAGGATTTTGCCACTAAAATCAACTGATTACAAACTCAAGAGTATACTACTGTCACACTGGCTATACTCCCAACTTCTCAGAATGACTTAGTATGATGAAGCCTCTGAGGAACAAGCAGCCACTACTGGGCCAAATACAAGTGTGTTCAAAAAATGATTTGAAATAGTATAAGTAAAACACTCACACGAGAGGATATGCAATGAAAACTTAAGCACAAAAATAACTTTCTTGAAGAAAAAATAAAACGATTGAGTGCAGTTCTCTTGTTATCAGAAACTTAGAATATTTTCTTGGTTGCTCACTTGTCTAACCTTCTTCACTGATTTGAATAGGGTATATATAGCAAGAGATTCAAATAGTGCTGTTGTGACCTAAGGAAGTCCTTCACCACTGGATAAAATTTTAGAGCAGCTTGGCTTTTAGTGCGTCGTTCCTTTTCAACTTTCTATTTCGTACACTGACACAACTGTGAATAAAAATATATGTCCTTTTGTCATCCTTTTTGAAAATTAGATCCTTTCAGAGCAAAACAGATAGAATGATTGTTTCCGTTGACATTGTATTTGGCTTTCGATTCCTTGTACGTTAAAGAGCCATCAATGAGGATCCTTTAATGCTTGGTTTGGTCTTTAATGCTTCGCTTAGTCTGGTTGGATACCAAAGGCACCTTCGTACCAGACGATCTTTGTCATAGTGATACTTTGCTTACCAGAGTAAGCTTGTACCAGAGTCTACTTCTTCCAGAGCGTAGTTTCACTTAGGCTTTCATATACCAGAGCATTGTTGCACCGTATACAGGATTCTAACAGAGTCTAGTCCCAACAGAGCTTAGTCATAAGACGCTGACGTCATCAACTCTTACCAGACTCTTCATGGCAGACTTAACTCAATAGACCAGAGGGTGAAATACGCACAGAGCCTAGGCTTTCTGATATAGATCCATCTGATGAATAGTAAATAGTTTCTGCACACTAGAGTACATCAAAGGATAAATTGTTCTTATACATTATTTGTTATCATCAAAACAATTAAAGGTATTGTTTCTAAATTCACTGGATTCCAATAAATTCTTGTGCGTAAAATGTAGAGAAACGAGTCTAGTTCCAGAAAATCAAGAATCAACTAAAAAGGACATGTGTGGAAAACTGTATGACCAAAATACTGAGCCTATGTCAATATGGATTTTCATGGTTTTCAAGGTGTCTCAAACTTGTATCTCTAGTTTATCTCCAAAAGACTTAAAAACAAGAAAAAGCCTTAAGGTATGTTTGGATATTTTAAAATGAGCAGAGCGGAACGAAATGGGACATAATGGAATGGGATGGAGTAGAGTGGAATGGAACAAAGTTCTCATTCCATTGTTTGAGTATTTTATGATGGAACGAAACAAAACATCCATTCCATTGTTTGGAAAGTGAACAGAATGGAATGAGTTATAACTTTTAAATTCCTTTTTTACCCTTGATATAAACCTTAAAAAAATTGTATAAATTATAGTTTTCTCAAATAATTACCACAATGCACTAAAATTCAAGATCAACCAAGAAAAATTGTATGTATCTGAAAGTTAAATAATTTATAAAACAATATAATATTTATGTTGCTTTTAATTTTTATATGGGAATAATCTTTTGAGATTTTTCCCCCCTAAAACTTACATAATTATTAAAACAAATATTTTAAAACAAAAGTTCCAAATGTTCCCACGTTACGCAATCGACTTCCATTTTTACACCATTGTATGCCCTCTTTTTTTAATCATTTTTTGTCTTTTCTCAAAAAGCAATTAATACTTAACTTGGTAATCATCTCCTTTCAAGGATCTAACCAAACTCACATCAAAGATGGTGAGTTCAAGGCCTTAGTCAAGCCAATCCAAAACAGTGACAACTAAACAACAACAATTTTTTTGAAAACTTTCTTAACATAAACAACAACAACAACAACTTATTCCACAAAATTCGAGCAAAAAAAGAAGAAGGGTGATAAAATCCCTTACCCAAAATGAAGAGAATGGCTTCAGCCAAGGGGAGGAGAATGGAAGGAATGAGAACTTACTCTAGCTTCTCTCTAAATCCTCTCCTCTTTCTCTCTCTAAAACTCCATTCTTTCTCTCTCTAATTTTCCTTCCAAGCTTCCAACAATGTAAAAAAGAATTTGGAATGGCCTTAAAAGGGGGGAGGAAGCCATGGTCACTCAAACGAAAGGAAGGGAGAAATTAAAAAATATCTCCTAGTTTGTTTCCCTTAGTTACACTTAGTTAACTTAATGTCATCTAGTTAGGTGTCACCATTAGGAAACAAGTACACTTAGGTCACCATAAGTGGCTACTTTACACATGCCAAACAAACCACATGCCACCTCATCATTGCTAACTTAGCCCACAAGTTATTTCTTCATAAATATCTAATTCATTGCGTTACCCATTAATCGTGCGCGTTTATTTCTCCGCAAGGAATTAAACTACACGTACAAACTTTTATAATTCTTTCAACCACAAATCACCAAATCAATTTTAATCAATCCCAAATAATTACAAGAACATACATTTCGAATCTCGTCGAAATTGGATTGAGTTAGGGTTTTATATCGGGTAAAAAATCACCTGATAGCTCAAAACGCGACGAAACTTCGTTGAAATTTTTGGTTGAAATTTGAACCATGATTTAATAATATTTATTAAGTCTTAAATTTATATTTATCTTGATTTATTTCATTCATTTGATTAAAATAAAATTACGTATTAACAGTGTAATACACTCAAAATAGAAAACGTGTGAATTAACGAACGGTGAAAATGAGTTTTACATAGACGCATTTTGAGGCAACCGATCGTGTGGACTGAGTAGAGACACTACGAGATCATGGTGTTGGTGATCAATCTCCTCTATGCTACAAGAGGTAAACACAATAACCTCATTTGTGATTCTTGTGAATGATATGGTCCACGGGAAGAAGGTTTTTTCTGCTCAAGCTGGTTTTTCAATCATGAAAATTAAAATTGTGCCTTTTGAAATCCCAACAATAGTCCCCATGGCTTCATTTATTGAAGGTTGGATGGAGCATTCATGGTGGACGAAGCATGGGTTGGATCCACATCAATGCCATCGGTAACTAACAATTTTATTATTGTTCTTTCATTTTGTGTGTGTTAGTATTAGCGAGTGAGTTAACAAACATGCTAATTATGAACGCTATCCAGATAAGCACTTTTGATGGTTTGTACTTTGCTGCTCTGTTCTCTTCAATCATTGCAACATGTGCTCTTGTGTTGGAATCACTAGTGCAAATTTGGGATTTAAAATCAGTTATTTTGGGGTTTAAAATCGGTTGAACAACCGATTTGAATGCTCCGGATTTAGTAAGTTTGGGGATTTTAAATCTGTGATTTAACCGATTTAAATTCAACGTTTTAAATCAGTTATTTATATTAACTGATTTACAAAGTCTGGATTCGAGTCCCAATCTGGTCTTAAATTGGGGATTTAAAATCAGTTGTTTACAAACACCCGATTTAAAAGACAGTTTGAATCGGTTGTATATACAACCGATTTAAAAGGTCTTTTAAAATCGGTTGTTTGTAAACAACGGATTTAAAATTTAATTTTTTTTAAATTTTATATTTTTTTTACAGCAACCATATATACCTGTAAAAACTAAAACTAAACCAGAGCAACCACAGCAACAAGTTTTTCCAGCAACCAACTTATATACAAATACAAACTAAAACTAAACCAAATCAAATACAAACTTAACTAAATCAAAAATACATACTTAAACTTAAACTTCACTATTTGTTTTTTCCACCATTTTTTCTATTCTTTTTCCTCTTTGGCTCGTATTTCAACTGGGTATGGAATTTGCAAAAAAATTCTGCCCAGAGTTGTCTTATGCTCAAAAAAGCATCATTTGACATTGGTGTTATGTCATTGAATACCTGTAAAAAAATATAAACACTAGTTAATATAACTAAAATAATGCTTAATTAAGTACGAAATCAATTAAGCTTATTGAGTTTTTAAATATTACCTCCATCCAATTTCCGGTTATCCCCGGCGAGATAATGGTCATCATATTCCTCATGACATATATCCCACATGCCCACCCGTCGTTTTGATGAGCCACCTACAAATAAATATAAAAGTTGTGCACTCAGTTAATGTTAAATATCCTAATATATTGTAAATGAATATTTTTAATTTAAACCACTTACTTTGGCAATAACCATTCAGGCGCATTATTTCTCCTAACTCCTTTAAGCCTGTTATATCCATCGATTGCACTGATAAAAGAATATTCATGATAAGTCAAAGTTATAAAATTATATCATAAAGTATATGTTAAGAATTAAATTGAATCTTACTTATTAATTCTTTCTATAGTGGTTTGATTAGGCCGATAACCCAGGGAGCACATCCAGACGACAACGTGGTCTTCAGGACAAATGACGGCCAACTGCCAATGGTCACTGCAATATTGGACAACAATAATGGTATGAAGAAACAGACAAACGAAAGAAAACTATATAAACACGTGTAAATGAACTTACCTATAGCAGTATGGTGCTAAATAACATTGCCTCTTCTCTTCCCACATCTTTTTCTGGATGTATGCTTGAATTTCCTCCAATTTTTTGGGAGCAGACTTGGGACATAAAGAGCCAATTTGGTAAGGCGAAAAAATTCCGTACCTATCACCATAGCCCTTATCCTTACATAGGCGCCAACAGTACCTAATATATTGAAAAACATGTTAATTAATATTACAAATGATTTAAGCATGCTTACAATATAAACTTAGAATGACATATACTTACGAGCCCCATACTGCCAGGTGGCATAATTCAACCCAACGTCCACCCATAGTAATGTCGGTTATCTCCTTCTCACTAACCCAGTAATGTTCAACGGACACGGGGTCATAATCCATCAGTAGCCCCTGTGACTGGCCCCTAAGGTCATATAACATGGCAGATAACTCTCTCAACCAATTAGTGGGGGTTGGCATCCCCGGTTGGGACGGTGAGCAACTGTCCTTAGCACTTTCATGCATAGGAGTCTTCATAGAGTTGGGTTGGCCAAATGAGGGTTGACTTGCACAAGCCGTATTTGCAAGTCTCTGCAAAATGAAATTTTATAAATGAATAACCTTCGCAAATTTACTTAAACTACTGAATTTATATTGTAGCATTTTATACATACCTCAGCTACTGCCTTCTCTATCCTTTGACTAATTGTCTCCTGTAACTCTTGCATGTTGATGGCTGCAGGTTGACTTACGAAACCCTGAGATGCAAGTCTCTGTAAATGAAATTTTATAAATTAATATCTTCCTAAATCTGGTTAAATTAACTGCTTATTTTATATTGTAACATATTATAAATACCTCGGCTACCGCCTTATCTACCCTCTTATTGAAGGTCTCCTCAAACTGCTGCATCAGCACTGCCTTGAAGGACTCCATCTCCACATAGGCTTTTGCTTTGCCACGAGGTGCAGCACTTCTATAATATGTCTTCAAGCCGACACCAAAAGGGGCAACACGGGGACGGCCACCGTGATCAGGTGTCCCAATGGCAGTAGTCAGGATATCCATAAGTGTATCAGGAACAAAAGTTCCTTGAGTGGCCTGATCCACAAGGTCATCCTGCCAATATATATGGTGTAAGTCAATGTTATGTAAGGCATGACACTAAAAATGATATATTGAAAATTTTACTTTCAATTTTTGAGGCAACAGTGGCTGTCTCCTCATTTATATACCCTCCGGTTAGCTTTATTCGGGCCAACTTCCATTGATCGTGACGTGGTGGAGAATCAACATCATCCACCGTCAACAGCATATTGCCACTCTCTTTTTGCATTTCCTTCAACCTATTCTCCTTCCAGGTGGCCTTCAAATATGCATAACCACCACGAGAAGTTCTGTGGTAGTACTTGTTCTTGGCTTGGTTTTGTTTTCCCTTTGCTCTTTTATCCTGTTACAAACAACGTACATGTAAATTAGCTAAACGTAAAATCAATTAACATGAGAAATTAAGAAACAGTACTAACTAAAAACTCAGGCTCATGTCGACTCTTCACAAACAACTCCCATGTTTCTTCTTATATCCGTCCTTGTTACCAGGGCCAAAAACATAAGTCCTGGTGAGCATAGTCTTGTGTGACTTCCAACGATCAGCAGCATAAGATAGCCATCTCTTCTTAAGCCCCTTATCGTCAGGAACAACATCAAATGTTTCCTTAAATAGACAATAAAATGGTATTAGTAATAAACAGATTTAGTTAAATGGTATAAGAAATTAAAGGAGCTTGTAAAAAGAGGTATTACCATCACACCTGCCAAATTAAGTTTTTTGTGCCGTCATCCACTTTCTCCCATTCATTTACCAATATGCTAACTTTGGTTCTAGCCAACATAGCCACAAATGTCTTGAACTTAGTTGCATAGTGCCTTGTAGGCTGGCCTGTCTCCCCATCAAACTCAATTGGATACCTATATCCAGTCGGACGTCTAGAAGTCAACTCCTGATAAGAAGTGGCTAATCTAGTCTTCTTTTTTGTAGATGTCGTACTATCTACAGGATCAGCCATGATATCTGTTTAGAGGACAAAAGATAAATGTCAGAAACAATAATATAGGACGAAGCAGAATATAAATCATTAATAAACACAATAACAGATGTAAATTTAAATACAAAACAAAATAAGCATAATCAATGTCAATAAAAAATAGGTATTAACCTTTAAATTTATTCGATTGGTGAAATACAGATGTTCTCCCACATCCCTTTCTTCAATGAAAGTAGGAATTCGTGTTGTGAAGGAGGGAGTCTCAGAAATATTAAGGGTTGAATCTTCATTTTCATTATTATCATGAATGTTTTTTCCTTGTAGGAGCACTGACCATTTTTTTCTAGAAGTATCATTGACATAAAAAACTTGTTTTGCTTGTTCAGCCATGATGAAAGGCTCTTCCTTGTAACCTACTTTGTCAAAGTCCACCAATGTAAAACCCATTTCATCGGTTGTTACTCCACTGTTACTGTTAATCCACTTACATTTAAAAATAGGCACCTTAAATTTGCAGTAATCCAGCTCCCAAATCTCTTCAATTACCCCCAAAGTAAGCTATGGATGCAAGAATGGGGTTTTTATCCCTTGAACTAGAGAAATGCATTGAAGAAGCCATTAACATAACCCCACTGTCTTGAACAGTACTCTTGTCATCCTGTGACTTTGTGTAAAAGGAAATATTGTTTATATCGTACCCACTCCAACACAAGACATTAAAACTAGGTTCATGTGCTAGCCTACTTAATGTATCAGAAGCAATATCATATTCCTTCATAACCTGTGCTTTGAACCAAGATAGGAATGTCTTGTTATGCTCTCTCAACACACTTTTTTCGTTCATTCGAGGGTTACTGGCCTTGACAATTCTTTTGTGAGCTTCTAAGTAAGGTATACCTCAGCATTGTTATTCAATATATACAGATGTGCTTGAAGCACCTCCACACAACTCATGCTCTTAACGGTTAATCCTCGTGTACCCTTACCTTCATATCTTGCAAACATGACGAGTCTTAGGAATCCCTACAGGTTCCACTTCTGACAAGTAATCTGTACAAAACTCAATGGCTTCTTCTGTGATGTACCTTTCAACAATGGATGCTTCGGGGCGGTATGGATTCTTAACATACCCTTTCAAGATCTTCATATATCGCTCCACTGGGTACATCCACCTTAAATAAACGGGACCGCACAATCTAATCTCCCGCACTATATGAACAATTAAATGGACCATGATGTCAAAGAATGATGGAGGAAAGTACATCTCCAACTGACACAATATAATAGCAGCCTCGTTTTCCAAGTCGTCCAACTTCGTAGGGTCAATGACTTTGACACATATAACATTGAAGAATAAGCACAATCTAGTTATGGCATGTCAGACTTCTTTTGGCAAGATGCCACGGATAGCCACTACAAGTAATTGTTGAATCAACACATGGCAGTCATGAGACTTTAAGCCAACTACTTTGAGGTCTTTCAGTGAGATTAGGTTTCTAACATTGGAAGAGTAACCCTGTGGCACTTTAATTCCACGAAGACACTCACAAAAAATTCTTCTTTCTTGTTTTGACAAAGTATGGCATGCTGGGGGCAGATATGTGGCATTACCTCTTGGCTCTGGAGCTAATTTCTGTCTTATACCCATTGCAACCATATCTAGACGAGCATTCACACTATCCTTTGTCTTGCCCTGAATGTTGAGAAGAGTACCAATTACACTATCACACACGTTTTTCTCCATATGCATGACATCAATACAGTGTCTTACATCAAGACTGGACCATTATGGAAGATCGAAGAACATAAACCTCTTCTTCCATATATTTTTCACAGTGGATTGCTTTTGTTTATGTTTCTTGCCAAATATGACTTTGATGCCCTTCACTCGTTGATACACTTCTTCCCCTGTTAAGGCATTCGGAGCTACATCATTTTCCTGACATCCATTGAAAGCCTTTTTCAACCTACGATACGGGTGATCACGTCGAAGAAATCTACAATGCCCAAGGTAAACAGTTTTCCTTCCATGTTTCAGTTGATTGTAGCAGGTGCCCTTTTCACATACAGGGCACGCACTATGCCCCTTAACACTATATTCGGACAAGTTCCTATATGCTAGAAAGTCATTAATGGTGCAAAATAACATGGCACGCAACTTGAAATTTTCATTGGAATATGCATCGAACACATCAATGCCCTCATCCCACAATTTCCTCAAGTCTTCAATCAGGGGACTTAGGAAAACATCTATGTCATTTCCAAGTTGTTTCGGGCCCGAAATCATCATGGATAACATCATGTATTTGCATTTCATGCACAACCAAGGAGAAAGGTTGTAAACTACCAAGACAACAGGCCATGAATTGTGGTTGCTACTTAAGTTACCATACGGATTTATTCCATCAGAAGCAAGCCCAAGCCTAATGTTTCTTGGCTCATTGCCGAAATCTGGAAATAGAGTATCAATTTTCTTCCATTGCAAAGAATCGGCAGGATGGCGAAGTTGTCCGTCACACTTCCTCTCGTCCACATGCCATCTAATACTCTTTGCGTCTTTTTCATTGGTAAACAGTCGCTTCAATCTTGGAATTATTGGAAGATACCATAAAACTTTTGCAGGTGCACCCTTTGTGCTCTCATCATCGCAACTGTCAACGCCGTCCTTCACCTTGTAGCGTGATAGCCCACACGTGGGGAACTTGTGAACATTTTCAAACTCTTTTCGGTACAATATGCAGTCTTTGGGATATGCGTGTATTTTCTTATACTCCACACCAATCAGACACAAGATCTTCTTCGCATCATACGCACGGTTTGGCAATGTGTTTCCCTCTGAAAGCATATCTTTCAACAACTGAAGCAAGTCGGTGAAGCTCTTGTCAGTCCACCAATTTATTGCCTTCAGATTAAACAATCTCAACACGACAGACAACCGTGTGAATTTTGTGCACCCCTTATACAAAGCCTCTTCATCGTCTTTTGTCAAGGATTCATAAATATGTGCTCGTTTAAAAGACTCATGTCCAATATCACGGATCATGTCTTCTAACCGATCGTCCATTTCTACGTCAGCTTTCTTTCCTTCAGACACACTTGACATTTCCTTCTTCTCACCATGCCATGTCCATGTTGTATAACTGCTGCAAATCTCATAGACAACTAGATGTTCCCGTATTTTGTCGACTATTTGTGGTGTCTAGTTCACACAAATAACACACGGACAAGAAAATGTTCTGCCGCTTTTAGGAAGCTTCGTTTGAGCAAAATTCAGAAACTCTTCTACTCCCTTCTCATACTCTTCACTTAATCGATTTTGTTGCATCCAACTACAATCCATAACTACGTTTTAAAAAAAAAATACATACTTCAGGGAATGTCAGCCATAACTTGTTATCGTCTACCTAGTTGAAATTCACAGCTATTTCTAACAAAATTTCAATGGGTGCAAAGAATCAACAATAAACAGTCTTGCTCCACACACCCATAGGAGCAAGAAAACATGCAAACATGATAATGGAATTACAAGTGTTCAAACTCACATAAGTGTTCAAAATTAACAAGCAAACTTTATAAGTATATATGTAATTACACAAGTGTTCAAAAATAATTTTAACATATAAACTCACATAAGGCTAGTTTCTAGAAGCAAGGGATCCAACCATAAAGAATCATTAAGCATTTTGGCATCCAACCTTCCAAAGTATCATGTTCACATCATTCACACATTCTCAAAAATCTATCATACTAAGTTCAAGCTAATTAAAACTTAATCTCTAATTACAAGAAAATAATTCGACTTCTCTATTGTACATGCAACCCTTAATCTCTAGTTAAACCTCTTGGCATAATTTAGGGAATTCAGTCAGTTCTAACTAGTTCAAGATTAGGGATACCAACATAGCAGCACCAAATTTTCAATCATTCCTGTAGGTAAGCATACTGGGACATAGTGATGGCCTCCTTGTTGTAGAAATTGGCCATTTACTTGATTTTCAATATAGAATCTGGTTGTGACTTATGTTTTTGTATTTTTTGAGTAAGCGAAGAAGATGGATGAATGGGGGCAGAGGCGCCACCTTAGTCTAATCCAAGACAAGGATAAGCCTATGAGTGTGAGGATCACCACAAGAAGAGAGTTTCTTGATAAGATCGAATAAGCTGGTCCAATCCAGAACCAAAGAGTATGAACTCAATTACACAAGTGTAACTTTTTTTGCTGAAATCTTTGTTGAAATTCTAATGAGACTTGCGCTCCCTATATTTAATGAGGGATGCCTCTTGCAGTTACAAAAAAAAAAAGAAGAGACAATGAAAGTATTTGTTGTTGTCTCATAGTCTAAGTGGCGCCAATGAAAGGTAAGGAGACAGCTTCACATTTGTTGATTGCTCTTCATGACTAGGAAGGTTTCACAACCACACATTGAATGCAATTAAATGGGTGGTTGTTATGCTTTTATTGTGTTGTTGGAGCATTATCTCTTTGTCTTGTGTAACTCCTTTTTGCCTTGATTGCTTTGAATTTCTTTGTCTTTCTTTGGCAGCAAGATTATTGACTCATTCAAACTACACAAAGAGTTGTTGAGAGGTGTGAGACCCCCTACTCTTTGCGCCACACAGCCACTTAAAGTGGATTAAACACACAAAAAGAAATTAAATAACTTAGTGCCTTGGCCCCAAATAAATCAATTGGTCACTTGCACTTTTATTTAATTAAAATAAAATGACTTGGCTGCCTTTGTTATGCAAGTTGCGCCTCCTCCATGGCTTGTATGACAAGCATGGTTTTTGGTGCAATTACATCTTTGCCTTTGTTTGTCATTGTCTTAGTCATGAATTGGACTAAGCTTTCTTGGACCCTCCTTGACATTGCCCTAGTCATTGGTCCTCCTAAGCTTTGAATGGCTTCTTGGTGCTCCTTGTCCTCATCACATAGTATAAGCATTTCTACATTATTCACTTTAAATGGGACACAACACAAGCATGAACACATAACTGAGCAAACAAAAACAGATTGTGCTAATAACCCACAAATCAACCAGGGAAACCCATTAGAAGGAATTAAAAGACAAAGTTAACTTAAACCCATAACTGAACAAAAAATTGAAGAAAACAAAAGAATAAAACACGCATGCACACCATGAAGATTCCTACATACTTATATTCAGTGAATAGGAAAGAGGTTGCTCCTGTTATGGTTCAAACAACAATAAATAAGTGAATCATTGTTTAGAAAATATCCAAAAACTATAAAGAAAAAAGAGCTCTAGCAAGCAATGGTAGTAACACATTCTGATTCCACAAACATTAAACATAAATCAACTAATGCCAATAGCCTTTGGGAGATAAAATGTTATTCAGTAATAAAGGCCAAACTTTAAGAAACAATTTAAAAATTATTATAGAGAAAATCTTGCAAATTTATTAATCTCAAAATGCACTCACCTATAATCTATTATTATTTCAAAAGCATCAAATTCAAGTACAGGAAATCTCTGAAAATAAAAGGGTCATAGAATCTAAAGTCTAACGCACACAGTATCGAACAACTCACATGCTTTTTCAATAAAGCCACCAACTGGATAAATAAGCAGCACACAAAATGTTCAAAACGAAAGATCATATCCGGCTACAGGGTGAAATAGAAACCTATTTAACCTACTTATCTTTTGAAAAAAAACATAAATAAAAAAAATAAAGGAAACCTCGAACGGAGGCGGCGCTTGAAGAAGAAACCTAAGGAGGACGAACGGCAGCGGCTTCTTAAAGCAGAATGAACGATGTCGGCGGCTTAAAGGAGAACGACGACCTCGAACGAGCAGGACGGAGGCACGGCGAACTCGAGCAGAGACGGAACAGAAAGAGACGGCAGCGAGCTTGAAGATAGAGGCCTACGCGAGCTTGAAGATGGAGGCACAGCGATGAGGATAGAGGCACGGCGGCGAGGAAGGAGAGATTCTCACCAAGATGGGGGCACTGTGAGAGTCGGGTTTGAGAGGGAGTGATTGACACTGTCGGGTTTGAGAGGGAAAACAAAAATAAACATAGATGTTTTTAAATAGGTCTTCTAAATCGGTGATTATTTTGATAGATTTAAAATATTGGTCTTTTAAATCGGTCATCACAAAACACCGATTTTAAAGCCATTTATTTTTTTCCATAGTGATTTGAAATCGGTTGTTTAGCACACCCAATTTAAAATCTTTTTCCATAAAAGCTTTTAAATCGGTTGTGATAAACAACCGATTTCAAATGTGTACCAGAATGTTAAAACTTCAATTTAATTTCAAAAATATCACCGCATTTCTTTTTAAATCCGTTGTTTAAAACAATCGATTTAAAATCCCTGTTCCGAAAGGTAGTTTCGTAGTAGTGAATGGAGTGGAGTGAGCATTGAGGAATGGTGGATAAATGAGTAGTTCTCGGTCATTGGTGGTGTATCAGCACACCTCTTAGCAGTTATACAATGTCTTCTCAAGGTTCTTGCATGAGTTGACACCAACTTCACAGTTACATCCCAGGTAGCAGATGATGAGGAGTTTTGAGAACTATACACACTAGATGTTGACCCGTGCAGTATAAATAAGTCTAAATAAGTGAATAAAAGTTAAGAATAATATAATTTTGGTATTAGAGTAAAAGACAAATAAGCATTTGTGTAACATAAGGTAAATATATTTTTGAATCATTATAAGTTAAGTTTATTGTAGTGCAATGAAAAGGAAATTAAATTCTTTTTTAACTAAATTCGATATATGTAAAGCATATTGAAATGTAATACTATTAATAAAAAATGTGATTTTTGATGTCATCTTTGTCTTCAATATTTTTTTAGTTTGCTCTTCTTGAACTTGATTGTTTCATAAGTTTTGTTTTCTTTGAAGTGTCATGTTTGGTTGAATATATATGTTTATCATTTTATTTTTTTGAAAAGCATCTTCTTTCTTTTAGGCATAGTAATTATTTTAATGGACACAAGTAACTGAATAATAATAATGCAAATGTTTGAAAACTAATGCAAATATTTTAAATGGTAATAATCTAAGTGTAACGACTATTAAATCTACAAATAATAGTCATAATAAAACTGTAGGTTTGAGAGAAATTAACATGAGATAATAGAAAGGAGATGTTTTAAAAGTTGACAACTCAGCATATTTGTGAGGTGGCACAATTAGAATTATGTGGCATATAAAAAGCTGAGGTGTCATTGCCACGACTTACAGGTCTGTTTTTATATATTACTAGCGGCAAGACGTAGTGCCCGTCTTTCCGCATTTCTATTACGCTACAGTATGAAATATTTTATCGCATTTTATTGTTTAATATTGGTTTTAAGAAATTTGATGAAGCATTCCTTGTATTTTATTACACTAATTTTGAAAATGACATATTATTATTAATTAACAGTATTTAACGCCTATTGATATGTACACATATATGTTACTTTCTTTTAATAAAAAGAATTTATATTTGGATTTAATTTTTAAAAATTGATTTAAGATATTTGATTTCACTATGAATTTACATGTATATATGTTAACCGCTATCAAGGAGAAGAAGTGCATAAGTTAAAAACGGTTGGTATACACAAAAGTAGGGAGAAGTTAATTTATGGATAAGCATAGATAAAAGAGAAATGAAGGGTAAAATTGGAAGGAAAAAAGTCTACACCAAAAAGGGATATCCCCTTTATATATAGTTATAGATAATAGATTTAAGTGGACGACTCTCCTAATTCCTCCAACCACTATCTTGATCATCAATATTGTTGGTGCTGTAGATGGAAACACAGATGCCATAAACAATGGGTAAAAATCCTTGGGACCACTATTTGGAAAGCTCTTCTTTTCCTTCCGGGTAATTCTCCATCTCTACCCATTCCTTAAGGGTTGATGGGTTGCCAAACCCACCATTGTTGTGTTTGGGACAGTGTCCTTGGCTTCTATTTTCTCCTGGATCTAGGTCAGAATTCTTCCTTTTCCTTAAGACCAAGGGACCTGATACGAAGCTATGTGGAATCAACTGCTAAATTACAAGACTTGTTTTCCTTGAAGGACATCTTTAGAAGAGGCATTTACATTCTTGATGATTTTACAGCATGACGCGCACAAAAACAATGTAGCAATGCACAAGGATGAATAAGGAAAGAGTGAAAATTTTGTGTAGTATATAATGAGTATTTTAATTTTAATTTTTTTTTTTTTGTAAATGTTCTGAGTGACATTTTGGTTGCCATACTGTGTAATTTATTCATTGTTGCAAGATTAGTATGTTGCTACATTGGACTCTTGCTTTCTCTGTCCAATTCAAAAGCATAACTAAAAATAGCGTAAGGAAGAAAATACTGTAAACGAGAAAGAAAATTTTGAAAGAAGAAATTAAAAAGGGTCGCGCTAAATGGACATCACTTTTGAAGACACCATACGCGACACCGTACGTCCGTATGTGTACGGACTGTATGTCCGTACACGTATGGAAAAAAAAATTAAAAAAAAATTCAAAACTTTTTTTTCCCAAAAAAAAATTATTATAAAAGTGGTTAACGCGGTACAAATAAGTAAAATATTAAAAACTTTTTTTCCCCAAAAAAATGTATATAAAAAAAGTAAAATATTCTATATTATATAAAAATATACATGATTAATTTAAAAAAATAAATTTTATAATGTGTGAGAAAATATATTAAAAATAAGGTAATTATAAATATAATATTATGTTATATAATAATACTTTGGATCGGTTTGGATTGGATTGGTTCCATTATGAAGATCCGAAAACCGATCCAATCCAATCCAAAATTTCGGTTTTTTGCGATTTTCAGTTTTTTCGATTTGCGGTTAATTCGGTTTGCGGTTTTTCGGTCCGGTGGCTGCGGTTTGAATTGGATTGGATTAGTTTGAGAACACCCTTACTCCCTTTCGTGCAGCTAGAGTCACACCACAACTTTTAAATAATCAAATTTTAAAGAGCAATGTTATATGAACACCCAATTTGGGACACCTCTTTGAGACACCGTATGTCCGTACGGTTCGGACATTTACGAAACCGTACGGAATACGTACGAATTTTTTTTTTTTTGCAAATTTTTTTAATCACTTTTTACAAAATTATTATCAAAGTGGTTAATACAGTTCATGTAAGTGGTTAATACGGTTCACTAGCTGGTTGATACAGACACAGAGTAGTCGTTAACCAATTAGTGAACTGCATTAACCACTTACTTGCACAGTATTAACCACTTTAGCAATTGGTTAACAAGGTTGATATTAGTGGTTAATGTAGTATTGAAAGTGGTTAATATAATGTTGGAAGTGGTTAATGGGTGCAAGTGCACTTGATGATATAAGTGATTAACAGAATTAATATTAGTGGTTAATATGGTATTGAAAGTGGTTAATGAGTGCAGTCTAACAAATTAGCATCAGAGTAGTATATTAACCAGTTAGTGAACTGTATTAACCACTTACATGAACTGCATTAACCACTTTGGTAATAATTTTATAAAAAGTAATTAAAAAAATTTGAAAAAAAAAGGAAGGTAGTCCGTACGTACATTTCTGTACCGTACGAACATACGGTGTCCCATGCAGGGTGTCCCAATTTGGGTGTTCATTTATCATTATTGAATTTTAAATGACAAACATTCAAGATTCAGGGGAGTGAGTTGCTTAAAAAGTACAACCAAAGCAACGCAGTGAAGAACTTACTTGGTCCATACAACATTGGTATCTAATGATCTGGTTTTAGCTTTCCCCATAAAACCAGCATGTTCGAATCCAATCATTTATTATTATATAAAGGAGGAAGAGATGTGAACAAAATTTCTACTTGAGACTTTATTTTATCCTTAGTTTCTCATCCGATAGGACATGAATAATTGGGAAATTGGGTTCATATCTTCAAGCAGAATCTTTTATCATTGCTATCATGTCAAATTCAAAAAATAAATGGCTTAACTCACCCTAGCGATTTCATTGATGATCGGTCGAGATGGACCCAGGTAATTACAGAATATAATGAATATATTTTTAATAATGTTTATATCGTTTTCTTACAAAAAAAAAATTTGACTTATTTGTTTATGCATGACAGGAGGAGTTTGAGGCGGGGATGTCTCAAATTAGATCTCAGACATCATCATGTTCCTCGTCTCAGAACCCTGAGGATCCATCTGTACCGCTTAGGGTTTGGGCAGATGTTGTTGGCGGCAAGAAGAAGGGTCTCCTATACGGTGCTAGAGACCTTGCCAGCAACTACAGGAAAGGGACTAGCTGCCTCCACATCGGAGAATCATCGAGTAGTGGTGCCAGTCGTCGCTCTACCACAGATGATCAGGAGTTAGCCGAGGTGAGGCGGAGACTGGCCGCTTCCGAGGAGAAGACCAGTCGGACGAACGCAATTTTGGCTCAAGTGCTGGAGCGACATGAACAGATATACTAGATGCTAGCTTGCCAGCAGCCTCAGCCTCATCATCAGTCGCCTCTGCCTCCGCCTCCTGATACTGATGATGTCGATGACGCGGATGGTTTAGAGCATCTCGTGCAAGATCAGAACTATCAGGATTATTAGTGATATTTTGACTTTTTTTTTTGTATTTTGATATTATTCTTCGGATATTTTTTTTAATTTATATTACGTTTCTTTTTTACTTTGTTTTTTGTTTACGTTATCATATTTCTTAATATGGAATAAATTAATAATTAAATAACTAAATAATAAATAAAAACATTATTTCAATCCTTAATAACTAAATAAACAAATAATTAAATAATTAAATCAATTTATTAATTAAATTAACAATTAATTTAATTATATTAAATAAATAAATTTATTAAATAATTAAATTAATAATTAATTAATTAATTAATTAATTAAATTTTTAGTTAATTAAATAGATTATTTAATTAATTAAATTAATATTAATTAATTATAAAATAAAAAAACATAACAATACCGACGGCCTAACCCGTCGGTAGCGACCGTCTCCCAATACAGACGGTTTTGTCCGTCGGAAATTACCAACGGTCTTTTCCATCGAAACTTACCGACTTACCGACGACCTTTAACCGACGGCTTATGCCCGTCGGTAATACCTACGACTACAGTAAAACCCGTCGGTAATTGTTTCCGACGCCCGTTTTATCAACCGGCTGCGTTTTCTTGTAGTGTGAATCAAGGAACAAAGCAGCGACATCCTATCTTAAAGTTACTTTTGCAGGGTGGTGTAACACATCAATTTTACCTGGGGTAGCATCAAGAGAGGGTCTAAGTATCCTAAAGGTGATTGAGTTTCGTACTATGCTACAAAAAGGATCTGGAGTTTAGCACAACGGTCGCCACCATTGGGCATAAAACGTCAAGCATTTTAGGAAGAATGTCCAGTTTCTACAGTTGTATAAACATTATGTTACTGTAACTGATATGCTTATTTCACCTACTTACCTTAACAATGGAAGAACCTCCACAAAATAACGTGCCCTGTCTCTGCCTTAAGTAATATTTCTTAATGCAAATCCTATCCTGCTTTCAACATAAATTTAGCTGCAGCATAACTTCAACTCATAATCAATTGTAATCCCACAACCAACAATAGGACCATCGTGTGGACATATGATAAAACAAACACCACTATGCTTTACCTTAATTCATGGCTAGAGTTATATATGTAAACCACAATCTCACTCACTCATACTTGCAGCATCTTCCATTCCCCACCGGCACGGCACTCCCCATGGAAACCAAGTCTGGACTTTTTGCAGGGTCTGATAACAGCAATGAGCTTGTGGTCGTCCAAAGACAGGATGAGGTAAACCATAAAGAAATTAGGAGGACAGGTTCTTTCTAATTAACACATTTCTAATTAACACATTTCTAATTTTTCATTTGGCAGCCTAAGCTAGTGAAGAACTTGGATGGTCAACTTTGTGAGATATGTGGCGATTCTGTGGGACTTACCGTAAATGGAGACTTATTTGTAGCTTGTGAAGAGTGTGGTTTCCCAGTGTGCAGGACATGCTATGAGTATGAAAGAAGGGAAGGGACTCAAGTTTGCCCTCAGTGCCATACCAGATACAAGCGTATCAAAGGTAAATAGTTGAAGATCAATCGAACAAAAACTATATATTTACTGAATATAATAAATGGAATACATATATTTCTATATATTTTGTAACTTTTAATTGTCTGATTGTTATTTCTTGGTGTGCAAATTAAAAGGAAGCCCGAGAGTGGAGGGTGATGAAGATGAAGATGATGTGGATGATATTGAACATGAATTTAAAATGGAAGAGGAGAAGTTCAAGCTTAAGCATGAAGAGATGCTCCAAGGGAAGATGAACCGAGGAGATGATGATGGGAATGCTAAATCAATACCGGTAGGTTTAACAACGGTCAGACATGAACCGGGGGGGGGGGGGAATCTAGAAGCATTTAATCTAAATAGTTAAATTTTTTTTTTTCAATTTTGTTTTGGTTCAACAAGATTAATTTGAATTACCCGAATATGAGACTATAATTAGTACTGAATTGCTTGAAAGGCTAGACTTGAAATTATAATAATCTTTGTGCAATTGTTACCAACAAAATCTTTGCGCAAAATCAATCGCTTGATTATAGGGATTGATTATCTAATTAAGAATCTTTCCCAAGGTGTCCTGTCCACACTAGTTTGTTTACCTTATTTATTTGCAACATGCAGGTCAATGGGGAGCTGCCCATATCTTCCCCTGGTATGGGCCTTCACTTCTATTCTTCATTATTAGTTGTAATTTGAAATATAGTTGCAACATGCAGGTCAATGGAGATCTGCTACACTTTCTCTTGTCTTTCGCTAAACCATATAATTGTAATTTGAAATATAATTGCAGACGAGTGGAAGTTGCAGCAAGGAAATCTGTTGATTGAAACTGATGCCTCAGTTGACCCTGAAAAGGCAATGTATGCATCATGACAACCATGTGTCTTCCTGAACTAAAGGAAAATCACAAACTAATTAATGTTTTGTGTACTGTCCAGGAAAGATGAAACTAGACAGCCGCTCTCAAGGAAAGTGGCAATACCTTCAGGCAAACTCAGCCCTTATCGAATGATGGTTGCGGTTCGCCTCATGCTTCTAGTACTCTTCGTTCAGTACAGAATCTTCCACCCAGTACCTGATGCAATCGGACTCTGGTTCATATCTGTAACGTGTGAAATCTGGCTTGCATTGTCATGGATAGTTGATCAGATTCCCAAATGGTTTCCCATTGATCGTGAGACATACCTCGATCGCCTTTCAATCAGGTCAGCTGAATCTCTCCGCAGCTGTGACACAACACAAATAATTGAGTCACTAAAAACATATTATACAACGTTTATCTCATAACTTTTTCCTTGATTCACATCTGAATTAGATTAAGCTAAATTGTGATACAGGTTTGAACCAGAAAACAAGCCCAATATGTTGTCTCCAATAGATATCTTTGTGACAACCGTGGATCCAATCAAGGAACCAACCCTTGTTACAGCCAATACTGTTCTTTCAATCTTGGCCTTGGATTACCCTGCTCACAAAATCTCATGCTACGTTTCTGATGATGGAGCTTCCATGCTCACCTTTGAAGCTCTTCAAGAAACTGCTGAATTTGCTCGAAAGTGGGTACCTTTCTGCAAAAAGTTCTCTGCAGAACCTCGAGCACCTGAGAAGTACTTCTCCGAGAAGATAGATTTTCTGAAGGATAAGCTTCAGTCCACATATATAAAAGAACGCCGTACTATGAAGGTTAGTTATAAGTTAGTTAGTTAGTTACTTAGCATTAATTACTTTTATTAGCTACAAGTGCAGTTGTCTTGTGAAGAATTCACTGCTTCTTGATTTGGCACTTGCCTCCTGACAGAGAGAATATGAAGAATTTAAGGTGAGGATAAATGCACTTGTGGCTAAATCCATGAGAGTTCCCCCAGAAGGGTGGAGTATGAAAGATGAGACACCATGGCCAGGAAACAATACAAAAGATCATCCAGGTATGATACAAATCCTTCTTGGTCATAATGGAGGCCATGAAGGGAATGAACTTCCCTGTCTTGTCTACATGTCTAGAGAGAAAAGGCCAGCATTTCAACATCACACCAAAGCTGGCGCAATCAATGCCTTGGTAAACATTTGATTTCAACCACCTTGGCTTCTCCAATCTTTCAGATTACAATATTTTTCTCATCCTCACCATGCTAAAGCAACTTTGTTTCTCGCGTTCTGAATATGCAGCTTCGTGTATCAGCAATGCTAAGCAATGCGCCTTTCGTGCTGAACTTGGATTGCAATCATTATGTGAACAACAGCAAAGTCGTGCGAGAAGCCATGTGTTTCTTTATGGACATACAACTTGGGAATATCATTGGCTTTGTCCAGTTTCCTCTAAGATTTGACAGCCTCGATAGGCATGATCGTTACGCCAACAAAAACACTGTTTTATTCGATGTAAGCACAACAGTTTTAGCACTAAATTCGTTCTCTCTCTGTCTTTTTCTACCTTCCTTCATCGTGTGAGTTGAATTTGCATGGTACCCTTTCTGTTTGTTTATCTACAGATTAACCTAAGGTGTCTAGATGGAATTCAGGGACCTGTTTATGTTGGTTCAGGATGTATCTTCAGAAGGAAAGCTTTATATGGCTTTGATCCTCCAAAGGCATCAAAACGCCCGAGAACGGTTCAAGTGCACTCAAAACAAGATGAAAATGGAGAGGATGCAAGCATAACATTAACAGGTTACCATAATTTTACAAAAGCACAAACAAACATACAAACAAATTTCTTTTCCCCTTTCTTTCATGTCTACAAACTACTTTTCTTTTTGTTAGCAGCAGCAGCAGCAACTGATGAAGAGAAGCAGCTATTGCAGTCACATATGAATGTTGAAAATAAATTTGGAAAGTCAGCACTTTTCATGAATTCTTCATTAACAGAAGAAGGTGGTGTAGATCCTTCTTCGGATCAGGAAGTCGTGCTTAAAGAAGCCATTCGCGTCATGAGTTGTAGCTATGAAGACAGAACTCTGTGGGGATACGAGGTGGGTATGAGCTATGGATCTATAGCAGCAGATATTCTGACAAGTTTGAAGATGCATTGTCGTGGTTGGAGATCTGTATATTACATGCCAAAGAGACCTGCTTTTAGGGGTACAGCTCCTATCAACCTTACAGAAAGACTTAACCAGGTGCTTAGATGGGCAGTGGGATCACTTGAGATTCTATTCAGCCGTCACTGCCCACTATGGTATGGTTTTAAGGAAGGAAGACTCAAGGGACTCCAGAGGGTTGCCTATATTAACACCACTGTCTACCCCTTCACCTCAGTACCCCTCCTAATATATTCTCTCATTCCTGCCATCTGCTTGCTCACTGATAAATTCATCACACCATCGGTAGGCACTTTTGCAAGTCTAGTCTTTATTGCTCTATTCATCTCAATCTTTGCCTCGGCTATTCTTGAATTGAGATGGAGTGGAGTTAGCCTTGAGGAATGGTGGAGAAATCAACAATTTTGGGTCATTGGCAGTGTCTCTGCACACCTCTTTGCCATTGTACAGGGCCTTGTAGGAGTCCTTGGGAAAGTTAATGCAAACTTGAGAGTTGTAACAAAGGCACCGGATGATGGAGAGTTCCACGAACTGTACACCATTAGATGGACTGCACTACTAATACCTCCAACCACAATCACAATAATCAACCTTGTTGGTATTGTGGCTGGCTTCACTGATGCAATCAACAGTGGTGAACACTCTTGGGGAGCACTGCTTGGGAAGCTTTTCTTTTCTTTATGGGTTATTGCTCATCTCTATCCATTCCTTAAAGGTCTCATGGGAAGGCAGAATCGTACCCCTACTCTTATTGTCATATGGTCTGTGCTTTTGGCTTCTATCTTCTCCTTGGTCTGGGTAAGAATTGACCCCTTTGTCTTAAAAACCAAGGGGCCTGATGTTAGGCAATGTGGAATTAGTTGCTGAAAATGCATGTCTTTTCCAAACTAGCCCCAAGACCCTAGATGCACCCAAATCAATAACATGCAGCTCGTCGTTTTCTTTTCTATAGCTGAGAGCAATGTACCTAATTTTGTAAGTAGGAACACAAGTATTATTTGTCATTTTTTATTTTGGTTGCAAGTCAAGTCATTATTTATCTGAAGAACCAAGGCTACTTACGGTTATTAGACCGAATGAAATCTATAGATACCAAATCTAGCACCGGACGAGGGAAAATATACAAAAAGGAATACAAAATCTATAACATAAAAGCACATATAACATGAACTATATTTTATTTATCAAAATTATCAGAGTGCGCATACAAAATACTAATAAAAGACACATGACTACTGGCCGTGACACTACTACACAAGGTCTATACAACTACCATACAATAGAAATCTTCAACTAAGTCCCCTTCTAAAACGCTTCCGCTGCACCAAATCCTCCTCACGACGTGAAGTCAAAATGGTTGATTCTCTACTAGTAGATCCATTGATATAAAAAATAACAAAAGTACAAAAGAGATAGAGGAGGTAAGAAATACATGAATTACTTAAAAACGGCAAAACATAGTTGAATAAAATCTTTTAACAAACAACAAATAGCCAGCACACATGACAACCATCTCCAAAATGGCAATACTAAGGATGATCACCTATACTAAGCAACCATCTCCAAAGATATTACGACTAAGGATCATCACCTAAACTACTTGATCGTAGCCTATTGCTATCCATGCGACTAATTAATCCTATATAGACGTATGAATAATGCCGCAAATGCGTTGGCCAACATACAAACTAAATACTAAATCCCTAAAAACCGAGGGGAATCAAAGTTGGTTGTACCAATAACATATTCCGTTTGTAATGACCAATAAGCGTGCATCACCATCCCCTAAAAACTCTGTACCTTGCACGTAGGTACACCAACCTCGGGTACACTGATCAAGCTAACCACCATAACCACGACAACTATGACGACAATAGTAACGACTGCTATTGTCTAGGGATTCGTATTCCTCAAATATGTGTGTGACACCGTTCATTACCTAAAGTCATTGTCCTATCACTCTATCCATCAATCCACTAAGGCAATACTACAAATCTATTCCATTATTCCATCATTATCATTTCAAGATCAACCACTTAGAACGCACCTAAATCTGGGGTTTCAGAAGACTTTTTTCCTGTAAACACACATCCTCTTATTTGGAGGCCTTGCTACAGGCCTGACTGCTACTTGATGTGTCACAGGTTCACACATTGAAAACATATATGTTCCTTCTCAGTGCATTCCTTGATAAGGTGTCCTTCCCCACATCGAAAATATCTTATTGGTCTCTGTCATTTTCCTCTAGTGGTTTTAGTCAACTGTCCTATGGGATTATAAGATCCTAATCCATGCTAGTAGGCCTTCTCCTCTTCATGCCTTGGGGTGTTGAAGAAATATTTCTCCAGAAAACATGCTTTGAATAATTCCTAGGTGATGACTCTTCCTTCGACTTCCAGCATCCTTTGCTTGTTCATCCACCAAAAATCGACATCTCCCATCAGTAAGAAAGTTGCATATGTCACCATCTGATCCTCTCTGAGACACCCCTCATCCCATTAATGTAACTTTTAATTAATTACCCTTAATCATTTATTTAACATTATTGTATATAGCAGAAAAATACGTAGAAATTTAAAAGTTAAAGACACAACAAGATACCACACTCATAATTTACACTATATGCATCGATATAGAATTTGTGGCCCCTCCAAGGGCTCACATACATCACAGTAGTATAGGAAGCGTAGTCAAACATGCAGTCATCTAGTATACACACTAGAGGCTAACAAATGCCTCGACAAAACGAAGTCATCATAACTATAGCAAAAGACTTCTGGCCATGCAAACAAAAGAAGAATAACCCCCGCCGTCAGAAGACTCCTGGTAAAGCAGGATAACAGGAACTCCTACTCCGTGATCCTGAACGCCTGGCAAAGGGTCGGCGGTACTGTCTTGCCGTCATGGGTCGCCAAGGTCCAGGCTGTTGAAACCTAAACGATTGAGAAGTTTAGACCATTAATAATTTTGATGATAATAAAGTATGTAAGTGAGAACAATTTACCTTTTGATAAGTCTTCAGGTGTGTAGGATTCAATTTTTCTATATATTTGAAATATCACTCAAGAAGAAGAAGAAGAAGTTAACAAGAGTATTAATGTGATAATGTTGTTAGCATCCGGTCATTTGCTTGCATCTGGTACTTGGTGGTAGTGAGCATCTTGTATTCAGAAATTGAGACACGTGCAACGTATCTAAATGCTAGTTAGCCTCTACTGGTTCTCAGCGTCTGTTATCTCTTAGCGAGCATCTGGTTCCTTAAATGAAGCATGTGTGAAGCACGCCTTGATTTCAGCACTCTGTCTTATTGTATTTGTGCAGTAAATTCAAAATATCCTTTTGTGCTCAATTTGGTAGTACGAGGTATCAAAGGTGACGCGTTTAGATAAAGGACAAGATCGTACAACTTTCAAATTGTGCCAGGTTGTCAATGATTGAAGAAGAAATAGCACAAACGATAATAAAGCTGTAGTATTAGAATACTCCCCTAGAAATGGAATTGCTGATATTTCTCCTTAATTATCTCACTCAATGATTGGAGCTGATTTACCTCTCAATGGTAACACTGAAGAACACTATAAATACTCCATATCTAATATTGAAGAAGGTTACAGAATTACAAAAGAAAGAAATCAAGTGTGCAATCAAGAAATATATGCTAAGCCTTATGTGGATCAAACAGTGAACAACATCTGGCATCTTATTCTTTCTTTTAGAAAGTTTTTTTTTTAGCTTAAATTGTTTATCCTCTCATGTTGAGAGCTTTTCATTGTTTTCAAATCTACTTTTTGTAAACTTGTAAGCCTTGTAATAGGCTGATTCCTCAAAGGCTCGAACGTACTGAGTCGTTTTGAGAAGTTAAGAGTATAGTTAAATTTGTGACAATAGTATACTCTTAAAGAAATTTTTAATCAGTGTGATTATAGTGGAAAATCCTTCAGGAACGTAGGGACTAACCGTACCTACCAGTTGATGGTGAACTAGTATAAATTCTTGCGTTTGCTTCTTTTCTACTCCCTTTGATTTACTTTCATTGTTGCAAGAAAACAAGTTTTTATAACCTCTTCTTTAGCATTTGGTGCTTTTAGCTTCAGCTGGTAAAACAACTTTATGAAGAACTTGGTTTTTGGTTAAGTTTTCAACACAATTCAACCCCCTTCTTGTGTTCACGTTCAATTGGTACTTGTAACACCCGTATTTTTACGATACGTTATTTAGCGTTATTATAGTGTAATTTTTATCGTAATTATGCTATAATAAACAATTCCTTGTTCTCTAAATAAGTGATTTAAATAAATCAAGATCAAATTGAATTTGAGAGTTAATATTTCATATTAATTCATGGTTCGAATATTGTCGAAAAATTCTAACGAAGTTTTGTCGCGTTTCGAATCGTCGAGCAGTTTTGCCGCAAATAAAATTTCAAATGAATCCCGATTTCGATGAAAATCGAATCGTGACTTATTGTGATTATTTTTGAGTGTTTTAGATTGTTATTATTATTTATGATAACTTATTTTCACGCGGTGAATTAATTTCTCGTCAAATTAATTTTCGTGAAGTTATCGGCAGGAAATTAATCGGTAACGCGATTATTCAACGCCGTGTTTTAGCAACCCTTAGACTCTAGAATTAGAGGGTAATCATGAGAGATGTGAGATTAGATGGGATAGATTAGTTGATGTGTTTAGCATCTTACTTTATGATTAGGTGTCAACCTTTGTGTGATTAATCCTTTTTAACACTTTACTAGATGGTTTATTAACCAAGTGTTATTTTTTTTTAAGTGAAAAAAAAATATCCCTCCCCGTCATATCAGCCCAAACCCGAGCCCCTCCCTCTCTCTACCCCTCATATCTTCTTCTTCTTCTTCTTCTTCATTTCTTGAGAGAGAAGCTCTCCACCTCCATGGATGCTTCCTTCACAAAACCTTGATCCACTTCATTTTTCTACCTCCATTCTTGTGCTAGTTCTTCTTCTACAACATCATTCCTACCTAGCTCATCATCAAGCATTTGGAGAAGCATTTTCCTTCCCCTAAAACAGCCCCTAGCCGCAAGCTTAAGCGGGAAAATAAGTAGTTGCTCTTTTCTTTTTTCTTCTTCAATTTCTATGCTTGTTTTGGTGTTGTTTTGTGTTTGATTGTGTTCAAGAGGAGATGAAACACTCTCATTCCCATTTGTTGAACTCTAGGTTGAAACCCTAAGGGAAGAAAAGAGGGGAAATTGTGTGATCCTTTGTGAATCAAACAATTAGTTGGTTAATGGAGTCTTTTTGTTATTGTTGTTGTTGTAATTGTTCATAGTTTTAGGATTTGAAGTTTTTTGGATAATTGTTATGAAGAAACCTATTCTTGAAATGTTGTAGAGTATTCTTATACTTGATGATGATTTGTTCTGGGTAATAAATGGTTGTGATGGAGGAAAGACATTGATTAAAATGGTGTTGTTGATTTTGGGTGAAGTTTGCAAATTTTTTTGAAAAATGGTGATGGGGCCGTGAGCCCTAGGGTGGAAAAAAAGGAGAAGAAAAATTGTTTTGCATACTTCTTTTAGTTGGTGTTAGTATATTGATCTTGCTTTGCAATTGGTTTGGTGAAAAGATTTGGATCAAGGAGTTAGTAAAGAAGTTATTGAAAAACCCTTATTTATAGAAATTGTGAAAATGGTTTTGACACTTGATTTAAGTTTCCTTATGTGGGCTAGTTGCTATATGATGATGTTGTTTGAGTTTTGGGAATAAGTATAGAAGTGGTTTACCTATTTAAAAGAAAGTTTTGCAATTTTTTTTTTTTTAGAAAAAAGGTGGTGGCCGAGAGGCCATAGGAGAGGATGGAAGGAAAACTTTTTTTTCCAAGTTTGGATATAATGCTTGAATGAGTGTGTTCTAGGCTTTAGAAATTTATGAAAAGTGGCTAATTGAAGTTGTTTTGACTTTAAGACTTCCAAGAAAATTGATAATGTATTACGTATAGTTTTTTTTCCAAGAAATGATTTTAGTTTTAAAACCTTATTCTTCAAGTAGTTCGTAGTTAAATGTTTAAATGGAAATGCTTTAGTTAGAAGAGGGTTAAGTTTTGAGAGCCTAAGGTTTTTAAGTGTAGTTTATAGAATTGTGCTAAGCTTACCGTGTGGTGATAGGATTTACGAATTCCGAGGTCGCGCAACGCGGACTCGAGACATGCGGTACCACGCTAGCGGACGACTGTGGTAAGGACAACTTGTAGATATGGATAGATTTTAAATTTTTGTTATAAAGCGAAGAAGTCTGAGAACCTCAGGGTTCGAAGTGAGGATCTCGTACCCCTTCGATTTTTAGTTCTTAAAACTTTAATTATGATTATTTAGTGGGCTTGTCTGCAAGTGGTTGGCAACTGTCCCCAACCCCCCACACTTGTTGTTTTCCTCTCTGTCAACTCAACTGAGTTGCAGAGGGATGGATTATGTGATTGAATGTTGTGATATGACTTGGTTACGTTGATTGCTTATTACTGTTGAACTGAGTTATATTGTTATGAGCCTTGCGTGAATATTTATTTAATATACGGTTGAATAGTTATTTGAGTTTGTTTCTTTGAATCATCGTATGCGACGATTTATTCATTAGGGTGGAGAAAATGTCGTCGTGGCATTTTTGAACTATATCCCGAATAAACTTAGGGTGCTAGGACCCCCTTGTTTTTCGGCAGCTTAGTTAGACGTCTGAACGTCAAGGAACTCGTCCTGAATATCCTAGGGTGGTCATGGAGCCTTAAAGCCTATGGCTGGATTTCAGCAGCTTGTTCGGCGTTATTTCCGAAATTGTAGAGCATGTTGGGAGAGTGTCTTGCATTACATTATGGGGCATTGTGCATTTTGTTATTTCTTGCTTTATGTTCGTTGTTTCTATGTTTATTCGAGAAGTTGACCCTTTCCCGTGGTTCCTTCAACCAATGATGGTAACCCAAGCGATGACGAAGACCCTGGTGATACCGGCGATGACGACATCGCCGGAGATCGTGTTTGATTTTCCAGATGTTGAGATGCCCGTGGTGATGGAGTTCGACCCTATCTCCCGTCGTGTTGTATATACCGGGGACGTTGTACAGACTTTCCGAGTTGATGGACTAGTGATGAGACAGGAGACATCTCGACGTACAGTTAGCTTTCTGATCAGGACGATGCAGGTGGTGGATGCTTGGCGCAGCATTCAGAGAGAGCAGGCGATGCCAGTATCATCTTCTTCGCTGGAGGGATCTTTGGAGATTTCGAGGCGTACTACTACTCGTTATGCACCTCTGCCTAGGGGAGCGAGATTCTGGATGACCGCTTGAAAGAGCGTGATCAGGCGTGGGACTACTGGAGTGTGCCACAGTGAAATAAGCTAAGTGTTGTACACGCATACATATATAGATAAGATACTCTCAGTGCGAAAGTGTGCGTAGTGTAATAGTACTGATACAGTCATCCAAAATATAAAACCTATGAGACTAACCTGCGCCTCATCTAGACAAAACAATAGAACATAACCATCACAGAAGACTCCTGGCCAACATAACTAAACACATCAGCGAGGAGGATACTGAGAGCTCCCGCTTTGGGATCCTTCTCGTATTGGAAATAGATGTTTGTAATCATAAGCAGTCATATGATGGGATGGACCAGCTATCACTCCACCCCTGCGTCTCTATCTCCCTCTGATTAGAGGGTCTAGGGTGTTCAACTTACCCAAATGCAACTCCAGACTAAGTTTCACGGATGATCGGTACCCGTACTAGCACCAAAACCCTAAAATACGAAGAACAGTTAATTAAGGACTATTAAACTACTAAGGTAATCATGAAATCAGAAGCTAAGAATAGAGATAACAGAGGTTCTTGGATCTGTCTCGTAGTCCAAGGAATCTCCTCTGGGAGTTTCGACAAAAACCCTAGCTCGTTTGGTACCCGTTCGGTCAAACCGGGGTCCAAAACACAGTCTGATTAGGGCCAGAAACTAAAACATAATTGGAGAACCTAAACTTGAAAACTGAAATTAGTAACCAACACTAGAGGGGCATAGATTTACCTCGACAAAACGGCGATCAGAGATGAACCCTAGAAAGCCCGGATGGAAGCAGACAAGTCGATATCGTCGAATTGATGAACCGGTGATTGAGATCACTTGGATTGGATCTCCGAAGCTTAAAGTATTCAAAATTGGAGGTTTTCAGGCTTTTGTTACTGTTCAGGTCGAGTAAAAATGAAGGGAAAATGAAAGGGATTAATCTGGTGATCAAATGGGCTTAAATAGGTGAAATGGGGTTGTTGGGCGCGCTCAGCGCGTGTGTCCCAGTTCTTGTGCGCATCCCACGCGCGTCCGTGTGGCTTTCTTCACGCTGAAGTCTCCCCTTGCATGGCCTTCACGTGTCCAGATCATCAAACGGTCCAATCACAATGCACTACATGGCGCAGAAGGATCAGGAGACGCTGGTGTACCGTGGACCACCGCGCTATGCTCTTTTGCGCAGTCTTGTCTGTTTTCATGCGATTTCTTCGATTCCAATGTCCGTGCGATCCAAAACTTGATACGCTAACACTTAGACATGATCCTAAACATAAAAGACATTAAATGGACTTAAGAACTAAGATTCCAAGTCTCAATTACACTTTTAAAAACTCACACTCGCTCAAAGATATGAGCCCACAAAACCTTAATCCCGACTCCGATCGTTCTCAAACTTTGCGAGGCTTCTAAGACTTATACCAAAACCCTATAAAGCACTCTTCTAACCTCATCCAACCTACTAAACCTCAAAACATACTCTCTAGCAAGCATATGGTTACACAGAAAGCGAATACATAACAGAAAAGTCAAACACATAGTCAAATATACACAAAAACCCACCTAGGGCACACAAGTACACTAAATCACACATAAACACACATTAAGCAAGGTTAGAAAATTGAGGATGTTACATTACCACCCCCTTAAAAGAGATTTTGTCCCCAAAATCACGCACCTGAAAATAAATATGGGTACTGCTGACGTATCTCACCCTCATGCTCCCAAATCATATCACCAGTAACATCATCCCACAGAACCTTGACTAGGGGAATGCTTTTACCACGAAGTTCCTTCATCCTTTTATCCAAAATCGTACTGGCAATGCTTTGTAGTTTAAGTTCTCTCTCAACTGTATCGACTTGGCTTCAAGTGCATGTGATGGATCGGGAAAATATTTTTGAAGTTGTGAAACATGGAAGACATCATGGAGTTTAGAAAGATTAGGTGGTAAGGCAATGTGATAAGCTACTGGGCCAATCCTACGACGAATTTGGAATGGTCCGATGAATCTAGTGTTGGAATCAAGTGGATTCAGAAACAATGACCCTTAATTGTTTTGATGATAACAAATAGTAAATAGAACAATTTATCCTCTGATGTGTTTGATAGTGTGCAGTAAATCACTATTCATCAAAAGAAATTGTCTCAGAAGGCTTAGTGAAATAGTGAATTGAATTTCACACTTAGATTTGATCTAAGTCTGACATTGATCCTCTGAAATCACGCTGACATCATCGTCTGAAAGCCTTGCTTGAAATGGTCAACTCTGTTGACAGTCAACGTTGTTGACGGTCAAAGCTCTGGTAAGACCATACTCTAACTTGGTCAACTCTGTAGTTTAAGTTCTCTCTCAACTGTATCGACTTGGCTTCAAGTGCATGTGATGGATCGGGAAAATATTTTTGAAGTTGTGAAACATGGAAGACATCATGGAGTTTAGAAAGATTAGGTGGTAAGGCAATGTGATAAGCTACTGGGCCAATCCTACGACGAATTTGGAATGGTCCGATGAATCTAGTGTTGGAATCAAGTGGATTCAGAAACAATGACCCTTAATTGTTTTGATGATAACAAATAGTAAATAGAACAATTTATCCTCTGATGTGTTTGATAGTGTGCAGTAAATCACTATTTATCAAAAGAAATTGTCTCAGAAGGCTTAGTGAAATAGTGAATTGAATTTCACACTTAGATTTGATCTAAGTCTGACATTGATCCTCTGAAATCACGCTGACATCATCGTCTGAAAGCCTTGCTTGAAATGGTCAACTCTGTTGACAGTCAACGCTGTTGACGGTCAAGCTCTGGTAAGACCATACTCTAACTTGGTCAACTCTGTTGGTAATCAACATTGGCATTACTATGCTCTGGCTTAGTCAACTCTGATTGATGAGTCAACACTCAGGTGAACCAAGCTCTGTTAAGACAAACTCTGAGTTGGTCAACGCTTTGGTGTTGGTCAACGCCCTGGTAGACCTTGCTCTGTGAGATCACACTCTGTTTCTGGTCAACGCTCTGGTATTCAGTCAACACATAAACAGACTTTGGTTAGACTACTCTATGGAAGCCTTCGTCCAACTCTTCATGACTCTCTTATGTGAAAGGCCAACAAATTTTGTGCTGAAGAACTCACCTCTGTTTCAAGCTCACTCTGGTGAACAGTGTGACTCTGATAGGAAAACAGACTGAAGTTCATTTAAGGCTACTTCATGTATTTAAGAGACCTCATTGATGAAGCATTTTTAATGTACGAGGTATCAAAGGCCAAAGGGAATGTCAACGAATATAATCATCAGGAAACTTGCTCTCAAAGGGTCTAATATTCAAAAAGCTCACAAGAGACAAACATTCTGACTTTGTCTGCTGTGTCAGTATGCTTTCAGTAAAGTGGAAAATGATGTGACTTGCTAAAGCCACAAAAAATGGGATCTGAAGTCTTTTGACCTAGGTGAAAAGAGCTGTTAGGTCACAACGACATTATTCACAACCTTAGCTATATATACCTTACTTCACCGACTGAAGTAGGTTAACGCCGTGATGCAAAGTGAGCAACCAAGAATCATTCCAAGTATTTGAGATCACATTGAACAAAGCACTAAAACATTTTTACTCTTTCAGTTTTGAAAGTTATTCCTTGTGCTTGAGTTTTTTCATTGTATATCCTCTCTGCGAGAGTTATTTTGATGTTGTTTCAAATCATTTTTGAACATTGTATTTAGCCTAGTAGTGGTTGTATTCCTTAGAGGCTTGACTGCACTAAGTCATTCTAAGAATTTGTGAGTATAGCCAGGTTGGCAGTATTATACTCTCAAGTGTAATCAGGTTGATCATAGTGGAAAAATCCTTCAAGTGTGTGAAGGGACTAGACGTAGCTATCAGGTGATAGTGAACTAGTATAAATTACTGTGTCACTCTCTTCTCTCTTCTCTTTACTTACGTACTGCCTTATTTTATTAAAGTGTTGTTTTGAAAAGGTTTTCATAAACACACAAGCTTTAAGAAAAGGTTTCTAAAACCCAATTTAAACCCCCCCTTTCTTGCGTTTTTGCCACGTTCAATTGGTACCAGTGCTCGGCTTCTTAGTTGAGCACTTAACAGTGTAAGAGGAAAAAATTTTATTCTTTATTCATGGCACGCAACGAAGCCGATGGTCACGTTAACCGTCCTCCTTTGTTCACTGGAACAAACTTTGACTGCTGGAAAGATAAAGTTAAATCCTTCTTCGAGTCTCAACAACTCGAACTCTGGGACATGTTTCAAAAACAATACACCGAACTAGTTGATTCCAAAGAAAATCCCATTCCTAGGGATAAATGGACAGAAGAGCATAAGAAAGCTTATCAACTACATCATAAAGCAAGATATTTCCTTATCTGTGCTATCTCGGAGAAGGAATACCAGAATGTGGAAAGAATGATATTGGCAAGGAGATTTAGGACTCATTGGCATTGGCTTATGAGGGTACTTCCCAAGTGCAAGAAACCAAAGCTAATATCTTGGTTAGACAATAGCTCTCAAATGGAAGAGGGTGAAAGCATTGAAACTACGTTTGGAAGATTCCAAACACTAGTTCATGGTCTAAAGGTTCTTAAAAAAAGCTATACCACTGCTGATCACGTCAAGAAAATCTTAAGAAGCCTGCCAAAGAAGTGGAGACCTAAGGTCACTGCTATTCAGGAAGCAAAGGACCTGAATGCCTTGTGACTTGAAGATCTTCTGAGTTCTTTGAGAGCTCATAAGCTTGAGCTAGATGAAGAAGAACCTCCCAAGAAATCAAAGTCCATTGCTTTGAAATCTACAAACAAAGCATCTTCCTCCAAAGCTCTATAAGCTGAACTTGAAACAGACAAAGCATCGTCTGATGAGAGCGATGGAGACACAGATGAAGAAATTTCCTTAATATCAAGGAAAATTCAACGTATGTGGAAAAACAAAGGAAGGTTCAGAAAGCAGTTCCACAAGAAGGGCTCAAGGGAAAGGCAAGACTCAAGGGATAAGAAGGACTACAAGGACAAAAACCAAGTTACTTGCTACGAGTGCAAAAAGCCAGGACATTTCAAGTATGAATGTCCACAACTCGAGAAACCAAGGAAAGGTAGTTTCAAAAGCAAGAAGAAGAAAGGTCTCATGGCAACAAGGGATGATTCTGATTCATCTTCATCTGATGATGATGAAGAACAAGCAAACATGGCTCTAATGGTTACTACAGGGTCAGACAGTGAAGAAGAAGATGAAGAGGTAGATTCTAATCCATCTTCTGATATTGAAATAGATTTTGATGAACTATTAGATGAGTCTTCTAAGCTCAACACTGAGTATAAAGCTTTGAAAAAGAAATTATCAAAACTTTCAAAAGAATTTCAAATACTCGATGAGGAGAATGAGAAGCTCAAAGCTGAAGACCACCGTTTGGTGAATGACAGCTCTAAGACTGAGAAAAAGGTTGAATGTAACTCTTCAAAATATGAAGAGGGATTTCAATGATTCCTTGCTGAATGTATTACACGAAGCAAACAAGCATCTATGATTTGGGGCGTAAGCCAAAATGGTAAAAAAGGTCTTGGTTACAAAGTAGAGGAACCCACCTTTCAAAACACAAATTTGAAAACCAAAGATACCAACAATCTTTGTGACTGTCTGCTTTGTACTTTTTGCAATAAGAAAGGACATATTAGAATTACGTCTTATGAATTGAAAAATAAGAAGGACAAGCTTCCTTCTAGAACTAACAAAAGAGGACCCAAAGATTTGGGCACCTAAGGAAAAAATTGAATATGTTGCAGATCTGCTTAGCAACAGAGTTACTACATCAGTCCTGGTACTTGGATAGTGGATGCTCACGTCACATGACGGGAGAAAGGCGTATGTTCCAAGAACTCTAACTTAAAGAAAGTGGAACAGTAGGTTTCGGAGGAAACAAAAAAGGTAAAATCATTGGAAGTGGAAAAGTTGGTGAGAAATTCCTACCTTCTATTGATAATGTCTTATTGGTGAGAAATTGGCTTTAGTGATAATGCATGTATAGTCAAAAGCAAAAAGGATGGATCCATTTTCTTTAAAGCAAAGAGAAAGAACAATATTTATAAAATAAAACTTTCTAAGTTGGCAAATCAAAATGTAAAATGCTTTTTGTCAGTTGATGAAGAGCAATGGACTTGGCACAAAAAATTGGGTCAAGCCAGCTGAGGTTAATCTCAAAGCTTAACAAGAAAGAACTTGTTAGATGGCTACCAAATCTTAGGTATCAATCTGATGCTCTTTGTGAAACATGCCAAAAAAAGAAACAAATAAAATCTTCTTTTGAATCCAAAATGAAAGAACTGCATCTTTGTCTGGAAAGAAATATGGGCTTGTTATTGTTGATCACTATACTAGATGGACATGGGTAAAATTCTAAGCTCATAACAATGAGTCATTTGCAATATTTTCTGTGTTCTACAAACAAGTGTAAAATGAAAAAAGTTTTTGTATTACAACTATTAGAAGTGATCATGGTGGAGAATTTGAAAATGAATCATTTCAAAACCTTTGTGAAGAGCATGGCATCTCTCACAATTTTTCATCCCCTAGAACACCACAACAAAATGGTGTTGTAGAAAGGAAAAATAGATATTTACAAGAAATAGCCAGAACCACGATTCACGAAACTAATATTGTAAAGCACTTTTGGGCAGAAGCAGTAAACACTGCATGTTATATTCAAAATAGAATCTATATTAGACCTATCTTGAATAAGACTCCTTATGAATTGTGGGAAGAAAGAAAACCCAACATTTCATACTTTCACCAATTTGGGTGTGACTGCTTCGCTCTTAATACAAAGGACAGTCCTGGAAAATTTGATTCAAAATCACACAAAGCTATTTTTTTAGGATATTCTGAACGCTCTAAAGCTTACAGAGTATACAACAAGGAAACATTAATTGTTGATGAATCTATGCATGTGAGATTTGATGACAAGAAGCCTGACAATGAAACGTCAGAGCTAGATGAAGTCTTCTTGATTCTGAGATAAGCAAAAAAAGCGGATGAAGGTATCACAGTCTTGACTCAGATTACGTATGCAGTTTTGTGTCTGGTGATAAGACCCAAGAAGAGTCAACAACAGACTGGAAGTTTAAACGTCATCACCCAAAGGACCAGATTATTGGTGAACTAAGTGATAGAGTTAGAACAAGATCATCTCTTAGCGAACACTCTGACTTTGTATTGTTGTCAGAAATAGAGCCCAAAACAATTGATGAAGCACTAACAGACGATGGATGGATACTTGCTATGCAAGAAGAGTTCAATCAATTTCAGAGGAATGATGTTTGGAAGCTTGTGCCTCCTCCAGAGGATAAGCAAGCCATTAGAACCAAGTGGGTTTTCAGAAACTAACTTGATGAAGATGGCAAAGTGGTGAGAAACAAGGTAAGACTTGTTGCTCAAGGGTATTCACAAGAGGAAGGTATTGATTATACTGAAACCTTTGCTCCTGTAGCTAGACTTGAAGTAATTAGAATCTTATTATCATTTACTGCACATCATGGCATTACTTTATATCAAATGGATGTAAAGAGTGCATTTTTAAATGGTTTTATAAGTGAGAAAGTGTTTGTAAAACAACCACCTGGATTTGAAGATATTGCTTATCCAAAACATGTCTTCAAACTTAAAAAGGCTCTTTATGGTCTTAAACAAGTTCCAAGAGCTTGGTATGACAGATTAAGTTCCTTTTTAATGTCAAATGGTTTTGAAAGAGGACAGGTGGATACTACACTCTTTAGAAAATCATCAAAAAAGCATTATATTATAGTTCAAATATATGTTGATGATATTATCTTTGGTGCTACTAATGAATCTCTTTGTGAGGAATTCTCTAAGCTTATGCGAATGAGTTTGAAATGAGTATGATGGGAGAATTAAAATTCTTCCTTGGTATTCAAATCAAGCAATGTCAAGATGGAACCTATATTCATCAGACTAAATATGTGAAAGAACTCTTAAAGAAGTTCAAGCTTGAGGAAACCAAACCTATGAGCACACCAATGCATCCAACATGTGCTCTTGGCAAAGATGAATCTAGTAAAAAGGTAGACTAAAATGTATATAGAGGTATGATTGGTTCACTCCTTTATCTTACTGCCTTAAGGCCTGATATTATGTTTAATGTTTACTTATGTGCAAGATTCCAATCTGATCCTAGAGAATCTCACTTAACTGCTGTTAAGAGAATATTTATGTATCTCAAAGAAACTACTAACCTTGGTTTGCTTTATAAGAACTCAGAAAATTACAAGTTTGTAGGTTTCTATGATGCTGACTTTGCTGGAGATAGAATTGAAAGAAAGAGCACAAGTGGTGGCTGCCAATTTCTTGGAGCAAACCTTATCTCTTGCAGCAAAAGGCAAAGCACAATTGCACTATCAACTGCAGAAGCTGAGTATATATCTGCTGCAAGCAGTAGCTCGCAACTACTATGGATGAAGTATCAGCTTGAGGACTACCAGATTAAAGAAAGTTACATTCATATATACTGTGATAATACCTCTGCAATATGTTTGACTAAAAATCTTATTTTGCATTCACGTGCTAAATATATTGAAATTAAACATCACTTTCATTAGAGACTATGTTTAGAAAGGGATACTTGAAACTAAATTTATTAATACTGACCATCAATGGGCAGATATCTTTACAAAACCCCTTGCTGATGATAGATTCAACTTTATAAGAAAAAAATTTGAATTTTCATCTTATAAAGGAATAAGTGTCTAGTTTTGATATAGTTGCCTCTGTTTTATGTGCCTCTGAAAAGCCTGCGTTTGACTGCTTATATGTCTCTGTTTTGATGTTGCCTCTGTTTGTCACACACGTGCCTCTGTTGGCATATGTGAGTCAGCTTGATATGTGCCTCTGTTTATATGTTGGCTTTGATTATTATTTAATTATTAATTATCTAGTTATATTATTTATTATCTTATCTATTTTTTTAATATTTGTATCATCTGTTTTGGTGACTGTTCATATGAGTTTGTTGCATTTATCACAAAGGTACCTCTGAGAATCTTTGTGTAGACGTCTCTCTATAAGACTGGTTGATGCGTTAGTGGCTGAGAGTTACTCTCACTGAGTCATTATTTCTTTTACTGCCCGAGGATAGTTTTACTGCGCCTCTTTAATACTTTGCGTGACACGTTTCATTTTTGAAATGACAATTTATTTATTTCTTTTATTTCATTTATTTTGAAAACTGAAAAAGGTGGTCTGCCTTCTTCAACACGTTTTATTACCCACTCACTCACTAACTACACCCACTACTCACACTATCTCTCTGAGAAGCCACACGTTCTGAACCGTAAATCCCTTTCTCTTCTACCTGCTCTCTGCAACTTCCTGTTTCTCTGCAATGGCTGCCTCACAACAAGTTGCTTTTGGTCTAAATGAAGAACCTAAACCTACCTTGGTGAATGCTGAGCAACACCAACTGAAGGTAATGGTGGAACACTAAGTAAACTTTGAAGACTTAGCTGCTAAAGGGTACGCCTTCAGAACTAATTTCATCGATATGGGTATAATGGATATCTTTTGTATGGAAAACTACCCTATGTATGAAGAATTGGTAAAGGAATTTTGGATGTATGTTTGGTACAAGAACAACACCATTCACAGCTACGTTCAAAAGAGGAATATTCTGATTACTCAGGATATTATTGCTGATGTTACTAAATGCCCTAACTCTGGAGCTGTTATTGAAGAGGGATGGGAAAAGGATTTTGGTGGCTGGGGAACAATCAATGACTCCATCTATAAGAAGCCTGGTGGTTCTAAGGCTGTGGACATGAAGAACAAGTTCAAAGTGCTCTTCAAGATCATAATGCACTGCATGGTTCCCAAGTTCGGGTCTGTGGACACTGTGAGCAGTGACCACAAGTTCATTATGTGGAATTATGAGATCAAGGCCAAACTCAATATGCCAAGTCTCATTTTTTATCATCTGCGCAGAAACGTCATGTTCTCCAGAAAAGGGAAGAACTTGAATATCCCTTATGGAAGATTGCTCTCTGCTATCATGGACAATCAAGGCTTGATTCGACATCTTCAAGAGCTTAACACTGAAGAAGCTGGAGTTGCACTCAAAACCATGAGTGTACCAACCCTCTCCAATGAAAACTTGAGGAGAATGAAGCTTTTATCTGAAGAAGTGATTGCTGAGATACAAAAGGAAGAAGAAGGTGGGAGAAAACCTGTAAGGAAGGGAAAGAGGAAGATGAGTGAAGTTACTGTTGAGCCTACCAGAAGTGTAACTAGGAGCACTGGCATCCACATTGCTGAGCCCACTCACTTAGTTCAACCAGTGAGACCTGCATTCATGCCCTCAGTAATGCCAGAAGAAATTGAGGAAAATAAAGTTGAGGTTGTTGAGATGATAGCCAAATGTAAGGAATATAGCTATCAATATTACCTGTACCTGAAAGAAGAAAGGCTAAAGGGACAAGCCTCACATCGCGCATCGCTCCTTCCTCCACTACTCTGCTGTTGCCTCAGACTACCGCCATCGCAACAACCACTGTCAGAACCATCAACACTGATGTTCCTGCTACTACTGCTGCACTTACTACTTCAAAGTTGAAGCGGATAACTAAGTTGGGTGATTTCCCAGTAGCCAAGAAAACCAAGGTACTAGATGATGCTGTACGTTTGTATGATTCTGTTTATGGTTCTGGATCTGTTGGCTCCACACATTCTTCACAACCTGTTGTGTCTAAACCAATCCCTCCTCCACAACCCTTTAAACCTATTCCCCCATCAAAACCTTCTCAACCCAAACCTTCTAAGAAACCTTCTCCTCCTAAAAAGCCTTTGCCTTCTTTACCCTCTGGCTCATCTTCATCTAATGATGAGGAAGCTGATTATGTCCCTCTGAGATAGAGACAGGGACCGCAACCCCAAGTTCAATTTCCTTATATTGAACCCATTTCTGCTATTCACCCTTCAACCTCTACTTCTGCACCACCACCACCATAAACCACTCACATTCCATCACCTCAACCATAAACAACCAAAACACCTTCACCACAACCTAAACCTACTACTCCTCCACTTAGCCACAAATCACCACCTAGACCTCAATCACCTCCTTTGACTCAACCTGCCCTCAACATTCCTTCACAACCCAACCTTTCATCAAATAACCTGAGCCTATTATCCAGGAAGCCTTATCCCCTTCACCTGGTTCTGATACTGTTTGTGAAGCACAACCCCTCTCTATCCTCCAACCGGTACCTGACCCCTCTTTTCAACTTGCAATTCTTGTACCTTTTTCACCACAAATTCTTTCTCCACGTCATTCACCACTATTGGCTGAACCTGAATCTACTGCAGAATCAATTCTAGATAAAGACCTAGTCATTACAGTTACAATTGCCTCTGAGGTAATTCAAGGACTTGAACCTGAGGATAATGCTGCTGCCATCATTGACCCACCAACCTTGCTTCTTCCTGCACCCCTTGACCCCATTATTCAGATTGGTTGTGAGCCTCCTCCTAACCATTGGGAAGCAAGAATTGTGCCTGAACGCTATCCACACCTGATTGCTGGTTTTGAGAGTCTTAAGGCTAAGAGATATTGTGAGTATCAAGACTAGAAAATCATTGAAGAAGAAAGAATGGATGATGTTCTGTCTGCACAGGCTCTTGCGGACCTTCTTGCCAATTGGCAATTTGTGCATAACTAGTTTGAACAGCACAAAAAGGATCAACTTGAAAGAAATAGAAGATTAGTTGCTGCTTCTACTTGGAATGTGCCTCAAAGGAGAAGCACCCCTGTAGTTTGGGAACCTGAACCTACTCCCATACTCCTACCTGCTCCACCTGCACCTATTCCTCCACCTCCACCTGCCACAAAACCTGTTACCCCTCCTCCTGCTTCAACTGCTATGATCACTCAGCCATCTATCTCTGGCTCTGGATCTGCTTCTGCATCTGCAAGCCATTCTATAGTTGTTCCTTAGGAAGTCTTGGATTAGCTTGTTTAAGATAACAAGCTCTTCAAGAAATATATGGAAACTACTGAGAAGCGTTTGGAAGCTTTAGAGAGGAAGCATGATGTTGTTACTGATATGATGCAGGCCATTCTAGATCGGTTGCCTAAGCCTTAGACTGCCTTTAGGATTTTTCTTTTTATCTTCTTGTTTTTAGCCTGTTATTTATCTTTCTTTAGTTAAATTTTTGTAATTTGACACTTTTTGATTAATGAAATCAATTTTTGGCTCTTACTGATTTAACTCTATCTTTCCCAAATAATATTTTGACTATGATGTTCTTTATTTATTCTTAAACTTTTTGTCTGATGACAAAAGGGGGAGAAGAAAATATAGATTTACAGAGTAATTGATGAACCTGATGTATCAACCAAGTGTCATCATACATTGCATTTGTGCATTATTTACTCTGATACATTAACTTGGAATGAAGTATATGCTCTAAAAGATCTATCTGTTTATTTAAGTTCTGATACTTTATTTTAAATGCTCTGAAATGATATATTCATTTGATGTGATTTTACATTTAGAAAATATTTATATGTGCTTAATTCAGGGGGAGCCTCTGAAATTATTTTAAATAAATATTTTTCTAAAGAAAAATTGTTCATCAATATATGTATTTGTCATCATCAAAAAGGGGGAGATTGCTGGAATCAAGTGGATTAAAAAACAATGACCCTTAATTGTTTTGATGATAACAAATAGTAAATAGAACAATTTATCCTCTGATGTGTTTGATAGTGTGCAATAGATCACTATTCATCAGAAGAAATTGTCTAAGAAGACTTAGCGAAATTGTGAATTGAATTTCACACTTAGATTTGATCTAAGTCTGGCATTGATCCTCTGAAATCATGCTGACGTCATCATCTGAAAGTCTTGCTCTGAAATGGTCAACTCTGTTGACGGTCAATGCTCTGGTAAAACCATACTCTGACTTAGTCAACTCTGTTGGTAATCAAAATTGGCAAGACTATGCTTTGGCTTAGTCAACTCTGATTGATTAGTCAACGCTCTGGTGAACCAAGCTCTGTTAAGACAAACTCTGAGTTGGTCAACGCTCTGGTGTTGGTCAACGCCCCGGTAGACCTTGCTCTGGTGAGACCACACTCTGTTTCTGGTCAACGCTCTGGTATTCAGTCAACACATAAACAGACTTTGGTTAGACTACTCTATGGATGCCTTCGTCCAACTCTCCATGACTCTCTTATGTGAAAGGCCAACAAATTTTGTGCTGAAGAACTCACCTCTATTTCAAGCTCACTGTGGTGAACAGTGTGACTCTGATAGGAAAACAGACTGAAGTTCATTTAAGGCTACTTCATGTATTTATGAGACCTCATTGATGAAGCATTTTTAATGTACGAGGTATCAAAGGCCAAAGGGAATGTCAACGAATATAATCAACAGGAAACTTGCTCTCAAAGGGTCTAATATTCAAAAAGCTAACAAGAGACAAACATTTTGACTTTGTCTGCTGTGTCAGTATGCTTTGAGCAGAGTGGAAAATGACGTGACTTGCTAAAGCCACAAAAAGGGGATCTGAAGTCTTTTGACCTAGGTGAAAAGAGCTGTTAGGTCACAACGGCACTATTCACAATCCTAGCTATATATACCTTATTTCACCCACTGAAGTAGGTTAACGCCGTAATACAAAGTGAGCAACCAAGAATCATTCCAAGTATCTGAGATCACATTGAACAAAGCAGTAAAGCGTTTTTACTCTTTCAGTTTTGAAAGTTATTCGTTGTGCTTGAGTTTTTTCATTGTATATCTTCTCTGTGAGAGTTATTTTGATATTGTTTCAAATCATTTTTGAACATTGTATTTAGCCTAGTAGTGACTTTATTCCTTAGAGGCTTGATTGCACTAAGTTGTTCTAAGAAGTTGTGAGTATAGAGAGGTTGGCAGTATTATACTCTCAAGTGTAATCAGGTTGATTATAGTGGAAAAATCCTTCAAGTGTGTGAAGGGACTAGACGTAGTTATCAGGTGATAGTGAACTAATATAAATCACTGTGTCACTCTCTTCTCTCTTCTCTCTTCTCTTTACTTATGTACTGCCTTATTTTATTAAAGAGTTATTTTGAAAAGATTTTCATAAACACACAAGCTTTAAGAAAAGGTTTCTAAAACCTAACTCAAACCCCCCCTTTCTTGTGTTTTTGCCACGTTCATCTAGGGGTTAGTTTTCTAGAGTTGATGGCTCTGCCAATTCCAGTTCTAGGTGTCACTCTGAGAAAAACATGGTCTCCTTCCTAGAATTCTAAAGGTCTCCTCCTTTTATCGCTATAACTCTTCTGCCTATCCTGTGCTGCCTTCATCTTTTCTCTGATCTTCTTCACTTGCTCTGTGGTTTGCTGTACTAACTTAGAACCTAATACTTGGGTAACTCCCGCCTCAAACCAGCATAACGAGGTTCTACAATTTCGCCTGTACAATGCCTTAAATGGTGCCATACCTATACTCGAGTGAAAGCTGTTGTTATAGGTAAACTCCACCAAAGGTAAGAACTCATCCCAACTTCCTACGTGCTCCAACAAGCATGCTCTTAACGAATCTTCTAGGGATAGAATTGTTCGTTCTGACTGACCATCTGTCTGAGGATGATAAGCTAAACTCAATCTTAACTTGGTCCCTAAAGCTCGTTGCAATTCATTCTAGAACCTAGAGGTAAATCTAGGTCGCTATCACTGATGATGCTCGATGGAACACCATGTAACCTCACTACCTCCTTGATATATATCTGAGCCAACCTCTTCAAAGGATACTTCTCTCCGATCGGAATAAAATGAGCACTTTTAGTCAACCGATCAATGATCACCCATATTGCATTAAACTTCTTAGGTGTCCTAGGTAGTCCCACTACGAAGTCCATTGCTATTCCGTCCCACTTCCATTCAGGAATGTCCAAAGATTGTAATAATCCTGCCGGTATTCTATGCTCAATCTTCGCTTTCTAACATACCAGACAAGATAAAACAAAGTTTGCTATGTATTTCTTCATACCAGGCCACCAAAACATTTTCTTTAAGTCTTGATACATCTTAGTGGTGCCCAGATGAAAACTAAGCTTACTCGTATGGGCTTCTTCCAAAATCATTCTTCGAAGTTTGGTGTCATGAGGGACACAAACTCGGTTTCCAAATCTTATTACTCCATCTGCTTTGATACTGAATTCAGAAGTCTCACCGTCCTTCATCGAGTCCTTTATCTTAATAAACTGATCATCATGTCCTTGCTTCTCCTTCACTTCTTGTAAAAATTCATTGGTCACTACAATCTTCCCCAAACACATCTTGTTCTTAAACAACTGAACTCCCAAATTTAGGTCTCTGAATTATTCCACCAACTCTAACTCCTTTATCATCAAAGCCAACACATGTAGGGATTTTCTACTTAAAGCATCAGCTACAACATTAGCTTTTCCTGGATGGTATTGCAGCTCGAACTCATAATCCTTAATGAACTCCATCCATCACCGTTGTCTCATGTTCAACTCCTTCTGATCAAACAGGTATTTTAGGATCTTATGGTCACTTAATACCGTGAACCTAGCATCGTAGAGGTAATGCCTCCAAATCTTCAATGCAAAAACTATGGCTGCTAGCTCAAGGTCATGTGGGTAGGGTAGTTTCGTTCATGAATCCTTAGTTGTCTTGATGCGTAGGCTACTACTCTACCTCCTTGCATTAGAACACACCCTAAACCTTGGTAAGATGCATCAGAGTACACTTCAAATTCTCCTAAGGGGTCAGGTAAGACTAACACATGTGATGTGGTCAACCGCTTCTTCAGTTCTTGGAAACTTCCTTCACACTTATCAGATCACACAAATGGGTTTTCGTTCCTTGTCAACTGGGTCATGGGTAAGGCCATCTTTGAGAATCCTTCTATGAGTCTCCGATAATATCCGACCAATCGAAGGAAACTCCAAATCTCACTCACAGGCTTGGGTCTTTCCCACTTAGTCACAACTTTTACCTTCGAGGGATCTATGGTAATCCCATCCCTATTGATCACGTGCCCAAGAAATTGCACTTCTTTTAGCCAGAACTCACATTTTGACAGTTTAGCATAAAGCTGTCTGCCCTTCAAAATCCAAAGTACGATTCTAAGGAGTTCTTCATGCTCCTCCTTGGTAAGCGAATAAATCAGTATGTCATCAATGAAGACGACTACAAATTTATCTAAGAACGGTCTAAAGATCCGATTCATGTAGTCCATGAACACTGCAGGAGCGTTAGTCACACCGAATGTCATAACTAAATACTCATAATGTCCATATCCAGATCTAAAAGCAGTCTTAGGAAATCTTCTTTCTTGACCCTAATCTGATGATAACCAGATCTCAGATCAATCTTGAAAAATATTGTCGCTCCCTTTAATTGGTCCATCAAGTCATCTATTCTAGGCAAATGGTACTTATTCTTAATCGTTACTCGATTAAGTTGCCTATAGTCAATACACATCCTTGCGGATCCATCCTTCTTCTTCACAAATATCACTGGAGCTCCTCACGTTGAAACACTGGGTCTAATGAATCCTTTCTTGGTTAGGTCATCCAATTGGGACTTCAACTCTACTGATTCAGCTGGGGACATTCTATAAGGTGCTATGGATATAGGTCCTGTACCAGGGATAAGATCTATGGCGAATTCTATCTCTCTTTCAGGGGGTAATCCGGGAACGTCATCTGGAAATACTTCTGGGAATTCTCGCACTACAGGTAAAGAGTCAATGCTAGGAGTGTCCTTAGCTTCCATTGAAAATAACATCACATACTACTGACAGTTACCACTAGAGGTAAAATGACTTTCATTGGCAGATACCATACAAGGTGGTTCAGGAAAAGTAAGAGTCTTACGGGAACAACCTAGTGAAACATGGTTAGCGGACAGCCAGTCCATTCCAAGGATGATATCTAAGTCTTGCATAGGAAGGCAAACAAGGTCTACTAGGAAATTCCTATTCTCTATTGTTATAGGACATTTAAGGCAAACAAAAATAGTAGTCAAGGGATCACTAGTAGGAGTAGAAACTACCAGTTTACATGGTAAATAAAAAACAGGCAAATTCAAATGATCCTCACATGCAAGTGAAATGAAAGAATGAGTAGCCCCAGAGTCAAACAATACAGATAACAGTTTACCAGAGACTAGGCATGTAATGTCTTGACTCTAATAAGGGTATTACCTATTAAATTAACTAAAATTAAAGTTAAACTTGGAAAAATTTTCACTTTACGTAATGCTCCTTAAAAGTAAATCTTTTTGAAGAAAACAAGACTTTGACTAAATACATTCTTTGATCACATAAAGCATTATAACTCAAGGTTAATATTAAAAGACATGCATCAACTACAACCAAATCGAAGATAGTACAAAAACTCATAACAACTATGACTCCAATTTGAGCTACAAAACATTAATTTAACCTTATACTAAACTCATACAATATAAGACCAGACTTGACTCGTACACAAACTTAAAGAGTAAAAAGATGACTCGTGACCCGATATTTAACTCGAAAGGTCTCATCGTCAAGGCAAGACCGAGCACAATTTTATGCTCTAACTCCTTCGATATGCTTGTACCTGAAGACAATGCCCCAAATATGTGAGTTTATAAAACTCAGTAACATAGAACTGAAACTTAAAACATTACCGTTGTTTTCAGCCATACGTGGTGTGTTACGTATGGAAAACTCCTCTCATCAATTCATACTATTATGATAGACATAATGAAGGTATTTAAGCCATAACACTTTTCTCATACAAACATAAACATAATTTGACAGACTATTTAGCATAAGAACGTCTAGTTCAACTTCTCATAACTTGCTACATCCAAGAAAATGAATGAAACATAAAAGCAATACAATTTAACTAAGAACATATAGTTCTTCCTTACTTTATGCTTAGCATGGCAGAAACAAAATGCAATGCAACTTTAACTAAGAACATATAGTTCTTCTTTGCTTTGTGCTTAGCACTTAACTGTTTTCTTGATAGTTAACTTGATTTTTAACTGGGAATCTATTTTATTGGGTTTTGTCATAGGCTTTGTTCCCTAGACCCCAATCAACATAACATATGGTATGGTGGTTAAACGTCATTAACCCCCCAAGTGGTGTCCCACGAGGCTAACTATACCGATCTCTCCTCTTATAAGGAATCTTGTGTGTCTTTTAAGTGATTTTTATCACAACTCTTATACTTCAATGCATGCAGCAAACTAGGATTTTCAATCCTCATCATCATTAACTATCTAAACAAACTCCAAGAAATTACAACAAAGTCAAGAAGAAAAGCTTAACATGTATTTTAACAACAAAAATCCAAATCATGCATCTTTGAGAAATCATATGATCAAGACAATACAAACTCATGTACAATCATCACAATCATAAACTTAAACATCATTAAACTCATTTCACAACTTTCATGAATCCAAATGAAAACACATAAGTAAACCATTATTCAAGAATTTGAAAGAAACACTAACAGTCAACTTCAAATCCTTAACTCTAATTTTATCAGAAACCAGAATCCATAACTCAATTCACAACAAGCATGCATTATTTAGGAAAATGACCTCAATGTCATTCCTATCTGGGGACTTATGGTTTCCCCCAACTTGAGATTTAAGAGCTCATATAATCATTAACACTTCATTCCGATTGGAGCTCTATGGAGTTCACAATGGGCAAACACCACACAAATGTTTATAGGGGGTTGGGGCAGCGATCTAACCCTTAACCAAACCCACTCAATTATCTTAACTTCTACTCATTAGATAATAAAAGTCAGGAATTAAAACAATTAACCCTAGCACACCCTAAGAGAGTTTTAAATTAGGGGATTCTATGTTACCTTAGGGCTCCATGAAATTGGAGATAAAATCCCCAATTTCTACTCATTTGGGTCTTCTAAAATTAACCCCTTTTATACTAAATTAAACAACATAGTCTAGCTTAATCATTGGGGAATTTTACTATTTTACCCCTAGGTATCAACTTTGCTTTAAATCACTAGATTAAAGGCTATTAATCTCTTTAATCCACAGGAATTAAATCCCCTTTTTATTTAGGGTCTCTAATTACTAAACTTAAGAAAGTTGGGGTGTTATATTACTCCCCACCTTTTTGGAATTTTGTCCCCAAAATTTGCCCTACCTTCTTACCTTATCCTTCTGTAGGATTGTTTCTCGGCACTCTCACTGCGAATTCTAAATCTATGCCTCTTCAAATAGGTAAACTTCTTTCCTCATTCTAGGTTTGTCTATAGTTACTTCTATTCTTGCTGAGGATAATATGCCTATTCCTAACTACAATTAACTAGAATGAAACACATTCACTTTACCACAAAGGTGGAACACCATTGTAACGGACAGGGTTCCTTCGACTAGAGGCCTCCCACTGTCACGTCACTCATAGGACACCTCTTATTGTAACACCCTAGGTTGAAATTCCCAAGCGTATTACTCGTAGGACTTACTTCCCCTAAAGATGTAACGCCCTCGTAGGATTGTCACTCGGAGTAAGATATCACATACAATTGAAAACATTCATTCATAACGACTCTTCCACCGAGTAAACCATGCCCATAACACTACGCTCTTTGTTGGAATTTCCTACCTACTCTCTTCAACTTGATAGATTGATTCCCCTCTTTAATTCAATTGGAATTAAACCGGGAATCCACGCAGCCATGACTGATTTCCACATGGACTGACGTGTCTGTCGTCTGTTAACACACCAATTTGTCTATATTTATAGGGCATTTTTAGTATCTAATTATACCATTTTGCACTAATTAATACACAAACGTACTCATTTATGTCTTATTATGCAGAATTATCATGAAGACATCACTCTGAGCAAAAGATGCAAAAAAGGACAAAAACTGGCTAGTTTTGGAGAGTTTTAGCACTACTAGACAAGCAGTTCGGCCTGACCTACCAACGGTATGGCCGTACCTAGAGCAGAACCTTAGTAGGGGCGTACCCTCTCATTCTGCACCACCTGACGCTAATAAAATAGTCCAGTACAGCCGTGCCAAAGGCAGTACGACCGTACAAAAGTGATGTCAGGGCAACAACATGCATGGGTACGATCCAGCATCATCAACGAAGCTCGATAGGGCCGTGTATATATGCGATACGGTCGTACCCAGTCCCTGATCAGTGCAGATTTGAAGGCAGATAACCTAATTCGCAGCCTAGTCTATAAATAGGGGCTCTCAACATGTTATAAATACATTTTGACGAATTTCTGAGTCAAGAGCCCCCAGTTGAGAGCCATCGAATTCTTGTCTCCTTGAAGCTTGGTACCATCTCAAATCGCTACCGGAGCTTATGAGCACGCGAAGAATGTGCTTAAGGACCGTCATTATACCGAAAGGGTGTCCCGGTTTAGAATTTATTCTCTTGTTATGGATTATTCTGATTTCATATTTAAGTCTATGTTATTATCATTAGTAATGAGTAGCTAAACCCATCACTAGGGGTGATGGGGGATCCTTTACAATACTCTTGATGTTTTGTTATTTAATTATATGAGTTTCTATTGATTGTTTGAGTATTTTATTCCTATTGTGCTTAATACTATAAGGCCTGATCAACCTTTATCTAGTTGGTTAATTATGGTAACAGGATCGTGATTAGTTAACAGAACCATAGGATAAAAGAACTCGCTTTATACGTCGGATAGGTTAGAGCTTGTTTCTAATCAGTTATTAGATTAATAAACCCACCTGAACTTAATGCTCTTTCCCTTAGTTATCTTTCTGGACCAAACAGAGTAATTAGTTGGGAGGAAGGCTATTATACGGGAGGACAACCTCTAGTAATTTAGAGTGGATGGTTAGTGATATTTCATGATAGATAACTCATATCAATTCATTAATGAACTCAAGGGTAGAGTATTGGTAAACCCGGTTCCCCCTAAGTTTCCATTATTAAACCGTTTTTGCATTCAATCTGTTATTGCTTTAATTTCGATTTCTTATTCTACTCGCTTAATTATAATCTTTGCTTGCCTAATAGAATAGAATCATACTAATTCACTGGTACTCGCTCATTCTCTGTGGGTTCGACATTCGGAGTCCTAATTATACTCCACTATTATTACGAGTTACGATCAGGTGCACTTGCCTGAGCCGCAACAAGTTTTTGGCGCCGTAGCTGGGAAATGATTGCGATATTAATCGAATTATAGAGTTTATTCTCATTAGGCATAATTTTATTTAGTTATTTAATTTTCTATTATTTTTATTTGGTTCTAAGACTCTCTAATTTGGTTTTCTTTGGTGTATGCAGACAAGATCTCAACATCCTGAATTGATTTTTGATCCTGAAATTGAAAGAACACTTTGATTGTTGAGAAGACAGCATCAAGCAATGGCTGAAGAATTAACGTTGAATGAGTACTTCACACCAACTACGGATGTGGCCGACATTGTCAACTATCCGACAATTGAGGCCAATAATTCCGAACTGAAGCCAGTACTGATTTCTATGGTATCTGCAGTGTAATTCTCTGGCTTATCTTCTGAAGACCCAAATGCTCATCTTAAAATATTTTAGAAGGTTGCTAATACTGTCAAATGTGAAGGAGTGACACCAGAGGCCATCAAATTCAGACTGTTCTCTTTCTCACTACAAGGGAAAGCATAACTATGGTTGGATTGATTCCCACCTAACTCTATTACTATGTGGAAGGACCTGAAAACTAAGTTTTTAAATAAGTACTTTCTTCCCGCAAAATCTGCAAAGCTGAGAGCTGGCATGTCTGGATTTACCCAGAATGAAGGAGAATCAATGCATGAGGCTTGGGAAAGATTTCAAGATTTATTGAGAAGCTGTCCTCACCATGGTTTCACTAAGTGGCAGCAACTTCAGATTTTATACAATGGTTTAAATATGCAAACTGGAGGAGCTGTCAACGCTGTTTGTGGAGGATCTTTCGGAAAGAAAACACCCACTGAGGCTTTTGATATTATAACAGAAATGGCTTAGAACAATGCTCAGTGGTCAGCTAATGATAGACAGCCCGGAAGAAAGAACCAGCAGGCAGGTATTTACAAAGTAGAAGCTAACACAGCTTTGGAAGCAAAATTGGAGGCAATGGCTAAGAAATTAGAGACTTTGATGGCAGCGCAAACCTAGTACAATTCTAATAATGATTGGGGTTGTATGGCAATTGAAGGTCAATTAGAGGAAGTCAATGCTATAGGCCAGAAAGATTTTGACCCAAAATCGGGGATGCAAGAGGCTATGTTGAAGTATATGCAAAGACACATACATCCGTGTATGGGAGTTCTAGCCGGTTTCATGGAGAAAACTGAAGAAAGATTAAAGGCTATAGAAAACAAGACAGTTAAGGCATCTTGTAACTTCTGTGGAGTAACAACTCATGATTCAAAGGATTGCACTGGGGAGGTGAATTTTGTTGGGCATAAGCAACAGAATGACCTATACTCAATCACCTACAACCCTGGATGGAGGAATCACCCAAATTTCTCATGGAGAGATCAATAGAGATCCCAGGGCCAAAATCAGAATACTTATAAGCCCCCACATTTGCAAAATTGTGCACAAAACGATAGAAGTCCCGGAGAAAATGACATTAACAACTTTATGGGACAGATGAATGAAAGGTGTAGCAACTTGGAAAAAATAGTCACTGAGAACGCAATAGGCCAAAAAACATTGAGTGAACAAATGGCAATCATGTTGAAAGCAGTGACTCAAAGAGAAAAGGAACACTCCCAACTCAAGTGGAGCCAAATCCCAATGAAAAGTGCAATGCAATCTTGTTGGAAAAAGATGAACCAAAAGAGGAGAAGACTCAAACTGAGTCTCAGCAGGTAAGTAACTCTTCCCAATGTTCTAAAAATTCTTGTATGGATAGGCAAGATAAGAGGTTATTAGAAAAACTTAGAAAGCTTCCTGTCAATATCCCTTTGACTAAAATTGTCTCTGAAGTCACTAAATATGTTAAATTTTTGAAAGAAAAATTTTAACAAAAATAGGATGAAGATGAGACTGTTAAGTTGAATGAGGATTGCTCTGCTGTTCTTTTAAAAAAAAATTACCACTTAAGCTTAAAGATCCAGGAACTTTTGTTGTTTCTTGTTCAATTGGTAATTGTAACACCCTGTCTCTAGAGTGCTACTAAGTGAATAATCTGACAAAAGTTGGCATGTTTCCGAAAGGTGGAATACTCTGCTCGTAGGGTTTTCGAGAAATGTGGTCCTATTTTTTTTTAAAGGTTCTTTAAAGAAGTAGTCAGAGTATCACAGCGACTTTTTGAAACATGGCGGAAAATAATTTAAGACATCACAAAGGCCACATTCATTTATTCTCTCAAATCATATATAACAAACGTGTCATGAAACATAACAGAGATTTATTACAACACTGAAATAAATTAAAATATCCTATAGCTGGTCGACAAGTTATACTCCTTACTAGACTACTAGTAAGTTCCATAACATAACACAGATAGAAGGCTGGATGACGATCCTCAGCTGCTCCTCCCTGCAGTTCCAAATCCTTTGCTTGCTCCGCTTTCTGGGTTACATTCATTAAATTGAAAGAACCACTGGCAAGGGTCAACTTCTCAAACAATCAAAATAAACCAAAGCATAAAGCAGTAGGCAAACAACAGTGTATACAATTCACAAGCGCGACTCAAGACCCAAATCAAGACTCATTCTCTCAACACTTTTGCCACATACCGGAAGTAACGCGGATCCATCCACTGAATACCAGTCGTAGCCTTGGGCTCTCCCCTCACCCTAGGACATTCAGCTCAGGTTCCATTAGCATTACGACGCCTAGCTATTCCCTATCGAACACCAGCCATAGCCTTTTAGGGGATTCTAGCACCCTAGGTGAATCGACGCAAGCTCAAAAACGTCCCGGCAAAACCAACGTCTAACCATTCCCTACCGAACACCAGCCGTAGCCTTTTAGGAGATTCCAACACCCTAGGTGAATCGGCTCAGGCTCAAAAACGTCCCACTACAGGCTAACAATGATACTGAATCCCCATTCTGGCACTATTCAGATCGAGAACACTCAGACGACACTGAATCTCCATTCCGGCACTATTCAGGTCTAAAACTCTGATGACATTGAATCTCCATTCCGGCACTATTCAGGTTAGAGTTACCATAAACGCGACAACTCTAAACGACACGACTAAGCTCTCACACTTCAACGAACAATTCACCGCACACGATAATTCAAAGAGTTATACGCAAGATTATTCGACCGCATATCAAATAATAAGAGCATGCTTAATATGAAGAAACACAATTCAACAAATTAAGCAATAAAAGTAGTTTGCATGAAGAAACGCAATTCAACGATACAAACAGCACAAAAAATTCACAGCTCAATAACAACCGACAACAACCAACTCATAGAATTCATCTCTCTGCAACTCTATGGAGTTCACAGAGAGGAACAAACAAGTGTGGGGGGTTGGGGACAGCTACCAACCACTTGGAGACAGGCCCACTAAATAATCAACATATATAAAAATAAAGCGAAGGGGTACAAGACCCTCACTTCGAACCCTTAGGTTCTCAGACTTCTTCGCATAAATGCTTGAAATTAAATTCACATCCAAAAATTTATCCTTACACAAGGATACACAAAATCAATTATAAATGTGAAGCGCCCTTACGCTAACATAAACACGTAGAATATGAAGTGCCCTTACCGAACTTCAAGCCACGCATCCACGTACTCCTGGTTTCACACTGTACGATCTCGGATCACTCGAGCCTAACACCACAGACAAACTTAGCACAATTCTATAACCTAACTTAAAACCTTAAGCTCTCATCCTATTCCTTTTTTTTTCTAACCAAGCATTTCCACTTAGAACTTAATACTAGGTTTAGGAAATAATTTACAATTGAATACACACAAATTAAAATTAACATTTTAAAGAATCACCTACACTTGAAAGAAATAACAAACAATTGGAAGAGTAAGGTTTCAAAGACTAAAACTCATTTTCCTTTCTAAAACTTAAAACATAAAACCATAACTAGATTTCAATCTCAATAATAATAATATTTGATTCAAGGCTCCACTAGGTCTTAGGATTATAAAATCTCTTTTGTACCTTAATGCATCATAGCATTACATTCCAAATCACTTCAAATTAAATCAAAAATCTTTTCTAAAAACTCTCCAACACTAGAAAATTCCTAAACACACAAAGATTCAATACTTTTTATACCAAACTCAATAAAATCTTTAATTAGGCTCCACTTGGCTTTTAGGATTATAAAGAATCCCATTCACCTAAGTGCTTCATTGCCTTAACCACCCCAAAATCACTTTCACTCCGATCAATCCATTCCCAAATTTTCCCAAACTTATACAACAACTCAAAGCACTTAATTAAAGCAAAGAACATACAAAATAATTTCCTCCTAAGCTCAAAGAGCTCGCGGCCACCACCCCCTTTTCTCCAACAAGGTTTGCAAAATTCCAATTTAATTACACAACCTCATTCCATATCTAAATTCTTTCACAAAACAACATATCATTTCACAAACAAAGCTTAATTTATGACCAATCCTATTTCCAACATCTCCAAGAACAAGGGTTTCATGAAAACTTACTCAATTCAAGTCCTAATCCAAAATAGTAACCAAACTAGCAACAACAACATATAGTAAGCAAGAAACAATACTCAATTGAATTGATTCACAAGATGATCACCAAGACCCCTTTTCCTTCTAGGTTTTGCGCCAAGGGTTCATACATTTGGGGGAAGGTTGGTTCACTTCATCAATGATCATAATCAAACAACCATAAAGACAAGAAGCAAGAATAAAACAAGAAAATCACTACCTCCTTCAACTAGAAGAAGCTCGCGGTCTAGGGCTATTTTGGGGGAGCAAAAATGTGGCTCAAAAGCTTGTTCAAATGAAAAGGTAAGTGGCTGCAAGGAGAACAAGAAACTACCTTCAATAAAGATGGAGAAATGAGGATGAGCTCAAGCCAAGGAAATGATGGAGAATTGTATCCATGAAGAAGCTTCTCTCTCAAGAATTTGGACAAGATGAAGAGAAATAAGATGAGGGGTTAGAGGATGGGGGTTCGGCTGCAGCTCATGGAAAAAAGGGAAGAAGTAGGAACTTGGTTGGTTCTTCTTTCTCACCAACACATGAATAAAAGGAAATGGAAGGTGAAGTGGTAGTATGAGGGTGGGAGTCTCGCTGCTGTAAAAAAAAAAAGAAAAAGAGAATGAAATGGGTTTTATGGGATGGAGAAGGAGGTCACGTAGGGGAGCAAGAATGGGGAAGCATTTAGTTGCTCTCCTATTTCCATCCATAGAAAACTAGAAGAAAAAAAAGAAAAAAAAATGAAAGAGTGGAGTGGATGGGGTCACGCTGGGATAGATCAGGGAAGAAAGGGAATGAAGACTTGTCTTTCAACCTCAAAACACCAACACTTAGTAATTAAGATAGGAAATGGAAAACAAATGAGAGAGTAGGCAAAATGGGGGTAGCTTCGGCTGAGTAAGGTGGGGAAAAGGAGAGTAAACAATAATTTAATCAAACAATAATGCTTGGCTCATATTAATTTAGGAAAGGTATTTTCTAATAATCCATCCAAAACATGACACCTAGCCAACTTAAAATAAGATTCTAATCTCATCAACTAGTCTAACATCTAATCTCTCTTCTTTCATGATTACCCTCTAATCCTAGAGTCCAACGCGTGCTAAAAACACGGCGCCAAATAACCGCGTTACCGATTTATTTTCTACCGATTAATACGCGAAAATTAATTTACCGAGAAATTAATTCATCGCGTGATAAAATATTATCATAAATATTAAAAACAATCTAGAACACTCAAAAATATTCACAACAAGTTACGATTCGATTTTCATCGAAATCGGAGTTCGTTTTAAATTTTAATGCGGATAAAATTTATCTGGTGATTCAAAACGCGGCGAAACTTCGTTAGAGTTTTCCGACGATTTTCGAACCATGAATTAATATTAAATATTAATTCTTAAACTTAATTTCATCTTGATTTAATTCAATCAATTTTCCAGTTAGCACAAAGTACGCGTTACCGCGTCACGCAGAAAACTTATATAAAGTTTAAATTGATGAATTCACCTTAACACAACATACGTCTACGTTGTCTATTAATTTGAATTGACATCATGAATAATATTTATTAATAATAAATAAATTATTCAAAATAGCTCAAAATAATTTCCCGTATTCTCAGTAAATCATCGAGGTGATCAATCTCTCTGACTTATTTTTCGAGTATTCTGGATTTTATTGTTAAAATCACTTTTCTTAAAAATTGGGATGTTACAATACCACCCCCCTTAAAATAGTTTCGTCCTCGAAACTACAAGGATAGTAAAATATGGAAAATTACTTTACTTAAATCCATAAAATAATTTGCACACAAGGACACTCTTAGTACATATTAATATATGTAGTACTATATTAGTTATAGTTACATAACATAGCATGCGATAATAATAGTCACAAGGCATATACACATGTCACACCGTAAAGTAAACGCAGTCAATAGACAAAGAATTCCTTGCGACTGACTAATGCTTCATTCCCGATTACAACATCTGCTCATCCACTATCACGAACACGGACTCGAGCGCGAACACGAACACGGTTACAGTTACGCGTCAATATTAAGAAAATAATATTATTCTATTCACATGCAACTACGGTTACAAATACCAAAAATACAAAAACCACTTAAAACATTCGAAAAGATTACAATTCTTTTCTCCGATCAACATTTTTCTAAACCAAACCCTAGATGGAAATAAAAATTTTAATAATCCAACTTTCCCTTTAAGACTCAACCATTCTCATGGACAGCAAAGTTCCCTTGAGATTAGGTTCTCATTATCTCAAAATCATTAAACATACTTCAGTTCAAAGATTAAAACAAACTTAATAACTCTCTCTTGTCTTTAAAATCCTTTTTAACCAAAGCTTTTTCTAAAAAATTTCACACACCAATAGCTAAGTGCTCAAAACCCTAAATCATTTTTCTCTTCTCAGAGAACTATATCTATAAATTACACACTCTCTCAAAATACTACAATAACATTTTACAAAATTCTTAACTTAACCAAACTTGTTCCATTGATTTATGATTTAATAGAATTCTTTTAAAACTTGAAACTATTTTCAACAAAAACCATTTTCAAGCTTTTACTACTAAATCATGATTTAACAGAATCATCTAAAACTTGGAAATTTTTCAACAAAATCAATAACAACCAATACAAGATAAAAATGAAATAATAATTTAACAAAAATCATTTTAAAAAAAAACTTAAAACCATCGTCAACAATATCGTTAACAAAGATACAAGTATTGAAACAAAATAACTAGAACACTCACCTAAAATCTTCCAGGAACTCGTGGTTTGGGAAGGGACAGGAGGATTGCTATGATCACCAACCATATAATCGCCCATAACATCACCCAAGGATACAAAGGGTATAAGGAACAGTCCTCACTTGACATCTCTTAGAGTTTTGGCTTGACTAAGGACTTGAAGGAAATGATTTCCAAGTTTCTCACACACTTCAATGCCACGAGATCTAGCACTACTTATGGGGACGGTCGGATAGTATAGGGGTCCCTTAACAGAATTTGTCCAAAGCACAAATGAGGAAAAGAAGAAAGGAATCGAGGGTTGTCACTTTCTTTCTAAACTTTGCAAAGTTTCTCCCAATTCTCACCACTACACGGCTCATCTAGAGGAATAATCGGACAAGAATAAAAATCCTTAGAGTGAGTAGGCGCACGGCACATAAGGGAAGGAAAAGAAAGGAACCTAAGTTCTCTCACCCCACCACTACGGTTAATAATGCAACTAAATATTCCTTCTTATAGGTGAGCGGTTGGCCAAGTAAGTACAAGAAGAATAAGGATAAGCTATTCCCATTTACTTGGCTCTCCTTTTAAAGGAAAATTCTGTGATCTAAAATTCGGGAGAAGGTTTAGTAAAAGAATTTTGGCTACTACCCACTACTAGCTAGGCAACCTGTCACGTACTAAAACTATTACCCGCAACTCTCACTAATTTTCTAGCTCCCATTCAACTGGGTCAAATGGTTCCCACGTGAATTAAAATATCATAAGGTATTTAATTAACGCTTGCTAAAAATAATCGCGTATAATATTTTCGTTGGGAAAATAAAGATATGCTCACGCAAATAATCAATCACACAATCAGTCACACATGTTTGCGGTAGTGCAAGAATCGACTACTGCGAACACACAGATGTTAGTGCCAAACAGGTCACTCTCAGAAAATCGTAAATTAGTCTTGATTTTCAAATTTAGTATGTATCAAAATAATTCAAACAACAAACATTGTGGTTTATACCTAGAACCACTAGTACTTCAAGGATCACATATATGCAATAATGCTAATAACGTCTCCTACGAACTATCTCTATTCCAAATCTCCGCCTAAGCATAACGACTTATTGCTGTGTTCCCTGAAATAAATTCTTCAGCTGCTAAGCTCTCTCCTTTGCTTAATGGAGGGACACGTCCCTGCGTCTGGAATCTGGGTCATCCAAATTCTCTGATACCATCTCTGACTCATCTGCTAAAACAAGAACAATCATTCGTTTCGGAGACATTGGATTTCCACGAGGTTTCTCAACCTAATAAAAATCCCACAATAGGTTTGGTGTATCTCAGCACACGTTGTTTCAATTAAGGAACAATTTCAAACAATTACAAGCGGAATTACTCCACTTGAGGAACAAGTACACAAGCATGGTTTGACTCACCATAAGACCCAGTTTAACCTCTAACAATTGTTTTCTACAAAACCCGACACATGACCAGCTGTAGTTTCCCAACTCACAGTCCGGTTAGAACCGAACCGCTCTGATACCACCATTGTAACACCCTGTCTCTAGAGTGCTACTAAGTGAATAATCTGACAAAAGTTGGCATGTTTCCGAAAGGTGGAATACTCTGCTCGTAGGGTTTTCGAGAAATGTGGTCCTATTTTTTTTTAAAGGTTCTTTAAAGAAGTAGTCAGAGTATCACAGCGACTTTTTGAAACATGGCGGAAAATAATTTAAGACATCACAAAGACCACATTCATTTATTCTCTCAAATCATATATAACAAACGTGTCATGAAACATAACAGAGATTTATTAAAACACTGAAATAAATTACAAATATCCTATAGCTGGTCGACAAGTTATACTCCTTACTAGACTACTAGCAAGTTCCATAACATAACACAGATAGAAGGCTGGATGACGATCCTCAGCTACTCCTCCCTGTAGTTCCAAATCCTTTGCTTGCTCCGCTTTCTGGGTTACATTCATTAAATTGAAAGAACCACTGGCAAGGGTCAACTTCTCAAACAATCAAAATAAACCAAAGCATAAAGCAGTAGGCAAACAACAGTGTATACAATTCACAAGCGCGACTCAAGACCCAAATCAAGACTCATTCTCTCAACACTTTTGCCACATACCGGAAGTAACGCGGATCCATCCACTGAATACCAGCCGTAGCCTTGGGCTCTCCCCTCACCCTAGGACATTCAGCTCAGGTTCCATTAGCATTACGACGCCTAGCTATTCCCTATCGAACACCAGCCATAGCCTTTTAGGGGATTCTAGCACCCTAGGTGAATCGACGCAAGCTCAAAAACGTCCCGGCAAAACCAACGTCTAGCCATTCCCTACCGAACACCAGCCGTAGCCTTTTAGGAGATTCCAACACCCTAGGTGAATCGGCTCAGGCTCAAAAACGTCCCACTACAGGCTAACAACGATACTGAATCCCCATTCCGGCACTATTCAGATCGAGAACACTCAGACGACACTGAATCTCCATTCCGGCACTATTCAGGTCTAAAACTCTGATGACACTGAATCTCCATTCCGGCATGATTTAGGTCAGAGTTACCATAAACGCGACAACTCTAAACGACACGACTAAGCTCTCACACTTCAATAAAAAATTCACCGCACACGATAATTCAAAGAGTTATACGCAAGATTATTCGACCGCATATCAAATAATAAGAGCATGCTTAATATGAAGAAACACAATTCAACAAATTAAGCAATAAAAGTAGTTTGCATGAAGAAACACAATTCAACGATACAAACAACACAAACAATTCACAGCTCAATAACAATCGACAACAACCAACTCATAGAATTCATCTCTCTGCAACTCTATGGAGTTCACAGAGAGGAACAAACAAGTGTGGGGGGTTGGGGATAGCTACCAACCACTTGCAGACAGGCCCACTAAATAATCAACATATATAAAAATAAAGCGAAGGGGTACAAGACCCTCACTTCGAACCCTTAGGTTCTCAGACTTCTTCGCATAAATGCTTGAAATTAAATTCACATCCAAAAATTTATCCTTACACAAGGATACACAAAATCAATTATAAATGTGAAGCGCCCTTACGCTAACATAAACACGTAGAATATGAAGTGCCCTTACCGAACTTCAAGCCACGCGTCCACGTACTCCTGGTTTCCACACTGTACGATCTCGGATCACTCGAGCCTAACACCACAGACAAACTTAGCACAATTCTATAACCTAACTTAAAACCTTAAGCTCTCATCCTATTCCTTTTTTTTTCTAACCAAGCATTTCCACTTAGAACTTAATACTAGGTTTAGAAAATAATTTACAATTGAATACACACAAATTAAAATTAACATTTTAAAGAATCACCTACACTTGAAAGAAATAACAAACAATTGGAAGAGTAAGGTTTCAAAGACTAAAACTCATTTTCCTTTCTAAAACTTAAAACATAAAACCATAACTAGATTTCAATCTCAATAATAATAATATTTGATTCAAGGCTCCACTAGGTCTTAGGATTATAAAATCTCTTTTGTACCTTAATGCATCATAGCCTTACATTCCAAATCACTTCAAATTAAATCAAAAATCTTTTCTAAAAACTCTCCAACACTAGAAAATTCCTAAACACACAAAGATTCAATACTTTTTATACCAAACTCAATAAAATCTTTAATTAGGCTCCACTTGGCTTTTAGGATTATAAAGAATCCCATTCACCTAAGTGCGTCATTGCCTTAACCACCCCAAAATCACTTTCACTTCGATCAATCCATTCCCAAATTTTCCCAAACTTATACAACAACTCAAAGCACTTAATTAAAGCAAAGAACATACAAAATAATTTCCTCCTAAGCTCAAAGAGCTCGCGGCCACCACCCCCTTTTCTCCAACAAGGTTTGAAAAATTCCAATTTAATTACACAACCTCATTCCATATCTAAATTCTTTCACAAAACAACATATCATTTCACAAACAAAGCTTAATTTATGACCAATCCTATTTCCAACATCTCCAAGAACAAGGGTTTCATGAAAACTTACTCATTTCAAGTCCTAATCCAAAATAGTAACCAAACTAGCAACAACAACATATAGTAAGCAAGAAACAATACTCAATTGAATTGATTCACAAGATGATCACCAAGACCCCTTTTCCTTCTAGGTTTTGCGCCAAGGGTTCATACATTTAGGGGAAGGTTGGTTCACTTCATCAATGATCATAATCAAACAACCATAAAGACAAGAAGCAAGAATAAAACAAGAAAATCACTACCTCCTTCAACTAGAAGAAGCTCGCGGTCTAGGGCTATTTTGGGGGAGGAAAAATGTGGCTCAAAAGCTTGTTCAAATGAAAAGGTAAGTGGCTGCAAGGAGAACAAGAAACTACCTTCAATAAAGATGGAGAAATGAGGATGAGCTCAAGCCAAGGAAATGATGGAGAATTGTATCCATGAAGGAGCTTCTCTCTCAAGAATTTGGACAAGATGAAGAGAAATAAGATGAGGGGTTAGAGGATGGGGGTTCGGCTGCAGCTCATGGAAAAAAAGAAGAAGTAGGAACTTGGTTGGTTCTTCTTTCTCACCAACACATGAATAAAAGGAAATGGAAGGTGAAGTGGTAGTATGAGGGTGGGAGTCTCGCTGCTGTTAAAAAAAAGGAAAAGAGAATGAAATGGGTTTTATGGGAGGGAGAGGGAGGTCACGCAGGGGAGCAAGAATGGGGAAGCATTTAGTTGCTCTCCTATTTCCATCCATAGACAACTAGAAGAAAAAAAAAATGAAAGAGTGGAGTGGATGGGGTCACGCTGGGAAAGATCAGGGAAGAAAGGGAATGAAGACTTGTCTTTCAACCTCAAAACACCAACACTTAGTAATTAAGATAGGAAATGGAAAACAAATGAGAGAGTAGGCAAAATGGGGGTAGCTTCGGCTGAGTAAGGTAGGGAAAAGGAGAGTAAACAATAATTTAATCAAACAATAATGCTTGGCTCATATTAATTTAGGAAAGATATTTTCTAATAATCCATCCAAAACTTGACACCTAGCCAACTTAAAATAAGATTCTAATCTCATCAACTAGTCTAATATCTAATCTCTCTTCTTTCATGATTACCCTCTAATCCTAGAGTCCAACGCGTGCTAAAAACACGGCGCCAAATAACCGCGTTACCGATTTATTTTCTACCGATTAATACGCGAAAATTAATTTACCGAGAAATTAATTCATCGCGTGATAAAATATTATCATAAATATTAAAAACAATCTAGAACACTCAAAAATATTCACAACAAGTTACGATTCGATTTTCATCGAAATCGGAGTTCGTTTTAAATTTTAATACGGATAAAATTTACCTGGTGATTCAAAACGCGGCGAAACTTCGTTAGAGTTTTCCGACGATTTTCGAACCATGAATTAATATTAAATATTAATTCTTAAACTTAATTTCATCTTGATTTAATTCAATCAATTTTCCAGTTAGCACAAAGTACGCGTTACCGCGTCACGCAGAAAACTTATATAAAGTTTAAATTGATGAATTCACATTAACACAACATACGTCTACGTTGTCTATTAATTTGAATTGACATCATGAATAATATTTATTAATAATAAATAAATTATTCAAAATAGCTCAAAATAATTTCCCGTATTCTCAGTAAATCATCGAGGTGATCAATCTCTCTGACTTTTTTTTCGAGTATTCAGGATTTTATTGTTAAAATCACTTTTCTTAAAAATTGGGATGTTACAGTAATAATACATTTAAGGCACTATGTGATTTAGGCTCAAGTATAAATTTAATGCCTTTGTAGTTAGCTGACAGAACTCTTGTTTACCCAAGAGGAATAATAGAGGATATGTGTAACACCTGAGGACGAGATCGACCTCGTATTAGGACGTCGGATCGAGACCTCGCGTCGAGATCTCGTGTCGAGACCTCGTACCAAGACCTTGTGTCGAGATCCCGTGCCAAGATCGCGTGCCGAGGTCATTTGCTGAGCTGAGGAGATCGCGTGTATTAGCTGCTGAGATCGCGTGTCGAGTTGATGAGGTCGCGCACCGAGCTGAGGAGGTCGCATGTCGAACTGAGGAGGCCGCGTGCACGAACTCGTGTTAGAGCCTTGTGCGCTTGCACGAGCACCCTAGTCGACATCGTGTCGAGATGATAACTCGTATTCTTACGAACGTTATTCAGCGTTATTATTATATTGTTTGTAATAATTATATTGTCGGCTTGCAGTCTCGTCGCCGTGTCTAGATCTCTGACCTATAGAGTAGAGGGTAATCATGAGAGAGTAGCGATTAGATGGGTAGATTGACTGATGGGATTGGCATCTCATAGCTGGAGTTACGATAACGCCCTTCCCTCACCAGCTGTATACCACGACCAGTTCTCTCAAACACTCACTTTCTCTTTTCTTCTTTCTTCTTCCTTCCTTCTCTGAGTTTCTTTTTTTTCGTTCTCTCCAAACCTCCATCGAAGAACATTGCGTTCCATCGAGATTCTGCACAAATTTTCTTCATCAATCTTGTTCATCATCATCTTCTCGACCTATATCTCACCTTCTCGACCACCATCTGAGGTATGAAGAACAGATTTTTCTCTTCCTTCGTGCTACTGTTTAGCGCCATTTCTTCTTTCCATTTTAGCTAGTTTTTATGCTTCCAAATCATCTCTTATTGATGGGTTTTCTTCTCCATAATATTACCTACCTTTCTAACCGATTATTTGGGCTTGTAAAACAAATTTCTTCCTCTGTTTTCTGCAGTAGGCAGCGCTCAAAACCCTTTCTTTTTGGTTTGTTTCGATTTCTTGTTTTTCGTTTGTTGCTTCTGGTTGTTGTTGTTGTCGATCTATCTGTTGTAGCATCAGATAGCCTTTTTCATGAACTTTTGATCGAAAACCCTAACTTTGTGTTAGAGGAAAAATATATTTAGGTTCTTGAGTTTTAATATTTACTGGGTTGTGGTTAAGCTTGGGATGAGAGCTAAATGTTATTAGAACCCATAGATCGAACTGAGTTGTGCTTGTTTTAGGAAGTCTGATTCCCGGGATCGTGTGATTTCCGAATCGAGGTGTACGGGAGAGCGAATCCAAGGACGTGGGAGCAGCGGAATCCAGATCGAGAGCTGTACGTGTCGAGGTCGACTGAGAAGCGTACGTGTCGAGGTCGATTGAGGACGGTACGTGTCGAAGTCGTTGTCGAACTCGTTGAAGACAGCCGTGTCGAGGTCGTTGTCGAGCAGCTTTAACTCGGAGTTCGGTAAGGGCACTTCATATTCTACGTGTTTATGTTTTGTGCGTAAGAGCACTTCTAAACATTATAGGATTTTTATTGTTATATTGCTATGAATGGATTCGTTGATTTGTGTCGAGCATGAAATGTTGTGGTATGATTGGATTTCTGCATGTATTTAATATGTGATTGAATATATGTTGTGAATTGTGTATTGCATGTTGAATTGCGTTTCTTCATGTCGAGCTTGCTCTTTTATTTGACATACGGTTGAATATCTTGTGTATAACTCTTTGAATATTGTAAGCGGAGAGCTGTTCATCGAGTAAGAGAGCTAGGCGAGTCGTATGACGTTTTTGAGCCGGACCCAGATAACTGAGGGTGCTAGGTCCCCTTTTTGTTTATGGTGGATTGGCTAGACGTCGCATTATCAGTTTGGGGTTGGACCTGCTGATTAATGCATGGTATCGGTTTGGGGTTGGACCTGCCGCTTACCTATTACGTCAGTTTGGGGATGGACCTGCTGACGATATTCCGGAATAAGAGTCGAGTCGAGTCTAGAGTGAGATGGTCGAGTCACGTTGGTGAATGATATACTGTGATGTCTGCTTATTTCTTTATGTCGTGCTTATCTTGTATTGTTGAGAAGTTGACCCTTTCCCGTGGTGCCTTCAATCCATGATGGTTACCCAGGCGATGTCGAGGGCGCAGGGAACTCGACAGCAGATGATGGCGAGGAGGAGCTCGCCGAGGACCCGAGTGACGACCTCTACTTGTCGTGATTGTTTATGTTTGATGGATGTTTTTTTTTGGACGATTGTACTTTGTTTTTCTTTGTGTTCAGAGGTCGTGACCAGTTTGGGCCGGTTATGTTTTGTTGCTCTGAGGTAGGCGGCGGTTTACTTTTGGAGCAGCCCCCTGCGTGGGAGTCTGCCGGAAGTACCCCCAGGGTATGATTGCTCTCTTGAAGTCGTCATACCTTAGGTGTATTTTCTTTGTACATTGCTACTCTGTATTTTGTATACATTATTATTTCGAGTGGTATATATGTATGTTATGCATGTATGTTTTATTTGAATTTAAGTCTTGTGTCTTAGTTGCACCATGTTTCGAAAAGCTGTAATTACTCTGATGTGCACGAGCGGGTTTTATAAAAAAAAAAATAAAAAAAAAATAGACCGTACTTTTTAAAAGGCACAAGAGTACTGTTTTAAAACACATCTCATACAGGTTTAGTTGAGCTCGGTGTGTTGAGCTCGGTAACTCGAGCTCGGTATATTGAGCTCGGTAGCGGTCCGGAAACGGGTCGTTACAATATGCTAGTTAAGGTAGAAAAATTTATTCTCCCTGTGGATTTTGTTGTCTTTGATATGGAGGAAGACAAAGATGTTCCTATTATTTTAGGAAGACCATTCTTGGCAACAGGAGATGCTACCATTCAAGTAAAGAGAGGAACCATGACTCTAAGAATTGAGGATGAGGAAGAAGTATTTAATATATATAATTCTAACAAAAGTTCTCCCTCTAGTGCTTCTTGTTGTTTCTTGTAGGATATAAATGTTGAAAAAGGGAAAGAAGTGCAAGTTGAAGAACAAGATAGTGACTCTTTAGAGCAGGATAAGGACATAACACCTTCTTTGATTTTGGAGGCACTGTGTTTTCCTAAATTTAAAGGACTTGATAGTGATGAACCTTCTTATCATTTATTACACTTTATGGCTTGGAAAAATCTAACAATCTTTCAGGTTCTCAATATATCCCAAGCACTACTTTTCAAGTTGGGAAGAATTAAAAGAGGAGTTTTTAAGAGTTTTCAAATCCACACCAGAAGAAACAATAGATCTATTTCAATTCTTCCGAGGATTCAAGAAGGACAATCAAGAGGAATATAAAGGTTTTAAATTAGACCCATCCTTGATCTCAGAGGTGTCAAAATTGCAATTCAAGGGAACCACAGGACAAAATCCTATTGAGCACATGAGACAGTTCTATAAAGAAGATGAGGAATGCAAAGTTTAAAGGCTTGTCTCCAGATGAGACAAAGCTAATGATTTTCCCATTCTCATTAGATGAGGAAGTCAAGATTTAGCTTTATCTCCTGCCAGTTGAGGAAGTAAAAACATGGAACAACTTGGTAAAGAAATTCATTAGGACTTTTGCACCCAACTTTGAGAAGCCAGTTTACATCTGTGAAGACTGTGGGTACACAATGAACCCACCAAAAAAGTGCTCAGGTCCTGCATGGATGGACCCTCAGAAAAAGGTGATTACTTTGATGTGTTTCCCAATGGTGAGAAGACAAAAGGTAATGTTAAGGACGGGCCATTGCCCGCTGAGGACTAATTCTTAAGTCCTCCGACCCTTCAGGCTCGGGACGTTAAACAAGCGCTTACTAGGAGGCATCCTCGATTACTAACATTTTTATCTCCTATCTGTTTGTTTTATTTCTATTCTTATTTTATTTTATTCTATTTTTATTCATTTTAGGATTATTTAAAAATACAAAAAAAATTACAAAATTAAAAAATCAAAATTTTTTCCAGAAAACCAGTAGGTACGGGCACACCTTGCACTATGTACAGTCATACCACACGACTTCACTTTCAAAACATGGAGAAACAGATAGGTACAGCCGGACATAAACCAGGTACGACCGTACCGCGTGTCTAGAGGCTGAATATAAGGTAAACAGTGAGAAGTAAAGGCGTACCTCACCCTCGTACGCCCAAAACCCCTCCATTCGAGCACCCTCTTCTCTCATTCTCTTCGCATTTCCACTCACAAGATCATCGAGGTACTGATTCTAAACTCAATTTGTGGATTAATTGGCTGTTTTACTGGTTATTTTAAGTTTTCAGTTAGTTTAGATTTTTGGTTTTGTTTAATTCTAACTTTAGGGGATTAGGAGTAGTTTTTGCTTGGTTTTGCATGCTTAGAGACCCTAGGAATGATTAGAGACTTGAAATCTAGGCTTAAAATTGAGAAAATCTGATCATAGGGTAGATTTCTCACAAAATGTAGCGCAGTACGGCCGTACCTATCAAGAACAGGCCGTACTGAAGGCCATACTGGCGGCCTTAGGGTTGAAGACTGACCATGGGTACGGGCGTACCTATGGCAGAGTACGGCCATATAGAGACCTTAAGTCAGGCCGTACTGACCTATTGAATCAGGGTGTACTTAGAGCTTCAGTACGGTCGTACCTCACGAAGCACGGTGTACCTAACACAGGTTTTACTTGAAATTAAATTTTTTCTATTTTATTTATGCAGCAAAATGCCTAAGCGCCAAAAGACCGACAGTTCTTCTTCTTCTGCTGCAGCATCACATGGCTCTAGAGCCGTGCCTCACTATATACCAAACAGAGTTCGTAGATCGCTTTTGTGCGGGATTTCCACACCCATACCCAGAGATACTTAGACTTTGATGCCCTTCAGCAGGTTGGCCTGCGGGGAGAGGTAGAGACCCTGCTGCAGAGGATAGGATGGCTTCAGGCAGCCTCTGTCAGACAGCCCTTTTTTGTAGAGGAAGTTATAGATTTCTTAGCCACCTAGCTATGAAAATGAAGAAAAAAGGAAGGAATTTTGTGGTCCTAATAAGCTCCTTTAGACCCTCTTTTATATCCTAATAAGGTCCCCATAAATTCCCATTACAATCCCCTTAAAAAACCTATCAAGAAAGCTTTACAATTTCCAAGTTTAATGAACATTTACACTAAAACCAACCCTATATGTGACACACTTTTTAAAATAGTACTCTTGTGTCCTTTGGAAAATGCTGTCAATTTTTTTTAAAAAACAATTACATTCGCAAGCATACACAGAGTTGTCATAGCTTTTAGAAACATGGTGCAATCTAAGACACAAGACGCATGCTCTGGAAATACATACATATATATAAGCAAGTAGCCATAGGCAGTGCGTACCAAATAGAAAGTGCATAAACATGTACAAGAGAATACACCAATGGTATGAAGACCCTCGTGAGAGCAATCATATCCCGGGGTGCTCTCGGCAGACACCCATGCAGGAGGCTGCTCCAAAAGTATGCCACCAATCTACCCTGCAGTACACAAAAGACATCCACTAAGCCCGACTGGTCACCAAAACAAACTGTACAATATAAACGAAATACTACAGTCATCCAAAATACAAAAGAAGCAGTCAGACAATCACTGCGACTACAGATACTATCTGAATCCTCAGACGGATCTTCCTCGTCATCATCCTCCATCGGGTCCACTGCATCCTCTGCAGTCAAGTCTATGAAAGGAACCATAGCAGGTATACCCTCTGACATGTCTTCCTCTACCAGCACCTCCTCAATGAATCCTATGCTGCTACATCCTGCCTCACCGTACTCTCGACATACCGGTGAAAGATGTCCCGATGGAGTAGGTGTCCTGACAATCATGGGGGAAGCCGGCTCTGTCTCAGGTTCAGGCTCTGCCAAAGAACTCGGGGTAGCTGTCACTCGAGATGTAGAAGCTCCAGCAGTCCCACGCCTGATCACGCTCTTTCGAGCGGTCATCCGAAATCTCGCTCCCCTAGGCAGAGGTGCATAACGAGTAGTAATACGCCTCGAAATCTCCATTGATCCCTCCGGTAAAGAAGATGATTTTGGCATTGCCTGCTCTCTCTGAATGCTGCGCCAAGCATCCACCACCTGCATGGTCCTGATCGGAAAACTAATTGTACGCCTAGATATCTCCTGTCTCGGCACTAGTACATCAACTCGGAAAGTCTGTACAACATCCCCTATATATACAACACGGCAGGAGATGGGGTCGAACTCCATCACCGCGGGCATCTCGATATCCGAAAAATCAAACACGATCTCTGGCGATGTCGTCATCGCCGGTATCACCAGAGTCTTCGTCATCGCCTGGGTTACCATCATGGGTTGAAGGAACCATGGGAAATGGTCAACTTCTCAAATAATCATAGAAACAGCAAAACATAGAGCAAGAAATAACAAAATGCACAATGCCCATAATGCAACGCAAGACACTCTCCCAACACGCTCTACAATTCCAGAAATAACGCCGAACAAGCTGCTGAAATCCAGCCATAGGCTTTGGGCTCCACGACCACCCTAGGATATTTAGGACGAGTTCCTTGACGTTAAGACGTCTAACTAAGCTGCCGAAAAACAAGGGGGTCCTAGCACCCTAAGTTTATTCGGGATATAGTTCAAAAATGCCACGACGACACTTTCTCCACCCCAATGAATAAATCGACGCATACGATGATTCAAGGAAGCATGATGAATAAATCAACTCATATGATAATTCAAGAAAGCAACTCGAATAATTATTAAATCGCATATTAAATAAATATTCACACAAAGCTCAATACAAGACAACCCAATTCAACAGTATTAAGCAATCAAGTCAAATCACAACAGTCGGAATACAATTCATCCCACTGCAGCTCAATGGAGTTGACAGAAAGGAAATCAAACAAGTGTGGGGGTTAGGGACAGCTGCCAACCACTTGCAGACAAGCTCACTAAACAATCATAACGAAAGTTTTAAGAACTAAAAATCAAAGGGGTACAAGACCCTCACTTCGAACCCTGAGGTTCTTAGACTTCTTCGCTTTATAACAGAAATTTAAAATCTATCCATATCTATAAGTTGCCCTTACCAAAGTCGTCCGCTAGCGTGGTACCGCTCACCTCGATCTCGCGTCGTACGAATTCGGAATTTACAAGTCCTATCATCACAAGGTAAGCTTAGCACAATCCTATGCACACACTAAATCTAACCTCCTAGGCTCTCAAACCTCAAAAACCACTTAGACAATAGAACACTTGGAGAACAAAGTTGGAAAAACAAAGTTTTCAAATTCTAAGCTTACTTTCTCCAAAACATGAGACATGAATCAATACTAAATTTAATACCTTTTCTCAAGATTCTCAAGTCAAGGCTCCACTTGGTTTCTTGTGTCTCAAGGAACCCAATTTACCTTAAGTGCTTCATTGCCTCAAAAATCCAAAACAAGTCCAATTTCAAGCAAAGCTTTTCCATAATTTTCCAAAGCCTAACATACATCAATTCAACTATTATGAACTAAAAATACAAAACAATTTTCCTTCCCCAAAGCCTCTAGGGCTCGCGGCCATCACCCCCTTTTTCCCCAAAAATTTGCAAACTTCCAATTTAAATTAACAACACCATTTCCTATGCCAATTCTTTCACAAATCCACAACCAATTTCACAACCCAAGCCTAATTAAAACCATTCCCATTTCAAATCTATTTCAAGAAGCAAGGTTTTCATGAAAATTCACTCAATCCAACTTCCAATCCAAAACTAGTAACTAAAATAGCAACAACAACATCTAATAAGCAAAAATCATCAACTAATTAAATTGATTCTCCTCAAGATCACACAATCCCTCTTTTTCCCCTTAGGTTAGCGCCAAGGGTTCTAAGATTTGGGGATTTAGGTGCTCATTTCCATCATTGATCATAATCAAGCAAAATACAAAGCATAGAAACAAGAACAAAGCAAGAAAAGTCACTACCTCCTCCACCTAGGGAGCTTGCGATTTTGGGGCTGTTTTGGGGAGAGAAATGTGGCTCTCAAACTTGCTTGAATGGTGAAATGGGTGGTAGCAAGAGAAGAGGAAGTTAGTTGCAAGAAGGTTGGAAGATTGGAAGTGAAACAACTCAAAAATCATGGAGGGAGATGACCATGGAAGCCATGAATGGTGCTTCAAGCTTTCTCTCACTAAAAGGATGAAGATGAAATGAAAATGAGGTAACAAAAGGCGGGGTCGCGGCTGCCCTTAAAATAAAGGGGAGGGATTATTTTCTCTCTTCTTAAAAAAAATAAATACATGGTTAAAAATAGTTTAAGTAAAGTAATAAAAATGTTAATCACATAAAAAGTGACACCTCTCCTAAAAGTAAGATGCTAATCCCATCAACTAATCTATCCCATCTAATCTCACATCTCTCATGATTACCCTCTAATTCTAGAGTTTAAGGGTTGCTAAAACACGGCATAGAGTAATCGCGTTACCGATTAATTTCTCGCCGATAAATTCGCGAAAATTAATTCAACGAGAAATTAATTCACCGCGTGAAAATATATTATCATAAATAATAAAAACAATCTAAAACACTCACAAATAATCACAACAAGTCGCGATTCGATTTTCATCGAAATCTGGATTCATTTAAAATTTTATCCGCGACAAAACTGCCCGGCGATTCGAAACACGACGAAACTTCGTTAGAATTTTTCGACGATATTCGAACCATGAATTAATATGAAATACTAATTCTCAAATTCAATTTGATCTTGATTTATTTAAATCACTTATTTAGAGAACAAGGAATTGCTTATTATAGCATAATTATGACAAAAATTACACTACAATAACGCTAAATAACGTATTGTAAAAGTATGGGTGTTACAATACCCCCCCTCTAAAATAGTATCGTCCTCGAAACTACGGGTAAGATACGTACCGAGAAAAAGTTCTGGGTACTGATCCTTCATCTTCTCTTCCAGCTCCTACGTTGCATCACCTTTCTTCTGATTCCACACAACCTTGACAAGTTGAATCTCTTTATTCCTTAATTGCTTAGTCTTCCGATCGACAATCTTTGAAGGAGATACTTCAAATGATAAGTCGTCCTTCTGTTGAATCGCATCAGGTTCGATAATGTGAGAAGGGTCGGAAACATACTTTCGCAATTGAGAAACATGGAAGACGTTGTGAATATTTGATAAGAAAGGTGGCAAGGAAATCTGATATGCTACTGGACCAATACGACGAAGAATCTGGTAGGGTCCAATGAACTTAGGAGTAAGCTTTTTGGATTTGATCACTCGACCAACTCTAGTAGTAGTGTAATTCGGAGGAATACATGCTCTCCTTCGTCAAATTCTAATGGTCGGTGACCCCGGTCCACATAACTCTTCTGTCGACTCTGCGACATTCTCATCCTATCTCTAATCAATCAGATCTTCTCGGTAGTCTTCTGAATCATGTCCGATCCCACAAAAGAGCTCTCACCATCCTGGTACCAACAAAGAGGCGTCTGACACTTACGTTCATACAGCGCTTCGTAAGGTGCCATACCAATGCTCGCATGAAAACTGTTGTTGTAGGTGAATTCTACTAGCGGTAAGACATCGTCCCAACTTCCTCTGTGATCCAACGTGCATGCTCTCAACAAATCTTCGAGTGATTGGATCGTTTTCTCGGTCTGACCATCAGTCTGAGGGTGATATGCTGAGCTAAGTTGGAGCTTAGTTCCCATCGTTTCTTGTAATGCCCTCCAGAGATGAGATGTAAACTTCGGATCTTGATCAGAAACAATGAAAGAAGGCACGCCATGCAGTCGTACAATCTCCACAACATAGACCTCCGTTAGCTTCTCTACGTTGTACGTCGATCTCACCGGCAAGAAATGGGCAGATTTGGTCAATCGGTCGACGATTACCTAAATAGAATCATGCTTCTTTAGCGTTCTTGGAAAACCCACAACGAAATTCATAGAAATACTATCCCACTTCCACACAGGTACGTTAAGTGATTGTAACATCCCTGCTGATTGCTGATGTTCTACCTTCATTTTCTGGTAAGTCAGACAGGAAGCTACATAATTTGCCACTTGTTTCTTCATTCCGGGCCACCAAAAGTGCTTCTTCAGGTCCTCGTACATCTTCGTAACTCCCGGATGAATACTCAGTCCATTCTTGTGCGCCTCATCGAGAATCAACTTCCTTAGCTCAGCCACATTGGGTACACAAACACGTCCATTGCATCTCAAAGTGTTGTATGTTCTAACCTTGAATTTCGTCGCTTTTCCTCATGCTACCAGCTCAACCTTCTCTTATAGTAGCTCGTCATGAGCCTGCTGCTCCCTAATCTCATCCAACAGTCTGTTAGAAATGGTGAGCATGCCAAACTTCAGCTTTCCTGGTGACACTTCCACATTCAGCTTCAAGTCTCGAAACTTCTCTAGCATCTCCAACTCCTTGATCATCATTGCTGAAGCTAAAACGCTCTTCCTACTCAGTGCATCAGCTACCACGTTTGCCGTCCCTGGATGATATTCCAAAGTGAAATTATAGTCTTTCAAAAATTCCGTCCATCTCCGCTGTCGCATGTTGAGCTCCTTCTGATCGAACAAGTACTTCAGGCTCTTGTGGTCGCTGTAAACAGTGAGCGTGCTCCCATACAGTAGTGCCTCCAAATCTTCAATGCAAAGACCACCGCAGCAAGCTCCAAATCATGTGTAGGATAATTCCTTTCATGAATCTTAAGCTGTCGCGGAGCATAAGCCACAACTTTCCTATGTTGCATCAGCACGCATCCTAAACCCTGGTGTGAAGCATCACAGTAAACCTCGTAAGGTTCTTCCGGTTAAGGCAAAATCAATGCAGGTGCTGTCGTCAAAAGTTCTTTCAACCTCTGAAAACTGGATTCGCACTCTTCGGTCCAAGAAAAAGGTTGATCCTTCCTCTTGAGTCATGTAAGCAGTGCTATAATCTTCGAGAAACCTTCAATAAATCTCCGGTAGTAGCCTGCTAAACCGACAAAGATTCTGATATCTGTCACAGTCTTCGGTTGCTCCCATGCCAACACAGCTTCAATCTTGGCTGGATCCACAGCTATCCCATCCTTGGTTATCACATGTCCTAGAAAATTCACCTCTTCAAGCCAAAACTCACACTTGGAGAGGTTAGCGTAGAGTTGCTTTTCCCTCAAAATCTGCAATACTTGGCGTAAGTGCTCTTCGTGCTCTTCTTTGCTCCTCGAATAAATCAGGATGTCGTCTATAAACACCACCATGAACTGGTCTAAGAATGGGTGAATGATCCTGTTCATGTAGTCCATAAATACTGCTGGCGCATTCGTCACTCCGAACGACATCACCAAGTACTCGTAGTGACCATATCTTGTCTGAAGACTATCTTGGAAATATCCTCTTCCTTCACTCGAATATGATGGTAGCCTGACTTCAAGTCAATCTTAGAAAATATTGCGGCTTCTCATAGTTGATCCATCAAATCATCGATACGCGGTAACGGATACCGATTCTTGACAGTAACCTTGTTGAGCTGACGATAATCCACACACAATCTTGATCGTCCATCCTTCTTCTTCTTCACCAGTAACACTTGAGCTCCCCAAGGTGACACACTCGGTCGTATGAACTGCTTTGACTCCAAGTGCTCAATCTGAGACTTCAACTCTTTCATCTCGGCTAGTGACATCCGATAGGGCGCTATTGAAATCGGTTCTATTCCCGGAAGCAAGTCGATGGAGAACTCGATCTCTCTTACCGATGGTAACCCTGGTACATCTTCAGGAAAAACATCCGAGAAGTCACACACCACTGAGACATCCTTCAACTCGATCTCTTGTGAAACTCCTGAACTAGCCAGATACATGTATTCCCTAGTTCCCTCTTTCAAGGAAACTCCGATATGTTCGGCAGAAAGATAATTGGAGACTCCAAGATCTGGAAAAATCACTGCTTTTTGGGCACAGTCCAAAAGGAAATCGTGGTGAGACAACCAATCCATCTCGAGAATAATATCTAGACTCTTTAATGGCAAACAGACCAAATTAGGAACAAATTTTCTACCCTGGATGACTACTACACAATTAAGGCATGCAGTGTTGGTAACCAAGGTTTTAGCAGCTGGGTAGTAACTACTAGTTTGAAAGGTAAGGTAGTCACATGCAATTTCAAACGCTCTATGCAATCCAAAGAAATAAAAGAATGGGTTGCACCAGAATAAAAAAGAACGGTTAGGGATTTACCCTCAATCTCACAGTCTCCCTGAATCAAAGTTCTTGACTTGCATTTATGCTTAAAAATAGTTGTAAAAGTGGTTGATGATTTGATTTAGCAAAACAATTCAAAGAAGCATGATTTTGGGAAAAGTTTTGGGTTATGTCTTAAGAATTGTTTTAAACTTGTAATGAATTTAATTCTAGAATTTTGTGACATGTTCTAGTGTTTTGAAAAGTGATTCAAAGTTGGCAAAACACTATTCATTTGGTAAAAACACTATTCCAATTGGTAAATTTTGGTTTAGCTATTTCTTCTAAGTGTGTAGCTTTTGTAAAAGCTTGAGAACTTGCATGGGTTGAATTTGTTTCATGGCATATGATTAGGTGTGATCCAAATAGGTTAAGTTAGAAAGATTTTAGGCCCTTTTTAGGACTAAAACCGTGGCTGCCCTATAGTTTTAGGACTTGGGTTTTTGGTTCTAATTGGATTAAGTTTGTGTTGTTAAGGTTCGTGCTTAGGGTACGCGCGAGGTGCGACTTGATGATGGTTTTGAATTACCTTGCTTGGATTGTTAAAGTGCCCAAGGTAAGGGAAATTCTTACATAATGAGTTTGGGCTTTTCGCCTTGTGTGTTGTTTGTTTGATTGTTGATAGATTGTGTGGTAGAACTTGTAGTATTACTATGTGCTGTTGAGATGTTGTAGCATGAACTGTTGTGTATTGATTTGGCCCTGTGTGGCAAGACTGAAGTGTATTGTGTGACTTAAATCATACTTGATTGATTTAATTGGACCTGAAATTGATGATAATATGTAGCATGTTCTTGGCCCTGCGCGGCATTATGAGTTGTATTATTTTTCTTGAATCACCTTGGATTTCATTGGAACTTGGCATTGAATTGGAATATGAAAAATGTTATTGTTGATAATGGATTAATTAACAATGTGTTGATCGACTGCTATTGGTTGACGATTTAAATCGGTAAATCTGATGCGATTCCACAAGCCTAAGTAGAGGCTATCTTGTTCGGACGTTGGGAAAGTAGTCTCCGTCATACTGCTGACCTATTAAGGCTGCAGGTGTATACACAACTTGTCATACTGCATTGACATGCATAGCTAACCACATTTATGATATGTGATGAATTTGATATTGTGATGACCTGATCACTGGTCTGTTGATAGACTTGCCTGCTCACATGCAATAGTTTGATATTGTAGTGACTTGATTGTTGATCTGTTGGTTGTTTTGTTTGCTCACATGCAATGCTTGATATTCCATGATGATGTGTGCGGTCTATTAAGTATGTATATGTATATAAAAGCATGTTGTTGTATTATATATGTATATGTTGTTTGCATGCGATATAGCCTATGATAAACTCGTGGACAAAGGATTTACCCTTGCACTGTTGTTGGATTGGATGTCCTTGTGGATGTCACTTCCAGATGGAGTTCGGTAGCTGTTGCAGCTTCGTCTTTCAGGAGCATTGAAGATTGAGCCAATGAAGGAAGATTCCTCTGAGTACCTCATGTTTGATCTTGCTGAACTGTTTCTCAATAAGAGTTATAGTTATTGGCCAGCTTAGCTTAGGGTAATGCCGTTGTTATTTGTGTAATTACTCTTTTCAGAAAACCTCGCCTTAGTGCGAAATGATTATGTTATGTGAAGTATTATTTTGTGATGCATTATACTCTGATATTTGCAAAAGTCTGAATTGGCATCATTTAGGAAACTGTAGTACTCTATGTCTCATTTTGAAAAGTGTTTCAAAGGAAAGAAAATGAAAAAAAATTTACTCTTATTTTTCCATTGCGAAATACATAAGAGTACTCTTTAACTGAAAGCATACAAGCATTAAATGTTTTCAGCATTAGATTGGGTTGCACAGTAGCGCTCCGAAAACGGGGTGTTACACATAGTGCCCCGGCTTACCACAACGGTAACAAATGACTCCGTCGCTGGTCTGACTCCCGCCTCTCACGTTTTGAGCCATCGGACGGTACTGTCCCTTACTGTTGTTCCCTTGAGGTCGATTGTACGGATTCTTCTGTTGTTTTCCCTTTTGAGCAACCCTCTGTCCTGCGCTCTGGGGTCTCACTATTCCCCTTGTACCACTCCTCTTCTTGGTGTTTCTCATAACTTCCCCCTCAACACACCTGTTAATCAGTTCTTGAAGATTCCTGATCCTTAGAGACGTCACAGATTTCTGGATGTCGAACCTCAATCCTCGCTGAAATCTCTCGCTCAACCATCCTTGGTCAGCTTGGTCACGAAATGGACTAAAGTACCTTGCAAGTGATTCGAACTTAGCGGCATATTCTGACACCGTCATGCTACCTTGCTGTATTCGGAGGAACTCTTGCTCTTTCTCACCAGGCGAGATCGTGAAAATACTTGTCCATGAATCTCCTGTGGAAAACATCCCAAGTGATTTCACGACGCTCTGTCGTCAAAGTCTTCTTCACTCCCTTCCACTAGTACTCAGCGTCTCCTAGCAGCAAGTAGGTTGCATAGTTCACCTTAACATTCCCTGGGCAGTGGAGTGCCTCGAAGATCTTCTCTATCTCCTGCATCCAAAGGTCTGCCTTGTCTGGATTCAGCTCACCGTAGAACTTCAGTGGGTCATGCTTACGAAAATCAGCTAATCCTCTCGCCTCTGCATTTCGTTTCGCTCTCTGCTGTTGTTGCAGATTTTGCTTGGCCAAAGCCACAGTCTACTGAGCCATAGCATTAGACTGTTGAGTCGCAACAGCCGATTGTTGAGCCATAGCCGCCGCCATCTCCGTCATTGCTTGAATCGCCCTTTCCATATTGGGACTATCAGATTCGATCGTAGGGTCTCTGCGAGGTGGCATGAGATTCTTCCAAGGTCCAAAAACCTGTCAGAACCTCAAAATTAAAGAATGTGTTAACACACATTGCTTCAGTCAAGAAACAATTCAAACAATTGGCAAGCAAAACTGCTTCACTCAGTAAACAATTGCAATACAACACAATGAGGTACCTGATAAACATAACCCGACACGGTGACCAACTCCAAATTTCCTATGTACAGTCCAGTTAGAACCGAACTGCTCTGATATCATTATTGTAACGACCCATTTCCAGACCGCTACTAAAACTAAAACTAACCCTATATGTGACGTACTTTTTAAAATAGTACTCTTGTGTCCTTTGAAAAATGCGGTCTATTTTTTTTTTAAAAAACAATTACATCCGCAAGCATACACAGACTTTTAGAAACATGGTGCAATCTAAGACACAAGACGCATGCTCTGGAAATACATACATATATATAAGCAAGTAGCCATAGGCAGTGCATACCAAATAGAAAGTGCATAAACATGTACAAGAGAATACACTTATGGTTTGAAGACCCTCGTGAGAGCAATCATACCCCGGGGGTACTCCCGACAGACACCCACGTAGGGGGCTGCTCCAAAAGTATGCCACCAATCTACCCTACAGTACACAATAGACATCCACCAAGCTCGATTGGTCACCAAAACAAACTGTACACTATAAACAAAATACTACAGTCATCCAAAATACAAAACAAGCAGTCAGACAATCACAACAACTACAGATAGCTATGTGAATCCTCAGACGAATCCTCCTCGTCATCATCCTCCATCGGGTCCGCCGCATCCTCTCCAGTCAAGTCTATGAAATGAACCGTAGCAGGTATACCCTCTGACATGTCCTCCCCTACCATCACCTCCTCAATGAATCCTGTGCCGCTACATCCTGCCTCACCGCACTCTCGACATACCGGTGAAAGATGTCCCGGTGGAGTAGGTGTCATAACAATCATGGGGGAAGCCGACTCTGTCTCAGGCTCAGGCTCTGCCAAAGAACTCGGGGTAGCTGTCGCTCGAGATGTAGAAGCTCCAGCAGCCCCACGCCTGATCACGCTCTTTCGAGCAGTCATCCGAAATCTCGCCCCCTAGGTAGAGGTGCATAACGAGTAGTAATACGCCTCAGAATCTCCAAAGATCCCTCCGACGAAGAAAATGATACTGGCATCGCCTGCTCTCTCTGAATGTTGCGCCAAGCATCGACCACCTGCATGGTTCTGATCGGAAAACTAATTGTACGCCTAGATGTCTCCTATCTCAGCACTAGTCCATCAACTCGAAAAGTCTGTATAACGTCCCCTGTATATACAACACGGTGGGAGATGGGGTCGAACTCCATCGTCGCGGGCATCCTGATATCCAAAAAATCAAACACGATCTCCGGCGATGTCGTCATTGTCGATATCACCAGGGTCTTCATCATCGGCTAGGTTACCATCATGGGTTGAAGGAACCACGAGAAAGGGTCAACTTCTCAAATAATCATAGAAATAGCAAAATAGAGAACAAGAAATAACAAAATGCACAATTCCCATAATGCAACGCAAGACACTCTCCCAACACGCTCTACAATTCCGGAAATAACGCCGAACAAGCTGCTGAAATCCAGCCATAGGCTTTGGGCTCCACGACCACCCTAGGATATTCAGGACGAGTTCCTTGACATTAAGACGTCTAACTAAGATGCCGAAAAATAAGGGGGTCTTAGCACCCTAAGTTTATTCGGGATATAGTTCAAAAACGCCACAACGACACTTTCTCCACCCCAATGAATAAATCGACACATACGATAATTCAAGGAAGCATGATGAATAAATCAACTCATATGATAATTCAAGAAATCAACTCGAATAATTATTCAATCGCATATTAAATAAATATTCACACAAAGCTCAATACAAGACAACCCAATTCAACAAAGATTGCCAATCAAGTCATATCACAACAGTCGGAATACAATTCATCCCACTGCAGCTCAATGGAGTTGACAGAGAGGAAATCAAACAAGTGTGGGGGGTTGGGAACAGCTGCCAACCACTTGCAGACAAGCCCACTAAATAATCATAATGAAAGCTTTAAGAACTAAAAGTGAAGGGGTACGAGACCCTCACTTCGAACCCTGAGGTTGTAACAGCCCTAATTTTTCATCCTTCAAGATTAGGATATGTCTTAGGGTATTAGAACATGCTTATTATTGCTTGGGTTGGGTTTCATATGTTTTACCATTCCTTCAGCCGATTAAGTGTCCAGATGTACCTTTATTCCTATATTTAGTTATTTCGGTCATCGTATTCCCCATTTTTGAACCTCTTAACAACTCAATTGGATTTAAGTCCCTTCAATAAAGTTGTATTATTATCTCTTATCTTTTAGTTGGCTTTAGTTTGACTCGATTTCGATACCTACGACTCTAGATATGCTCTCTGGAGTCAACACAACGCAAGCGTAACACTTAGGAATATTATAGTATATTTCAACTGCATTTTTGATCCTGTTAGATTCCGAATTTGGGTAAGCCTATTAGAGATAAAATTGTAGGATATTCTCTTAGCTTTCCAACGACACCAAGAACGCCTCAATCGGACATCTGTAGCTCCAGATACGACTAAAACAGTGGCACAGAGCGCCCAGACTCAGGCGCAGGGCGCCCAGACTGAAGCTCGCGCCAGTGGAATGTCAGCGCCAGCGCCACAAATGATAAGTTATCGCTACAAGCTGTTTCGCGTTTTAACTCGTTTTGGGCCGGTTCTGTGACCCAGTGTGACCCATTCTCGACCTGAAAGAGCAACCACGACCCCTAGGCTTAACCTAGCCACTAAGCATCAGTTCTAAGACCCTAAACATGATTAGGAGCTGCTCATAAAATCCACCAAATAGAGAAAAGCTCTTCCTCCCCTTCTTCTAATTTTGTGTTGTCAAGGGCTCTAACTAAAGACTACGCTACGGGACTTGACCGGGGAGCATTGTTATTGTAACTCGTACAGCCTCATTGGGAGGAATAGGAGGTGAAGGCTTCACTAGGAAAGGAAAAGCTTGGTGTTACTTCATCCCATCCTAGGAGCACGAAATTCACTTGAGGTAAGGGGTAGTTGTTCTCTTCTAGTGAGTGTATGGAACATGTATGAACAATAGGGGTGTCCCATGACCCCTATGCCTCGCGCGGTAACGAAAAACGAGCACTATCACCACCGTGATAGGGAGACATCCGAACTCCTCAATTACTATTCTTGACTAGTGATATTTATTGTAACGTGATGTGATAATTTCATTGGATTAGTGAATTTGGTGTGGTGATTGAGTCTTGATTGTTTATATGCTTGTTTCTCTTGACTATCCTTTATTGCTCTGAGAGGTGAAAATCTTGGTTGTTGCCGACTTTAAATTGCCATTGTATGAACTCTTACAATACTTGATGACATGCTATGTAATTTGTGTTGCGTGCCTAGATACTGATGTGGTTAGTATTTAAAAGTGTTGAATTGCCTAAACCATTAGTATTGTTGCAAGAATTAGCGGTGATGATGATTTAAAAATAGAATGCTAGAGAGGTTAAAATAAAATAAAAGGGTGAATCAAGTTAGGGTTAATTATTTAGAATAATAGACATATGAATGAACCATGCCCTGATAGAGACCTTGAAGTCTCAACAAGAGGATTGGGGGTCAACAATAGGAATGAGTTGAGTTGTGTAGAAATTGTTTGCTGCTAAATGATAGGGTCAGGAATTTAAATAGCTAAATGGTGAGCTTTAGACCCCATGAATGCGTAATCACTAAGTATGGATCAAAGAACTCTAGACCACGTCCAACTAAGTTCTGAATGGTGGGACATTAGATCCCCGAACGGGTACGAACCCTCTATTGCGAATTGGATGACAGTGGCAGGGCGCCAGGCGCCCACGATGCCAGGCGCCAGGCGCCCGGTGACAGCTTGCACTCTTGTTGTATCGTCGCGTTTCCTCGAGTTTCCGCAATTAGGTTGATATTGTAAAGCCTAAGTAGGATATCTAAAGTTCATTTATGATGCCTATTGATTCATTAGTATGATAATCTGAGAGAACTAGTCTTTCTATTCCAAAGCTTCACTTGGAGGTTATGTGCTTAATCAAAGTTGCTAAGAACATTAAATGTTTATGTTATTGGTAGGAGGCACTGGCTAACTTATGGATTTGTGTTCTGCTGTAGTTGTTGTTGTTGTTACTCTGTCGAAGATATTGCGATAGAGGATATTATGGTTAGACACCGCATTTGGTCATGTTCATGCATCATGGTGTCGGCATTGTTGTTGTTGTTATTGTTAGTAGGGCGTATCGGGCAAGGTATCCCGTGACGGGCGAGGTTTCCCGGTCCTACGGTTAAAAAGGGCGAATCGGGCAAGGTATCCCGTGACGGGCGAGGTTTCCCGGTCCTTTGGTTAAAAAGGGCGAATCGGGCAAGGTATCCCGTGACGGGCGAGGTTTCCCGGTCCTTTGGTTAATGGGGCGAATCTGGCAAGGTATCCCGTGACGGGTGAGGTTCCCGGTCCTATTGTTATTGGGGCACTACGGACATGGTATTCCGAAACGGGCAAGGTATCCCGGCCTCGTTATAAGTGGATCCACATGCATATAGTTATGGTTCTATAAATACATTGTTTTACATGATCATGTGCCTGGTTGTTTAGTGTTGGTAATGTACCTTGTTGTTGTGGTTGATGTCGTGGCATGTGATATATAATTGTTGTGGTAATGTACCTTAATGTTGTGATTGATGCTGTAGCATGTGATATTTGGCCGTTGTGGTACCATCTTATGCCTTAATGCTAGTGATTAGATGTCCTTATTGGAATTGTTGTATATTGCGCATTGTTCATTAATTTCCTACGCTGTATGCACTATTTGAGGTTATGATGACTAACCCCTCTTGTGGCTATGCATATCCCACGGGGTATGTGTAGATGCTGAGACTGCAGGTATTGAGGATACGAATGCCGGCGAGTAATCACGATAGCTCGTTGTGATAGATAGAAGACTTGTGTTTACTTGTTTAAGTTATTGTATTCTTCCGATGTAATGATTAGGGGAAGAGCTCTGAATTATTGTGACATCGGGAACTTGGGTTATTTTTATTAATTGTATTTCCTACTCATTTTTTATTCCCGCATGTTGTGAACGTGACAACTCTATTTCGTTTCAAAGGAAAGTTTTATCCGAATGAATATTTTTTTTTTATCTTGTGTTATTTTCTTCTTACATAGCTAAAATGCCATGACGGGGTAGAGGGTGTCACAATTAGTGGTATCAGAGCAATTCGGTTCTAACTGGGCTTTGTGTGTGGTCTATTGTGTTTCAGTGCGTGAACTCTGAGTTGAGTTACATGCATTACTTGTTTAATTTTGTTTGTTCTAGTACACGAACAATTCTCAGCGGGCTAAGTTCACAGGAGTATATGATAGATAGAGCTAAGATAGTAGGTACCTGAACCATTAGCTATGAATCTTGGGTTAGCAATTTCCTAAGTTGTTAATTATTTAGTATCTTATTTAAAATCACGCTTAGTGAATTGAGAAGGATCAACCCAGAACTGAGAGATGCAGGTTAACCCTTAGTTGTTACACTTAAGGTGCAAGACTTTTATCCATTACCTTAAAGGAATTCTAGTAAGTACAATGGGCTAGTAGCTTAACTAGAAAGGATAAGCTGACCTTATGTTAGATTTACAGCATTGTTAGCTGGGAAATATGTTATCAGAGTAGCACAGCGGAATCGTGGCTATGCTATAGGAAGGATCTTTTGTAGAGCTTGAGGGTAATCATGTGGCGTCGACATCTTTACGCTTAAGCCCCTATCAGAGGACCTTATAGAAGAATAGGTGATTGTTGCACATGGCTATTATTGCTTGGATTACCTGGCTGAACGAGTAGGAGGGACAGCCCAATCACTCACCGCCGGTGAGAAAAGCAATGATAATCAGTTTGGTGGGTAGTATTAGTTTTTTTTTAATTACCTTAGATACTAGAATTAGTTATGGGCATAGATTATCTACATTGCAGTTAAATTCTTAAGGGCTTCGGATAGGCATAAGCCTTTGAAACCGTAGATTCTAAAGGTGGAAAGTAATTTTTCATAGGCGTAGAGACGAGCTTAGAGTGAGGATAGAAGTAGAACGTAATGGGGGACATTAGTTAATCTTTGGGAAATATATTGTTTTGCCTTCTGATAAGACCACAAAACCGATTTTAGATGTTCTAACAGAAACCGAGTCTATTATGGTGTAGCACCCTATAGAATGTTTTCCTAGAGTAAATTGAGCAGTAGAAATAATAAAGGTTTTGCGTAGGGTACCTTAAGATAAATACTGTAGTTAGTCATGCCTTAATTTGCGATAAACTTCTTTTGCTATATTGTGTGCTTAACTTTAATGACTATGAAACATTGCATGCAAACATGTTATTTCTTTTAGGATAAATAGGTTTCTATTTTTTTTTACGGAATAAATAGATTAAAAATGATGAATAATTTTTTTTTATCCATTATATTTTAACGTTTTAGTCTAACATACTTTAGCCTATAATTTTTGTGTGTGCATATTGCTTAACTAAGTCTTGATTGCTGAATTATTTTTGATATGATATTAAAAAAAAAATTAAAATTATTTTGTTATATTCACTGACATGCGGTTAATTGATCTTTTTATATTTTATGCTTCATTTGACTCTCTATTAAATACAAACGTGTTATCTCTTTCAAGGAGACTTCAGGTTATACTGAATATTTATATTGAAATGTGAAAGCACTACGTTATATCTGTTGCTTAGTTTGCTTTGAAAATGTTACATGCTTGAACTGAGGTAAGTTTCTGAACTCTGTTAGATAATTATATGACTATGTTGCATTACTAAATTATTGATTTCTAGTTTAAATGCCTGATGCCTTTTGATCAGCTTATGTATTTAGCTCGTGATTAATCTTGGCTGCAATATAAAATGCCTTTGATAAGGGAAATTGTTTTGTTTGTGTTTCATTTTTCTATTAGTATTAATATTTATGAAAAAAAAAAATGTTATTTTCTCTTTCTAAATTGATGCGTTAGTCTGTTGTACTTTGGTCGTTAACTTTTGTATATTATGTTTAAGTGAATATTGATTGTTGAATTGTTGTTTATGATATGTTGCTAAATGTGTGTGTGTATATATATATATATATATATATATATATATTATAGCTTTAATTATGATTTGGTTTTATAAAGGTTGTATGTCTAGCTTCGCATGATTTTACCCTAAGATAGTTAACCTCAATCTCGTTTTAGTTCCACCTGACCTTAGTAGACCTTGTACGGTGTGTTGTATTAAGTTTTAAAGAACGTGGTTATGCGAAATAAGGACTGGTAATCAACACCGTTAAGTTGAGATTCGTGGTAAGAATTGGAACTCATAGCTTTTGGTTTGGAAGGTTGAGAAAACATTGCCTTTATGGAACCTGATATAGAATGCGTAGTGATATGGAACTAGGTGTCTTACAGTATAGACACATGAGAATAGAATGAAATAGTGCTTTTGAGTTGTAGCATGTTATAAGAAAGATCAGACGTAGTGATTAATGTCTAAGAAAGAATCCTTGCATATTTCAATTGTCATGATTAGGAAGACTATTTTGTTTGAGTAAGAGGAATCTAATTCTTAGCTTAAGGATTGAATCTCAACTTATGGAGTGGTTCTTAAGGATTTAGATGTTAGTCTTGTTGATTCGTTGTGGTTGTTGCAGTTTTGACGCCTTAAGATAGTAATTTTTAGTATTCCTTAGTTTAAGGAGTTAATCCTAGAAGGAGCCATGAAAGTCACCTGAGCATATGATTGGTTAGTACGCTAGACATTTAAGTTACAACTTTTGAAATTCTAGACCTTTAAAAGGACTAAGTTCTCCAGCTAGTGACCTTAGTTGACCCTCTTAAGAAAGAATTGTGTGGAATATATATAGCAATAGTGAAGATGGTTGCATGATGTTTTAGGGACACGAACCGTGTCGTTTAATAGCACCTAGAGAAATTCCGAGGACGGAATTTTTTTTTAGGGGGGTAGAATTGTAACAGCCCTAATTTTTCATCCTTCAAGATTAGGATATGTCTTAGGGTATTAGAACATGCTTATTGTTGCTTGGGTTGGGTTTCATATGTTTTACCGTTCCTTCAGCCGATTAAGTGTCCAGATGTACCTTTATTCCTATATTTAGTTATTTCGGTCATCGTATTCCCCATTTTCGAACCTCTTAACAACTCAATTGGATTTAAGTCCCTTCAATAAAGTTGTAGCATTATCTCTTATCTTTTAGTTGGCTTTAGTTCGACTCGATTTCGATACCTACAACTGTAGATATGCTCTCTGGAGTCAACACAACGCAAGCGTAACACTTAGGAATATTATAGTATATTTCAACTGCATTTTTGATCCAGTTAGAGTCCGAATTTGGGTAAGCCTATTATAGATAAAATTGTAGGAAATTCTCTTAGCTTTCCAACGACACCAAGAACGCCTCAATCGGACATCTGTAGCTCCAGATACGACTAAAACAGTGGCACAGAGCGCCCAGACTCAGGCGCAGGGCGCCCAGACTGAAGCTCGGGCGCCCAGGCCTCATCGAGAGCAGGCGCAGGGCGCCCAGGGAATGTCAAGGCGTCGGCGCCCACAAATGATAAGTTATCACACAAGCTGTTTGGCGTTTAACTCGTTTTGGGCCGGTTCTGTGACCCAGTGTGACCCATTCTCGACCTGAAAGAGCAACCACGACCCCTAGGCTTAACCTAGCCACTAAGCATCAGTTCTAAGACCCTAAACATGATTAGGAGCTGCTCATAGGATCCACCAAATAGAGAAAAGCTCTTCCTCCCCTTCTTCTAATTTTGTGTTGTCAAGGGCTCTAACTCAAGACTACGCTACGGGACTTGACCGGGGAGCATTGTTATTGTAACTCGTACAACCTCATTGGGAGGAATAGGAGGTGAAGGCTTCACTAGGAAAGGAAAAGCTTGGTGTTACTTCATCCCATCCTAGGAGCACGAAATTCACTTGAGGTAAGGGGTAGTTGTTCTCTTCTAGTGAGTGTATGGAACATGTATGAACAATTGGGGTGTCCCATGACCCCTATGCCTCGCGCGGTAACGAAAAACGAGCACTATCACCACCGTGATAGGGAGACATCCGAACTCCTCAATTACTATTCTTGACTAGTGATATTTATTGTAACGTGATGTGATAATTTCATTGGATTGGTGAATTTGGTGTGGTGATTGAGTCTTGATAGTTTATAAACTTGTTTCTCTTGACTATCCTTTATTGCTCTGAGAGGTGAAAATCTTGGTTGTTGCCGACTTTAAATTGTCATTGTATGAACTCTTACAATACTTGTTGACATGCTATGTAATTTGTGTTGCGTGCCTAGATACTGATGTGGTTAGTATTTAAAAGTGTTGAATTGCCTAAACCATTAGTATTGTTGCAAGAATTAGCGGTGATGATGATTTAAAAATAGAATGCTAGAGAGGTTAAAATAAAATAAAAGGGTGAATCAAGTTAGGGTTAATTATTTAGAATAATAGACATATGAATGAACCATGCCCTGATAGAGACCTTGAAGTCTCAACAAGAGGATTGGGGGTCAACAATAGGAATGAGTTGAGTTGTGTAGAAATTGTTTGCTGCTAAATGATAGGGTCAGGAATTTAAATAGCTAAATGGTGAGCTTTAGACCCCATGAATGCGTAATCACTAAGTATGGATCAAAGAACTCTAGACCACGTCCAACTAAGTTCTGAATGGTGGGAAATTAGATCCCCGAACGGGTACGAACCCTCTATTGCGAATTGGATGACAGTGGCAGGGCGCCAGGCGCCCACGATGCCAGGCGCCAGGCGCCCGGTGACAGCTTGCACTCTTGTTGTATCGTCGCGTTTCCTCGAGTTTTCGCAATTAGGTTGATATTGTAAAGCCTAAGTAGGATATCTAAAGTTCATTTATGATGCCTATTGATTCATTAGTATGATAATCTGAGAGAACTAGTCCTTCTATTCCAAAGCTTCACTTGGAGGTTATGTGCTTAATCAAAGTTGCTAAGAACATTAAATGTTTATGTTATTGGTAGGAGGCACTGGCTAACTTATGGATTTGTGTTCTGCTGTAGTTGTTGTTGTTGTTACTCTGTCGAAGATATTGCGATAGAGGATATTATGGTTAGACACCGCATTTGGTCATGTTCATGCATCATGGTGTCGGCATTGTTGTTGTTGTTATTGTTAGTAGGGCGTATCGGGCAAGGTATCCCGTGACGGGCGAGGTTTCCCGGTCCTACGGTTAAAAAGGGCGAATCGGGCAAGGTATCCCGTGACGGGCGAGGTTTCCCGGTCCTTTGGTTAAAAAGGGCGAATCGGGCAAGGTATCCCGTGACGGGTGAGGTTCCCGGTCCAGTGCATAGCATGATCAGATGGTTTAAAGCATCAGAACATTAAGTGAGACATAAATTATTATTCTTATCCTAACATTTTTACTTGAGTCATCCACTCATATGCAAACAACACTTGGTCTCAAAGGAGTGCCTTTGTTTCCCAGTAGCCAATCAGTCTCAAAAGGGTACTACAAGTATTTCCCTAGTAACCTATGACCTCAAAGGGGTGTTGAGCCACTTTTCTTTTTATTAGAACTAATCCCATCTTTTTTTTGTTTTTATTTATTTTCTCTTTTTATTCTTTTCTTTTCTATTTTCCTTCTTTTTAGCTCAACACAGACATTTCTCCAGTAATTGATAAGGACATAGTAAGCAAGGACACTAGTGAAGCACTTCAAGGACTAGGAGGACCAATGACAAGGGCACGTGTCAAGAAAGCTAAGGAGACTTTAACCAAATGGTGACAACTATAATGGAAGCAAGGCCTAAACTAGAAGGAATAGAGCCCAAATTGGTCAACTACTTGAGTCCACATGAAGGAGGGCTGGGCGCATGACATACTGCCCATTTTTTACTTGTTTATTTTTAATAAGTTGTAATAAAATGTGTGGGTGCAGAACATTTAATTAATTAGGCCCCAACACTTAAGTTTATTTTGCATGTGTGTTTATTTCAAATGGAGCAAGGGCTGCTACATGTGTTATGCGCTGCCTAAGCCCAAATGTTGAGTTATTTTTGTTGGTTTGAATGATGATTGGGCTGAAGCATAAGGAAGGGCGCCATGGAGCTACAAAAGGGGGTGCAAGAGCACTTATTTGGTGTTAGAAGAAGCAATTCTCGGATGCCTTTTTAGATACCTTGCTGAAGAATCAGTTTTGAGAGTTTTGTAACCACCATTCCATTAAGAGTAGACAAAGTCATAAATAGGGAGGTTACAAATTACCACAAAGAATAATGCTAGTTAAGTGGCTTGTCTCCTTCATTGTAAATTCAGCAAAAAGGATCCCTCCCTCTATATATATGTTGTGCCCAAATCAATAAAAGGTTAGCTTGGAATTTTCAGATAATTGATACCTTGTGTATTGTTGAGAGTATGTCTCTTGGGTCCTTCATTGACCCTTCCCTTTTGATCTTATCAAGAAACCAAGTTTTCTTGTGGCGATCATTCCCCAAGGCTTATCATTTCTTCTTCTTCTCCATAGAAGCAAGAGTGTGGCGCCTCCCCCATTTCTTTCTATTCCATCTTTTTCATTTCTTCTTTGTTCTAATCTCCTTATTCTGTTCTTTACTATTCAAATTTTTACATTTCCTTGTCATTTAAATTCTTGCAATTTACAATTCATTGTCAAATTTATCATTTCCATTATATTATTGTGAATTGCAACTGAATTGCACAAGGATTGACAAACCATGCAAATTGGATAGTCATCAAGTGGTATCAGAGCAAGGTTCCGTTTGGACCAATTCTTGCTGTCATTTTTGTTCTTAGTATTAACATTGCAGTTTTTTGTCCAAAAAAAAATTGCAGTCCCTTCCTTATATTTTCTGTATGGTTATTAAAAAAAAAGGGATAGAAATCTACAAAACAAAAAAAAAACACGAAAATTAAAAAAAATGAAATTCTAGACTGTGAAGGAATTGTGTATTATATTTTTCTTGCTTGCTGCCATACTCTTATTTCCTTTTTTTTTAAAAAAAAAATTGAGTTAGTTGGTTCCTTTCTCATACTTTCTTCCTTAGTATTGTTATTGCTTTCCTTAAATCTTGTGTGTGTGTTTACCATTAGAATTTTTGTTTTCTTGTGTGATTGAGGCTGGTTTCTTTAAAGAACTCAACGAGGGCATTGAGTGGAAAAAGGCAAGAGTGCATATCATAGAAAAAGCCTAAATTGAGTGAGACACGAGTGGTAACAATTTTTTTTTTTTGAGTGAACCACGTGAGTAGAGAGTGGTGAGGTCCTATTCTCTCCATTTTTTGTTTCTTTTGCAGAAAATTCATGGCTGAAAATAGTCCTCCTCTGAGCCCAAGAACAACAGCTATACAGTTGCAAATAACACCCTTGACTCAACACATGGAGATGCTGATGCGCCAACAAGCAGATGACTTCCATGAAAGACTTGATCAGTTGGAGAGGAATAGAACACCTAGACATTCTTCTCAGGGTGAAAGTGAAGGATCTGAAGGAAGGAGGTGTAGGGAGAGACATGAGAGGAGAAGGAGAGAAAATGAGGGGAGAAATAATAGAGAGGAAAGGTTGGGTGGGATGAAAATAAAAGTACCATCTTTTCAAGGAAAAAATGATCCAGAGGTGTATTTGGAGTGGGAGACAAAAATAGAGCAAATTTTTTTTTGTCACACCTTTACAGATGCTAAAAAGGTGCAGGTTGCTGCCCTTGAATTCACTGATTATGCCCTGGTGTGGTGGGATCAAACGTTGAAAGAAAAGGAGATTTGAAGAGCCACCCATTGAGACTTGGGAGGAGATGAGAAGAATCGTGAGAAAAAAATTTGTACCTTCCTATTACCATAGGGAATTGTACAATAAACTTCAAAGACTCACCCGAGGGTCTAAAAGTGTTGATGAGTATTTCAAAGAAATGGAGATGGCCTACGAGCTAATGTGGTGGAGGAAAGAGAAGCAACTATGGCACAATTCCTACATGGCCTAAATCGTGACATAAGTGATGTGGTGGAGCTGCAACATTATGTTGAACTAGAGGAGTTAGTACACCAAGCCATCAAGGTGGAACAGCAAAAGGAAAGGCCATACAAAGAAGAATCCTTCCACTTTCAACTCCCTAAGTTGGAAGAACAATCCAAAGAAGGAGGGTACCTCATCCTCCAAGGAGGCTACGGCTGACCCTAAGGGGAAAGCTATTTCTTCTTCTAATGATGTCTCACCAAGCACTAAAAATCATGATGTTAAGTGCTTCAAGTGTCAAGGCCGAGGACACATTGCATCACAATGTCCAACTAAGAAGGTGATGATCTTGAAAGACAACGGAGAATTTTCTATGGAGGCCTCATCCAAATCTGAAGAAGAAATTGAAGTGGAGAAGCCACCAGAAGGAGATTTGCTCATGGTGAGAAGAATGTTGGGAAGCCAAATCAAAGAGGAGGACATAAACCAAAGGGAAAACATCTTTCATACAAGATGTTTGATTCAAGGAAAGGTATGTTCTCTAATAATTGATGGAGGGAGTTGTACCAATGTGGCTAGCACATGTTTGGTGTCAAAACTTAATTTGGAAACAAAACCTCACCCAAAACCTTATAAACTCCAGTGGCTAAGTGAAGCAGTAGAAATGACCGTAAACAAACAAGTTGAGGTTTGTTTTTCAATTGGGAAGTACCATGATGTTTTTTTGTGTGATGTGGTACCTATGGAAGCTAGTCACATGTTGCTTGGGCGGCCATGGCAATTTGATAAAAAAGCCACCTATGAGGGACACACAAATAAATTCTCATTCTAGCATAATGATCAAAAGATTACTCTTGTACCATTGTCTCCTAGAGAGGTGAGAGAGGATCAAAACAAAATGAGAGAAAACAAAGAGCAAGAGGAAAAAGAGAGAGAAAAGAAAGAAGAGGGCAAAATTAAAAAGAATAAAAATAGTGAGAAAAAAAAGTGATGAAAAAGAGAGAAAAGAGAGTTTTCTTGCTACAAAAGGAGAGGTGAAGAGAGCAATTTTTTCACACCAGCCCCTATACTTGCTTTATTGCAAGGAATTTAATTTACTCTCTAACAATACTGAAGCAAAAATTTTGCCAAGTGGAATTGAGTTTCTTTTGCAGGAATTTGAAGATGTGTTTTCAAAGGAGGTACCGTATGGTTTACCCCCTATAAGAGGAATAGTGCATCACATTGATCTCATTCCCGGAGCCTCATTGCCTAATAGGCCAACATATCGTAGCAATCCTCAACAAACTCAAGAGATACAAAAGCAAGTGGAGGAATTGTTGCTCAAAGGGTGGGTAAAAGAGAGCTTGAGTCCTTGTGCTGTACCGGTAATTTTGGTACCCAAGAAGGATGGTAGTTGGAGGATGTGCACTGATTGTAGAGCCATTAACAACATCACCATCAAGTATAGGCATCCTATTGCCAGGTTAGATGATTTGCTTGATGAACTATTTGGTGCATGCTTATTTTTGAAAATTGATTTGAAAAGTGGGTATCATCAAATTAGAATAAGGGAAGGGGATGAATGGAAAACTGCTTTCAAAACAAAATATGGTTTGTATGAATGGATGGTTATGCCTTTTGGTTTAACTAATGCACCTAGTACTTTCATGAGACTAATGAACCATGTTTTGAGGGAATTTTTGGGTAAGTTTGTTGTTGTATATTTTGATGATATCTTGATATATAGCAAAAACTTAGATGCCCATTACAATCATTTGAGGGTTGTTTTGCATGTGCTTAGAAAAGAAAAATTGTATGCCAATTTGGAAAAATGCATTTTTTGTACAAATCATGTTATTTTCTTGGGCTTTGTTGTGAGTGCTGAAGGTGTGCATGTTGATGAGGGAAAAATTAAAGTCATTCAAGAGTGGCCAACCCCTAAAAATGTGAGTGATGTAAGGAGTTTTCTTGGGTTAGCAAGTTTCTATAGGAGATTTGTGAAAGACTTTAGTACTTTGGTTGCACCTCTTAATGAAATTGTTAAAAAGAATGTTGGTTTTAAATGGGGTGAGAAACAAGAGCATGCCTTTGCTGCCCTAAAAGAGAGACTTACTCATGCACCCATTCTTACATTGCCTAATTTTGTAAAATCTTTTGAAATTGAATGTGATGCATCTAATGTTGGGATTGGGGCTGTTTTAATGCAAGAAGGCCATCCAATTGCTTATTTTAGTGAGAAATTAAATGGGGCTGCCCTTTATTATTCTACCTATGATAAGGAATTGTATGCCTTGGTAAGGGCTTTGCAAACTTGGCAACACTATCTTTTGTCCAAAGAATTTGTCATTCATAGTGACCATGAATCCTTGAAGCATTTGAAAGGGCAAGGTAAGTTGAACAAGAGACATGCCAAATGGGTTGAGTTCCTTGAACAATTCCCATATGTGATAAAGCACAAGAAAGGTAAGGCCAATGTGGTTGTGGATGCACTTTCAAGAAGGTATGTCTTACTTTCTTCTCTTGAAACAAAATTGTTTGGTCTTGAACTTCTTAAAAAATTGTATGAAAGTGATCCGGACTTCTCTTCTAAATATTCTTCTTGTGATCATGTTGCCCAAAATGGATACTTTAGGCATAATGATTATTTGTTTAAAGAGAAAAGATTGTGTGTGCCAAAAAGTTCCATTAGAGAATTGCTTGTGAAAGAAGCGCATGATGGGGGACTAATGGGGCACTTTGGGGTTCAAAAGACTTTGGACATGTTGCAAGAACATTTTTATTGGCCCCACATGAAAATTGATGTGCAAAAATTTTGTAATAGATGCATTGTGTGTAAAAAGTCCAAATCTAAGGTAATGCCTCATGATCTTTATACTCCTTTGCCTATTCCTGATTTTCCTTGGATTGATATTCTATGGACTTTGTTTTGGGGCTGCCCAGAACAAAGAATGGCAAAGATTCTACTTTTGTGGTCGTTGATAGGTTTTCAAAAATGGCACATTTTATACCTTGCAAGAAAGTAGATGATGCTTGTCATGTAGCTGATTTGTTCTTTAAAGAGGTTGTGTGCCTACATGGCCTGCCAAGAACCATAGTTTCAGATCGTGACACAAAATTCCTAAGTCACTTTTGGAGAACTTTGTGGGGTAAAGTGGGCAAAAACTGCTTTTCTCAACTACTTGTCATCCTCAAACGGATGGACAAACTGAGGTAGTGAATAGGACTCTTTCTACTCTTCTTAGAGCTGTCCTTAAAAAGAACCTTAAAATGTGGGAAGAATGTTTCCCTCATGTGGAGTTTGCATATAATAGGGTTGTCCATAGTACTACTCAATATTCACCTTTTGAAGTTGTTTATGGATTTAATCATTTAACTCCTCTTGATTTATTGCCATTGCCTAACACTTCTCTTTTGAAGCATAAAGATGGAAAGGCCAAGGCCGAATTTGTGAGAAAATTGCATGAGCAGGTGAAAATGCAAATTGAGAAGAAAACTGAAAGCTATGCTAAACATGCAAACAAGGGAAGAAAAATGATGGTTTTTGAACCTGGTGATTGGGTTTGGGTGCATATGAGGAAGGAAAGGTTTCCTTTACAAAGGAAAAGCAAACTTCAGCCAAGAGGATATGGACCTTTTCAAGTGCTATCCAAGATTAATGATAATGCTTATAAGATAGCACTACCTGGTGAGTATGGTGTTAGTGCTACCTTTAATGTGGCTGATTTGTCTCTTTTTGCTATAGGTGATGAAGATTTCAATTCGAGGTCGAATTCACTTAAAGAAGGAGGGGATGAAAAGGACATAATAAGCAAGGACACTAGTGAAACACTTCAAGGACTAGGAGGACCAATGACAAGGGCACGTGCCAAGAAAGCTAAGGAGGCCTTCAACCAAATGGTGACAACTATAATGGAAGCAAGGCCTAAACTAGAAGGAATAGAGCCCAAATTAGTCAACTACTTGAGTTCTCATGAAGGAGGGTTGGGCGCATGACATGTGTAACACCCCGTTTTCGGAGCGCTACTGTGCAACCCAATCCAATGCTTTCAGTTAAAGAGTATTCTTATGTATTTCGCAATGGAAAAATAGGAGTAATTTTTTTGTTTTTCATTTTCTTTCCTTTGAAACCCTTTTCAAAATGAGACATAGAGTACTACAGTTTTCTAAGTGATGCCAATTCAGACTTTTGCAAATATCAGAGTATAATGCATCACAAAATGATACTTCACATAACATAATCATTTCGCACCAAGGCGAGGTTTTCTGAAAAGAGTAATTACAAAACAACAAATACAAAACCCTAAGCTAAGCTGGCCAATAACTACAACCCTTACTGAGAAACAGCTCAGCAAGATCAAACATGAGGTACTCAGAGGAATCTTCCTCCACTGGCTCAATCTTCAATGCTCCTGAAAGACGAAGCTGCGACAGCTACCGAACTCCATCTGGAAGTGACATCCTTAAGGACATCCAATCCAACAACAGTGCAAGGGTATGTCGCATGCAAATAATATATACATATATAATACGACAACATGCTTTTATATACATATACATACTTAATAGACCGCACGCATCATCATGGTATATTAAGCATTGCATGTGAGCAAACAAAACAACCAACAGATCAACAATCAAGTCACTACAACATCAAACTATTGCATGTGAGCAGGTAATCTATCAACAGATTAGTGATCAAGTCATCACAATATCCAATTCATCCAACAATTCATCACATATCATAAATGTGGTTAGCTATGCATGTCAATGCAGTATGGCAAGTTGTGTATACACCTGCAGCCTTAATAGGTCAGCAGTATGACGGGGACTACTTTCCCAATGTCCGAACAAAATAGCCTCTGCTTAGGCTAGCCACTACTTTGGCTGGCCACTACTTAGGCAATGCAGTGTCAACTCGCCTTTTGAAGTCTGTACGACCAATCAAACGCTACGAGTGACATGACAACTCATCTTTTGAAGTCTTTAAGACCAATTAAATGCTCCGAGTGTCGATGCTCAATGGTTAGTACGCATCCAAACAAATTCAACAATATGGCATGCTCACCGTAGTGAGTGCCCGAGTAATGTTTTAATTAATCAATGCGGATCGACGAACCCTCACTCACTCAACTTAGTGGGTTTCCAAATCTCAATTAACTAAGAGTTCAACACAGGACACAAAGTCCGGGTGTTCAATTGTGGAACACTAGTCCCAATCTTAGATCAGAACTCTAGGCACGTAATGCGGAACGCTAGGCTCAACTTTTAGGTTAAGATACTAGGCACGCCATACGGAACACTAGGTCCAATCCTTAATCAAGAAAATGCGCACGCAAGCAGGACATTAAGTCCCAGCACAAGACACATGGCCCATATGCTCAATAGGAACACTAGGTTCCCTATGTTTTATTCTTTCAAAAACTCGATCTTTGAAATCTCTTTCTCAGTTCTTATATCCCCCCTATGTATCTAAAAATGCTTTTTGGTTTAAAATTTTATTCGCGGATAAAAACTATCCAGTGATTCGAAACGCGACGAAACTTCGTTAGAATTTTTCGACGATATTCGAACCATGAATTAATATAAAATATTAATTCTCAAATTTAATTTTATCCTGATATAATTCAATCACTTGCTTATCAAACAAGAACTGCTTATTATAGCATAAATACAGTAAAATATACTATAATAACGCTAAATAACGTATCGTAAAAATACGGATGTTATAGAAAGTGAGTTATAAATCTTACCCACAAGGATGGTGATGATAGATCAAGGAAGAAGAAGAAAGGATTAAGATTAGAAGCCTTAATCACTAACTTCTTTCAAGAAATCAAAGCTTTCTCTCACTAAATTTTTTTCTTTCCAAGTCATGAATGAAAGAAAACTGAAATGGGGCAGCCAACTGAAGAAGGAGCCACGAAAATTTTGGGACAAGGACGGAAGGAATTTGTTCATTTAGTTAGGAATTAACCAAACTAGTTACAAACTAACTACACTAACTAACTACAATTACAAAACCACAAATCCTATGCCTATACTTGTCATGGAACCTTCTAAGGATGAGATTCAGCTCCCCTAGTTGCTGGATGCATCTCCCCTCAGCCAAAATATCAAGATATTTCGTTTCATCGCGTTCTCGCTCAATCGGGTGCGCGACGTTACGCGTATATTAGGGTTTTGGTACCAGAAACTCCAAAAATAAATCTAATAAATTATTCTATAATCAAAAATTATTAATCAACCAAAATGTCCCTAAAAATATTAGAAGTATTTCTATGAATGTCGTTTTCTCGATTTACGAGCTAAAACACTACCGTAATGCAGTTCTGGGCGTAGACAATACACTAAATATTTTCTGATGCCCAAAAATCCCAAAAAAAAATTCCAATAAATCATAAATATTGGAAAATGGTAAGATCTCAAATTTTATAAAATTTGGATCACGTTTGACCATGTTTCAATTAGAAACTCACCCAATAGCCTAATTGCAACAAAACTCAATAGAATTCTCGCAGCGTAATAAAAACTGTAAATTAGTGAGGATCACTAAATCCAATTTCTCTTATCATCTAGATATAATTCAAACAATAAAATTATCAAGACAAAATCTTTAAAGTAATAGTCATATTAAATATGATATAAAACAGACAGTTAATACAATAACTAAACAATGAAAATTCAAACTATGACTTAAAAATATCTATTAAATCCTTAAAATTATTTCTCTTTCAATAAAATAATTTTCTTTAATCAAACAACAATTTTTCACATTTTTCAAGATTAATTCATATTAAAACAGTATACGTCTACACTGTCTGTTAATCTGAATTAATCATCAAAATCACGAATTGTTTACGACAATCTTTGTAATTCTTCGTACTTTTAACAAACCATTTGAGTGCATCAATCTCCATGATTTATTTTCAAGTAGTCGGAAACTATAAAATAATTTTCATAAAAATTGGGATGTTACATGACTCGTACACAAACTTAAAGAATAATAAGACAACTCGTGACCCGGTATTTAACTCGAAAGGTCTCACCTTGAAGGCAAGACCGAGCACAACTTTATGCTCTAACTCCTTCGATATGCTTGTACCTGAAAACAACGCCTCAAATATGTGAGTTTATAAAACTCAGTAACATAGAACTGAAACTTAAACATTATTGTTGTTTTCAGCCATACATGGTGTGCTACGTATGGAAAACTCCTCTCATCAATTCATACTATTATGATAAACATAATGAAGGCATTTAAGCCATAACACTTTTCTCATACAAACATGAACATAATTTAACAAACTATTTAGCATAAGAACGTATAGTTCAACTTCTCATAACTTGCTACATCCAAGAAAATGAATGAAACATAAATGCAATACAATTTAACTAAGAACATATAGTTCTTCTTTACTTCATGTATAGCACGGAAGAAACTAAATGCAATGCAACTTTAACTAAGAACATATAGTTCTTCTTTGCTTTGTGCTTAGCAGATCTTAACTGTTCCCTTAATGGTTAACTTGATTTTTAACCGGGAATCTATGTTACTAGGTTTTGTCATAGGCTTTGTTCCCTAGACCCCAATCAACATAACTTACGGCATGGTGGTTAGACGTCATTAACCCCCCAAGTGGCGTCCCACGAGGCTAACCATACTAATCTCTACTCTTATGAGGAATCTTGTGTGTCTTTTAAGTGATTTCTATCACAACTCTTATACTTCAACGCATGCTTACAATAATGTAATCTAGCAAAATAGGATTTTCAATCCTCATCATCATTGACTATCTAAACTAACTTCAAGAAATTACAACAAAGTCAAGGAGACAAGCTTAACATGTATTTGAGCAACAAAAATCCAAATCATGCATCTTTGAGAAATCATATGATCAAGACAATACAAACTCATGTACAATCATCACAATCATAAACTTAAACATCATTAAACTCATTTCACAACTTTCATGAATCCAATTGAAAACACATAAGGAAACCATTATTCAAGAATTTGAAAGAAACACTAAGAGGCCACTTCAAATCCCTAACTCCAATTTTATCAGAAACCAGAATCCATAACTCAATTCACAACAAGCATGCATTATTTAGGAAAATGACCTCATTGTCATTCCTATCTAGGGACTTATGGTTTCCCCCAACTTGAGATTTAAGAAACTCACATAATCATTAACACTTCATTTCGATTGGAGCTTTATGGAGTTCACAATGGGCAAACACCACACAAATGTTTGTGGGGGGTTGGGGGCAGCCATCTAACCCTTAACCAAACCCACTCAATTATCTTAACTTCTACTCAATAGATATTAAAAGTCAGGAATTAAAACAATTAACCCAGCACACCCTATGAGAGGTTTAAATTAGGGGATTCTATGTTACCTTAGGGCTCCATGTTGGGTCTTCTAAAATTAACCCCTTTTATACTAAATTAAACAATATAGTCTAGCTTAATCATTGGAAAATTTTACTATTTTACCCTTAGGTCTCTCTCTCTCTCTGTGGCGAGCTTTCTCTTTTCCCTTTCGGCGCGGTGGCGACTGCCACGTCCAGGCCACCGCAGCTACCCCCTCCTTCTTCCTTCTTCCCTTTCGCCGCATCCTTCCTCTTCTTCTTATCTTCTCTTCTTTCTTCTTTTTTTCCCCTTCTTTCCTTTCTTTTCTCCTTTCCCATTCTTCTCCTTTTTTCTGTTGATTCACGATCAGCACCCCCTTTTAGTCCCTTTTTTATAGAACTTACTTCCTACACCCCCTTTTCCACATAATATACCCCTCTTCTTTAATTAATTCTCACAATTTCAAATGCATAAGGGTTGGATCTACTCATTTGGGTCTTCCAAAATTGACCCCTTTTATGCTAAATTAAACAATATAGTCTGGCTTAATCATTGGGAAATTTTACTATTTTACCCCTAGGTCTCAACTTTCCTTTAAATCACTAGATTAAAGACTATTAATCTCTTTAATCCTTAGGAATTAAATCCCCATTTTTATTTAGGGTCTCTAATTACTAAACTTAAGAAAGTTGGGGTGTTACAAGGCATATACCTTGTATCAGATCCGGCGATTGAGAGGACTTAGGTCTCCTCACAGTAAATACTCTCCCCGTAGCCTGAGGTCTGCCTACACCGACTCCTCCTTCATGTCCTGCACTATTCCCAGCTCCTCTTCTTCCATGTTCTCCTGCAGCAGGTCTGTTTGAAGCTCCCTGTTCACCCCAACAATCCTTCGCTAAGTGACCTATCCGTCCACACTGATAACATTGCTTCGATTCCACTCCACTTCCTTGTACTGTACAATCCTTGATAAGTTGAGGACCTCCACACCTAAAGCATCCCTGAGTTCTCACTACAGCTCCAGCACCTGAAGTAGCATTAGGCTGTGCCGGCATAGTGTATGGTTCGGCTCTGCCCTGCTGAGACCGTCCTCCACCATGTCTACCTCCTCCTCTATGTGCACACCCTTCGTGCCACTTCCACTTCTGATAGGACCACCACTCCTCTACTAAACTCTCTCTCTATCCATACTCTCAAGCTTCATACACTGCTCCACTAACTCTGGAAACCTTGCCATCTTCAATGGCACTACAGCCCAACAGATCTCATATCTCAGCCCATCCTGGAATCTCTGAGACATCCACGGCTCACTAGGGTGCAAGCGATAAAACTCTGAATGCTTCAGCAGTGCCTCAAACTGGGTAGCATAGTCACCAATAGTCATGTTTCCTTGTTTCAAACTCTCAAACTCCTTCTCTTTCTCCTTACGGTTCAACCTTGGGAAAAACTTCTCCAGAAAACTCTCCTTAAACAGTTCCCAATTCACCATACTTCCCTGTTCCTCTAATAACCTCTTCTTACCCCTCCACCAAGACTCTGCATTACTAATCATCATAAAAGAAGGAAAAGATACCTTCCTCTCCTCTTGAGTATTCATAGCCACAAAGATCTTCTCAATTTCCTGTATCCATTTCTCAGCTCCTTCGGGGTTGAATTCCCCATCAAACTGTGGAGGGTTTGCCTTCAGAAAATTTGTCATCCCACTATGATCACTCCTCTTCTCCCTCCTAGTCTGTGTAGCTTGCAAAAACTGAGCATTCTACTGGGCTTGTTGAGGCATAGCAGTGGCCAACTCTCTAACAGAACACAAGGTCTCATCCGAACCATTACCTCCCCTGACATGAGAGGTCTCTCTGTTCCCTTGTCGTGCTTCATTCACTCTCTCACGCACTGGTGTACCGCGACGAGCCATGAAGTCCTGAAAAAAGAAATCATTAGCTCGAGGTTCATAAGATATAAAGAATCATAGAAGTATATGCAATATATCTTATGAATTGATAAATTGTCACCTTTATTTAAGGCAATAAAGATAACACGAACACTCCACCCAACTTCTAAAAATAGTCATATTCGGTGGGAATACGACTAGACTCATCCAGAACCAACATCTTAATTGACCTCACAGTCCGGTTAGGGCCGAACTGCACTGATACCACAAATGCAATACCCCACAGTCCTATTCATGCTTTATTCTAATATATTTATCCTAAGTCACTTATTAATCGTGAATACGCTTACGTCAAAAATACGAGCGAATTAAAACTAAAACATAAATAAGACTACGACATGCCACAGTGAAATAAGCTAAGTGCTGTACACGCATACATATATAGATGACATACCCTCAGAGTGTGAAAGTGTTTGTAGTGTAAACAGTACTGATACAGTCATCCAAAATATAAAACCTATGAGGTTAACCTGTACCTCATCTAAACAAAACAAAAGAACATAACCATCATAGAAGACTTCTGGCCAACATAACTAAACACCTCAGTGAGGAGGATACTGAGAGCTCCCACTCTAGGATTCAGCTCGCCTCGGAAACAGACGTATGTAATCATGAGCAGTCATATGGGATGGCCCAACTGTCGCTCCACCCCTACGCCTCTGTCTCCCTCTGTGGCTAGACACGCTCTGATGACTGGCGGGCGGCACTGCCATCGGTTGCGGAGGCATCGGAGGATACCCTCCATAACCAAAACCGGGTGGAAACCCTGGTGCCTGTCACATCTAAGCAAATGGAAGCCTCTGGCATATGCGAAAATCTCCTGCAAAGCTAGCGATAGGAAAGCTTGGAATACGAAAATAAATGGAGATAGTGCCGGTGTAAATAACTGCCTGACGTGCATGGTCCACCTCCCAACCCATGCCGTCGAAGTCGTGGTAGCGAATCTCAAAATCCCCCTACACGGGGATCCTTGGTGGCTATAGTATCGAAGGATGCATCAGGAGGAACTGCTCTATCGGATGAGGCCGGGACTGCATCTTCCTAAACAAAGTCTAACACAGAAATAATACAAATACACACAAGCATGTAAACACAGGGAGGTAAGAACAACACACCCATTAAAAAGCGGGAAATATATAAGTAGAATAAGAGTAAGACAATCCACACAGATAATCACATATATTATAAATAGGACCTAACTACCCTCTTCCACTTATCCCATGTCTCTTTATGAGTTTATGCAATTTCTTTACTATTGTCACTATATTCCCCGTTTTCGATAGGAATACGTTGGCGAACCCCCTTTTTCCGTTAGGGTTGCCATCCCCCCTTTCCCATTAAGGACACCTGCCACCCTTTCCCGATAGAGACGGGGTGACATTAGCCTAGTCCACAAGGTATCCCCCTTTCCTGATAGGGACCCTTCTCCCCTTTTCCCTATAAGGACATCTATTCCCCCATTCCCGATAGGGACGGAGTGGATCTAACCTGCTAAGCAAGGTATCCCCTTTTCCTGTTAGGGATCCTCTCCACTTCATATTCCCGTTAAGAATGGAGTGGTCACTAATGTATCATGCTCATGCATCCAACACCTCATCATCATATACCTCACGACATGTTATACACACATTCCCAAGAATATCCCTTTAATCATATTAGATCATATTAAGAATTATACTTAATCCTATTAGCATGCTATGGCAACATATAACACATATCCACACATAAAGCGCATTAAACATGTTACCCTAAGCATGTTACTACCCACTTATGGCATATACAACACAACTTGCAATTAAGCATATTATCAAGCAATCATATTTAATAATAAATAAACTTATGTTGGCTGATGGGTCTACGACGCCTACCCTTAGATGACGCAGGCCGTAACCTCTATCCTTAGGTGTTACTGACATCAACCCCTAGTCAGGCTTAGGTCACCCTATACATGCCAAACAATCATTTCTACTAAACAAAACCCAATGAAAGTGTATTCTTTCTCCCACCTGGAACTCGAAGTAACCGGGATTACTAACATGGTTACAGGTTCGGCCAACACTAACCAACAGGCCAAGGGTCACCAAAAAATTCCACTGAGCGCACCAGAACGACCCATAATTTACCAGAAACATAAAAATGCACTCGGTTTAAAACTAGGGCAAACTGTGGAATTATTAAAACATAAAGAAGCTCACGGTCAGCCCCTGATCAAATGCTCCAAGGTGTCCAACTTACCCAAGTGCAACTTCGGACAAAGTTTCACGGACGATCGATAACCGTACTAGCACCAAAACCCTAAAATACGAAGATCAATTAATTAGGGACTATCAAACTACTAAGGTAATCATGAAATCAAAAGCTAAGAACAGAGAGAACAGAGGTTCTTACCTCTGTCTCATGGTCTAAGGAATCTCCTTCGGGAGTTTCAGCAAAACCCTAGCTCGTTCGGTACCCGTTAGGTCAAACCGGTGTCCAAAACACAGTCTAATTAGGGCCAGAAATTAAAATATAATTGGAGAACTAAACTTGCAAACTGAAATCAGTAACCAACACTAGAGGGGTATAGATTTATCTCGATGAAATGGCGATCAGAGATAAACCCTAGAAAGCCCGAATGGAAACAAACAAGTTGATGCCGTTGGATTAATGAACCGGTGCTTGAGATCACTTGGATTGGATCTCCAAAGCTTGAAATATTCAAAAATGGAGGTTTTCAGGATTTTGTTACTGTTCAGGTCGAGTAAAAATGAAGGGAAAACGAAAGGGATTAATTTGGTGATCAAATGGGCTTAAATAGGTCAAATGGGGTTACTGGGCGCTCAACGTGCGCTCCAGCGCTTAGCACGCGTGTCCCAGATGGCCTGCGCACGTCGCGCGCACTTGCGCACGTCCCACCCGCGTCCGTATGGCTATCTTCACGCTAAAGTCTCCCTTTGCATGGCCGCCACGTGTCCAGATCATCAAACGGTCCAATCAAAACGCGCCAAGTGGAGCAGAAGGATCAGGAGACGCTGGTGTACCGTGGACCAGTGCGCGAGCGTGTGACACGCTTTTGTGCAGTCTTGTCCGTTTTTGCACGATTTCTTCAATTCTGATGTCCGTGTGATCCAAGTCTTAATTACTTGTTCAAAAACTCATGCTCGCTCAAGGATACGAGCCGACAAAACCCTAATCCTGACTCCGGTCGTTCTCAAACTTTGCGAGGCTTCTAAGACTCATACCAAAACCCTATAAAGCATTCTTCTAACCTCATCCAACCTACTAATCCTCAAAACTTACTCTCTAGCAAGCATATGGTTACACAGAAAGTGAATACATAACCGAAAAATATTGTAACACCACAATTTTTGTGAGAAATTGTTTTAGCAATAAAATCCTGAATACTTGAAGGTAAGTCGTAGAGACTGATCACTTCAATGACTTACTGAGAGAATGAGGAACTATATAGATTTATTTTTAATGATTTCTATTTGGTGATAATTCAGATTAATAGACAGCGTATACGTATGATTTTTTAATGTGAATTCGTTGACATATTTTTTTGTAAGTTTTTCGTGTGACCTGGTGACGCATATTTTTGTTGTTAAACAAGTTAGTGAAATTCATCGAGATAAAAATGATAATTAAGAATTAATATTTATTATTAATTCATGGTTCAAATCTCGTGTACAAAATTCTTGCGGAGTTTCATCGCATTTTGAGTCGCCAGGTAATTTTTACCCAAGAGAAAATTCTAACGAATTCCGATTTCGAGGAATTCGAAATGTGACTTGGTGTGATGATGTGTGATTTAATTAGAGTGAGTTTCTGATTTTTTGACAAAGAAATTATACGAGAATAATTTCTTAGTCACATGTTGAATTAATTTTCATGGTAAATTAATTTACGCGATTAATCGGCGAGCGAACTATCAGTAACGCGATAACCCGACGCCTTGATTTTGCGACGCTGAGACTCATTTGACTAATGAGTCAAGGGTTTGACTATAGTTGGTGATGGGATCATGGGCTTAAGGGTTAGGTGTCATTATTTTAGTGGTTTAGAACAAAAAAATCCTACCTAAAGTATGCTTAATTCCTTGAATTAAGGATGAGCAAGTGTACAAAACAAATATCCGCTCCCCCTCTTCTCTTTTTGCCATCAGGCCCCTCCCCTAAAGTACACATTTTATCATTTCATTTTAGGTTAAAATATTGTTTTAGTCATTTGTGTTTATTTTAGGTTTTATTTTGGTCCCTTATGTTTTATTTGTCCCGAATTGGTCCCTTACGTTACAAAAGTTATACCAAAATGGTCCTACCGTTAGTAACACCGTCAAAAAGCTGAGTTGGCAGCTGAGTTGGCACGTCGGGGGACCAAATTAAAACAAAAAAAAACATAAGGGATCAAATTGGCACTAAATTGGTCCAATTTGGTGCCAATTTGGTCCCTTATGTTTTTTTTTGTTTCAATTTTGTCCCCCGACGTGCCAACTCAGCTTTTTGACGGTGTTACTAATGGTAGGACCATTTTGGTATAACTTTTGTAACGTAAGGGACCAATTCGGAACAAATAAAACATAAGGGACCAAAATGAAACCTAAAATAAACATAGGGGACTAAAACAGTATTTTAGCCTCCATTTTACTTGGAAGAAAACTAAGTGTTAGTGTGAGAAAGAAACCAAAGTTTCCACCATTTTTGCTCCTTGAAGCCGTGAGCCCTCTCTCATTAAACACCTCCATTTATTTTGATTTTTTCTCCAAATTAGTGCTAGGATCTTAAGTGTGAGAGTGAGGATTGCGATCAAGTTTTTCCCATACTTTCTTAGGCCAAAACCGTTAGGTTTTGGGTGATTTTGGGTGAGATTTTTCAACTTCTTTGCTTCTAATCTTTTGTAGTTTGTTGATGATGATTTTGATGAGATCAAATGTTAATTTTGCCTCTCCTCAAAACCTCTTTGAAGCCGTGACCCAGAGAGAAATTTTGGGGAAAATTTACTTTGATTTCTTAGTTTAAATGTTGTTGTTTTGCTGTTGTTTGTGTTGTTGTTTTGTTGATGATTTTGGTGATAATCAAAGAAGAGAAAAATGAAATTTTCTCCTCCTTGGGTAGTCTTTGAGGCCATGACCCTTAACTAAGGAAAATTTTGATGCAATTTTAATCTTTGATTCTACTATGTTTTGAAGATTTAACACAATGAAAAACCTAAACCTTAAAGAAATTTTGTATTTCTTAACGAGGCGGGGTCTTAAGAAATTTTGAAACAAAATCTTCAGTATTGATATTGCGTTTGTTGTTAAAAATGTTTGAAGATGAGAAAAATTTGGGGTTGATGTTTTAGTGTTGAAGCCGTGGGGGTTATTGAAGTTTTAGTGTTGATTTTCAAACTTTATTTGATTTAAATGTTAATAGTTTGATAACTAGGTATTTTGCAAGTTAGATTCAAGAGTTTGTTAGAGAAAGAATGATTTTGGGTAATTAAAGTTTAAAAGATTTTTAGAGTTAAAGTTGTAAAGATTTCTAAAAAGGTTTTTAAGAAGTATTAGTTTAGATCTCAGTGTTTGAAAACAAAGAAGTGGTTTTCGTGATTTAGAAATTATGATTTCAAGATTTAAAGATTTTTAGTGATTTGTTGATTAGTGGTTCGACGGGCGGTTCGGTCCCCACGACAGTCGGAGGAGCTCTGCCGGGTGGAAGTGGCGACATCGAAACTTCTTCCACCATTACGGGAAGTAGAACTGGAATGCCTAAGTCAGGCAGCAGTTCCGGTGTGACTGAAGCTAGCTGTCCATCAATCGGAGGCGACAGAGGATGAGATTCCGGGTTGTGCCTTGTTGAGCGGCGAACTGGTTGCGATTGGCCAGCCATCGTGTGAGTGGATAGACTTGTTTAGTGCAGATTAAACAAATCTCCCTCTGTGGTTGCCAATGTTCTGTGTAAGAAATTGACTCTGGCGGGAGTTGCTGAAATCACTGGGAGTTGGTTAAGTTGACGATGGAGAGCGGAGGTGGGTACCTACAAATGCACTCCGACGATCAAGTCAGTTACTCTCTCAGATGAGGTAATCGTGATGTAATGAATCGTACCTTTTTTACTGTGGGTCCCCTTTTTATATAACTGATTTAGAGCTCGGGGTACGTGGAAGGAAATGGAGCCACGATGTCATACGTGGCGAATCATGGTTTGTTGATCTGATCGATGGGTCCAGTTCGGTGGCATGAAGACTACGCGAATTAGGACCTGTTGATGAGATAAAAGACATAGATCGGATAACCTTCATCAGCTATGATCTGAAAGTAGAATTGGGCCATTTTGAGGATATGGTTCTTGACAGAGTGGGCCTGGGCTCAGTCCGGGACAAAACCTAAGGGAATTTTTATGTAAAATCAATGAGACACTTAAATGTGGATTTTTCTAAAAACCCTCAATTAGTAAAGGATTAACCACTTGTTTTAAAGAAAATAAAATAAGTGATAGAAATCAGCAAAAGAAATTTTCTTTTGAACTATTAGTTAATTTTTCGATATCGTTCTGAAAATGTTTTGAACTATTAGGAGCCTTTACAAAACAGAAATGAATTCTTAGGAATATTGAGTGAAGTGAAGTTAAGTGAACATGGGGTTCTAACTAAGGGAGTTTAAAACATAAATCAAATTAAGTCTCGGACACTTCGTACGAGTGATCCTGTTGCGGTGAACAAGATGGTGTTATGTTTTATGCATACCTCGATGCTTGGCTTAGGAATCCAATTGATTGGGAATAATGTCCAGTAATCTGGGTCGAACGTTGAGCTGATATTAGGATCGGGGAATCCAAATGATGTGACCCATGTCGTAAAATGGGATCTAGGAATCCAATAGATGTGGACCAGTATCTTTAGTGAGTTTGGGTTCGAGATCATGTTTGTGACGTTCAGGTGGAAGGAAAGCTTTGAGGTCAGGGCATGTAACACCCTAATTTTTGACGTTTAGTTAATTGTTAATTGTCTGTTTTCTGTTGTATTTAATATGACTTTTCTGTTAATGATTTTCTATTGATAATTTTATTGTTTGAATTAAATCTAGATGATAAGAAAAATTGAATTCGTAATCGTTACTAATTTACAGTTTTTACTATGCCATAGGAATTCTGTCGTAAACTGCCGTAATTGGACTATTGGGTGAGTTTTTAACTGAAACATGCCCAAACCTGATCCAAATTTTTCAAAATTTGAGATTTAAGCATTTTCCAATATTTATGATTTATTAGAATTTTTTGGGAATTTTTGGGCGACAGAAAATATTTAGAGTATTTTTCATGCCTAAAAACAACGTAATTACAACGTTTAGGCTCGTAATTTGAGAAAACAAAATACAGGGGAGCATTTCTAATGTCATGAGGGACATTTCAACTGAATAATAAATTTTAGTTGTGGGCTGGTGAAATAGAAATTTTTTTAGAGCAACGGGTGTAAAAACCTAATATACGTGAAACACCGCACACCCGATCGATCAATAATGCGTCGAAGCGAAATCCTATGATTTGATGGATGAATGGCATCCACACATGGACCAATGAGGGCCAAGCCATGTGCTTGGGACCCACCATTGGCAAGTGTAGGCTTGTGATTGGCTTTGCAGTAAAGGTAGGTAGTTATGTTAGTTAGTTTCTAACTATGGTTGAAACCTAACTAAATGAAGAAATTTTCTTCCCTTCCTATCCTCTCCCTAAACCGTGACCCCCTTCATTATTAGGCAACCATCTTCTTCCCTCCTTTCTTCTTCTTCCTTCTTGTGCAACCATCACCATCATTATTGGTAAGTTTTCTCACTCATTTTTCCTTTCTCTTTGCTGCCATGGTTGAGATCTCCATGGAGTTAGTGTTGTTTTCTTTGAGAAATTACTTAGTTCTTGATGAATTTAAAAACTGAGTTTGGTGAATTTAAAAACTGAGAAATCCTAAGATCTTGAAGAGGCTGAAGCCTTAGTGGTTGTTTAAGGGTCCATTTTGCTTGATTTAGTTGTTTGGAAGAGATATCGTGGAAGGTTTTAGCTAACTATGCTTAGATCTAGTCATATACATGCTTAAGCAAGGATTTGTGAAATTAAATTTGTTTGGTTTTACCCTTTGAAAATCATGGCACTTAGACATGATTTGAGTGAGTTCTTGACTTGTTTAGTGTATCAAAGTGGTAAAGATGTTGATTTAGGGTAAAAGATTTTAGATCTAACAAAGTTTGCATCATTTAGAAGTTAATGGTTCAAAACTTTGAAAGGTGTTCAAAACCGTGGCCTTTGTGGAATTTTTGGAAAGTGATATTGAGTTGTTTTGATGCTTAAAAGAGTTGTAAAAAGTGGTTAACAATTGGATCTAACAAAACCTTTCAAAGAAATGTGATTTTGGGAAAAAGATGTGAAGTTTGTATTAAGATTGGTTTTAAAACTATAAGGAAATTGTTTCCAAAGTTTTATGTAACATCCTAAATTTTATTTAATTTAGTAATTTAAAGCAAATTTGAATCTCAGGGGTAAAATAGTAATTTTACCCAGGATTTAGGAAATGGGCCTAATTAGTTTTGTGTAATTATGATTGATTAAATTTCTTAAAGTTGATTAAGGACCAAAAGGTCAATTAAGGGTTTTAAATAGGATTTGTGAGTTAATTTCTAAACAAATCTTACCCTTGTTCCACCATACACCACTTCCCACTTAATCTCACCTTAGCACCTCTCCCTCACCCTTTTACTCCCTCCATCATGGGTTTGTTACAAAAAAGAGAAAAGGGAAACAACAAAGAAAGGAGAGAAGAAAATAGAAAAGAAGGAAGAGGAAGAAAATGGGGAAGCTCGCCGGAGAAGAAGGAAGGAACCGTAACCTCCATGGTTTCGGCGTGGTCGCGGTGGTGCGAACGAAAGAGGGTGGCCAAGAGAGAGAGGAGCGAGAGACAGAAGGAGAGGGAAAGATTGAGAGAGAGATCGTGAAAGAGGAGGAAGAAGGGAAGGAAGGAGGAGAGACCACAAAGGCCGGGACGTGCGACGATGCGGAACCGCGTCGGAGGAGTAAAGAAGAAGCAGAACACGACCGAGAGGAAGAGAAACGGAGATGGAGAACGAAGAAGAAAGTAGAGAGATCGAGTAGACAGAGAGACAGATCAAAATAGAGGGCTTGCATGTGGGATTCACTTGATGAATAAGGAGAAACTGATCTTGATGGCCTCCTTGTTGTAGAAATTGGCCATTTGCTTGATTTTCAACATAGAATCTAGTTGTGACTTATGTTTTTGTATTTTTGATATAAAATGAATGAAAAATGGATAGAGAATGAATGGAATTTCGTGGCTTTTGTGGTGGAGAATTAAGGGGACAGATTGTGAAAACACAAAATAGAACAAGAAATAAACAAGGTCTCAAGGATCTGTTTATGAGTAATTGAAGAAGATGGATGATTGGGAGGCAGGGGCGCCACCTTAGTCTAATCCAAGACAAGGATAAGCCTATGAATGTGAGGATCACCACAAGAAGAGAGTTTCTTGATAAGATCGATAAACTGGTCCAATCCAGAACCAAAGAGTATGAACTCAATATTTTTGCTAAATCTTTGTTGTCCTTATTGAAATTTCGCCCCCTATATATAATGAGGGTCTTGTTGTTACAAAGAGTCAAAGAGACAAAAATCCTTACAAGGAATCCTAGGCTAACATAACTAGCATAACTAAAGGCAATTACAAACAACATAATTGTGGCTGTTCCATAGCCTAAGTGGCGCAATTGAAATGAAGGAGACAGCTTCACATTCTGTTTGATTGCTCTTCATGACCAAGGAAGGTTTCACAACCACACATTAATTACAATTAAATGGGTGGCTGCGCTTTAATGTGCCGTTGGAGCCTTCATTTCTTTGTCTTGTGTAACTCCTTTTTGCCTTGATTGCTTTGAATTCCTTTGTCTTTCTTTGCCAAAGAACATTATAGACTCATAAAACTACACAAAGAGCTGTTGAGAGGTGTGGGACCCCTTGCTCCTTGCGTCACACAGCCACTTGAAGTGGATTAAACACACCAAAAAAATTAAATAACTTAGTGCCTTGGTCCCAAATAAATCAATTGGTCACTTGCACTTTTATTCAATTAAAAGAAATTAACTTGGCTGCCTTCTTTTATGCAAGTTGCGCCTCCTCCATGGCTTGTATGACAAGCATGGTTTTTGGTGCAATTACATCTTTGCCTCTGTTTGCAATTGTCTTAGTCATGAATTGGACTAAGCTTTCTTGGACCCTCCTTGACATTGCCCTAGTCATTGGTCCTCCTAAGCTTTGAATGGCCTCTTGGTGCTCCATGTCCTCATCAGATCTCAGAATCACTGAAGATTGAAGAAGAAGAAGTAGATGAAGAATTGGTTAAGGCTTCAATGGAAGGAAAACCCTAGGATTTGGGGGTTTTCAGCCTAAAGTAGATGAAGAATTGGTTAATGTTCTAATTCTTGCATTTAAATTATTATTGAATGGATTATTATGAAATTATAGTGGGTTCGACTGAAATAGGGTTGGATGGCTGTCCCCAACCCCCCACAATTATTGTGTGATGTTTGTCATTGTGAGTTCCATTGAGCTCCAAATGGAATATGTTTGATTGAGTTTATTCAAATCTATGAAATATGTAAGAATCAGTTTTGAGGTGGTTTAGCGTTCGAGCTAGCATAAATTGGGAGTTGCTATGATTCCCTTGAGTTAATGGAGGGCTTTATGCCCCTTTACATGAGTTTTGGGTTATAAGATACTTGAGCTTGAATTTGCATGCACTAAAAGATATATATTCATGTGGGGTAGTTATTATTTTGATAAGTGTCTTGATTCCCCATTTATTTGTTTAGGATCATTTTTTGATTTGGATTTGGGGTCGGATTTGTGACACCCTCTACCCCGCATGTTATTATTAAAGAAATAAATTAAAATAAATATAACTGCTGAAAAATATGGTCCAATAAAATTTTCATAAATAAAGGTAGAGTCATCACGCTCTTACAAACTTGCAGAAATAATCAAACAACAATTACGAATAAAAATTCAAATAATAAAATCACCCCGATGTCACAACGTCTCAGAGCTGACCCTAAGCATTTACATCGGGAATAACAACAACGACACAACAAAAACAACAGAAATCCTAACTACGGTGATTGCGTCCACGGATCACTCATCAGCCACGTCGTCATCCTCACCTGCAATCTCATCGTCTAAACATACACAATGGTGTATGAGTAGCCACAAGCAAAAGGGGTTAGACATCATATACAATCATAGCACAAAACGGCAAAGGACATAGCTTAAACAATGCGCATACAACACGTTAACCTAATCAACATATAACATGAATGCTTGACTTAACGAGTACTTATGCAATCCTAGACAATGTCTACTTCACCGAACATGTGGATCCAAACTAACTCAGATGAGCGAGTGAGAAAACATCATCACTCTTGAGTACGAACAGTGTCTAGTCAGGGTAACCGGTATATTTATTGGTCACGCCCCAGCTGTGGTAGCTATTCACCGCCTTTATATAAGACGCTCCTACCCGATTGACCCTCAAGGCTGGGTATCTTGCCAATCATGGCCGATACTATATCGCATCATCGTTGCTCACCCCCAATAACGTTAACTTAACAAGACACATATGATGCATGAACACAAACCAAACGAGTGTCTAACGACAACAACATCAACAACAACTTAACAACTCACCAACCATCTCATCAAGCGGTCGACTACAACAACGTTAAACAAGGTACTACTCGTCAGTAAACTGACAAGTTTCCCCCAATCTTGGAACAAGTCCAAGTTATCAACCTACCTCACAACACTAAGTCTAAGCTAGCCTAATTTAATTTCCAAGTCTTAACACAAGTGTTTCAACTTACTTAATTTGACTGGACATACCGTACTACTCCCCTAAAATTATAGGACATTATTCAAAAGAGTTTGGGTCAATACTTATTATATCTTGAATTTACAATTTCAATTAGTGAGACTTTACTAAAACAATTCCAGACTTAATCATTTTTCTGCACAACTTTTTCTGCACAACTATTGCTAAAATACTCACAACACCAAATCTTACTTCTAAAGCATTTAGACCATTAACACCACAATATTACCATCATATCCTAGTCCTAAGACTTGCTTATACCATAACTTGAACGCTAAAAACATCATTATACCTTAGTTAACTCCTAACAATTACACCCATCATCCATACTTTATCCTTTCACATAACCATGATATAGCACCTAGAGAATCTAAGTGTAACAAACCACACCCTATGGTAATCTAGCTCTCACTCAACACAACAAATTCAGAACATCGTATAGCAACAAGTAATCTCATCTCAACACATTTACCTCATACACACATTTATCAACAACAAGCCAAGACAACCAATTCATCATATAATCTATACATGACATATCATCATAACATATCAACTCAAACAACACCTTATAAGACAATTTCAATTAACATAAACATCACGACAGAATTTAATATCAAGCTTTCCCATCCCAATGGCAATGATACTTATTTTGCACAACCGCGCCAAGTCTAGGGACGATGGGACGTCACTATTGCCTAGTTATATCCATAAGCCCACTAATCTTGTATCCATATACCCCCTTACCTCAATAAAGAAGTTCGAAGTATTGCTAGGCGAAGAAAATTGCCTACAACGACAATTTGGACACCAACCGAGCACAGTGTAAAATTTACGGAAGAGCGAAACGCAACTGGAAAAAATAAGAATTAGTATAATATATTTTTTTCAGAATTTTTAAGACTGAAATGAAATTAAAAGGAAGTAAAAAGAGTGACTGGAGAATGCCATACAGAGACAAAGGGGTTCCAAAAGGGTTCGGCGTCAACTTCACCGAATCGAGCAAAGGAGTAGTGTTTTCTGAAGGTTTCAACGCGAGGAATCCGAAAATGAAGTCCGTTTTTCCAACCGAAAAATGTGGTGGCTGAAAAAACAAAATTACAGTTTGCTCCGCAAAATAAACGCGACGAACGGAACCGCGATTGAACGAACAGAGGCCAGAAATGAATTCTATGGTTGGTTTCTAGTGGGAAGATGAAATTTGGTATTTTTCTGCGGTCCAGAGTGAGAGGACAAGAATAGAGAATTTCAAAGTGAGGGTTTCTTTGACACTGCGCGGACGATTTCTCTTTGGAAGGAGATGGTGAACAGTTATGCAAAATAGAAAAAGGGATGTGGGTGCTCGGCCAAAACGTGGGCCTTTTCTTTCCATTTTTTTTAAAAGAAGGAGCATCAGCACGTTGTTGTGCATATACATATATACATTTAATATTAACAAAAATAACATATCATTTCTATACTACTCCTAGAATAAATTATTGTTATAAAATATTCACAATAAGTTCAAGACCAATATTTAATAAAATAAGGTAAAATAATATAATTAAAATATACTAATTATTAAGGCAAACACACACAAGTTGTCACAAAATTACCACATAAGCACACAATTAAAGAAGTTCGAAGTATTGCTAGGCGAAGAAAATTGCCTACAACGACTATTTGGACACCAACCGAGCACAGGGTAAAATTTACGGAAGAGCGAAACGCGGCTGGAAAAAATAATAATTAGTGTAATATATTTTTTTCAGAATTTTTAAGACTGAAATGAAATTAAAAGGAAGTAAAAAGAGTGACCGGAGAACGCCATACCGAGACAAAGGGGTTACAAAAGGGCCCGACGTCAACTTCACCGAATCGAGCAAAAGAGTAGTGTTTTCTGAAGGTTTCGACGCGAGGAATCTGAAAATGATGTCCGTTTTTCCAACCGAAAAATGTGGTGGCCGAAAAAACGAAATTACAGTTCGCCCCGCAAAATAAACGCGACGAATGGAACCGCGGTTGAATGAATGGAGGCCGGAAACGAATTCTATGGTTGATTTCGAATGGGAAGATGAAATTTGGTATTTTTCTGTGGTCTAGAGTGAGAGAACAAGAACAGAGAATTTCAAAGTGAGGGTTTCTTTGACACTGCGCCGACGATTTCTCTCTTGAAGGAGATGGTGAACAGTTATGCAAAATAGAAAAAGAGACGTGGGTGCTTGGCCAAAACGTGGGCCTTTTCTTTCCATTTTTTTTAAAAGAAGGAGCATCAGCACGTTGCTGTGCATATACATATATACATTTAATATTCACAAAAATAACATATCATTTCTATACTACTCCTAGAATAAATTATTGTTATAAAATATTCACAATAAGTTCAAGACCAATATTTAATAAAATAAGGTAAAATAATATAATTAAAATATACTAATTATTAAGGCAAACACACATAAGTTGTCACAAAATTACCACATAAGCACACAATTTATAGATCCTAAGAATTCAAATTTTGAGGGTGTTACAATTCCACCCCCCTTAAAAAGAAATTCCGTCCTCGGAATTCCGCTGGGTGCTATTAAACAATATGGATCTTGTCCCTAAAACATCATGCAACCTTCTTCATTATTGCTACATATATATTTCACACAATTCTTCCTTAAGAGGGTCAACTAAGGTCACTAGCTGGAGAACTTAGTCCTTTTAAAGGTCTAGAATTTCAAAATTCTAACTTAAATGTCTGGTGTACTAACCAATCATGCTCAAGTGACTTTCGTGGCTCTTTCTAGGATTAACTCCTTAAACTTAAACTAAGGAATACTAAAACATTACTATCTTAAGGCTTCAAAACGGCAAACGGCAACAACCACAACCAATCAACAAGGCTAACATCTAAATCCTTAAAAACCACTTCATAATTTAAGATTCAGTTCTTAAGTTAAGAATTAGGTTCCTCCTACTCAAACAAAACAATCTTCCTAATCATGACAATTGAAATAAGCAAGGATTCTTTCTTAGACATTAATCACTACGTCTGATCTTTCTTATAACATGCTACAACTCAAAAGTACTCTTTCATTCTATTCTCATGTGTCTATACTGTAGGACACTTAGTTCCATATCACTAAGCATTCTATATCAGGTTCCATAAAGGCAATGTTTTCTCAACCTTCAAAACCAAAAGCTATGAGTTCCAATTCTTACCACGCATCTTAACTTAAAGGTGTTGATTATCGATTTTTATTTCGCACAACCACGTTCTTTAAACCTTAATACAACACACCGTACAAGGTCTACTAAGGTTAGGTGGAACTAAAACGAGATTGAGGTTAACTATCTAATGGTGAAATCATGCAAAGCTAGACATACAACCCTTATAAAACCAAATTATAATTAAAGCTATATATATATATATATAGCAACATATCATAAACAACAATTCAACAATCAACATTCACTTGAACATAATATACAAAAGTTAACGACCAAAGTACGATAGACTAAAGCGTCAAGTAAAATAAATAAACATATGTAACATCTTTAATCGAAATTTTTTTTTCTTGAAAGAAATAAAACGTTTGTATACTGTATTTAATAGAGAACCAAATGAAGCACACAGTATAGAAAGATCAATTAACCGTATGTCAATGAATATAACAAAATAATTTTTTTTTATATCATATCATAAATAATTCAGCAATCAAGACTTAGTTAAGCATAATGCACACACAAAATTAATGGCTAAAGTATGTTAGACTAAAACGTTAAAATAAAATGAATAAACAATTATTCATCATTTTAAATCCATTTATTCCGTAAAAAAAATAGAAACCTATTTATCTTAAAAGAAATAACATGTTTGTATGCAATATTTCATAGTCATTAAAATTAAGCACACAATATAGCAAAAGTAATTTATCGCAAATTAAGGCATGACTAACTACAAGTATTTATCTTAAGGTATCCTACTAGAGTTCAATAAACCAGACACTTGCTTCACGCAAAACCTTTATTATTTCTACTGCTCAACTTACTCTAGGAAAAACATTCTATAGGGTGCTACCCAATGATAGACTCGGTTTCTGTTAAAACATCTGAAATCGGTTTTGTGGTCTTATCAGAAGGCAAAACAATATATTTCCCAAAGATTAACTAATGTCCCACACTAAATTCTACTTCTATCCTCACTGTAAGCTTGGTCTCTACGCCTAGGGAAAATTACTTTCCACCTTTAGAATCTACGGTTTCAAAGCCTTATGCCTATCCGAGGCCCCTAAGAATTTAACTGCAATGTAGATAATCGGTGCTCATAACTAATTCTAGTAGCTAAGGTAATTCAAACAACTAATGCTATCCACCTAACCGATTACCATTGTTTTTCTCACCGGCGGTAAGTGATTGGGCTGTAGTTCCTCCTACTCGTTCAGCCAGGTAATCCAAGCAAAAATAACCATGTGCGACAATCACCTATTCTTCTATAAGGTTCTTTGATAGGGTTTAAGCTTAAAGATGTCGACGCCACATGATTACCCACAAGCTCTATTAAAGATCCTTCCTATAGCATAGCCACGATTCTGCTGCGCTACTCTGATAACATATTTCCCAGCTAACGATACTGTAAATCTAAAATAAGGTCAGCTTATCCTCTCTAGTTAAGCTACTAGCCCATTGTACTTGCTAGAATTCCTCTAAGGTAATGGCTAAAAGTCTTACACCATAAGTGCAACAACTAAGGGTTAACCTGCATCTCTCAATTCTGGGTTGATCCTTCTCAATTCACTAAGCGTAATTTTGAACAAGATACTAAGAAATTAACAACTTAGGAAATTGCTAACCCAAGATTCACAGCTAATGGTTCAGGTACCTACTATCTTAGCTCTACCTATCATATACTCTAGTGAACATAGCCCACTCAGAATTGTTCGTGTACTAGAACAACCAAAATTAAACAAGTAATTCATGCAGCTCTACTCAGAGTTCACACACTAAGACACAATAGACCACACACAAAGCCCGGTTAGAACCGAACTAGGCTCTTTAATTATTTCTTTAATAATTAAAGAAATAAATTAAAATAAATATAACTGCTGAAAAATATGGTCCAATAAAATTTTCATAAATAAAGGTAGAGTCATCACGCTCTTACAAACTTGTGTAAATAATCAAACAACAATTACGAATAAAAATTCAAATAATAAAATCACCCCGATGTCACAACGTCTCAGAGCTGACCCTAAGCATTTACATTGGGAATAACAACAACGACACAACAAAAACAACAAATATCCTAACTACGGTGACCGCGTCCACGGATCACTCATCAGCCACGTCGTCATCCCCACCTGCAATCTCATCGTCTAAACATACACAATGGTGTATGAGTAGCGACAACAAAAAGGGGTTAGACATCATATACAATCATAGCACAAAATGGCAAAGGACATAGCTTAAGCAATGCGCATACAACACGTTAACTTAATCAACATATAACATGAATGCTTGACTCAACGAGTACTTATGCAATCCTAGACAACGTCTACTTTACGGAACATGTGGATCCAAACCATCTCAGATGAGCGAGTGAGAAAACATCATCACTCTTGAGTACGAACAGTGTCTAGTCAGGGTAACTTATATATTTATCGGTCACGCCCCAGCTGTGGTAGCTATCCACCGCCTTTATATAAGATGCTCCTACCCGATTGACCCTCAAGACTGGGTATCTTGCCCATCATGGCCGATACTATATCGCATCATCATTGCTCACCCCCAATAACGTTAACTTAACTAGAGACATATGATGCATGAACACAAACCAAACGAGTGTCTAACAACAACAACAACAACTAAACAACTCACCAACCATCTCATCAAGCGGTCGGCTACAACCTATCAACTCACCGACCATCTCATCAAGCGGCTGACTACAACAACGTTAACAAGGTACTACTCATCAGTAAACTGACAAGTTTCCCCCAATCTTGGAACAAGTCCAAGTTATCAACCTACCTCACAACACTAAGTCTAAGCTAGCTTAATTTAATTTCCAACTCTTAACTCAAGTGTTTCAACTTACTTAATTTGACTGGACATACCGTACTACTCCCCTAAAATTATAGGACATTATTCAAAAGAGTTTGGGTCAATACTTATTATATCTTGAATTTACAATTTCAATTAGTGAGACTTTGCTAGAACAATTCCAGACTTAATCATTTTTCTGCACAACTATTGCTAAAATACTCATAACACCAAATCTTACTTCTAAAGCATTTAAACCATCAACACCACAATATCACCATCATATCCTAGTCCTAAGACTTGCTTGTACCATAACTTGAACGCTAAAAACATCATTATACCTTAGTTAACTCCTAACAATTACACCCATCATCCATACTTTATCCTTTCACATAACCATGATATAGCACCTAGAGAATCTAAGTGTAACAAACCATACCCTATGGTAATCTAGCTCTCACTTAACACAACAAATTCAGAACATCATATAGCAACAAGTAATCTCATCTCAACACATTTACCTCATACACACATTTATCAACAACATGCCAAGACAACCAATTCATCATATAATCTATACATGACATATCATCATAACATATCAACTCAAACAACACCTTATAAGACAATTTCAATTAACATAAACATCATGACAGAATTTAATATCAAGCTTTCCCATCACAATGGCAATGGTACTTATTTTGCACAACTGCGCCAAGTCTAGGGACCATGGGACGTCCCTATTGCCTAATTATATCCATAAGCCCACTAATCTTGTATCCATCTACTCCCTTACCTCAATAAAGAAGTTTGAAGTATTGCAAGGCGAAGAAAATTGCCTACAATGACTATTTGGACACCAACCGAGCACAGGGTAAAATTTACGGAAGAGCGAAACGCGGCTGGAAAAAATAATAATTAGTGTAATATATTTTTTTCAGAATTTTTAAGACTGAAATGAAATTAAAAGGAAGTAAAAAGAGTGACCGGAGAACGCCATACCGAGACAAAGGGGTTACAAAAGGGCCCGACGTCAACTTCACCGAATCGAGCAAAAGAGTAGTGTTTTCTGAAGGTTTCGACGCGAGGAATCTGAAAATGATGTCCGTTTTTCCAACCGAAAAATGTGGTGGCCGAAAAAACGAAATTACAGTTCGCCCCGCAAAATAAACGCGACGAATGGAACCGCGGTTGAATGAATGGAGGCCGGAAACGAATTCTATGGTTGATTTCGAATGGGAAGATGAAATTTGGTATTTTTCTGTGGTCTAGAGTGAGAGAACAAGAACAGAGAATTTCAAAGTGAGGGTTTCTTTGACACTGCGCCGACGATTTCTCTCTTGAAGGAGATGGTGAACAGTTATGCAAAATAGAAAAAGAGACGTGGGTGCTTGGCCAAAACGTGGGCCTTTTCTTTCCATTTTTTTTAAAAGAAGGAGCATCAGCACGTTGCTGTGCATATACATATATACATTTAATATTCACAAAAATAACATATCATTTCTATACTACTCCTAGAATAAATTATTGTTATAAAATATTCACAATAAGTTCAAGACCAATATTTAATAAAATAAGGTAAAATAATATAATTAAAATATACTAATTATTAAGGCAAACACACATAAGTTGTCACAAAATTACCACATAAGCTCACAATTTATAGATCCTAAGAATTCAAATTTTGAGGGTGTTACAGGATTGAATGGTAATGAAACTTAGAATTTAAAAAGGAAACCAGAAAATTCTGCTGTACAGGCCAGCACGGTCGTGCCCTATGGTACGGTCTGGCCGTGCTTGGTTCTGCTTGAGGCTAAATTGAGGGAAAATGGGGGGACACGGTCGTGCTCTATAGCACGCCCTGGCTGTGCCTCCCTACAGTCTCATGTGAATTTTATATGTTTTTTTGTTAATGGCTTATGTTTTGGGTTCTCAATGAAAGGGGTTTTAACCCTATAAGGAAAGCAAGGCTAAATTAATAGACTTGTTTTAATATTCATGCCTTTGATGTTTTAATTCTATGTTTTAGCATAGTTGTTCAATGGTTGTGACTTATTGCTTAGAGGGTTTTACCTCTCGTTATTGGTTAATGAGAACTAAGATGAATTCCCTTATTGATTATGGATTTTGATTGTGTGACATGATTGTTTGACGTGATTGTTTGACATGGCATATGCATCGATGTTTGTCTGTCCGGATGATGATTCGGATAGTAGGCCCGTCGGTTATGAATCCTTGCAAGTGTTTACCGGCGGGGACCCCCTTGTTAAATAAGGTTAAAAGTTGGGTGAATATATTCAGCTCATATGCAATTGCGGAGGACCAAGGGGGTACATCAGAGGAACTCATTTTGCATGATGTAGCATTGTTAATAATGCTTACATTGAGGAACCCATTATGCATAACGTTGTATTATTAATACTGCAACATTGAGGAATTGATGTGAATTGTACATTTTGAATTATGCATAAGGCTTGAGGATTTATTAAGAATTATGTTACCTTGTAAGTGATTGCTCTTGAAGTGAGTTTGTGTTTCAATATTGATGCGTGATTGAATGATTGAAGGTAGTGAGTAGGAGCTGATTAATGTATTTTGAATAAATATACTTATGCTTAATGGGAGGAGTTTTCCATACGCAGCACACCACGTATGGCTGGAAACAACGGTAAATTTTTTTATGATTTTAAGTCTATGTTACAGAGTTTTATAAACTCACATTTTGGGGCGTTGTTTTATGGTGCCAACTTATTGGAGAGGTTCAGAACAAGAGTTGTGCTCGGTCTTGCTTTTCCGCGAGATCTCGAGTCACCGGATCACGAGTCAGGGTCTAAAATACTAGGTTGTGTCCCTGTAATGTTAGGAAATAATTAATAGATTGTATTTATTTTATCTTATTGTCATTGTTATAAAGGGTTGTATTTATTAAGGTTAATTCCTTTTTTTTTTGAAACTCTGATTTATGTTTATTAATTCTAGTAGTATTAAAATGTAATTTGAACCAAGGACTATTAGTAGCATATTTTTGTATGAAGCCCTATGCGGTCAAAGATTTGATTTAGTCAAAGTTCAGTATCTTAAAAAGGATTCTTTCTTCATATTATTCTTCTGAAATGCGAAAAAATTTCCACATCTGATTTATTTAAATCCACGTTAGATTAGTTAGTAATTCCCTAATTAGAGTTAGGGCGTTACATTATGGTATCTGAGCAGTTCGACCCTCTCGAACTGTGAGTCAAGTGTGTCTAGAAGTGATCCGGTTTAGGAAAGTGTCAATTGTGTTTGTAAATATGAGTTTTCTAAGTTCTTTTTATGAATTATTGAGGTAGGCCACCTCAAGGATTCATCTAAGGAATGAGGAGGATGAAGATTTGCCGTGAATATTAGAGGTATGTACTCATTTCGCGAGACATCCTCATATATGTATCTACTCCTAAGTACAAATTCAGACTCTGTAATGGTCGTTCAGTAGTAGTTCAGGTCGTGAAGGATTTAAGCCACTTTGGCCTGTCTAAGTCCACGAAATGCATACCTGGCCGCAGTTGAGCTTAGTGGCCATGTTAAACTCTGCTACTTTTGGAAGTTCATTACAAGAGTTTGGTATGACGAATTAGATGATTGAAGTAGTCACGAGACAACGAAAGTTATTATGGAATACTCTTGGGGAAACCGGGACCTTTGAGAAAGATAAGATGTTTTGATATCCAATAAATACTCATTTATATGATATAAAAGTGTTGGAATTTCTTTTATATGATATAAAAGTGTAATTTTTGAAAACACAAAGTTTGAAAGTTAGAAAGTTATTGCGAAAGTTATGATTTAATAAACGTGAACAAATTTCTTTCATTTCGATGTTTCATTGATTGTTTTAAATTTCTTGCATGAGTTGATTTTAGGCTTGCATGACTGAGGAACTCATGTGTTGTGTTAGAATTGGAATTGAATGAATAGGCTCATATGTAAATATTTTCTATCATGTTTTGATGTTTGACATGTCGGCTCCTTTTGGGTGGAAAAGGGTTGGCTGTTGACCCCCACACCGATATATGTCTTAAATTTTCTTCATTGTTCTCTCCACGGAGGGGATTTTAAAGTGATGTATGTTTTGGGAATACACGTGAGTGAATACTTTAGTGTTACATACCTATATTCGAGAGCCAACTTAAGGGTTATGATCATGAATTGGTCACTACGATACCTCGTGTATGAATGTTTAGTAAAATGACAGATTTGAACAATTCCATGTTTGCTTAGATTCTATAAGCCTGATCGGTTTGGATGAGTGATACTTCTGAAGCAGGAAATGTGAAGGTCACTTTCGATAATAGTGAACTTAAGTCTTATGATAAATTGACGTAGTTGCCCTAGAAGGTACAATCATGTGTTGTTTGAATTATTGTGGTCTAGCACTTCGTGTCAATTCTTTCGTCGTGATCACTTAATTCAATAGCAATTAAAATGATAAGTAAGGATTCTTAGCGGTGCAGTTTTGACCAATTTAGGATGGGCATTCATAATCGATTAGGTTTCCAACACTTGTTGATTAATCAGGTTTGTTTAACTTAACCATTATGGATGGATCCTAGATTGATTGGGAACCTCAAAGCCTTATAAAAGAACCAATATGATGAGGACATAAAGAGCAAGGATGATCAAGTTCTACAAGGGCCGGGAGGTCCTATGACAAGGGCACGTGCTAAAAGAGCTAAGGAGGCCTTGAACCTTTTGGTGATCCAAATGTTTAAGGAGAGCCCAATACTTGAAGACTTAGAGCCCAAATTGGTCTATTGCATAGATGGGCCAATGGATGGCGCATGACCCAATGTCATGCATTATTTTAAGTTGTTTTGGTGTGTTTAAAATTGAATAAATTGTTGGGCTGAACTATCTAATTTGCGCTAAAGCCCAACAAACAGTTTGTTTGGTTTCTTGCATTTTTGTCATTTGGAGTGTGTTTTTTTCTATGGCCTTTTAATTGAGGAAAACAAATAATTCAGCTACACTAAAGCTGAATGAAGGCGCCATCAAGAGGGGGAAAGAAACTAATGAAGATTCATGAATGCACAAGACAAAGAATTGAAGAGCATCAATGCATTGTTTCACCTTTAATGCTTGGAGTTTACACTTTGAAGCATCAGAATTGAAGGAGTAGTTCATTGCATTGTCTCACCTTTAAATATTTGGCAGTTACACTTTGAAGACACATTGAAGCCAAATTTTAAAGCTTTGTCTAAAGGAATTTCCAGCAGCTATGATCCTTCCTTCTTGCTCCTAAATCACGCCTAAGTTCACCAATTGGGCTGATTCCTTTGTGTTTAATTCTTGCTCAATTAAGTGCTAGTTGGTTACACCTTGTTCTATACATTTAATTACCAATTAGTGGGCTGTTTTAGGAAGTGAAAGGGCAGCTGAATTTCCTTGTAATATTCCCTTTATATTTGCGCCATTCTCAATGAAAGGGATCATAATTTTTGCTTTGAAAAAAACTAGTGTTAAACACTTGTGAGAGCTATGCACTCTTGGGTTCTGGATTGAGCCAAATTGAACTTATCAAGAAGTAACCTTATTGTGGCGTTCTTCGACTTGCTTATCAATTCCATAGGGAATTGTGGTGCTTCCATTCCTTTCCTCTTTCCATATTCTTTTGTTCTTGTCAATTGCGCTAAAAACAATACTTGTGTCTTAATCTGATTTCAACCAAAGATCGTAACAAGGCTACTTAACAAAAAGGTAGTCATCACTATAATATTTTTTTTATTCGAAATACCTTAGTGTTTTCTAAAACTAAAAGGGATAGTGATGAGCCAGACTTCTTAATGCCTCGGTAGTAATTAGGGAACCTTGAAGGTAGTCAAGGCCTAGTTCGTAAGAAAAACTCTAAGTCTTCTAGGCATAGTGACCTTAGTGGAATAACTAGCCTAAGGAAGAGTATTAGACTATAGTCCTCGAACTATAAAAGTCTTAGTTATAGCTAAATCAGCAAGAATTCGAGGACATTAATGTCTATGCTAGATTCAATAGCCGGTGTATGAAGTGAATTTGTTTGATCAATTACAAACTCTGTCTTGACTTAATAAGAGTCTTATTGGGAACAAGACTTAGTTTGTAACCGGTTAACTAAATCACCAAATTCTCCGGATAATTGACCTATTGTTGCAATTAATTCTTTTTTGAACATCCAATAATTTAGAGCGATCAAGAAAGGGTGCATCTATGTTACTTGGATTAACTTAGATGCCAATCATGTTTGAATTGAGTTATTAGTCTAAGGCCAACCATGTTTTGACTCTAGTTATGATATAACGTCAGTTAGAGTTTAACGCAAGTCAGCGAGGTGAGGCCCTGATAGTTTAACCTTTATAGGAATGATGAAATGGTGGATTTTCGGTTCAATTATAATTGAACCATAAGGGAACCCATCCATAGTAGTTAGGAACTTATTCATTTGAGTGGCGTAGGATTAAAGTTCGCAGCGGAAGCACAGAGAACAAATCCTGCATAAGGATAAGGTTAGAAGGTAGGGCGAATTTTGGGGACAAAATTCCTAAAAGGTGGGGAGTAATGTAAAATCCCAAATTTCCATTAATTTAGTAATTTAAAGCAAATTTGGATCTTAGGGTAAAATAGTAATTTTACCCTAGGATTTAGGAAATGTGGGACTAATTAGTTTTGTGTAATTATGATTGATTAAATTTCTTAAAGTTGTTTAAGGACCAAAGGGTCAATTAAGGATTTTAAATAGGATTTGTGAGTTAATTTCTAAACAAATCTTACCCTTGTTCCACCATGCACCACTTCCCACTTAATCTCACCTTAGCACCTCTCCCTTACCCTTTTACTCCCTCCATCAAGGGTTTGTAACAAAAAATAGAAAAGGGAAACAACAAAGAAAGGAGAGAAGAAAAGAGAAAAGAAGGAAGAGGAAGAAAGGGGGAAGCTCGCCGGAGAAGAAGGAAGTTACCGGAACCTCCATGGTTCCGGAGTGGTCGCGATGGTGCGAACGATAGAGCGTGCCCAAGAGAGAGGAGCGAGAGACAGAACGAGAGGGAAAGATTGAGAGAGATCATGAAAGAGGAGGAAGAGGGGAAGGAAGGAGTAGATGCCATAATGGCCTGGACGTACGACGGCGTGCCACCGCACCGGAGGAGCAAAGAAGAAGCAAAACGCGACCGAGAGGATAAAAATGGAGATGGAGAACAAAGAAGAAAGTAGAGAGATCGAGTAGACAGAGAGACATATCGAAATAGAGGGCTTGCATATGGGATTCACTTGATGAATAAGGAGAAACTGATCTCAGAATCACAGACGATTGAAGAAGAAGAAGTAGATGAAGAATTGGTTGAGGCTTCAATGGAAGGAAAACCCTAGGATTTAGGGGTTTTCAGCATAAAGCTTTTAAGGATCAATTGGTAACATAGAACTACCACTGAAAACCTCCCTTAGGGTGTGCTAGGATTTAATGTTCTAATTCTTGCATTTAAATTATTGTTGAATGAATTATTATGAAATTATAGTGGGTTTGACTGAAATAGGGTTGGATGGCTGCCCCCAACCCCCACAATTATTGTGTGATGTTTGCCATTGTGAGTTCCATTGAGCTCCAAATGGAATATGTTTGATTTAGTTTATTCAAATCTATTAAATATGTAAGAATCAGTTTTGAGGTGGTTTAGCGTTCGAGCTAGCCTAAATTGGGAGTTGCTATGATTCCCTTGAGTTAATGGAGGGCTTTATGCCCCTTTACATGAGTTTTGGGTTATAAGATACTTGAGCTTGAATTTGCATGCACTAAAAGATACATATTCATGTGGGGTTGTTGTTATTTTGATAAGTGTCTTGATTCCCCATTTAGACTTGTTAAATTTGTTTAGGATCATTATTTGATTTGGATTCGGGGTCGGATTGAATGGTAATGAAACTTCGAATTTAAAAAGGAAAGCGTAAAATTTCACAGATAAAGCAAAGACGGCCAGATTCTCGTGGGCACGACTCCGACTGCTTTGTTCTGCCTGAGGCTAAATTGAGGGGAATGGGGGGACACGGTCGTGCTCTGTAGCACGCCCTGTCCGTGCCTCCCTGCAGTCTCATGTAAATTTTATATGTTTTTTCTTAATGGCTAATGTTTTGGGTTCTCAATGAAAGGGGTTTTAACCCTATAAGGAAAGCAAGGCTAAATTAACAGACTTATTTTAATATTCATGCCTTTGATGTTTTAGTTCTATGATTTAGCATAGTTGTTCATTGGTTGTGACTTATTGCTTAGAGGGTTTTACCTCTCGTTATTGGTTAATGAGAACTAAGATGAATTCCCTTATTGATTATGGATTTTGATTGTGTGACATGATTGTTTGACGTGATTGTTTGACATGGCATATGCATCGATGTTTGTCTGTCTGGATGACGATTCGGACGGCACGCCCATCGGTTGTGAATCCTTGCAAGCGTTTACCGGCGGGGACCCCCTTGTTAAATAAGGTCAAAAGTTGGGTGAATATATTCAGCTCATACGCAATTACGGAGGACCAAGGGGGTACATCAGAGGAACTCATTTTGCATGATGTAGCATTGTTAATAATGCTTACATTGAGGAACCCATTACGCATAACGTTGTATTATTAATGCTGCAACATTGAGGAATTGATGTGAATTGTGCATTTTGAATTATGCATGAGGCTTGAGGATTTATTAAGAGTTATGTTACTTTGTAAGTGATTGCTCTTGAAGTGAGTTTGTGTTTCAATATTGATGCTTGATTGAATGATTGAAGGTAGTGAGTAGGAGTTGATTAAGGTATTTTGAATAAATATACTCATGCTTAATGGGAGGAGTTTTCCATACATAGCACACCACATATGGCTGGAAACAACGGTAAAAGTTTTTATGATTTGAAGTCTATGTTACTGAGTTTTATAAACTCACATTTTGGGGCGTTGTTTTCGGGTGCCAACTTATTGGAGAGGTTCAGAGCAAGAATTGTTCTCGGCCTTGCTTTTCCACGAGATCTCGAGTCACCAGATCACGAGTCAGGGTCTAAAATACTAGGTTGTGTCCCTGCAATGTTAGGAAATAATGTATAGATTGTATTTATTTTATCTTATTGTTATTGTTATAAAGGGTTGTATTTATTAAGGTTAATTCCTTTTTTTTTTTGAAACTATGATTTATGTTTAGTAATTCTAGTAGTATTAAAATGTAATTTGAACAAAGGACTATTAGTAGCATATTTTTGTATGAAGCCCTATTAGCCAAAGTTCAGTATCTTAAAAAGGATTCTTTCTTCATTATTATTCTTCTGAAATGCGAAAAATTTTCCACGTCTGATTTATTTAAATCCAGGTTAGATTAGTTAGTAATTCCCTAATTAGAGTTAGGGCGTTACATTTTATGTCTTACTTAGATGCTTTAATAAATTGTTCAAAGTTTGAAAACACTATTCCAATTGGTAAAATACTATTCCAAGTGATAAGTTTTAGTTTAAGAATTTTCTAAATGTCATAGTTTTTGTAAAAACTTAAAAACTTGCATTATTTGAACTTGCTTCATGACATATGGTTAGATATGACCAAAATGGGATTAAGTTGAGTAATTCCTAGGCCTTTAGGAACCCTAAGCCGTGGCTTCCCTAAAGGTGGTACCCTTGAGATTTTAGTTCTAATTTAATTGAACTTGTGTTGTTAAGGTTCGTGCGAGGTACGACTTGACGACAATTTGGAATTACCTCTTTTGGAACGCATTCGAGGTAAGTGGAATTCCTATATAATGAGTTTAGGCTTTTTGCCTTGTTTTTTGTGTGCTTTGAATGATTGATTAATTGTGTGATAATACGTATAGTGTTATTACGTGATGATATGAAATGTTGTTGTGTGATTTGGCCCTACATGGCAAGACTGATTTGTATTGTGTGATTTAAATCATGTATGATGATTTAATTTTGTACTGATATTGTTTTAGTATGCATGAAGATCATGAGTTAATTAATAATGTGAAAATCGATTGCAAATTGGTTTGACAGATTACACCAGTAAGTTTGTTGCGATTCCACAAGTCGAACGAAAAGTTTCAGAAATGAAAAATAAAAGGCTTTTGAACTAAAAGCAAGCGAGAGAGTGTTTGCAAAACTAGTTAAAGCTTGCAAGATTTTTCCAATGGAACCATACTAAGTAAAGGAAATAAAGTAAACAGTGTAATTTTCAACAATGGTTGAGTTAAATGATGCGTTCTGGGTAAATTATGGCAAGGAAAGACTTGGTAATTAAGAGTATTTATCACTGCCTCTTTTTCCTGGGAATTCCCCTAGTGTATTATTTAGCACAACTTGGGTTTCGATGACCAAAAGCTAAAGAGCGTTTTCAGATACAGTAGTACATAGGAGTGACACAAAAACTGAGTTTGGAATTCGTGAAGTTGAGAGAGTTGAGGACTCGTCAATCCGCATTAATTAATTAAAAGATCTCTCGGACACTTCGTATGGTGAGTGGGCCGTACCAAAGAGTTGGATTGATGCATATTAACTATTGAGCATTGATGCTCGTAGCGTTTGACAGTCTGTATGACTGGATTTCAAAAGTCAGGTAGTCGTTTTTTGCCAGAAACCAAAGGTCCTTATGGTCATCAGAGGTTGTGGGTGGCAATACAGTCTAATGCGTGGCAATTAGATTGGGATTTTTTTGGACGTGGAAAAGGAGTTCCAATGTCTGGTTGTTGTCCTTGTTTAAGGCTGCAATTGTGTACACAAAATTGTTCATATGAACAAGCATGCAAAGCTGACCACATTGATGATATGTGATGATTGAATTGTTGATATGTGGATTGATTGTCTGTTCACATGTAAATGCTTGATATACCATGATGATGCATGCAATCTATGAAGCTATGTGTGTATATATAAGGCATGTATTATATATAAATATCTTGTCTGCATGCGACTAGCCTGTGATGAACTCGTGCACAAGGAATTTAGCCTTGCATTTACTTTGTATCATGATTATGTTTCGGACTCGTTACTTAGATGATGCCGATCCCGATGAGGTTTATGGGGTGCACAACCTATGAGATCCCTCAATGGAAGATACCCGCGGCATGGGCCGTTGATCCCATTACCGGATGTCTGTCTCACTTTAGTATGGTGATTGAGACCAATGACGATGGGAAATTCTCTACTGCTGTCCGTTTCAGCCGCAACAGGGTCCAGCCTTATGTTCCGCCCAGTCTGCTTACTACACCGCCTATGACTGCACCTGCTGAGACTTCTCCATTCGTGGATCTTTCTCTTGGTGTGATTGATCCCCCTGTTCTTGTTGGAGCTGGCGTTCCACACCCTACGATGTTTCCAAGTGCGAGCATGATTCCACCTACTACTGGAGTTCTTAATACTCCTCCCATCACTACTACTACTGTAACACCCAATTTTATTATTAACTAGTGTATTGACCCGTGCCTTGCACGGGTTAGCAATATTGATTTTGAACGTATTTAATGTATAAATATAAATTTGATAAAAAAATTAGAAAAGTTATTAAAACATTTTAACTTTTAGAAAAATTATTATGAAATAGTATATGTGACACACACACATGTTACAATAAAAAAAATAAAAAAATGTTTTGTATAACACTATTAATAGTTAAAAACATGTCCTATTAAAATCATACAAATCACTCTTAAGAATTACAATATAAACATAAAAAGAGTTGAGTATAACAAAAGTAGAAAGTAATAAAAACAAAAACATGTACACTATATTTCAGAAAAGTATATATTCAAAAATTATATTAATGTAATTCTAATAAAATAGTCATCAGTAGTAATTTATATACTAATATTCATTCATATAAAATATTTAATGTCCTAACGATATATTTTTTACTCTTTAATTTTAATATTAAAAAATCTTTACATAGTGATTAATATGTTTTTGTTTAAAATATTCATCTTCTTATGATGTATTTTTATCCTTAGTGTATCCTATTTTTATATATAATTAATTTTATGACTCACTTATCAATAAACTTTTTGTAAATTTCTCATTTCTATGCATCATAAGTATTTGTCTTCACATCTTAATACGCTTTAAAAAAAATATTTTATGCAATAAAATTTTATATTTCGCAACATATTTTGTAAACATATATGGATTTAGAATATGTCTACCAATGATTAAGGTAATGATGTTGGGATGATCATGATTAATAGATAATTATTCTTAGAGTTGCAGTAAAATAAATAGATCAGAAAAAATAAATGGAACTATAACAAATAAAGAAGAGAAAATCCATTGAAAACTGAAAAGAAAAAAAAAAGCAATTACCTGTCGTAGGAATTAATTTGTCAAAAAAGTGTAGTAGGAATTAAGAATTAAAAAAGTTAAATTATATGATGATATAAAATTTTAAAGTATATAAGACTTCTTAGTATAATTTTATTTATTTTAGTAAATAAATGAGAAACAATATTAATAAGTCATTTTTATAATTGTAAGTAAATACAATTTAACCTTTTCTTTACATAAAAATATCTAAAAAATTATCATTAGATTAGTTTATGTAGAAAATTACTTTTTAATATTAAATATGTTATTTTTTTAATATTATATGTAGACACAGTGTGGTTTTCAAAATATATCACTTGGATGATTATTACTTTTTTTTATAACACTTAAATGATTATTTTGTGAATTTGAATTCTCGCACGCCTAAATTTATAAACATTTTAGCATATATTTTATACTGCGTGCTAATATTATATAAAAATAGTGAATTATATTTACTCAATTTTTCTTCATAATCTATATATGCCAAGTCATTAAGTGATACGGTAAAAAATAAGATTAATTTGGATGAGTCTATACTTTAAATATGTGATTGATCAGAATCAGATTATAAAGATGTCATTATTCCTGGTAAATTAAAAGATGTCATTAGTTGTAGTATTTGCTCAATAATGTTCAAGCAAAACAATCTCTCTAATTTTAAGTTTCATGTTTTTCATTTTTTTCTCAAGGCAACCTAATATTTATATATGACATTTGAAGTTTTATTGCTAGCCTTTTTTGCAGCTTATATGTTTTTAAATAGTGCAAAAGAGTTAAATAAGAAATTTCTATAAAGAAAAAATGAATTGAACTACAGAGAAAGTAATAAATTAATCTAAGAGGTTATCGAACATACCTCCGTAGTTGAATAACATCATATTGAATTGAAACTGCAACCGAAAAGAGAGAATACGTGCACTTGAGAAAAGAATGTTCGGACAATAAAAAAGAGAGAGAGGGTGAGTGTTAAAATTTATTAATAATATAATAAAAGGTATTAAAAGTATTAATTCAAATTCAAATTTAAAAGATTTGAAATAATAATCAATAAATCAAAATCATGATTGATATGCTTTAATAATGGCTGATTAAAATAATAAAAAATAAAAATAAAATAAATAGATTTAGACGGGAAAGAAATGTCTGTGGTTTTGGCACGTGGCATGGTCCTACGTGGCAAAAATCCTTTTTATATAATATAGTAGATTTAGGAGATGAAGGAAATAATATTATATTATAGAGAAGCTATTTAAATAGCATTTAAACTTAGAGATAAAATTAATTCACATTAAATTATATAAATATATATAATGATAATAGAAGTTTAAACAAACATTTCTTGCCTCAAATTGATAACAAAGAATGCTAGAAAAATATCATAATTATAGTGAAACTTATTTCGTATAATACATACCCGAGTAAAAAAATCAAATAACAGTCATTTAACCGAACTAAAATGAAGGCATATTTTTCCTACATTAAAACTGTTAGAAAACACTCATGGTTCAAGTCTTAGGTGCAGAATAGAACCAAAAAAGAAAAATAAATAAGACATATCAATTAGAATGAATGACATTTAATGAAAAACTTTGCATTTAAATTATGAATCATATAAATAAAAAATTTAAATTTGAATAAATAACCCTTTATCTCAAATATAAAGTTATACTACCAATAAAATATTGAATAATATTTTAATAGAAATATAAATTTAAAACATAAATCAATTTTTTTACAGGAAAAACATGAATCGGGTTAAAAACAAATATTATATAGAAATGTTTTTAATTTAATAATAACATTTTAGTTGATTCAGATACTTTAGTTTCAACCTATATTAAAAATTATTTAACTTCACGTTTTAAACATTATTGAATGATTCAATTACTTTGGTTATAAAACGAATTGTATATATGACAAAAAATAGAATATTTGTAATTATTTTTTTAGACAACAATAATTCTTTTTACAGTTATTATAATAATACAAATAATAATTATAGTTATAATTGGTTCCGATCAAATTGATGAAAAAATGTCATTTTAAGGACCAATTAAAGTTTCAAAAATTGAAATTATGGTTTTGAAATCACAATTTTAGTCCGATTTAAAGAATTGATAAATTTTGTACATTTTTCAAATAATATAACATTTCAATCAAAACAAATAAATATATATATATATATATATATATATTTGAAAAATTAATGTGAGACTTTTAAATTTTCAAAATAGAATCTAACTCTAATTAATACTCTCATTTGCACAATCAGTGACATTATTATACATGATAAGCAATTATAGAAAAATCTATTAATTTATTTATATTTTGAAACTCAATTCCAATACAATCAATAAAAACTTTCCACCTTTGTCAAAAAAAAAAATCAAAAACTTTCCACCTATGAATTGAATAAAAAAAATAAAAAACTCAAATTTGAACTTGTGACATCAACAATCCAATTAAATACAAATATTTTAAAAAGTTAGACAATACCCCAAAAAAATGTGTTTTTTCCATATTTATGTTCATATATTTGTTTAAATACATAAAAAGTTAATGGTTATTAACTTGAGACCTTTAGTACATCATATCACAATCACAATCCAGTTAGTTAAATAGATAATATTATTACTATCCATAGCTATATAGAGAATTTGAAAAAGTCAATAGGTTTTGAAAATGGCATTTCACCATATATTTTAATTTTTTTTACAAAGCATCAGATATAATAAATTGTGTATAAATCAATATTAAAATAATTTTCTACCAAAAATATTCATTTTTTGACTTTTTAAAATTGAAAGTTTTTGACCAACAAAATATTTCAATTATATTTTCAGTTAATTATAAAACAATTTTTATTAATTAAAATTCTATTTTAGAAAATATTATTTGTTCTGTTTATAATTTGAAATATCATGTCATACACCAAATATTATCAAGTTTATCCAAATCAGAAAAGACTCTTTCAGATGATAATTAACTCAATTAATATTATTCCAATTATGCGGATTATTAACAAATAATTCATGTTTGTTTTGAAAAGTTTTGGAAAAAAAGTAAAAATTTTATGATTGCTTTTTGAAGTTTTTTCACCTTAATATTTTGTAAACTTTGTTGCATGAGTAAAAAACTGTACATGAAAAAAGGAAAATATAATCCAAATTTTATATTTTCTCAATTAAAATTCAAATACATTTTTTGTTTTTTAAAAATCGATAAAGCATTTGTTGAAATGGTTTAAAATTACTAATAAAAATCATTTTTAATATTTGATATATAAGCTTTTTTCTGGTAATAAATCACCCAATAAATTGAAAATAATACTTCATATGCCACTACAATCTCGTTTAAAATATACATATGAGAAGAATAATAAGAAAAAAATAAATATATAAAAAAAAACCATTCACACTCATTACTCTTTTGAGACATTTCTTCTCCAACTAGTTCATTATTTTTCTTTTGCAACCATCAGCTAAATCATACCCCCAACAAAGAAGAGAAGAAGATAGAAGAAAGAAAAAGAAAAATGAACATCCTTGTGCAGTCACCACCACCATTAGATTCACTGCATAGTCCTGTTTCTTTTCGAGGCTTTATACTGACCACCATCGTACTATGAAGTTCTTGTAGGTTTCCACCGTCACTTGGTCACAACGAATCACTTCCGTTTGTCACTTTTGCCATGCGAGAGATTAAACATCACATTAACCATTATGTAAAAATGGGATATCGTTGATGGCAGTAGTGATTGGACAGAGTAGCAGTGAGTGGAGTTGATATGCATATCAGGAGACTTGACAGAGAAAGGGGATAGAGAATATTAATATTAGGTTTGGGGTAGAGATTGTACCTCAATATAATTGAGAGTATCAATCAATTATGATCAATATCAATTAAAATATTATCAAACTATCAAAATAATTTGAATTGTGTAGTAAATGAATTGCTACGATCAATCAATAATTAGTGAGATCAAATATAATATTTCTAAAAAAAACGATGAATATATATCCAGTCAAAAAAATCGCGATGCAATATATAATATGTGATCAATGAAATTAATGAATCAATCTAGTCAAAAAAATTATAGGATCACAAATCTGATTTATTGGTGCATTCTAATTAGTAATTAATGTAGTAATCAAAATATAAAATAAATAAAAATAAAAATAAAATAATTGTTTCATTTTGGCGGGAATTGGAATAATGAGGTTTTGACACGTGACATGAGCCCACGTGGCAAAACTCTTCTTTATATAATATAGTCGATAGTTGATATATGTGTATACATATGTGCATATATTAGCAATTTTTAGATAATTTTGTGTGTGCTTGTTTCAGTAATTTGCATATTTTAATGATATATTATTATTTTATTAGTTTTATTTTTATTAAATATTAGCCTTAAAATTATTATAAAATATTTTGGAATATTTTAAAAGGGTGTAAAAATGAGTTTAGAATTATAATAGTGTATGTGAATGATTTTTAAGAGAGAATTGAAAAAAAAAAAAAATAGATGGGCGCAGCTTTTCTTCATACGTGCAGCCTATGACTTTGCCTTCTAAAAAAAAAAAAGAAAGAAAAGAAATGGACTTTATTTTAGTCCTTGGTTCACGTTTGGCATTCATCTTTTTTTTTGGCAAAAAAAAATAAAAAAAAATAATTGCTATTGTCAAATACACGCAGCCGTGGGGAAAAAAAAAATCTCCCCCGTATTCCCTCTTTTTTTCAATTTTTCTCTCTTCGATTCCTCACTCATTAGGCTACGAAAAATTCCGAAAATTCATATTTCTATACAAAATCACCCAATGAATCCATTTATGGCCTTATTTTGGTGATTCGAGACTGAAACTGCGCCGTATTTTTCATTTGGGCATACTGTATATAGCATTTTCCGGCCACCGCGGCCACCGATTGGGAAAACGGACATTGTTTTCGGATTCCTTGCGTCAAAACCTTCGAGCACTAGTCTTTTTTTTTTGTTACATCAAAGTTAACGAAGTGTTTTTTTTCCCGGAGCCGCCAATTCAGGTCTCATTTTCGGATACTCTGGTGATCATATTGACGAACGGAGACTTGCGTTGGACTAATCGAAAAACATTCTTCCACCCCGTCCAGTCAGAATTGCAAACAAGACGCTTCAAAAATTGACCTTTTTCCTCCTGTGCATTTTTCAGGTGAGCAATCTGCCTTCGGATGAACCTGATTTTAAATACGTTACAAATTATTTATTGAATTTGTTTTTAAGGTGTTTATGTTTGATAATTGATTATTGTTGTGTGATTGATTGTGGTTGCCTGTGACGTTTGGATGTCGGCATGCGCTCAGCTGGGACTTCTGGCGAGAACGGAAAGTAGAGATCATGGAATGGGAGCTGTGTAGCTATTATTGGACCACTTGGAGTTGTGGCCGGAGGAAAGGAATATCACTGATAATTCGTGGATTTGTTAAGGTGAGTATTTCCTTTGTTTGGGGTACCTTATGACCCCGAACTTGTCATTATGTGTTTTATGCTGTTACCATTGTATGAGCAATGGTGTGATTGTGATTATATGTTGTTATGTGAGTCTGGGTGCATGTTCATTGTAGGAGCAATGAAACAAGATGAATAGTATGAGTATGTGTATTCTTGATGGTACCTGACTAAATTTACGTGTGAATATAATTGAAGACCTTGTGACTAGCGTATGTTCAAATATATATTATTTATAATTATAATGTAATGATGCTCTGCTTAGACCTTTGATGGATTAGTTATCGGACTGGATGCTACAGCACTGAGCTGCAACAATTGTTGTATTTGAATCATGCAGAAATTATGAGGAAATGATATGTTGTTTTCTAGCTTAGACCCACTTAGTTTTTCCACTTGGATTGTTTGTTTGGATTGGTTTTGGATTAGAGGGAACCTCGTCGACGTATTGGTACCTCAAGATTGACACATAGGCCGGTTGCCAATGTGATTGGTTGTGATTACGGTTTAATCACTAGATTGGATTGACACATAGACTGGTTGCCATGCATCATTTATGTAGTGTCTTTTGGGTGGTGAGCAAACGATTTCATGGGGAACAGTTCAGAGACGGCCATGAGGAGCTCTGCTCTGCTTTGCGGGAGTTGCCAGTAGGGGGTCTTACGTAAAGGCAGGGCACTGCTGGGGCATCCCACTTATATATTGGATCATCCTGACTAGACTCAGTCTGTATCTCTAGATGTTGAGGGCACTCTCATCCGCTCACCCAGAGTGGAAAAGGATCCTGAAGATTTCATCGGAGTAGATGTTAGGTTCGCATTAGCTGGGTGCTAATGGATGACCGTTGACCGATTAGCATTCGTTGTTATGATCGACTTGGCTTCATGCTTGAGCTATATGCTTATGAGATGGATTTGACCTTGTACTTGTATGAATGGAACATTGGTTCCTGTTGATTTAATGTGGTTTGTATTACGTGTTAAAAGACTCAAGTTGTTGTATAGTCTCATTATGCCTGCCGCATGAACACTTGTCTTTTTTACATGTCTTCCATGTTAATTGTCGGGTGCGTGTGTGTCGGGAACACTTGCTGAGATTTTTATTTCATCCCTTTCCAATTACTTTTTTTTCAGATAATTGGCTTGGAGAACCGAAGATGCCTTTTGAGTTAAATTTGAATATTTAGAATGAATATTTGTAAATAAAGTTCTATGTTTGTAACTTGTCTTTGTATTAAGGAATTCTTGCATTGGGTATCGAAAATGTATTTTGGACCAAAGTGTAATATCTTATGGAGATTTGTGAAGGTTTTGTTTTTAAGTATAATTTCTTTTAAAAGCTTAGTTTTTGGAAAAGGTTGCGTTCACGTGTTTTAAATGACTGAACAAGTTATCTTAGTCATCGATGAAAGGACAATGTCTTATGAAACATGGTTTTTAAATTGATGGTAAATGGAGTTTAATAACTTTGCATTTATCACAAAACTGATTTTCGTACATGTCATGTTATTTAAGAACTGATTTATGAACTTAGTTATTCTATCGAAAGAAAGATTTTTAATTAATCATCAAAAGAATTCGTTTTGAAAAGAAAACCCGACTTATTTTACCAAACATTTTGAAATCTTATCGTCTTATAATAACATAAGCATTAGATAATTAGGGTGTTACATTTAGTGGTATCAGAGTAGTTCGGTTCTAACCGGACTGTGTATGTGGACTATTATGTTTTTACAGTGCTTACTCTGTATATGTGTGACGTGTTTATGTGTAAATTTTATGTCATGCATTCTCTATGTATGTGAAATCTCTAACTTGGTATCACCTATGTGCCTGTTTAATCTATGCATGTGTGTGACCTGTTTTATGCAACAATGTACTGAGACTAATTCTACGAACTATTATTGGACTAGTTTTTTTTTTACTGGATATTGACATGCATTTTTGCTTCAATAGTGAGCCTTGTTTAATATCCTTCATTGTGGCCTATTTGATCTTAGTACTGGTATTCAAATTGACACTTGTATATGATCATGTTTATACCGTTTATCATGTGATGGTTTCAAATAGTATGAATGTGTTGTGTGACTTGATTACTTAATTAATTGGGCAATGTGTGCTATCTATGCTATGAGCTGCACCTTACAGGAATGTATAACTTTGTGTTGACTGTAACACCCATACCTCAATATAATTGAAAGTACGACAAATTACATTAAAGCACAGGAATTACTAATAGTTTACAAACTTGATTACAGTAATCCAAGTCATAAATTAAACTTAAATCATTAATTTAATGAATAGATTACAACTTATACAATACTTTGAATGACAAATTCCATTATAACAGAAAACTAGTCTATAGGTCCCAAGCCTGGAGCTCCGCCTCATCAATCTTCGGTACCTGTTTATCTGAAAAACAAATAAAAGGAACGGGGTGAGATTATAAATCTCAGTGAGCCCTTCACGGACCCCTCACCATTCTCTCCTCAGAACATTCTAGCCTGAAAAGACTAACTTAGGCATTTCAAACCTAGACATACTCTCTCCCTATGTATCATAAGGACTTGACTTGAAACATCTTGATCTCCCTAAGCTAAGACGACTTAGAAGGCGCTAGCTTGAACTAAAAACTTAGTATATTATAAAATAGGGTAATCCTAAGTCCAATATACCACTTATCCACTTGAGATTAAACTAAACATATAAATGTATAGCAAACCCACATCAATCTTATAAACATCCATTCTTTAACCTATGCTTAGCACGGCTAACCTCAAAACAATGTAAATTGCAACTTTATTAACTAAGAACGTATTGTTCTTACTTACTTACTTTTTGCTTAACACATCTTTGCTCTTCTTTATGCTATTGGACTTTGCCTTATGCTTTATACAACAAACCCCAATCAACCTAGCTTGTTATCCTTTAAGTGATCTAGTCACAGCTCTCATTACTTCTATGCATTGTTACTATAGTAGCCTAGCAACTAAGGAATTACAAACCATAATATCCTTTGCTTAACTTAGCTAATTCCAATGATATACATAAGGAATTCTTCACATTCGTATAACCTTGACTTTACTTCACATATTATACCATTCACAAGGAGATAGATAATATGGGGCTATGCAATGCATCTTTTTAACTAAGGACATTTAGTCCTTCTTTCCTTTGTGTCATTGGGTAGTTGTCATATGCTTTTAGTCCATAGACCCCAATGACACGCTTTCGATAAGGTAGTTAGACGTCTTAACCGTCCAAGTGGCATCCCATGAGGCTAACCAAACCGATCTTCTCCTTTAAATAGAGGAGTCTTGCCATGGACTTTATTTAAATCTTTCATTCTTTAATGCATGTTTGAAAATGCAGACTTAACTTGCTAGGATTATCAATCATTATCCTCATTCAACTATTCAAGGGAATTCACAATCAATTCGCTGAATCTAATTTAACAATAAAAACATACATTATTGACTAACTTACTCACTTAGAGATTAAAACATACTAGATGCATAATAAGACTCATACCAAATCATTAATATCTACTTCAAACATTCCCCTATCACATATTTCCTAGGGTCCTTTCATTGACAATATTGACATACACTTAGGGCTCATTGACAAGCCTCCCAACTGACCAAATTAATGGACAACACATACATTAAACACATCCCTTGAAACTCTATGGAGTTTACAAGAGAGCAAACATCAAACATACATTCAAGTGTGGGGGGTTGGGGGCAGTCATCCAACCTCTTGCAGTCAAACCCACTATCAATTCATAATAATAATAATAATAATAATAATAATAATAATAATAATAATAATAATAATAATAACAACAACAATAAACTCTACTTCATGTGGATATTCAAAATCCCTAACTTGAACCTAGGGTTCACATATTGCTTAAGGAAATAAAATTCCTATATGTGGGACTTATTGATTGCGCATCACCTAAGGGACGAAGACTTGGTTGTTCAAGACCTTGAGCTAGAAGGGTGGAGCTTTGGCCTCTTTGATCCTCTTCACGTTTTTCCTCTTTCTTCATCTTAGGGTTTCTTCAACTTTTTTCCCAAATCTTAATCTACACCTTTAATCCTCTTCTTCATGCCCAAGAACTTGAGCTATTCTTGAATAATCTTGATCTTCTTCCTCTTTCATCATGTTCTTCTTCTTCCATCTTCTAGGGTTCCTCTAAATCCCCCATTTCAACTCAATCTCAACTCTCCAATCTCTTATTCAAGCTAGTATTTGAAGTAATCTAGCAAGAATCTAACAAATCTCTCATAGGATTATGAAACCCTAGATTTTTCCCTCTTTTCTCTTCTCTCCAAATCGCTCTTCCTTTCCCTTTTTCCTTCCTTTTCGTTCTGTTCATGATTCTATTGTTTTTAAGCAAATTTTACAGCTGTGAATCGATTCACAGTGATGTATGAATCGATTCACACAATCAGAAAATGTGCCTTGTAACACCCGTACTTTTTGATACGTTATTTAGCATTATTGTAGTGTAATTTTTGTCGTAATTATGCTATAATAAGCAATTCCTTGTTCTCTAAATAAGTGATTTAAATAAATCAAGATCAAATTGAATTTGAGAATTAATATTTCATATTTATTCATGGTTCGAATATCGTCGAAAAATTCTAACGAAGTTTCGTCGCGTTTCGAATCACCCGGCAGTTTTGCCGCAAATAAAATTTTAAATAAACCCCGATTTCGATGAAAATCTGATGACTACCTTTTTGTAAAGTAGCCTTGTTACAATCTTTGGGTTGAAATCAGATTAAGACACAAGTGTTGTTTTTAGCGCAATTGACAAGAACAAAAGAATATGGAAAGAGGAAAGGATTGGAAGCACCACAATTCCCTAAGGAATTGATAAGCAAGTCGAAGAACGCCACAAGAAGGTTACTTCTTGATAAGTTCAGTTTGGCTCAATCCAGAACCCAAGAGTGCATAGCTCTCACAAGTGTTTAACACTAGTTTTTTTCTCAAAACAAAATTCTGACCTCTTTCATTGAGAATGGTGCAAATATAAAGGGAATATTACAAGGAAATTCAGTTGCCCTTTCACTTCCTAAAACAGCCCACTAATTGGTAATTAAATGTATAGTGTAACATAATTCATACACATAACATACAATCACATAATTCAAATCAAACATAATGGGCCTCTCTATAAGTCTTTTATCGCAACACCCGGGTTACTGGACTTTATTGTCCAGCCCAGTGGCTTACCCCACTGGTGAGCCCGCAATGCCACATCCCGTAAGTCGTAATACATGATATTAAACTTTATTCGTCATACATCATAGCATAGGCATCCTCAATCTTTTAAGAAAACTCACTAGGTTGTTAAGCGTGAGAAACTTAACCACACTAGTTTAAAAATTTTGATACTGGCGATCGAGCTCGGTGACCACGGTTAGACGTCTCTTTAAACCGCTAATACCGTATCCTAGCCTTTCAATAGAAAGGACTTACTAAAACAGTTTGGGTCTCACCCACATATATGTGGCCCATGATAGCTAGCCTTTAACGGAAAACATGGTATTTCTCCAGACATAGACTATCCTAAGATTTGGATGCTATGTTATAATGTAAGCGATTACTTCATCCTTCACAAATGGATAGGAGAATCAAATCATAATTCCAAGACTATAGAAAAATCAAAGTCAAACCAAGGAATCCAAAAATCATAGTTGCCAAACAATTGCATTTCATACAGATTAACTAAATCTCAAGGCAAAAGCAGTACTTCACATTAAAGATGCGTATTCATAAGTGAAAGTAATTCCCTTCTAATGTTAATATCCATAGTAAAAATATACACAAGGTTGAGGATTATTATTTCCATTCTGCTAGGTTGCATTTCAATGGAAACTTTAGTATTTCCTTTTCCTATTTTTGTTACGACATTTATTCATAGATCAGCCAAACTTTAGTTTGCCCAATATCAGCATCATTACCATCAACAACTGCAACCAAGCCTTAGTGCACTAGGTGAAGTCAACTACATGGGTCATCGACGCCATTTTCTAATCTATCAGAAGTCATACCCAACCATGTTTTCAATAACAACCATTTAGAACAAAATCTTCATTAACAAGTCCTCTTAAAGTTTTCTTAGGTCATTCACTAACCTTTTTAATTGAACTATCAACCATGCAAATGACCAAACCAGTTATCACAACCAAATTAACACTATTCTATCATCAATCAACCATAAATACGTTACAAACATTATTTTAGGTAATGCACCACGAAATACCAGAATTAAGTAACATTTAGCACAGTTTTATAGCAATTTTCTAAACACCAACACATTCAACTTACATTTCAGCAAACATCACAATCACATAAATAATCTGAGTGAGGCTCGATGGAGCTCACAAATGTAATAAACATCAAACAGCTTGGTTTAGGGGGTTGGGAGCAAATGCCCAACCCTATTTCACCAAACCCCATACAAGACCATTCAAGATGACTAATAAGCTAATTATTGAACTAATAAAATTAATAATAAAACCTAGCACACTCTAAGGGAGGTTTTGGGGAAGTCTATGTTACCCGAGTAATCCCAAGTTAGGGATTTCAGTTCCAAAAATCCTCATTCTTTTTCTTTCAAAGTTCTAAGCTCGAATCATCTTCTCCTTCGCTTAGAATCCACATGCACGTCATTTTCCTTGTTGTTCGTAAACCCAACCTCCATTGGAGCATTTCTTGAAGCTTCAAGCTTCCATCTTCTTCCTTCAAGCTTCAATCTTCACCTTCTTCTTCATTACGAACCATCATTTTCGAGCTATCCTTTCTTTGAATCTCTCTCTTTCTCTCGATTTCTCTCTCTAATTCTCGGCCTCTCTCTCTGCTCGTCCTCCTCTCTCGGTCATGAACAGTGGCGCGGCCACCTCCACACACCGCCGCCACCACTAGCGACCACCAACCACCACCCTTCATCCTTCTCCCCATCGATCGCCTCTTCCTCTCTCGGTTCTCTCTCTCGTTTGGCCGTGATCTCGCTTCTTCTTTCCTCTTTTCCACAAGACCACAAGACCGCAGCCTCCTCTTGGGTGGCGCGCCCCTTCTTCCTCCTTCTCATTCACGATCGCACCACCTTCTCTCTTTCTCTCTTCCTCTTCTTCCTTTCTTTCTTTCCCTTTCTTCTTCTTTCCCTTTTCGATTTTCTGCTTTTTCCCCGCTTCGCAAATCCATGTGCTTGTGATGAGAGGAGAGTAAAAGGGTGAGATGAGGGGTGGACTAGAGTGGATTTAAGTGGAATGTGGTGCACGGTGATCCTTAGGTCTAATTTTAATTAAAAACTTGCAAACAAGTCCCTATCAACCTCTTATTCTAATCTTTGATTTCTAATACCCTCTTGAGTAATTTTAATCAATTAAAACTACTCCTAATTAATTAGTCCCATAATTCCTAAATCATTGGGCACAATTACTATTTTACCCCTTAGTTCCTAATTGGTTTTAAATTACGAAATTAGGGCTTCGAACTATTTTTAATCCTTAGAGATTAAATTCATTTTCACTTAGGACTCCTAATAATTAGGCTTAGGGATTTTGGGATATTACATATAGAACAAGGTGTAACCAACTAGCACTTAATTGAGCAAGAATTAAACACAAAGGGATCAGCCAATTTGGTGAGTTAGGCGTGATTTAGGAGCAAGAAGGAAGGATCATAGCTGCTGGAAATTCCTTTAGACAAAGCTTTAAAATTTGGCTTCAATGTGTCTTCAAAGTGTAACCAACAAAAATTAAAGGAGAGACAATCCATTCAAATAGCCTTCAATTCTGATGTCTCCAAAGTGTAACCACCAAGCATTAAAGGTGAGACAATGCATTGATGCTCTTCAATTCTTTGTCTTGTGCATTCATGAATCTTCATTAGTTCATTTCCCTTCCTTAATGGCGCCTAACTCATTGTCTTGTGCAGCTGATTTATTTGTTTTCCTCAACTAAAAAGGCCATACAAAAACACACTCCAAATAAAGAAAATGCAAGAAACCAAACAAACTAATTGTTGGGCTTTAGCGCAAAATTAAAGAGTTCAGCCCAACAATTTATTCAATTTTAAACACACCAAAACAACTTAAAATAATGCATGACATTGGGTCATGCGCCATCCATTGGCCCATTTATGCAATAGACCAATTTGGGCTCTAAGTCTTCAAGTATTGGACTCTCCTTAAACATTTGGATCACCAAAAGGTTCAAGGCCTCCTTAGCTCTTTTAGCACGTGCCCTTGTCATAGGACCTCCCAGCCCTTGTAGGACTTGATCATCCTTGCTCTTTATGTCCTCATCATCCCCTCCTTCTTTAAGTGAATTCGACCTCGAATTGACATCTTCTTCACCTACATCAAAAGGAGACAAGTCAGCCACATTAAAAGTAGCACTAACACCAAACTCACCTGGTAATGCTATTTTATAAGCATTATCATTGATTTTGGACAGCACTTGGAATGGTCCATCCCCTCTTGGCTGGAGCTTTGATTTCCTTTGTGAAGGAAACCTTTCCTTCCTCATGTGTACCCAAACCCAATCTCCAGGTTCAAATACCACCCTTTTTCTTCCTTTGTTGGCATATTTGGCAAAGCTTTCAGTTCTCTTCTCAATTTGAGCCTTCACCTGTTCATGTAACTTCTTCACATATTCAGCCTTAGCTTTTCCATCTTTGTGTTTTAAAACAAAAGTGTCAGATAATGGCAACAAATCAAGAGGAGTTAAAGGGTTAAACCCATAGACAATCTCAAATGGGGAATGTTGTGTAGTACTATGGACAGCTCTATTATATGCAAACTCCACATGAGGCAAACACTCTTCCCAAGACTTGATATTCTTTTTAATCACAACTCTAAGAAGAGAAGAAAGAGTTCGATTTACTACCTCAGTTTGTCCATCCGTTTGAGGATGACAAGTGGTGGAGAAAAGAAGCTTTGTGCCTAGCTTACCCCATAAGGTCCTCCAGAAGTGACTTAGGAATTTTGTGTCACGATCTGAAACAATGCTCCTAGGCAGCCCATGGAGGCGCACCACCTCCTTAATGAACAAGTCAGCAACATGGCAAGCATCATCAACCTTTTTGCATGGTATGAAGTGTGCCATTTTGGAAAACCTGTCAATAACCACAAAAATGGAATCCTTGCCACTCCTTGTCTGTGGCAACCCTAACACAAAATCCATAGACAAATCTATCCAAGGAGAATCAGGAATAGGCAATGGAGTATAAAGACCATGAGGCATTACCTTAGACTTAGACTTTTTACAAACAATGCATCGGTCACAAATTTTATGCACATCAACTTTCATATGTGGCCAATAAAAATATTCATTCAGCATGTCTAAAGTCTTTTGAACCCCAAAATGTCCCATTAATCCCCCCTCATGCGCCTCTTTTACAAGTAGTTCTCTTACGGATCCTTTTGGTACACATAATTTTTTTTCTTTAAACAAATAGTCATTGTGCCTAAAGTATCCCTTTTGGGCAGCATGCACACATTCAGCATATTTAGAGGAGAAATCAGGGTCATGTTCATACAAATCCTTAATGTGTTCAAGACCAAAAAATTTAGTTTCAAGGGTAGAAAGTAGCACATACCTCCTTGAAAGCGCATCAGCCACTACATTGCTCTTACCCTTCTTATGCTTGATCACATAAGGAAATTGCTCCAAAAATTCAACCCATTTGGCATGCCTCTTATTCAGCTTGCCTTGTCCTTTAAGATGCTTCAAGGACTCATGATCACTATGAATGACAAATTCTTTTGGCAAAAGATAGTCTTTGCTAAGTTTGTAAAGCCCTTACCAAGGCATACAACTCTTTGTCATAAGTGGAATAATTAAGAGCAGCCCCATTCAATTTTTCGCTAAAGTAAGCAATGGGATGCCCTTCTTGCATAAGAACAGCCCCAATACCAACATTAGAAGCATCACACTCAATTTCAAAAGATTTTGCAAAATTAGGCAATGAAAGTATTGGTGCATGAGTGAGCTTTTCCTTAAGGGCAGAGAATGCATGCTCTTGTTTTTCCCCCCACTTAAACCCCACATCTTTTTTAACAATTTCATTAAGAGGTGCAGCTAGAGTACTGAAATCTTTCACAAACCTCCTATAGAAACTAGCTAAGCCATGAAAACTCCTAACATCAGTCACATTTTTGGGAGTTGGCCACTCTTGAATTGCTTTTATTTTCTCTTCATCAACATGCACAACCTTAGCATTTATAACAAATCCTAAGAAGACTACATGATCAGTGCAAAAAAATGTATTTTTCCATGTTTGCATACAATTTTTCTTTTCTAAGCACGTGCATAACAGCCCTCAAATGATTGTAATGGTCATCTAAGCTTTTGCTATATATCAAGATATCATCAAAATATACAACAACAAACTTACCCAAAAATTCCCTCAAAACATGGTTCATTAATCTCATGAAAGTACTAGGTGCATTAGTTAAGCCAAAAGGCATAATCAACCATTCATACAAACCAAATTTTGTTTTGAAAGCAGTTTTCCATTCATCCCCTTCCCTTATTCTAATTTGATGATACCCACTTTTCAAATCAATTTTCGAAAATAAGCATGCACCAAATAGTTCATCAAGCAAATCATCTAACCTGGGAATAGGATGCCTATATTTGATGGTGATGTTGTTGATGGCTCTACAATCAGTGCACATCCTCCAACTACCATCCTTTTTGGGTACCAAAATTACCAGACAAAGATAAGGACTCAAACTCTCTTTTACCCACCCTTTGCGCATCAATTCCTCCACTTGCTTTTGTATCTCTTGGGTTTGTTGAGGATTGCTACGATATGCTGGCCTATTAGGCAAAGAGGCTCCGGGAATGAGATCAATGTGATGCCCCCTGCGTGGGTGTCTGCCGGGAGTACCCCGGGGTATGATTGCTCTCACGAGGGTCTTCATACCATAGGTGTATTCTCTTGTACATGTTTATGCACTTTCTATTTGGTACGCACTACCTATGGCTACTTGCTTATATATATGTATGTATTTCCAGAGCATGCGTTTTGTGTCTTAGATTGCACCATGTTTCTAAAAGCTGTGACAACTCTGTGTATGCTTGCGGATGTAATTGTTTTAAAAAAAAAATAGACTGCATTTTCCAAATGACACAAGAGTACTATTTTCCAATTCGACTCCCAGTGACTTGTTTTGTGTGAGTCGATTCACATGGTGTGTGAATCATTTCACAACTGATCAAATTCGATTCCCAGAGGGATTTAAGTGTCTGAATCGATTCAAGAGGCATGGGAATCGATTCCCATTGCATATAAATCAAAGAAACTCAATTATAACACCAAATTAACACTTCCAATCATCTTAGGATTAAATCCAACTCATTTCTTAACTCAAAATCAACAACTTACTCCTTAAAACTTTATGTAATCATATTCTCTCAATTTGAAACCAAATTAAGCTTAAATACAATTACACAACTCCTCATACTTATTCTCAAATTAAACTTAGGGAATTTGGGGGTGTTACATTACTACCCACCTTTTAAAAATTTTCGTCCTTGAAAATTGCTACGTCCAACATTGGAACTTTAACTACAACTTCCTTTCATAGCCCATTCGATCTGTTGGAAAACCTAGAAATGATTTAATCTTACAAAATATCAATCGATTAGATTAGTTGCGTTAGCGTTAACCGGTCACAGACTGGGTCATAATCGAGAAATATTGCTTGACCGATTAGGACGTAGTCTGTAACTGGTTAAATGGAATCACTCTAAGCACTAATCGACGGAGTATTTGTAATTGTGAATGGCTCTAGGTATCCGCCGATTTGATGGTAACTTACGTCCTTCCAAACTTTAAATCCTTCCTATGAAACAGGTTTTCACTTCCAAACTCCCTCTGTGGAGCTAAAAGCGCAGGAACTTCGTAATAATATTGTCAGCGTGGGGTGAGGTCAGAAATTCACCTTTATGGAATTTCGTCCCCAAACTTCGCCTTACCTTCTTATCTCATCCTTCTGTAGGATTGGCTTTCAGTGCTTCCGCTGTGAACTCCAGTCCTACGTTTTTTTCAAATAGGTGAATTCCTCTCGTCTTATTTCCATCAAATGGAATACCTTACTTGCAGTCGGAGAATTGACTCTGGTACTGCTCTCTCATTCTGTTGTTCTTGACTGTTGGAAATTCTTACGTTTGCTCTGCATCGTCTGCTACTTGTCTAGATGTCCTGCTATTAAGGCAGTCTATGCTTCCTCAGCAATTCTGTAGTAACCCACAGTCTCGCATAGCCATCCTCCCCGTATTGACACACGACATTACTTGACTCGGTTTGAGTTCTTAGCCCATCTGATGAGTCTCTTACTCATCATCTTATACACGTTGAAGGTAGGTTAAGTATGTGGACAATTCTACGAATTTGGCTACATAATCCCCTACGAACGTGCCTCTTTGTGTCAAACGAGCGGATCTTTGCTTCTTCTATCTCCTTAGTCTTCTAGCAAAAATATCTTCCTTCAAATACACCTTTGGGAGTTTGCCCAAAATAGCATCCCATACTACCGTTGGTGGTTTCGTGACTCTTCATTGGTCAACTAACTTATCAAAATAAGATTGTCACCTAGAGGTAACTAATACGTACCTTGAAAGATTTCCATTCGCGACGTTCATTCTTATGCTACCAATGGAAATTCTTTCCTCAGAGACCTTTTCTGTGACTTAGAGAATTGGTACTCATCTCTCTTACCACTACACTTGGTCTAGGAAAAAGTTAAACTCTAAGGTTGCTCAATTCCTGGGAGGTGTCCGTTGGTTAGTGTAACACCCCGTTCCTGGAGCGCGACTAAACTAGTACTTCTAACAAAAGTTAACATATTTCTAAAAAAACGAAATACTCTGCTTGCATAGTTTCCGAAAATGTGGTTCTTTTTTTTTTTAAAACATCTTTTTAAAAGAGCAGTCAGAGTATTACAGCGATTTTAGAAACATGATGGTGAACAAATAGAGATACCAAAATAAAACCACAATACCATACTCATAATTTATTCAATCATCGTACAGCTAACAATTCAAGTCTTGAAAACATAATACATTTTATTACAACATTGTATTTAAAACAGTACACACCCTATAGCTGGTCGGGACACTAAGACACTTACTAGACCTCTAGTAAGTTCAAACAACACACAAGGTGGATAGCCAGATAGGACTATCCTCAGCTACGTTTGTCAGCAGCCTCAAACACTCTGCAGTCTTCATTATCTGAGTTACAATCATTAATTGAAAGAACCACGGGCAAGGGTCAACTTCTTACAAAAAGACATATACAATACAACAACCTATCATATAATACAGACATCATATAATATGAAACCACGTTCTCCAACATATAAATAATCATGTCAATAGCATTCAGAAGACAATTCAATAAGGGTTCACATAATTCCCTATTGATGCAACTACATGCCAGTGCACATGATTCCGGAATATCACAATTTCCCATATTAATGGGCTATCGGCTGGTTCACGCATAAAATACAACAGACCGACCCGGCTGGTCCACGCATAGGATACAACAGTCCGGTAATGTCCCTGCGTAGGACTAACAACAACACTGAACTCCCTGCATAGGATTATCCATTTTAGGATTTTAATTCAGGTTGAAGTCTCTATGTATGCATGTCAATGCATCTCCACATACTCAATTGAACATATCAGCGCATATGATATTTCAAATATGGCATAATTAAATAGGCATATAATTATCCAGCATAAGTATCAACAACATGTACCTCAAGCATACATGCAAGCACATCATACTATCAATTTCAGGATCACAATAGTCCAGCAATTCACAACAACTCGCATTCATATATCAATAGATATCAGACATGAGCATCCAATAATAAGCATACAATACAAGTATTGAATGTGAAGTGCCCTTACGGAATAGAGTTCCACGTCCACGCTAACGTCAAAGATATGTCACGAACTCTCGCATGCACGTACTCACGACCTCAACAACCCTAAGAGAAAATCACTAGGTCACAGGAAATTTCTAAATCTCTTAAAAATAACCCCTAGGTTATGGTTTGCAACAAACCCCTAGGGTACACAGCCCAAGAATTCTTTTTAGTAATACTCACACTTAAAAACACTAAAACCAATTTAGAAATAATATTTTAAATATTTACAACTTATTCAAATCTTCAATTTTAAAAATACTAGAAAATCGTTTTCTTTCAAATCTCAAAACTATGAAATCAATACTAAAATAAAATATTTTTCACACTAATATTTTCAAGACTCCACCTTGTTTAAGAAATACAAAGATCTCTTTAAACTTTAGGTGTTTCATAATCTTAACATATCAATTCAATTCCTAATACTACTAAAACGCAAATTAGACTTTTCCAAAAATTTTAATATTTCAACAACCCCTGAATCATGCATGAATCAAGCTTTGAAACACATCAATTTTATTTTCAACCCACCTAGGCTCACGGTTTTAGCATCAAAGTCTAGGAAAAATTTTAAAGCTTCCTAATCAAGTGAACTTCAACATAAAATACCTAAATCCTTTTCCAAACCTTCAATAAATTAATCAAAACCTTAGATCCCAAAATTTTTTCTCCAATCATAACTTTATTCAAGTTCAAGGAGCATAAAAATTAAATCTTTTCTTAATCAAATCATAAAACAACAACAAGAAGTAAAATAACAATTTAAAAACTAAGATTCAAAAGGAGCAAAATTTTTTCTTTTACCCCTTTGTATGTCACAGCCTAGAGCTCACAAAGGAGGAGAATAATTTCTCATTTTTGTTTCCTAAATCATCATCAAAACAAGACCAGAAAAAAAAAAGTTGGGAACATGAAAATACCTCACCCAAAAATGATTCATGGCCCACGGTTTAAAGGCTAAGCAGAAGGAGGAAAGACTTGGTTCAACACCTACCCTCTTGATCGAGGAACTAATCACCAATACAGAGAAGAAAAATGAAAGAAATGGATGGTCTTTCTTTGACTAGAGCATGAAAACAGGAAGAAATAACTTTCTTTTTCTTTAAAGTAACCTTCACTTAGTAGTTTAGGAAGGAGTAAGAAATGGAAGGATGTGATAATGGAAGGAAGAGCTACGGCCTGCTCATGAAAAAAGAGAAGGAAATAAAAAAATAAGGTGAGATAGTGATAATAAGGGAGGAGTCTCGGCTGAAACAAGGGAATAAAAAGAAGAGATAAGAACTTGGCTTAGTTTCTCTCTTACACAAACACTTAGGATTATAAAAATGAAACAAAATGAAGTGAGTGTGAGAGGAAGGAGTTCACAGCCTGACATAAGGAAACAAAGAGAGATGGGCTGATCGTAAAGGGGTGTGTGTTGATATATAAAGAGATAGTTTATCTCTATCTTAAGGATAATTATGGACAATTAAAAATAAAAATAAAACATTTGGATAATATTAAGAAGATATTTTAAAAGTAAATCTTGGTTAGATAACTTAATCCAATGTATCTGCGGCTAAACTTCCTCCGCAAGTTTTCCTAAAAAAATCTAGCTTACACGGTCACTAAAATCTCGACTCTCGTTGCGTGTTCGGTTTTCTACCGCTTTGTCTCGTAAATCAATTTACCGAGAAATTAATTTACCGTGTGAATAAGATATTATCTATAAATTATAAAAACCATATAAAACACTCAAATAATGTCACAACAAGTCATGATACGATTTTCATCGGAGTCGGAATTCATCTCAAATTTTATTGCGGATAAAAATTACCTGACAATCCAAAATACGGCGAATATTCATTAGAATTATTCGACAAATTTTGAAATATGAATTTATATGAAATTTATATAAATTCTTAAATTAAATTTCATCTTGATTTAATTCACTCATTTTCTTAGTCAACAAAAATACGCGTTACGCGTCAAACAGAAAACTTATAATAAGTTTAATTGATGAATTCACCTTAAAAGCAGCATACGTCTACACTGTCTATTAATTTGAATTGACATCATGAATAATAATTATGTATAATAAATAATTTATTTAAAATAAGTCAAAATAATTCCTCGTACTCTCAGTAAATCATTGAGGTAATCAATCTCTATGACTTACTTTCAAGTATTTAGGACTTTATTGCTAAAATATTTTTTCTTAAAAATTGGGATGTTACAGTTAGACTGACCTGATTTTCACTAGTAGTTTACAAACTAGGTCTCACCCGAGGTCTAGGTCTCAGTCGGTTGGAGGCACATAATGTAAATAGCTAGTTAGAATCATATCCGACATAACCCAACGAATTTACTTGCTATAGCTTATAAATTTAGGCATTCATCGATTAAATTGTGTCCATACTGTTGCACTCTTAGCTAAACTTACTACTTTGCTCTTCAACTTGAGGGACAAATTCCCCTATCTTGGTTCAATTAGAATCTAACCCAGAAGTCCACGTTGCCATATCTAATAGCAACGGAGATTGGTGTGCCCGTCGCCGGGTCTAGTATCTAATGGACCAACTAGTATCGAGAAGTTGAATCCTCAAGATTCTTAGGGACATTCTATCTCTATTATCTTGGTCTACTATCGCTACTCATTCTAAATCATTGGAAACCCAGAAAGGAATTAATCTCTGCAGAGGAACTAATTGTCCTGAGAATTTGGCGATTTCACTACCCGACAATAGAATAAATCTTATTCCAAACAAGGTTTTTACCTGGTTACGATAAAGTCTATAATTGGTCAAATGAATTCACATAATTTACTGGTCAATTGGATCGAATGCAAACATTGATAACCTCAAATTTCTGCTGATTTCACTTTGCTTATAACTCCTATAATTCAAAGACTATAGTCAAATTCTCCTTCTAGGCTAGCTACTCAACTAGAGTTAATATACCTAAAAGTCTTAGGGTTTCTTTCTGCTTCTCTAGGGCTTACTCTCCCTCGAGGTTCCTCACTACCATTTAGGCACTGAAGCGAGTGGCTTATCGTCATCTTACTTCCTATCCTTACTACTAACCACTTAGAACACTATGGATCACTAAGGTCATAGGATCTCAATCATTCTAGGATCCACTCATAATGGATTAGGCTAAACAACCTGATAAATCAACAGTTGTCGAAACCTAACCGATTATAAATGCCCATCCTAAGTCGATTGAAACCTTACAATTAAAACCCTTACTTGCTCGTTGTTCCTAATTACTTCCAGAGCGTCCCGATTAACGGCACCTGTAGCACACGATTCGTCTAGCCGAACTTCCACCTTTGTGGTTCCGACCACTCTTAAAATATTCCTTGATTCTTAGTTCCGGATAGGTGGAAGCTCGTTTCCCTCTATCCGTATTTCCGAAGATTCTTACTTATTGAGAGCTTTTGCATTCGTTCCTTCTTTTCCGCATCATCCTTATCCATTAAGCTTTATCAGAGTTCGCATTCTTATTCGGTCCTCTCCCTCGTTCGCCAACTTCGTCTACTCTATTCTACATACACGGTACGAGGTATTAAGTTGATCAGGCTTAATATTTCGTATTTGGTATAAGAATACATAGAAAAGTTCTCGAACAAAGGAAAGTTCCAGCTAACTGACTACAGTCCTATAAGGACAAAACTAACACTTCCTAAACTGAGTCACTACTAAACTCGTGACTCACAGTCCGATAAGATCGAACTGCCCAGATACCATAATGTAACACCCGTACCTCAATATAATTGAAAGTACGACAAATTATATTAAAGCACAGGAATTATTAATAGTTTGCAAACTTGTTTACAGTAATCCAAGTCATAAATTAAACTTAAATCATTAATCTAATGAATAGATTACAACTTATACAATACTTGGAACAACAAATTCCATTATAACAGAAAACTAGTCTATGGGTCCCAATCCTGGAGCTCCGTCTCATCAATCTTTGGTACCTATTTATCTGAAAAACAAATAAAAGGAATGGGGTGAGATTATAAATCTCAGTGAGCCCTTCACGGACTCCTCACTATTCTCTCCTCGGAACATTCTAGCGTGAAAAGACTAACTTAGGCATTTCAAACCTAGACATACTCTCCCTATGTACAATAAGGACTTGACTTGAAACATCTTGATCTCCCTAAGCTAAGACGACTTAGAAGGCGCTAGCTTGAACTAAAAACATAGTATATTATAAAATAGGGTAATCCTAGGTCCAATATACCACTTATCCACTTGAGATTAAACTAAACATATAAATGTATAGCAAACCCACATCAATCTTATAAACATCCATTCTTTAACCTATGCTTAGCACGGCTAACCTCAATACAATGTAAATTGCAACTTTATTAACTAAGAACATATTGTTCTTACTTACTTACTTACTTTGTGCTTAACACATCTTTGCTCTTCTTTATAATATTGGAATTTGCCTTATGCTTTATACCACAAACCCCAATCAACCTAGCTTGCTTATCCTTTAAGTGATCTAGTCACAGCTCTTATTACTTCTATGCATTGTTACTATAGTAGTCTAGCAACTAAGAAATTTCAAACCATAATATCATTTGCTTAACTGAGCTAATTCCAATGATATACATAAGGAATTCTTCACATTCATAAATCCTTGACTTTACTTCACATATTATACCATTCACAAGGAGATAGATAATATGAGGCTATGCAATGCATCTTTTTAACTAAGGACATTTAGTCCTTCTTTGCTTTGTGTCATTGGGTAGTTGTCATATGCTTTGGTCCGTAGACCCCAATGACACGCTTTCGATAAGGTTAGACGTCTAAACCGTCCAAGTGGCGTCCCACGAGGCTAACCAAACCGATTTTCTCCTTTAAATAGAGGAGTCTTGCCATGGACTTTACTTAAATCTTTCATTCTTTAATGCACGTTTGAAAATGCAGACTTAACTAGCTAGGATTATCAATCATTATCCTCATTCAACTATTCAAAGGGAATTCACAATCAATTCGCTGAATCTAATTTAACAATAACAACATTCATTATTGACTAACTTACTCACTTAGAGATTAAAACATACTAGATTCATAATAAGACTCATACCAAATCATGAATATTGTAACACCCCGTTTTCGGAGCGCTACTGTGCAACCCAATCTAATGCTGAAAAACATTTAATGCTTATATGCTTTCAGTAAAAAGTACTCTTCCGTATTTCGCAATGGAAAATAGGAGTAATTTTTTTTTCTTTTTCTTTCCTTGAAATCCTTTTCAAAATTGAGACATAAAGAGTACTGCAGTTTTCTAAATGATGCCAAATCAGTCTTTTGCAAATATCAGAGTATATCACATCACAATTAGTGCTTCAGATCACATAAGACATCACATTATCATTTCGCACTGAGGCGAGTTTTTCGAAGAGTGTAATTACAAGGCAATACTTAATTATGCAAATAATCAAAACAAAACCCTAAGCTAAGCTGGCCAACAACTATAAACTTTACTAAAAAATCATTCAGCAAGATCACAACACAAAGCACTCAGAGGAATCTTCCTCCACTGGCTCATTCTTCAATACATCCGGGAAGGACGAAACAGCAGCAGCAACGTGACACTCCATCTGGTAACATCCATAAGAATGTCCAATCCAACGACAGTGCAAGGGTAAATTCTTTGTCCACGAGTTTATCATAGGCTATGTAGCATGCAAACAAGATATATATATATATATATATATATATATATATATATATATATATATATAATACAACAACACGCCTTTATATACATATACATACTTAATAGACCGCACACATTATCATGGTATCAAGCATTTGCATGTGAACAGACAAATCAACTAATAGATCAACAATCAAGTCACCACAATATTAAACAATTGCATGTGAGCAGACAGTCCTATCAGCAGATCATTGATCTAGTCATCATAATGTCAGATTCATCAAACAATTCATCACATATCATAAATATGGTTAACCATGCATGCCAATGCACTATGAACAAGTTTGTGTATACACTTGCAGCCTTAAATAAGGACAACAATAGGAACAAGGAAAGCCTTTTCCAGGTCCGAACAAATTCCCCTACCAAGGGTATAGCCACACATTAGGCCGTGTTGCCAACTACTGCCTCTGGTCCAATGGGTACTGTGGGTAGCTGGCAAATGAAGTGACAACCCACCCTTTTGAAGTCCTTAAGACAATCAAACGCTACGAGTGTCGATGCTCAATGGTCAGTATGCATCCAAACAATTTTTTTATACAACCCACTTATCTTTAAGGAGCGTCTGAGACATAATTTAATTTAATCAATGCTGATCGACGAGTCCTCACTTTCTTAGTGAATTTTTAAATCTCAATTTTGGTGTCACATCTAAGTGATATTGTGCCAGAAATAGCTTTTGAGCTTAGGTCGTTGGACCCTAGTTGTGCTAAATAAGGCATTAGGGGAATTCCCAGGAAAGAGAGGCGGTGCGAACACTCTTAATTACCAAGTCTTTCCTAGCCAGAATTTTCCCAGACGCATCATTCAACTCAACCATTTTTGCAAATTTTACTCAAGTTCTTTTTCTACTATGGTTCCATTGAAAAATTCTTTGCAAGCTTTGGCTAGTTTTACTAAAATCCTCATGCTTACTTTTAAGTCAAAATGCCCCTTAATATTTCTTTTATGAAATCTTTTCTCAGCTTATGGAATCGCATCGGATTTATCGTTCGTAAATCGTCAAACCAATAATAGTAGATCGTCGCATTATTAATTAATCCATCATCATTGACCTTATTTATGCATACTTTAATCAATTCCAAATTCAAATCAAAACATTCATAATTGATTTAAGACATAAAATCCAAATCATTGTTGCCACACGGGGCCAAAAATATGCTACAATATCTCTATAACACATAGTAATACTACAAGTACTACCACACAATTAACAATCAATCAAACCACCCAACAAACAAGGCGAAAAGCCCAAACTCATTATGTAAGAATTTCCCTTACCTTGGGCGCTTTAACAATACAAGCAAGGCAATTCCAAACTATCGTCAAGTCGAACCTCGCGCGAATGTTAAGCACGAACCTTAACAACACAAACTTAATGCAATTAGAACCCGAAAATACAAGTCCTAACACCCTAGGACAGCCATGGTTTAGGTTCCTAAAAGGCCTAAGAATTACCCACTTAATCCCATTTGAATCACACCTAGTCATATGTCTTGAATCAAGTCAAAGCTATGCAAGTTTTGAAACTTTTTCAAACACTACACACTTAGAAAAATACCTAACCCAAAATTTTACCAATTGGAATAGTGTTTTACCACTTTGAATAGTGTTTTCCCAACTTTGAACCACTTTTTAAAACACTAAAACATGTCACCAAATTTTAGAAACAATTTCATTACAAGTTCAAAACAATTATTGAAACATAAACCAAATCTTTTCCCAAAATCAAACTTCTTTGAAATGTTTTGCCAAACCAAATTCTTAACCAACTTTTACAATATTTTAGAGACAAAAAACAACTTAAAAGAATGTTTAAGAATAACATAAGAGCCACGGTTTTGGTGCCCTAAAACAAACCCAAAATTTTTAACTTTTCATTTCCAAAACATATCATTTCACCACACTTAAATCCTTAAACCTTAAACCAACTTCCATAACATCTAACATACTTTAAAATCAAGTTACAACATCCCCCAAAACCATCTTAGAGGCCACGGTTTCTAGCCCTCTAAACAACCAAATTTATTTTTCCAAAACTTTGTAAAACATGCTTATGTGACAAGTTTTCAAACATACTACTCAAAACCCTCCAAGAACTAACTCCAAATCAACAAAATCAAGCCAACATCAAGCCCCCAACAGCCCTATAAATTCGACCAGAACCAAGAGTTGAAGTTTTCAAATTTTAAAAACACTAAACAAGCTTAATCATGGAGGAAAATGATGGATCTAAAGATTAATCAAGCTAATACATCAAGATCTAACAATTTCTAAACAAAACAACACTAAAACCTTGAAGAACTCTTCGATAGCAGCCAAGAGGAAAATAACATGGGTTAGGAGGCTTACCAAGAAGTCTAGGGATTGTTGATCAAGAATCAAGAACAAAGGAAGGAAGTTTGCACTCAAAAACACTAAGTTTTTCTAGATTTCTCACACTTTCTCTCTCTAGAATTTTCTCCACCAAGTATAAATGGAAGAATTATGAAGGGGCTGATCTCCTATTTATAGATATCTCAAGGGACAAGGAAGAGATAAAAATTGTTCATTTAGTTGGATTTTTACCATTTAGTTACAAACTAACTAAGTAACCTAACTACCATTCACACCTAAGCCAATCAAAACATTCCATTTGCCCAAGGTGGGTCCCAAGCATGTGTCTTGGCTCCCATTGGTCTAAAGTGGTCGGCATCCCCCTAAAAAAATCAAAGGGTTTCGCTTCGGTGCGTTATCGATCAACCGGGTGCGCGGCGTTCCACGTCTATTAGGGTTTTTGTACCAAAAACTCCAAAAATAAATCTAATAAATTATTCTATACTCAAAAATTATTAATCAACCAAAATGTCCCCAAAAATATTAGAAGTATTTCTATGAATGTCACTTTCTCGATTTACGAGCTAAAATGCTACCGTAATGCAGTTCTGGGCGTAGACAATACACTAATTATTTTCTGATGCTCAAAAATTCCAGAAAAATTTCCAATAAATCCTAAATATTGGAAAATGCTAAGATCTAAAATTTTATAAAATTTGGATCACGTTTGGGCATGTTCCAGTTAGAAACTCACCTAATAGCCTAGTTTCGGCAGAACTCAACAGAATTCTCGCAGCGTAATAAAAACTGTAAATTAGTGAGGATCGCTAATTTCAATTTCTCTTATCATCTAGATATTATTCAAACAATAAAATCATAAAAATTGTAACGACCCGTTTCCGAACCGCTACCGAGCTCAACATACCGAGCTCGAGTTACCGAGCTCAACACACCGAGCTCAACTAAACCTGTATGAGATGTGTTTTAAAACGGTACTCTTGTGCCTTTTAAAAAGTACGGTCTATTTTTTTTTTTATAAAACCAACTCGTGCCCATCAGAGTAATTACAGCTTTTCGAAACATGGTGCAACTAAGACACAAGACTTAAATCCTAATAAAACATACATGCATAACATACATATATATATCACTCGAAATAATAATGTATACAAAATACAGAGTAGTAAATGTACAAAGAAAATACACCTAAGGTATGACGACTTCAAGAGAGCAATCATACCCTGGGGGTACTCCCGGCAGACTCCCACGCAGGGGGCTGCTCCAAAAGTAAAACCACCAGTCTACCCTGAAACGACAAAACAATACTGCCCAAACTGGTCACGACATACTACTCCAAAAGAAAAACATGGTACAGTCGTCCCAAAAAAACATCCATCAAACATAAACAATCACGACAAGTAGAGGTCGTCACTCGGGTCCTCGTCGAGCTCCTCCTCGGCATCATCTGCTGTCGAGTTCCCTCGACATCGCCTGGGTAACCGTCATGGATTGAAGGCACCACGGGAAAGGGTCAACTTCTCAACAATTCAAGATAAGCACGGCATAAAGAAATAAGCAAACAGCAAAGTATAACATTCACCAACGTGACTCGACCATCTCACTCTAGACTCGACTCGACTCTTATTCCGGAATATCGTCAGCAGGTCCATCCCCAAACTGACGTAATAGGTAAGCGGCAGGTCCAACCCCAAACCGATACCATGCATTAATCAGCAGGTCCAACCCCAAACTGATAATGCGACGCCTAGCCAATCCACCATAAACAAAAAGGGGACCTAGCACCCTCGCCATCTGGGTCCTGGCTCAAACACGCCATACGACTCCCTAGCTCTCGCACTCGATGATTAGCTCGCCGCAGTCAAAGAGTGACACATAAAATTACTTGATCACATATCAAATAAGGAGAGCATGCTTAACATGAAGAAAACCCAATTTAATCATTTAAGCAATACAACCAATTGCATGAAGAAGCACAATTCAACAGGCAATACACAGTTCACAACATATATTAAATCTCATATTAAATACATGCAAAAACTCAATCATATAAGCATCTCTACAGATTATCCTTACACAAACATATCAAATAAAGCCTTAACAATGTCTAAGAGTTGCCCTTACCGAACTCCGAGCTAAAGCTGCTCGACAACGACCTCGACACGGCTGTCTTCAACGAGCTCGACAATGACTTCTCTTACTCGATCTCGACACGTACGCTTCTCAGTCGATCTCGACACGTACAGTTCTCGATCTGGATCCCACTGTTTCCACGTCCTCGGGTTCGCTCTCCCGTACACCTCGATTCGGAAATCACACGATCTCGGGAATCAGACCTCCTAATACAAACACAACTTAGTTCGATCTATGGGTTCTAATAACACTTAGCTCTCATCCCAATCTTAACCACAAAGTTAGGGTTTTCGATCAAAAGTTCATGAAAAAGGTTATCTGATGCTACAACAGATAAATCGACAACAACAACAACCAGAAGCAACAAACGAAAAACAAGAAATCGAAACAAACCAAAAAGGGAGGGTTTTGAGCGCTGCCTACTGCAGAAAACAGAGGAAGAAATTTGTTTTACAAGCCCAAATAATCTGTTAGAAAGGTGGGTAATATCATGAAGAAGAAAACCCATCAGTTTGACATGATTTGGAAGCATAAAAACTAGCTAAAATGGAAAGAAGAAGTAGCGCTAAACAGTAGCACGAAGGAAGAGAAAAATCTGTTCTTCATACCTCAGATGGTGGTCGAGATGGTGAGATATAGGTCGAGAAGATGATGAGGAACAAGGTTGATGAAGAAAGTTTACGCAGAAGCTCGATGGAACTCAAGATTTCTTCGATGGAAGTTTTGGAGAGAACGAAAAAAAAGAAACTCAGAGAAGGAAGGAAGAAGAAAGAAGAAAAGAAGAAAAGAGAAAGTGAGTGTTTGAGGGAACCGATCGTGGTATACAGCTGGTGAGGGAAGGGCGTTATCGTAATTCCAGCTATGAGATGCCAATCCCATCAGTCAATCTACCCATCTAATCGCTCCTCTCTCATGATTACCCTCTACTCTATAGGTTCAGATCTACAACACAGCGACGAGAACGGCAAGCCGACAATATAATTATTACAAACAATATAATAATAACGCTGAATAACGTTCGTAAGAATACGAGTTATCATCTCGACACGATGTCGACTAGGGTGCTCGTGCAAGCGCACAAGGCTCTAACACGAGTTCGTGCACGCGGCCTCCTCAGTTCGACATGCGACCTCCTCAGCTCGGTGCGCGACCTCATCAACTCGACACGCGCGACCTCCTCATTTCGGCTGGCTAGTGCCGCGATCTCCTCAGCTCGGCAAACGACTTCGGCACGCGATCTTGGCACGGGATCTCGACACAAGGTCTTGGTACGAGGTCTCGACACGAGATCTCGACGCGAGGTCTCGATCCGACGTCCTAATACGAGGTCGATCTCGTCCTCAGGTGTTACAATCTCTCCCTCTAAAAAAAATTTCGTCCTCGAAATTGTAAATAAAAAAAAAACTTACCATGAAAGACTTCAGGGTACTGAGTCTTCATCTTCTCCTCCAGCTCCCAAGTCGCATCTCCCGTCTTCTGATCCCACACAACTTTGACGAGTTGAATCTCTTTGTTCCGCAACTGTTTGGCTTTCCGATCAACGATCCTTGCTGGTGATGCTTCGAAAGATAGGTCGTCCTTCAGTTGAATCACATCCGGTTCGATGACATGAGAGGGGTCGGAAATATACTTCCGCAATTGTGAGACGTGGAAGACGTCGTGAATGTTCGACAAGAATGGTGGCAAGGCAATCTGATATGCCACTGGACCGATACGACGAAGAATCTGGTAAGGTCCAATGAATTTAGGGGTAAGTTTCTTGGATTTGATCGCTCGACCAACTCCAGTAGTGGGGGTGACTCTAAGAAATACATGTTCTCCTTCTTCGAACTCGAGTGGTCGACGTCGTTGGTCTGCATAACTCTTCTGTCGACTTTGAGACGTTCGCATCCTATCTCTGATCAAACGGATCTTCTCAGTAGTCTGCTGGATCATATCTGGTCCTACAACAGAACGCTCGCCGTCCTGGTACCAACAAAGAGGCGTCTGACATTTCCGTCCATACAGTGCTTCAAAAGGTGCCATTCCAATACTCGCATGGAAACTGTTATTGTAGGTGAACTCCACCAATGGTAAGATGTCGTCCCAACTTCCTCGGTGATCTAAGGCACACGCTCGCAACAAATCTTCAAGCGATTGGATCGTTCTCTCGGCCCGACCGATGCGGGGATGATATGCCGAGCTAAGCTCGAGCTCGGTTCCCATCGCTCCTTGCAATTCCCTCCAAAAATGAGACGTGAACCGGATCTCGGTCCGACACGATCGAAGAGGTATACCATGAAGTCGCACTATCTCCGCGATGTAGATCTCGGTCGACTTTTTCCACGTTGTATGTCGACCTCCCGTAAGAAATGAGCAGATTTGGTCAATCGGTCGACGATCACCCAAATCGAATCATTCTTCTTCTGCGTCTTCGGCAAACCTACAACGAAATCCATGGAAATACTATCCCATTTCCAAACAGCTACGTCAAGCGATTGGAGCATTCCGCAGTCGTTGGTGCTCCACCTTCGCTTCGACACGCCAAACACGGCTACGTCCTCGACCACTTGCTTCTTCATTCCAGACCACCAAAAATGCTTCTTCAAGTCTTGATACATCTTCGTAACTCCTGGATGAATACTAAAGTTGCTCTTATGCGCTTCGTCGAGTATTAACTTCCTCAGCTCGGCTACGTTAGGTACACATACTCGGCCATTGCATCTTAAGATGTCGTCCGTTCCGACTTGGAATTCTGTCGCCTTCCCTTGCGCTATCAACTGAACCTTCTCTTGCAGGAGCTCGTCATGAACTTGCTGGTCTCGGATCTCGTCCAACAATCTGTTAGAAATGGTAAGCATACCAAATCTCAGCTTCCCCGGTGAAACTTCGACACTCAACTTCAAGTCTCGGAACTTCTCGAGCATCTCCAACTCCTTGATCATCATTGCCGAGGTTAAAACGCTCTTCCTGCTCAATGCATCTGCTACTACGTTAGCCTTACCGGGATGGTATTCCAACGTAAAGTCGTAGTCCTTGAGAAATTCTGTCCATCTACGCTGACGCATGTTGAGCTCTTTCTGGTCGAACAGGTACTTCAAGCTCTTGTGATCGCTGAAAACAGTAAGAGTGCTCCCATAAAGGTAGTGTCTCCATATCTTCAGCGCAAAAACTACTGCTGCCAGCTCCAAGTCGTGAGTAGGGTAGTTCCTCTCGTGAATCTTAAGCTGTCTTGGGGACATCTTCCTCCTTCACGCGAATCTGATGGTAGCCCGACTTCAAGTCTATCTTGGAAAAGATCGCCGCTCCACGAAGTTGATCCATCAAGTCGTCAATACGAGGTAACGGATAACGGTTCTTCACAGTAACCTTGTTGAGCTCGCGGTAGTCCACGCACAGCCTTGATCGTCCATCCTTCTTCTTAACCAACAACACTGGAGCTCTCCACGGTGACACGCTCGGTCGTATGAATTGCTTCGACTCTAAGTGTTCGATCTGGGACTTCAGTTCTTTCATCTCGGCAGGAGACATCCTGTATGGCGCCTTGGAAATCGGCCCCGCCCTGGAATCAGTCGATGGAGAACTCGACCTCTCGTGACCGGTGGTAACCCTGGCACGCCTTCGAAAACGCCCACAAAGTCACACACCACCGTACATTCTTCACGCCGATCTGCTGGAAGACTTCCGAGCTAGCGGATACATGTATTCCCTAGTTCCTTCTTTCAAAGAAACTCCGATACGTTCAGCAGAAAGATAATGGGAGACTCCAAGGTGCAGGAAAATTACGCTTTACGGGCACAATCAAAAGGACATGGTGGTGTGACAACCAATCCATCCCGAGGATGACATCTAAGCCCCAAGAGGCAAACAAACCAAATTGACCACAAACTTTCTACTCGAATAACCACTACACAATTAAGACATGCGGTGTTTGTGACTAAGGTTTTAGCATTTGGGGTTGTAACTACCAATTTGAACGGTAAAGCGATCACATCTAAGTTCAAATGGTTCACACAATCAGAAGAAATAAAGGAATGGGTTGCACCCGAATCAAAGAGAACGGATAAGGATTTACCCTCGATCTCACATTCACCTTGAATAAGATATTCAGCTCGCTCTGCTTCCTCGCCACTCATGCAGAAAACTCTGCCTTTAGCTACCTGACGCTTCCCTTTGGCCCTTGCCGCAAGCATTGCCGGTTCAGCTTTAGGTGTAGGACAATCCTTGGCAAAATGCCCTGGCTTCTTACAGTTGTAGCACACCTCCTCCTTCTGGGTACAGTTATTGGCGTAATGTCCCGTCTTCCCACAACGGAAACAAGCCACCTCGACACCGGTCTGACCTCCACTCCTCGCTCCCTGGGTCATCGGACGATATTGTCCCCTGTTGTTGTTCCCCTGAGGTCGGTCGTAAGGCTTCTTCTGCAGTTGTTTCCCTTTCTGTGCAAATCTCTGCCCCGCACTCTGGGGTCTCACCGGTCCGCCTACAACAGTCTTCTTCTTGTGGCTTCTTACTCCTTCTACCTCGACACAGCGATCAATCAGCTCTTGGAGGTTTCGAATCCTCAATGACACCACCGACTTCTGAATGTCAAATCTCAGACCTCGCTGGAATCTCTCACTTAACCATCTTTGGTCAGCTCGATCACGAAACGGACTGAAATACCTCGCAAGTGACTCGAACTTGGCTGCATACTCGGACACCGTCATACCGCCTTGCTGTAGTTGAAGAAACTCTTGCTCCTTCTCGGCTCGTGCAGTATCTGGGAAGTACTTGTCCAAGAACCTTTCACGGAAAAGCTCCCAGGTTATCTCGCGACGTTCCGCTATAAATGTTTGCTTCACTCCTCTCCACCAATACTCTGCGTCTCCTAGCAGTAAGTAGGTGGCATAGTCGACCTTCACGTTGTTCGGGCAATGGAGTGCCTCGAAGATCTTCTCGATCTCTTGCATCCAAAGATCAGCTTTATCTGGGTTTGGCTCACCATAGAACTTCGGTGGATCATGCTTCCTAAAGTCTGCCAATCCTCTCGCTTCAAAGATTCGCTCGTTCTTTGTTCTTTGCAAGTTTTCTTTGAGTTAACGCCGCCGTCTGTTGAGCCATCGCGTTAGCCTGTTGAGTTGCAGCGGTGATTGTTGAGCCATGGCTGCCGCCATCTCGGCCATAGCTTGAATTGCTCGTTCCATGTCGACGTTCTCGATTCACGGTATTGCCGTATCCCTGAGGTGGCATTAGATTCCACAAAGTTCAAAACCCTGTCAGAATCTCACAACAAGGATGTGTTAAAACACACTGCTTCAATCAAGAAACAGTTCAAACTATTTCTCAAGCAATAAGTGCTTCACTTAATCAAACAGCAATCAACATATTACAACTAGGTACCCAACACATATATATATCCCGACACAGTGACCAGCCCAAATTTCCTATGCACAGCTCGGTCAGAACCGAACTGCTCTGATACCAACAAATGTAACGACCCGTTTCCGAACCGCTACCGAGCTCAACATACCGAGCTCGAGTTACCGAGCTCAACACACCGAGCTCAACTAAACCTGTATGAGATGTGTTTTAAAACGGTACTCTTGTGCCTTTTAAAAAGTACGGTCTATTTTTTTTTTTTTTATAAAACCAACTCGTGCACATCAGAGTAATTACAGCTTTTCGAAACATGGTGCAACTAAGACACAAGACTTAAATCCTAATAAAACATACATGCATAACATACATATATATATCACTCGAAATAATAATGTATACAAAATACAGAGTAGTAAATGTACAAAGAAAATACACCTAAGGTATGACGACTTCAAGAGAGCAATCATACCCTGGGGGTACTCCCGGCAGACTCCCACGCAGGGGGCTGCTCCAAAAGTAAAACCACCAGTCTACCCTGAAACGACAAAACAATACTGCCCAAACTGGTCACGACATACTACTCCAAAAGAAAAACATGGTACAGTCGTCCCAAAAAAACATCCATCAAACATAAACAATCACGACAAGTAGAGGTCGTCACTCGAGTCCTTGTCGAGCTCCTCCTCGGCATCATCTGCTGTCGAGTTCCCTGCGCCCTCGACATCGCCTGGGTAACCGTCATGGATTGAAGGCACCACGGGAAAGGGTCAACTTCTCAACAATTCAAGATAAGCACGACATAAAGAAATAAGCAAACAGCAAAGTATAACATTCACCAACGTGACTCGACCATCTCACTCTAGACTCGACTCGACTCTTATTCCGGAATATCGTCAGCAGGTCCATCCCCAAACTGACGTAATAGGTAAGCGGCAAGTCCAACCCCAAACCGATACCATGCATTAATCAGCAGGTCCAACCCCAAACTGATAATGTGAAACCTAGCCAATCCACCATAAACAAAAAGGGGACCTAGCACCCTCAGTTATCTGGGTCCGGCTCAAAAACGTCATACGACTCCCTAGCTCTCTCACTCGATGATTAGCTCGCCGCAGTCAAAGAGTGACACCTAAAATTACTTGATCACATATCAAATAAGGAGAGCATGCTTATCATGAAGAAAACCCAATTTAATCATTTAAGCAATACAACCAATTGCATGAAGAAGCACAATTCAACAGGCAATACACAGTTCACAACATATATTAAATCTCATATTAAATACATGCAAAAACTCAATCATATAAGCATCTCTACAGATTATCCTTACACAAACATATCAAATAAAGCCTTAACAATGTCTAAGAGTTGCCCTTACCGAACTCCGAGCTAAAGCTGCTCGACAACGACCTCGACACGGCTGTCTTCAACGAGCTCGACAATGACTTCTCTTACTCGATCTCGACACGTACGCTTCTCAGTCGATCTCGACACGTACAGTTCTCGATCTGGATCCCACTGTTTCCACGTCCTCGGGTTCGCTCTCCCGTACACCTCGATTCGGAAATCACACGATCTCGGGAATCAGACCTCCTAATACAAACACAACTTAGTTCGATCTATGGGTTCTAATAACACTTAGCTCTCATCCCAATCTTAACCACAAAGTTAGGGTTTTCGATCAAAAGTTCATGAAAAAGGTTATCTGATGCTACAACAGATAAATCGACAACAACAACAACCAGAAGCAACAAACGAAAAACAAGAAATCGAAACAAACCAAAAAGGGAGGGTTTTGAGCGCTGCCTACTGCAAAAAACAGAGGAAGAAATTTGTTTTACAAGCCCAAATAATCGGTTAGAAAGGTGGGTAATATCATGAAGAAGAAAACCCATAAGTTTGACATGATTTGGAAGCATAAAAACTAGCTAAAATGGAAAGAAGAAGTAGCGCTAAACAGTAGCACGAAGGAAGAGAAAAATCTGTTCTTCATACCTCAGATGGTGGTCGAGATGGTGAGATATAGGTCGAGAAGATGATGAGGAACAAGGTTGATGAAGAAAGTTTACGCAGAAACTCGATGGAACTCAAGATTTCTTCGATGGAAGTTTCGGAGAGAACGAAAAAAAAGAAACTCAGAGAAGGAAGGAAGAAGAAAGAAGAAAAGAAGAAAAGAGAAAGTGAGTGTTTGAGGGAACCGATCGTGGTATACAGCTGGTGAGGGAAGGGCGTTATCGTAATTCCAGCTATGAGATGCCAATCCCATCAGTCAATCTACCCATCTAATCGCTCCTCTCTCATGATTACCCTCTACTCTATAGGTTCAGATCTACAACACAGCGACGAGAACGGCAAGCCGACAATATAATTATTACAAACAATATAATAATAACGCTAAATAACGTTCGTAAGAATACGAGTTATCATCTCGACACGATGTCGACTAGGGTGCTCGTGCAAGTGCACAAGGCTCTAACACGAGTTCGTGCACGCGGCCTCCTCAGTTCGACATGCGACCTCCTCAGCTCGGTGCGCGACCTCATCAACTCGACACGCGACCTCCTCAGCTCAGCAGCTAGTGCACGCAGTCTCCTCAGCTCGGCAAACGACTTCAGCACGCGATCTTGGCACGGGATCTCGACACAAGGTCTTGGTACGAGGTCTCGACACGAGATCTCGACGCGAGGTCTCGATCCGACGTCCTAATACGAGGTCGATCTCGTCCTCAGGTGTTACAAAAATAAAAGTCATATTACATATGATATAAAACAGACAATTAATACAATAACTAAACCATGAAAATTCAAACTATGACTTGAAAATATTTATTAAATCCTGAAAATTATTTCTCATCCAATAAAATAATTTTCTTTAATCAAACAACAATTTTTTACATTTTTCAAGATTAATTATTATTAAAAATAGTATACGTCTTCACTGTCTCTTATTCTGAATTAATTACTAAAACAGAAAATTATTTACAATAAATCTTTGTAGCTCTTTGTACTTTTAACAAACCATTGAGGTGATCAATCTCTATGATTTATTTCCAAGTAGTCAAAAACTATAAAATAATTTTCATAAAAGTTGGGATGTTACAAATATCTACTTCAAACATTCCCCTATCACATACTTTCGTAGGGTCTTTTCATTGACAATATTGACATACACTTAGCGCTCATTGACAAGCCTCCCAACTGACCAAAATTAATTGACAACACATACATTAAACACATCCCTTGAAACTCTATGGAGTTTACAAGAGAGCAAACATCAAACATACATTCAAGTGTGAGGGGTTGGGGGCAGTCAGCCAACCTCTTGCAGTCAAACCCACTATCAATTCATAATAATAATAATAATAAACTCTACTTCATGTGGATATTCAAAATCCCTAACTTGAACTTAGGGTTCCCATATTGCATAAGGAAATAAAATTCCTATATGTGGGACTTATTGGTTGCCCATCACCTAAGGGATGAAGAACTCACCTTGGTTGTTCAAGACCTTGAGCTAGAAGGGTGGAGCTTTCGCCTCTTTGATCCTCTTCATGTTTTTCCTCTTTCTTCATCTTAGGGTTTCTTCAACTTTTCCCAAATCTTGATCTACACCTTTAATCCTCTTCTTCATGCCCAAGAACTTGAGCTATTCTTGAATAATCTTGATCTTCTTCCTCTTTCATCATGTTCTTCTTCTTCCATCTTCTAGGGTTCCTCCAACTCCCCATTTCAACTCAATCTCAACTCTCTAATCTCTTATTCAAACTAGTATTTGAAGTAATCTACCAAGAATCTAACAAATCTCTCATAGGATTATGAAACCCTAGAGTTTTCCCTCTTTTCTCTTCTCTCCAAATCGCTCTTCCTTTCCCTTTTTCCTTCCTTTTCATTTTGTTCGTGATTCTGCTGTTTTTAAGCAAATTTTAAAGTTGTGAATCGATTCACAGTGATGTGTGAATCGATTCACACAGTCAGAAAATGTGCCTACTCGAGTTTAAGAGAGTGAATCGATTCCCTGCAGCTCACAATTCGACTCCCAGTGACTTGTTTTTGTGTGAATCGATTAACATGGTGTGCGAATCGATTCACAACTGATCAAATTCGATTTCTAGTGGGATTTAAGTGTCTGAATCGATTCAAGAGGTATGTGAATTGATTCCCACTGCATAGAAATCAAAGAAACTCAATTCTAACACCAAATTAAGACTTCCAATCATCTTAGGATTAAATCCAACTCATTTCTTAACTCAAAATCCACAACTTACACCATAAAACTTTATGTAATCATATTCTCTCAATTTGAAACCAAATTAAGCTTAAATACAATTACACAACCCCTCATACTTATTCTCAAAGTAAGCTTAGGGAATTTGGTGGTGTTACATTGACCATGTTTAGAATGTTTAGTTTACGATAAACCATTGTTAAATCCTTTTGTGAGTAGTGTACACCCCGTTCACGGGGCGTTACTAAACTAGGATGAACTCTAAATGCAATGAAGTTTTTGCAAAATGATACTCTTCTTGTCTTTTGGAAATTACGGTAAATTTTTTCTTTTTATAAACAAAAATCTTTCGCGAAAAACAATCAGAGTACCACAGCATTTCTGAAACATGATGGAATTCTAAATACAAAGAACTAATCGACTGAATATAATCATACACACAACTTTCCAAAAGATATGCACTGACAAGTTTTACATACAGAAAAACAGTAGATCAATATGCACAAACGGGAATATGCCTAGAGTATGAAGACCCTAGAAGAGTAGTCATACTTTTGAGGTACTCCCGACAGTTACCCACGCAGGGGGCTGCTGATGGCCTCCTTGTTGTAGAAATTGGCCATTTGCTTGATTTTCAACATAGAATCTGGTTGTGACTTATGTTTTTGTATTTTTGATATAAAATGAATGAAAAATGGATAGAGAATGAATGGAATTTCGTGGCTTTGGTGGTGGAGCATTAAGGGGACAGATTGTGAAAACACAAAATAGAACAAGAAATAAACAAGGTCTCAAGGATCTGTTTATGAGTAATTGAAGAAGATGGATGATTGGGAGGCAGGGGCGCCACCTTAGTCTAATCCAAGACAAGGATAAGCCTATGAATGTGAGGATCACCACAAGAAGAGAGTTTCTTGATAAGATCGATAAACTGGTCCAATCCAGAACCAAAGAGTATGAACTCAATATTTTTGCTAAATCTTTGTTGTCCTTATTGAAATTTCGCCCCCTATATATAATGAGGGTCTTGTTGTTACAAAGAGTCAAATAGACAAAAATCCTTACAAGGAATCCTAGGCTAACATAACTAGCATAACTAAAGGCAATTACAAACAACATAATTGTGGTTGTTCCATAGCCTAAGTGGCGCAATTGAAATGAAGGAGACAGCTTCACATTCTGTTTGATTGCTCTTCATGACCAAGGGGAAGGTTTCACAACCACACATTAATTACAATTAAATGGGTGGCTGCGCTTTTAATGTGCTGTTGGAGCCTTCATTTCTTTGTCTTGTGTAACTCCTTTTTGCCTTGATTGCTTTGAATTCCTTTGTCTTTCTTTGCCAAAGAACATTATAGACTCATAAAACTACACAAAGAGTCATTGAGAGGTGTGGGACCCCTTGCTCCTTAGCCACACAGCCACTTGAAGTGGATTAAACACACCAAAAAATTAAATAACTTAGTGCCTTGGTCCCAAATAAATCAATTGGTCACTTGCACTTTTATTCAATTAAAAGAAATTAACTTGGCTGCCTTCTTTTATGCAAGTTGCGCCTCCTCCATGGCTTGTATGACAAGCATGGTTTTTGGTGCAATTACATCTTTGCCTCTGTTTGCAATTGTCTTAGTCATGAATTGGAGTAAGCTTTCTTGGACCCTCCTTGACATTGCCCTAGTCATTGGTCCTCCTAAGCTTTGAATGGCCTCTTGGTGCTCCATGTCCTCATCATTCCCTCCCTCTTGAGGAGAATTCGACCTCGAATTGAAGTCCTCATCACCTATATCAAAAGGAGATAAGTCAGCAACGTTGAAAGTGGCACTAACACCATACTCACCTGGAAGGTCAACTTTATAAGCTTTATCATTGACTTTGGCAATCACTTGAAAAGGGCCATCGCCCCTAGGCATTAACTTAGATTTCCTTTGTGACGGAAACCTTTCTTTCCTCATATGGACCTGCACCCAATCTCCTGTTCAAAAGTAACCGCTTGCCCTTTATTGGCACTTTTGGCATAGCTTTCATTTTTCTTTTCAATTTGCAGTTTAATTTTCTCATGCAAACTTTTCACAAATTCAGCTTTCGCTTTGCCATCTTTATGCTTCAACAGAGATGTGTTAGGTAACGATAATAGATCAAGAGGAGTTAAAGGATTATAACCATACACAATCTCAAATGGGGAATGATTTGTGGTACTATGGACAGCCCTATTATAAGCAAATTCAACATGAGGCAGCCACGTTTCCCACATTTTCAAATTCCTTGAAAGTACAAATTTTAAAAGAGTAGAGAGGTTCTGCTTACTACCTCGGTTGCCCATCAGTTTGGGGATGACAAGTTGTAGAGAATAGTAACTTAGTTCCCACCTTACCCCACAAAGTTCTCCAGAAGTGGCTTAGAAATTTAGTGTCACGGTCAGACACTATACTTTTTGGTAGACCATGTAGGTGCACCACTTCTTTGAAAAACAAATCAGCAATGTGGCAAGCATCATTCACCTTTTTGCATGGAATGAAATGTGCCATCTTTGAGAACCTGTCCACAACAACAAAAATAGAATCTTTCCCGTTCTTTGTTCTAGGTAACCCTAAGACAAAGTCCATGGAAAGGTCAATCCAGGGATATTCAGGAACAGGCAATGGAGTATATAAACCATGGGGCATCACTTTGGATTTGGCCTTTTTGCAAACAATGCATCTTTCACAATATTTTTGCACATCAATTTTCATGTGAGGCCAATAGTAATGTTCTTGCAAAAATTCCAAAGTTTTAGGAACACCAAAATGTCCCATTAAACCCCCCTCATGCGCCTCTTTGACTAAGAGTTCTCTAATGGATCCTTTTGGTACACATAACCTTTTTTCTTTAAACAAATAATCATTGTGCCTAAAAAAATCCATTATGGGCAGCATGCACACATTCAACATATTTAACAGAAAAATCAAGATCATGCTCATACAAATCCTTAATGTGTTCAAGACCAAAAATTTTAGTTTCAAGGGTGGAGAGTAATGCGTACCTTCTCGATAATGCATCAGCCACAACATTGGCTTTACCCTTCTTATGCTTAACCACATAAGGAAATTGCTCCAGAAATTTAACCCATTTAGCATGCCTCTTGTTCAACTTACCTTGTCCTTTTAGATACTTCAAGGACTCATGATCACTGTGAATGACAAATTCCTTTGGCAGCAAGTAATGTTGCCACGTTTGCAATGCCCTTACCAAGGCGTACAATTCCTTATCATAAGTTGAGTAATTTAAGGCAGCCCCCTTTAATTTCTCACTAAAATAAGCAATTGGATGACCTTCTTGCATCAAAACAGCCCCAATTCCAACATTGGAAGCATCACACTCAATTTCAAAAGATTTTGAGAAATTAGGCAATGCTAGAATTGGTGCATGGGTGAGCTTTTCTTTAAGAATAGAAAAAGCTTGCTCTTGTTTCTCACCCCATTTAAAACCAATTTCCTTTTTAACAATTTCATTAAGACGTGCAACAATAGTACTAAAATCCTTAACAAACCTCCTATAGAAACTGGCTAAACCATGAAAACTTCTTACCTCAGACACGTTTTTAGGTGCTGGCCACTCTTGGATTGCCTTCACCTTTGCTTCATCCACATGTACTCCTTGAGAGCTTATGACAAAACCTAGAAAGATAACTTGATCTGTGCAAAACACACATTTTTCCAAGTTTGCGTACAAGTTTTCTTTCCTTAGCACTTTTAAAACAGCCCTTAGATGAATGCAATGGTCCTCTAAATTTTTGCTATATATCAAGATATCATCAAAATATACAACAACAAATTTACCCAAAAATTCCCTCAAAACATGGTTCATTAATCTCATGAAAGTGCTAGGTGCATTAGTTAATCCAAAAGGCATAACTAACCACTCATATAAACCATATTTTGTTTTGAAAGCAATTTTCCATTCATCCCCTTCCCTTATCCTAATTTGATGGTATCCACTTTTCAAATCAATTTTGGAAAACAAGCATGCACCAAACAGTTCATCAAGCAAGTCATCTAACCTAGGTATTGGATGCCTATACTTAACGGTGATATTATTAATGACCTACAATCAGTGCACATTCTCCAACTACCATCTTTCTTAGGGACTAAAATAACAGGGACAGCACATGGACTTAAACTTTCTCTTACCCAACCTTTACTTACCAATTCAGCCACTTGCTTTTGTATCTCTTGCGTTTGTTGTGGGTTGCTCCAGTAGGCTGGCCTGTTAGGCAAAGTGGCGCCTGGGATGAGATCAACGTGGTGCTCAATCCCTCTCAAGGGTGGCAGCCCACTTGGTACCTCCTTAGGAAACAAATCCTCAAATTCCTGCAAAAGAGAATTTACGCAATTTGGCAATTCTTGAATGTTAGGTAAATTTTCCAGCAAGGCCACCTCTTTGCTAAAAAGCAAATATAGGGGCTGATTGGAGAAAATAGCTTTTTTAACCTCCCCTTTTGTCGCCATCAAATTTTCTTTCTTTTTTTCATCAATATTTTTTTTTGTCACTCTTTTTTCTCTCTTTTTCTTTGGTGATCTTTTCACCTCACTTGGGCTCAAAGGAGCCAATACAATTCTTTTTCCATGATGAACAAAAAAGTACTTGTTGGTATGCCCTTCATGGCTTGCCTTTTTGTCAAATTGCCAAGGCCTTCCCAACAAGACATGGCTGGCCTCCATAGGAACTACATCACAAACAGCCACATCTTCATATTTTCCAATTGAAAAAGAAATTTCTACTTGTTCATCAACAATCATCTCAACATCATTAACAAGCCATTGAAGCTTATATGGCTTGGGATGTGGTTTAGTTTCTAGTTGGAGTTTGGAAACTAACCTTGTGCTAGCAACATTTGTGCAACTCCCACCATCAAGAATTAGGGAACATACCTTGCCTTGTATGAGGCACCTTGAGTGAAATATGTTCTCCCTTTGAGTCGCATCTTCCTCTTTTACCACGGCTTCCAACAACCTTTTTATCATAAGTAGCTCTCCACTAGGTATTTGGGCCTCCTCCTCAACACAATCCTCATCATACTCTTCAGCCCCTTCATCTTCCTCCTCAACCTCCTCTACAATCATAATTCTCTTGGTAGGACATTGAGATGCAATGTGTCCTAAGCCTTGGCACTTGAAACACTTAACAGCCCGGTTAGTTGAAACAACTTGAGAAGGACTAGTTGTAGTGTTTTTACCTTTTGTGTCAGCCGCGGCTTCTTTGGATGATGAAGTACCTTCGTTCTTTATATTGCTCTTCCAATTTTGAGGATTGGAAGTGGTAGTGCTTCTTCTTATTTGGCCCTTCCTCTTAAGTTGTTGTTCTACCTTTAGGGCTTGATGTACCAAATCGTCTAATTGAACATAGTGTTGCAGTTCCACTATGTCACTTATATCACGATTTAGGCCATGCAAGAATCTGGCCATGGTTGCTTCATCATCTTCCTCCACATTTGCTCTAATTTTTGCCACCTCCATCTCCTTGTAGTACTCATCAACACTTTTGTTGCCTTGGGTGAGTCGCTGTAATTTGTTGTGCAACTCTCTGTTGTAGTAAGATGGGATGAATCTCCTTCTCATGAGCCTTTTCATCTCCTCCCATGTGGCAATGACTGGATCATTGTGCCTTCTCCTCTCCTTTGCCAATTGGTCAATTCTTTCATTTATGCCTTCCACTTCCTCTTTCAAAAGTTCTCTCATTTTTGCTGTGAGGGCATCTAGTAGTAATCGATTTTGAGGATCCATAACTCTTGTCAGTTCTTTAGAGAAACCAGCAAATGATCAATACAAGAAACCAATTCAAATAATAATCCACACACACAACAGCTTGGAATTGAACACAAATTTTGTGAGACTAGAACAAGAAAGAACTCACTCAAAAGAAAGAAATAATATTCAGAGTATAGCAGTAAGGAAGAAACACAACCAGAATATTTTTTTTTTTGTATTTTCGCAATTTTTTTTTTAAGAAATCAGAACTCAAAGATAAGAATAGAGAAACCTGGGATTCTTTTGAACAAAGTCGAAACCTTGCTCTGATTACCAAATGATGGCCTCCTTGTTGTAGAAATTGGCCATTTGCTTGATTTTCAACATAGAATCTGGTTGTGACTTATGTTTTTGTATTTTTGATATAAAATGAATGAAAAATGGATAGAGAATGAATGGAATTTCGTGGCTTTGGTGGTGGAGAATTAAGGGGACAGATTGTGAAAACACAAAATAGAACAAGAAATAAACAAGGTCTCAAGGATCTGTTTATGAGTAATTGAAGAAGATGGATGATTGGGAGGCAGGGGCGCCACCTTAGTCTATTCCAAGACAAGGATAAGCCTATGAATGTGAGGATCACCACAAGAAGAGAGTTTCTTGATAAGATCGATAAACTGGTCCAATCCAGAACCAAAGAGTATGAACTCAATATTTTTGCTAAATCTTTGTTGTCCTTATTGAAATTTCGCCCCCTATATATAATGAGGGTCTTGTTGTTACAAAGAGTCAAAGAGACAAAAATCCTTACAAGGAATCCTAGGCTAACATAACTAGCATAACTAAAGGCAATTACAAACAACATAATTGTGGCTGTTCCATAGCCTAAGTGGCGCAATTGAAATGAAGGACACAGCTTCACATTCTGTTTGATTGCTCTTCATGACCAAGGGGAAGGTTTCACAACCACACATTAATTACAATTAAATGGGTGGTCGCGCTTTAATGTGCTGTTGGAGCCTTCATTTCTTTGTCTTGTGTAACTCCTTTTTGCCTTGATTGCTTTGAATTCCTTTGTCTTTCTTTGCCAGCAACATTATAGACTCATAAAACTACACAAAGAGCTGTTGAGAGGTGTGGGACCCCTTGCTCCTTGCGCCACACAGCCACTTGAAGTGGATTAAACACACAAAAAAAATTAAATAACTTAGTGCCTTGGTCCCAAATAAATCAATTGGTCACTTGCACTTTATTCAATTAAAAGAAATTAACTTGGCTGCCTTCTTTTATGCAAGTTGCGCCTCCTCCATGGCTTGTATGACAAGCATGGTTTTTGGTGCAATTACATCTTTGCCTCTGTTTGCAATTGTCTTAGTCATGAATTGGACTAAGCTTTCTTGGACCCTCCTTGACATTGCCCTAGTCATTGGTCCTCCTAAGCTTTGAATGGCCTCTTGGTGCTCCATGTCCTCATCAGCTGCTCCGAAAGATAAACCTCAAGACCTATTCAACAATTATCACCAACGACTAACGTGACAGACTAATTGGTCACCAACCAAGGATATACAAACAGATAGACGTCATCAATCAACCACTACACGTCACTACCCATGTCTTCTGACGAGTCCTCCTCAGCCTCCTCCATCAGGTCGTGCACATCCTCGTCAGTCCTTCTACGCGAAAAGTCTCTAACACGCCTCCTGAGTATACATCTCGGCCGGAAGTGGGGCTGAACTCCAAGCCGAGGGAATCTCCATTTTCGAAGAACCAAAGGCCCCCTCCGACGATGTCGTCATCGCCGGAATCTCCACCACATCAATCCTCGCCTGGGTTACCATCACCAATTGAAGGAACCACGGGCAAGGGTCAACTTCTTACAGAAACATATACAATAACAACAGCATGTGTAGTAGCAGATAGTATTATACTAATACGGCCAATTCAAAACCAAATATTCAGCTCACACAATTTTTCTTATCAATGGCACTCAAAACAATCAATAAGGATGCACCCCAAAATCCTGTTGACGCAACTATATGCCAGTGCAGTTTTAATTCCGGAAACCATACGCCGAGGCATATCGGGCTGTACGTACAAGACCGACACTTTTCCCTGCGATGGTAAAAATTTAACGACGTTCCCGAATTCCTTTGGCCATGGGCATTTCCACTACCCAGGATAGACAGGACAACGTTACCACAAGACACGATGCAATGATGCCTATAACCACCCCCCAATGAACATATGACATTTGATATTTCAAGCATGGCATAATCGATAACATCAATTATCCAATAAAAATCCACAACATATATCTTAATCATGTTTTAAGCATACACGCACCACATTGCATTTCAATTCAACCACACATAACAATCTATCAATACGTGACAAACCAACAACACAGCAATCAACAGCACCGATCAAGTTCGTCACTTTGCAACTCGGTGGAAATAGCAAAGAGTCAAACAAGTGTGGGGGGTTGGGGGCAGTCGCCAACCACTCTTGCCAAGCCCACGAACAATTCAATATAAATAGTAATCAATAAAAATGAAGGGGTATGAGACCCTCACTTCGAACCCTGAGGTTCTCAGACTTCTTCGCTATACAAAATAAAATTTAAAACCTATACATGTCTAAAAGTTGCCCTTACCGAAGGTCACCAAATCACGTGTCGAATCACGTCCCGAATTCAAGCCACACGAACTCGGATTCTCAAGTCCTAAAACACGGAATAACCTTAGTACAAATCTAGGAACTTAGACCTAGTACCTTAGGCTCTCATAACCTAAAACCCTCTTACTAACCAAAACACTTATACTAATTTATGGCCAATCCCAATTTTAAGAATCAAGGGTTTTCATGAAACTCGTAAATCCAACTTTCAAATCAAAACTAATAACTACAACAGCAACAATAGCACCTAAGAAGCAATAAACACAAGCTAATTTGCATGATTCACAAGATGATCACCCAAACCCCTTTCCTCTAAGTATAGCGCCTAGGGTTTCAAAAATTTGGGGATAGTTGGTTCACTTCATCCATGATCACAATCAAGCATTCAATCAAGCATAAAACAAGAATCAAAATTAAGAAACTACCTCCTACCCCCAAGAAGAAGCTCACGGCTTTGGGGCTTGATGTGAGTATGAATTCATTGAGTATGTGGAAGGAAAACTACAAAGAAACTATTTAACGATTGCTCACCAAAAAAGGGTCCTAATGCATGAAGCAAGCATATGTGCACCTAGAGTCTTCAATATGCAGCTGAAGTTATGTATTAAATTATTTGCTTTGCAAATATATTATTGGACCAGCACCTGCACCTCATCATGGTGTCCCTTGCGTCACCTAGACAAAAGCATTCCTAGCATGAATGTAATTCCACGAGAAAGAAAAGAGTCATGTGATTCTTTGGACAACGCATGCAATTGTTTTGGTCAGCACATAAATGTTCAATGGTGCACCTGGAGCTAATTGAATTGATCATTGCACATTAAGGCTTTTATTATTAGCTCCTGGATTCAAGCATAAATATCCGTTATGCATGCATGGTGTTGATTTACATGATCCATGCGTTACTTTCCTTTGAAGCAAAGATACAGCTTGGTGCCGTTTCAGGAAAAGGAAAGACAAACAGCACATGCATATTCAAAAAGGACTCCCTAGCATTCAGCCTTTAAGTTGCACACAACCAGATGTTACAATTACGTGGGAGTTGGTTTCATTTCTTTTAATGCTTTATTTAAGAATAAATTATGTGCCTTGCATGCTATTACTAGCTACTTTAATTAGGAGGCTGAGCTATCTCTATAAATTGTAATCCATTATTCAGAAACGAAGTTAGTTTTGGATTGAGTTAAAAATTGGAGAGGATTCTCTATGGTTCTTTGTGAGCCATGTTTAGAGCTTATCGGCTTGCCGTGGCGCTCAACCCCGACTTATCACCCGGAACGTCCATAACCGGTTGTGGCGTCTTCACTTCTGCCTTATGACTCTTGATTTGGGTCCGACGGCTCCGAGGATCATATCATGTGGTATCAGAGCTTAGGTTCTTTTTCAGGTGTTATCTATCCATTTCAATTTTGTCCTTCTATTTTGTCCAACAAAAAAAAATTACAGAGGAAAAAAAACGAAAATTCTAGAAAAAACAAAAAAGTGATTCAGCCAGAAAAAAAAGAAAGTGAAGAGTTAAAAAAAATTGAGGAAAAGAAAATCCGTTTTGCATGTTTAGTCAAATCTGAATCACAATCTCTTCATATCCTTGCTGCCACAACTGTCTACAAAGACAACTCTATCTTTTGAACTTCATAACTTTGCACAACATATGGAGAGGCTCCTACAAACAAGAACAGAAGAGCTACATGAGAAGTTTGACCACATAGAGAGAAAACGAGATGAGAAAAGATATAGAAAAAATAAGAGGGATGATAGAGAACGTGAAAGAATTGTAAGAAAAGAGGAGAGAAGGAAAAGAAAGATTCCTAGTTTTGAAGAATATTGGGAGAATCTTGTTAAGGATAAAATTCAAGAGGATGTGGGAGAGAAAAAAAAGCAGAGAGTTTGGTCCATGAGAAAAAGAAAGAGGAGATAGAGAAAGATGAAAATTTTAAGAAGGAGGAGGAGGAGGAAAGCTTCAAATCAGAAAAAGAAAGTGGAGAACAAAAAGGAGAGATATTTTTACATAACCCACAATCTTTTGATGTAGGTTTGGATTTGAGGTCAAATCCCTTTCAAGAGGAGGGGAATGATGCAAAAATGGATGGTTTGATCATATGGAAGGCAGATTCCGTTCGAACTGCAATGGCTCTAGTTCCAGTCCTCATTTGAAACATTTTTGTGATCCTAAAGTTGGAAAATTATTTGTTGATTCTGATCTTAAATTTTATGATGAGGTGAAGGATAATCAATTTGAGGAAGCAAGACTTGTCTTTGACCCAGGAAATTGGGTATGGTCTCATTCAAACAAAAAGAGGTATCCAAAATTCAAGTTTTTGTTTAAAGACTGCTATGAGGATTTGAGGACAAATCCTTTTGAAGAAGGGGAGAATGATGTGAGTATGAATTCATTGAGTATGTGGAAGGAAAACTACAAAGAAACTATTTAACGATTGCACACTAAAAAAGGGTCCTAATGCATGAAGCAAGCATATGTGCACCTAGAGTCTTCAATATGCAGCTGAAGTTGTGTATTAAATTATTTGCTTTGCAAATATATTATTGGACCAGCACCTGCACCTCATCATGGTGTCCCTTGCGTCACCTAGACAAAAGCATTCCTAGCATGAATGTAATTCCACGAGAAAGAAAAGAGTCACGTGATTCTTTGGACAACGCATGCAATTGTTTTGGTCAGCACATAAATGTTCAATGGTGCACCTGGAGCTAATTGAATTGATCATTGCACATTAAGGCTTTTATTATTAGCTCCTGGATTCAAGCATAAATATCCGTTATGCATGCATGGTTTCTGAAAAGAGTGATTAAAAAACAACAAATGCAAAACCCTAAGCTAAGCTGGCCAACAACTATAACTCTTACTGAGAAACAGCTCAGCAAGACCAAACACGAAGTACTCAGAGGAATCTTCCTCCACTGGCTCGATCTTCACTGCTCCTGAAAGACGAACTGCAACAGCTACCGAACTCCATCTGGAAGTGACATCCATAAGGACATCCAATCCAACAATAGTGCAAGGGTAAATCCTTTGTCAATGAGTTTATCATAGGCTATGTCGCATGCAACCAATATATACATATATAATACAACAACATGCTTTTATATACATATACGTACTTAATAGACCGCACATTGTAACACCTGAGGACGAGATCGACCTCGTATTAGGACGTCGGATCGAGACCTCGCGTCGAGATCTCGTGTCGAGACCTCGTACCAAGAGCTTGTGTCGAGATCCCGTGCCAAGATCGCGTGCCGAGGTCATTTACCGAGCTGAGGAGACTGCGTGCACTAGCTGCTGAGCTGAGGAGGTCGCGTGTCTAGATCTCTGACCTATAGAGTAGAGGGTAATCATGAGAGAGTAGCGATTAGATGGGTAGATTGACTGATGGGATTGGCATCTCATAGCTGGAGTTACGATAATGCCCCTTCTCTCACCAGCTGTATACCACGATCGGTTCCCTCCAACACTCATTTTCTCTTTTCTTCTTTCTTCTTCCTTCCTTCTGCTCTGAGTTCCTTGTTTCTCTCCAAAATTTCCATCGAAGAAACCTTGAGTTCCATCGAGCTTCTGCGTAACTTTTCTTCATCAATCTTGTTCCTTATCATCTTCTCGACCTATATCTCACCATCTCGATCATCAGTGGAGGTATGAAAAACAGATTTTTCTCTTCCTTCGTGCTACTGTTTAGCGCTACTTCTTCCTTCCATTTTTAGCTAGTTTTATGCTTCCAAATCATGTCAAATTGATGGGTTTTCTTCTTCATGATATTACCTACTTTTCTAACCGATTATTTGGGCTCGTAAAACAAATTTCTTTCTCTGATTTCTGCAATAGGCAGTACCCAAAAACCCTTCCTTTTTGGTTTGTTTCGATTTCTTATTTTAGTTTGTCGATCGTTGCTTCTGGTTGTTGTTGTTGTCGATCTATCTGTTGTAGCATCAGATAACCTTTTTCATGAACTTTTGATCGAAAACCCCAACTTTGTGGTTAAGATTGGGATGAGAGCTAAGTGTTATTAGAACCCAGAGATCGAACTGAGTTGTGCTTGTTTTAGGAAGTCTGATTCCCGAGATCGTGTGATTTCCGATTCGAGGTGTACGGGAGAGCGAATCCGAGGACGTGGAAGCAGTGGGATCCAGATCGAGAACTGTACGTGTCGAGGTCGACTGAGAAGTGTACGTGTCGAGGTCGATTGAGGACGGTACGTGTCGAAGTCGTTGTCGAGCTCGTTGAAGACAGCCGTGTCGAGATCGAGTAAGAGAAGTCGTTGTCGAGCTCACTTGAAGACAGCCGTGTCGAGGTCGTTGTCGAGCAGCATTAGCTTGGAGTTCGGTAAGGGCAGCTTTTAGACATTATTAAGACTTTATTTTATGTTATTGTGAATGAATTTCCTTGATTTGTGTCGAGCTTGAAATGTTGTGATATGATTGGGTTTTTGCATGTATTTAATATGTGATTGAATATATGCTGTGAATTGTGTATTGCATGTTGAATTGCGTTTCTTCATGTCGAGCTTGCTCTTTTTATTTGACATGCGGTTGAATATCTTGTGTATAACTCGTTGAATATTGTAAGCGGAGAGCTGTTCATCGAGTGAGCGAGCTAGGGAGTCGTATGACGTTTTTGAGCCGGACCCAGATAACTGAGGGTGCTAGGTCCCCTTTTTGTTTATGGTGGATTGGCTAGGCGTCGCATTATCAGTTTGGGGTTAGACCTGCTGATTAATGCATGGTATCGGTTTGGGGTTGGACCTGCCGCTTACTTATTACGTCAGTTTGGGGATGGACCTGCTGACGATATTCCGGAATAAGAGTCGAGTCGAGTCTAGAGTGAGATGGTCGAGTCACGTGTGGTGATTGAGATACATTATTGTGTTGCTTATTTCTTTATGCCGTGCTTATCTTGTATTGTTGAGAAGTTGACCCTTTCCCGTGGTGCCTTCAATCCATGACGGTTACCCAGCGATGTCGAGGGCGCAGGAACTCGACAAACAGATGATGCCGAGGAGGAGCTCGACGAGGACCAGGCGACGACCTCTATTTGTCGTGATTGATTATGTTGTTGGATGTTTGTTTTTCCGATGACTGCACTCGCTTTTTCTTTTGTGTTCAGAGGTCGTGACCGGTTAGGCGATATTGTTTTGTCGTTTCAGGTAGATCGTGGTTTTACTTTTGGAGCAATGCGTGGAGTTCACGAAGTACCCTGTGGTATGATTGCCCTTTTGAAGTCGTCATACCTTAGGTGTCTTTTCTTTGTACATTTATTACTCTGTATTTGTATACATTATTATTTCGAGTGATATATATGTATGTTATGCATGTATGTTTTATTAGAATTTAAGCCTTGTGTCTTAGTTGCATCATGTTTCAAAAAGCTGTAATTACTCTGATGTGCACGAGCTGGTTTTATAAAAAAAAAAATATATATCGTACTTTTAAAAGGCACAAGAGTACCGTTTTTAAAACGCGTCATACGATGTTTAGTTGAGCTCGGTGTGTTGAGCTCAGTAACTCGAGCTCGGTATATTGAGCCTCGGTAGCGGTCCTAAACGGTCGTTACATTGTTGGTATCAGAGCAGTTCGGTTCTGACCGAGCTGTGCATAGGAATTTGGACTGGTCACTGTGTCGGGTTATGTGTGTTGGGTACCTGGTTGTATATGTTGATTGCTGTTTGATTAAGTGAAGCACTTATTGCTTGAGAAATTGTTTGAACTGTTTCTTGATTGAAGCAGTGTGTTTTAACACATCCTTGTTGTGAGATTCTGACAGGGTTTTGAACTTTGTGGAATCTAATGCCACCTCGTAGGAATACGACAGCTGCAACCGAGAACGTCGACATGGAACGAGCAATTCAAGCTATGACCGAGATGGCGGCAGCCATGGCCCAGCAATCAGCTGCTGCAACTCAACAGGCTAACGCGATGGCTCAACAGACGGCAGCGTTAACCCAACAGAACTTACAGCAACAACAACGAGCAGAGCAAAATGCTGAAGCTAGAGGATTGGTAGACTTTAGGAAGCATGATCCACCGAAGTTCTACGGTGAGCCAAATCCGGATAAAGCTGATCTTTGGATGCAAGAGATCGAGAAGATCTTCGAGGCACTCCATTGCCCGAATAACGTGAAGGTCAACTATGCCACCTACTTACTGCTAGGAGACGCAGAGTATTGGTGGAGAGGAGTGAAGCAAACATTTATAGCGGAACGTCGCGAGATGACCTGGGAGCTTTTTCGTGAAAGGTTCTTGGACAAGTACTTCCCAGATACTGCACGAGCCGAGAAGGAGCAAGAATTTCTTCAATTGCAGCAAGGGAACTCGACAGTGTCCGAGTATGCGGCCAAGTTCGAGTCGTTGGCGAGGTATTTCAGTCCATTTCGTGATCGAGTTGACCAGAGATGGTTAAGCGAGAGGTTCCAACGAGGTCTGAGATTTGACATTCAGAAGTGGGTGGTGTCATTGAGGATTCGAAACCTCCAAGAGCTGATAGATCGCTGTGTCGAGGTAGAAGGAGTGAGGAGCCACAAGAAGAAAGCTGCTGTAAGCGGACCGGTGAGACCCGAGTGCGGGCGTAGATTTGCACTGAAGAAACAAGCTGCAGAAGAAGCCTTACGACCGACCTCGAGGAGAACGACAACAGGGACAAGATGTCGTCCGATGACCCAGTGCAGAAGCGGAGGACGGACCGGTGTCGAGGTGACTTGTTTCCGCTGTGGAAAGACGGGACATTACGCCAATAATCGTACTTTCGTAAGGAGGGGTGTGCTACTGGCGTAAGCCAGGGCATTTTGCCAAGGATTGTCCCATACCCAAAGCTGAACCGTCAATGCTTGCGGCAAAGGCCAAAGGGAAGCGTCAGGTAGCTAAAGGCAGAGTTTTGTGCATGAATGGCGAGGAAGCGAGCGGTGATGATCTCATCCAAGGTGAATGTGAGATCGAGGGTAAATCCTTATCCGTTCTTTTTGATTCGTGCAACCCATTCCTTTATTTCTTCGATTGTGTGAACCATTTGAACTTGATCGTGATCGCTTTACCGTTCAAATTAGTAGTTACACCCCCAGCTGCTAAAACTTTAGTCACAAACACTGCATGTCTTGATTGTGTAGTGGTTATTCAGAGTAGAAAGTTTGTGGTCAATTTGGTTTGTTTGCCTCTTAAGGGCTTAGATGTCATCCTCGGGATGGATTGGTTGTCACACCACCATGTCCTCTTGGAGTGTGCCCGTAAAACTGTAATTTTTCCGCACCTTGGAGTCTCCAATTATCTTTCTCTGAACGTGTCGGAGTTTCTTTGAAAGAAGGAACTAGGGAATACATGTATCTGGCTAGTTCGGAAGTTTTCCGGCGGTCGACGTGAAGAATGTACCAGTGGTCTGTGACTTTGAAGACGCTTTTCCCGAAGGCGTGCCAGGGTTACCACCAGTGCGAGAGGTCGAGTTCTCCATCGACCTGATTCCAGGAACAGACCGATTTCAAAGCGCCATACAGGATGTCTCTGCCGAGATGAAAGAACTCGAAGTCCCGGTCGAACACTTGGAGTCAAAGCAATTCATACGACCGAGCGTGTCACCGTGGGGAGCTCGGTGTTGTTGGTTAAGAAGAAGGATGGACGATCAAGGCTGTGCGTGGACTATCGCGAGCTCAACAAGGTTACTGTGAAGAACCGTTATCCGTTACCTCGTATTGACGACTTGATGGATCAACTTCGTGGAGCGGCGATCTTTTCCAAGATAGACTTGAAGTCAGGCTACCATCAGATTCGCGTGAAGGAGGAAGATGTTCCCAAAACAGCTTTCAGGACTAGATACGGTCACTACGAGTACTTGGTGATGCCGTTTGGAGTGACGAATGCGCCAGCTGTGTTTATGGATTACATGAATAGGATTTTCCATTCGTTTTTGGATCAGTTCGTTGTAGTGTTCATCGACGACATACTGATCTACTCGAGGAACCGAGAAGAGCACGCAGAACACTTATGTCGAGTACTGCAGATATTACGAGATAAGCAACTCTATGCCAACCTGTCGAAGTGTGAATTTTGGCTTGAAGAGGTGAATTTTCTTGGTCACGTGATTTCCAAAGAAGGGATAGCTGTGGATCCAACTAAGATTGAGGCGGTGTTAGCGTGGGAACAGCCGAAGACGGTTACCGAGATCAGGAGTTTTGTCGGCTTAGCAGGATATTACCGAAGATTCATTGAAGGTTTCTCGAAGATTGTCGCGCCTCTTACCCGACTAACGAGGAAGGATCAACCTTTTGCCTGGACCGAGGAGTGTGAAGCCAGTTTTCAAAGACTGAAGGAGCTTTTGACGGCGGCGCTGTCTTTGATTTTGCCTCGGCGAAGAGCCTTTCGAGGTGTATTGTGATGCGTCACACCAGGGATTGGGATGCGTCTTTGATGCAACATCGGAAGGTGGTCGCGTATGCTTCAAGACAACTTAAGATTCACGAGAGGAACTACCCTACTCACGACTTGGAGTGGCGGCAGATGGTTTTGCGTTGAAGATATGGAGGCACTACCTTTATGGGAGCACTCTTCGCTTTCGGCGATCACAAGAGCTTGAAGTACTGTTCGACCGTAAAGAGCTCAACATGCGTCGGCGTAGATGGGCCAATTTCTCAAGGACTACGACTTTACGTTGGAATACCATCCCGTAAGGCTAACGTAGTAGCGGATGCATTGAGCGGGAAGAGCGTTTTAACCTCGGCAATGATGATCAAGGAGTTGGAGATGCTCGAGAAGTTCCGAGACTTGAAGTTGAGTGTCGAAGTTTCACCGGGGAAGCTGAGATTTGGTATGCTTACCATTTCTAACAGATTGTTGGACGAGATCCGAGACCAGCAAGTTCATGACGAGCTCCTGCAAGAGAAGATTCAGTTGATAGCGCAAGGGAAGGCGACAGAATTCCAAGTCGGAGCGGACGACCTCTTGAGGTGCAATGGCCGAGTATGTGTACCTAACGTAGCCGAGCTGAGAAAGTTAATACTCGACGAAGCGCATAAGAGCAACTTTAGTATTCATCCAGGAGTTTCGAAGATGTATCAAGACTTGAAGAAGCATTTTTGGTGGTCCGGAATGAAGAAGCAAATGGCCGAGTACGTAGCTTCGTGTTTAACGTGTCAGAAAGCGAAGGTGGAACACCAACGACCTGCGGGAATGTTACAATCGCTTGATGTACCAGTATGGAAATGGGATAGTATTTCCATGGATTTCGTTGTAGGTTTGCCGAAGACGCAGAAGAAGAATGATTCGATTTGGGTGATCGTCGACCGATTGACCAAATCTGCTCATTTCTTACCAGTGAGGTCGACATACAACGTGGAAAAGCTGACCGAGATCTACATCGCGGAGATAGTACGACTTCATGGAATACCCTCTTCGATCGTGTCGGACCGAGATCCGAAGTTCACGTCTCATTTTTGGAGGGAATTACAAGGCGATGGGAACCGAGCTCGAGCTTAGCTCGGCATATCATCCCCGCATCGACGGCCGATCGAGAGAACGATCCAATCGCTTGAGGATTTGTTGCGAGCGTGTACCTTAGATCACCGAGGAAGTTGGGACGACGTCTTACCATTGGTGGAGTTCACATACAATAATAGTTTCCATGCGAGTATTGGAATGGCACCTTTTGAAGCACTGTATGGACGGAAATGTCAGACGCCTCTTTGTTGGTACCAGGACGGCGAGCGTTCTGTTGTAGGACCAGATATGATCCAGCGGAATCGAGAAGATCCGTTTGATCGGAGATCGGATGCGAACATCTCAAAGTCGACGGAAGAGTTATGCCGACCAACGACGTCGACCACTCGAGTTCGAGGAAGGAGAACATGTATTTCTTAGAGTCACCCCACTCATCGGAGTTGGTCGAGCGATCAAATCCAAGAAACTTACCTAAATTCATTGGACCTTACCGATTCTTCGTCAGACGGTCGGTGGCATATCGATTGCCTTGCCACCATTCTTGTCGAACATTCACGACGTCTTCCACGTCTCACAATTACGAAGTATATTTCCGACCTCTCATGTCATCGAACCGGATGTGATTCAACTGAAGGACGACCTATCTTTCAAGCATTACCAGCAAGGATCGTTGATCGGAAAGCCAAACAGTTGCGGAACAAAGAGATTCAACTTGTCAAAGTTGTGTGGGATCAGAAGACGGGAGATGCGACTTGGGAGCTGGAGGAGAAGATGAAGACTCAGTACCCTGAACTTTTTCGAGGTAAGAATCTTATTTGCAATTTCGAGGACGAAATTTTTTTTAGAGGGAGAGATTGTAACACCTGAGGACGAGATCGACCTCGTATTAGGACGTCGGATCGAGACCTCGCGTCGAGATCTCGTGTCGAGACCTCGTACCAAGAGCTTGTGTCGAGATCCCGTGCCAAGATCGCGTGCCGAGGTCATTTACTGAGCTGAGGAGACTGCGTGCACTAGCTGCTGAGCTGAGGAGGTCGCGTGTCTAGATCTCTGACCTATAGAGTAGAGGGTAATCATGAGAGAGTAGCGATTAGATGGGTAGATTGACTGATGGGATTGGCATCTCATAGCTGGAGTTACGATAATGCCCCTTCTCTCACCAGCTGTATACCACGATCGGTTCCCTCCAACACTCATTTTCTCTTTTCTTCTTTCTTCTTCCTTCCTTCTGCTCTGAGTTCCTTGTTTCTCTCTAAAATTTCCATCGAAGAAACCTTGAGTTCCATCGAGCTTCTGCGTAACTTTTCTTCATCAATCTTGTTCCTCATCATCTTCTCGACCTATATCTCACCATCTCGACCATCAGTGGAGGTATGAAAAACAGATTTTTCTCTTCCTTCGTGCTACTGTTTAGCGCTACTTCTTCCTTCCATTTTTAGCTAGTTTTATGCTTCCAAATCATGTCAAATTGATGGGTTTTCTTCTTCATGATATTACCTACTTTTCTAACCGATTATTTGGGCTCGTAAAACAAATTTCTTTCTCTGATTTCTGCAATAGGCAGTACCCAAAAACCCTTCCTTTTTGGTTTGTTTCGATTTCTTATTTTAGTTTGTCGATCGTTGCTTCTGGTTGTTGTTGTTGTCGATCTATCTGTTGTAGCATCAGATAACCTTTTTCATGAACTTTTGATCGAAAACCCCAACTTTGTGGTTAAGATTGGGATGAGAGCTAAGTGTTATTAGAACCCAGAGATCGAACTGAGTTGTGCTTGTTTTAGGAAGTCTGATTCAAGAGATCGTGTGATTTCGATTCGAGGTGTACGGAGAGCGAATTCGAGGGCGTGGAAGCGATGGGATCCAGATCGAGGCTGTGCGTGTCGAGGTCGGCGAGAAGTGTGCGTGTCGAGGTCGATTGAGGACGATGCGTGTCGAAGTCGTTGTCGAGCTCGTTGAAGACAGTGTCGAGATCGAGTAAGAGAAGTCGTTGTCGAGCTCACTTGAAGACGGCCGTGTCGAGGTCGTTGTCGGCGGCATTAGCTTGGAGTTGATGAGGCAGCTTTTAGACATTATTAAGACTTTATTTTATGTTATTGTGAATGAATTTCCTTGATTTGTGTCGAGCTTGAAATGTTGTGATATGATTGGGTTTTTGCATGTATTTAATATGTGATTGAATATATGCTGTGAATTGTGTATTGCATGTTGAATTGCGTTTCTTCATGTCGAGCTTGCTCTTTTTATTTGACATGCGGTTGAATATCTTGTGTATAACTCGTTGAATATTGTAAGGGGAGCTGTTCATCGAGTGAGCGAGCTAGGGAGTCGTATGACGTTTTTGAGCCGGACCCAGATAACTGAGGGTGCTAGGTCCCCTTTTTGTTTATGGTGGATTGGCTAGGCATCGCATTATCAGTTTGGGGTTAGACCTGCTGATTAATGCATGGTATCGGTTTGGGGTTGGACTCGCCGCTTACCTATTACGTCGGTTTGGGGATGGACTCTTGACGATATTAGGAATAAGAGTCGAGTCGAGTCTAGAGTGAGATGGTCGAGTCACGTGTGGTGATTGAGATACATTATTGTGTTGCTTATTTCTTTATGCCGTGCTTATCTTGTATTGTTGAGAAGTTGACCGCTTTCCGTGGTGCCTTCAATCCATGACGGTTACCCAGCGATGTCGAGGCGCAGGAACTTCGGCGGCAGATGATGCCGAGGAGGAGCTCGGCGAGGACCAGCGGCGACCTCTATTTGTCGTGATTGATTATGTTGTTGGATGTTTGTTTTTCGATGGTGTACCTCGTTTTCTTTTTGTGTTCGCAGGTCGTGACCGGTTAGGCGATATTGTTTTGTCGTTTGAGGTAGACTGGTGGTTTTACTTTTGAGCGACCCCCTGCGTGAGTTCTGGAAGTACCCCCAGGGTATGATTGCCCTTTTGAAGTCGTCATACCTTAGGTGTCTTTTCTTTGTACATTTATTACTCTGTATTTGTATACATTATTATTTCGAGTGATATATATATGTATGTTATGCATGTATGTTTTATTAGAATTTAAGCCTTGTGTCTTAGTTGCATCATGTTTCGAAAAGCTGTAATTACTCTGATGTGCACGAGCTGGTTTTATAAAAAAAAAATATAGATCGTACTTTTAAAAGGCACAAGAGTACCGTTTTTAAAACGCGTCGCATACAGGTTTAGTTGAGCTCGGTGTGTTGAGCTCGGTAACTCGAGCTCGGTATATTGAGCTCGGTAGCGGTCCGGAAACGGGTCGTTACACACACAATCAGCATGGTATATCAAGTATTGCATGTGAGCAAACAAAACAACCAACAAATCAACAATCAAGTCACTACAATATCAAACTATTGCATGTGAGCAGGCAGAGCTATCAACAGATCAGTGATCAAGTCATCACAATATCAAGCTATTGCATGTGAGCAGGCAAAGCTATCAACAGATCAGTGATCAAGTCATCACAACATCAAATTCATCACATATCATAAATGTGGTTAGCTATGCATGTCAATGCAGTATGGCAAGTTGTGTATACACCTGTAGCCTTAATAGGTCAGCAGTATGACGGGGACTACTTTCCCAACGTCCGAACAAAATAGTCTCTGCTTAGGCTTGCCACTACTTTGGCTGGCCACTACTTTGGAGTGCCTCTACTTAGGCAATGTAGTGTCAGCTCGCCTTTTGAAGTCTGTACGACCAATCAAAAGCTACGAGTGACATGACAACTCGTCTTTTGAAGTCTTTAAGACCAATCAAACGCTCCGAGTGTCGATGCTCAATGGTTAGTACGCATCCAAACAAATTCAACAATATGGCATGCTCACCGTAGTGAACGTCCGAATGATATCCAACAAATTCAACAATATGGCATGTTCACCGTAGTGAACGCCCAAGTGATATCCAAACAAATTCTACAATGTGGCGTGCTCACCGTAGTGAGTGCCCGAGTAATGCTTTAATTAATCAATGCGGATCGACGAACCCTCACTCACTCAACTTAGTGGGTGTCCAAACCTCAATTAACTAAGAGTTCAACACAGGACAGAAGGTCCGGGTGTTCAATTGCGGAACGCTAGTCCCAATCTTAGATCAGAACTCTAGACACGTAATGCGGAACACTAGGCTCAACTTTTAGGTTAAGATACTAGGCACGCCATACGGAACACTAGGTCCAATCCTTAATCAAGAAAATGTGCACGCAAGCAGGACATTAAGTCCCAGCACAGGACACATGGCCCATATGCTCAATAGGAACACTAGGTTCCCTATGTTTTATTCTTTCAAAATCCTGATCTTTGAAATCTCTTTCTTAGTTCTTGTATCACTCCTATGTATCTGAAAATACTTTTTAGTTCTAGGTCGTTGAAACCTTAGTTGTGCTAAATAACACACTGGAAGAATTCCCAAGAAAGAGAGGTGGTGCGAACACTCTTAATTACCAAGTCTTTCCTAGCCAGAATTTTCCCAAGCGCATCATTTAACTCAACCGTTTTCGCAAATTGTACTATTTATTTCAAGTTCTTTTCTCTACTATTATTCTACTGAAAATTCCTTGCAAGCTTTGGCTAGTTGTACTAAAACCCTCACGCTTACTTTTAAATCATAATGCCCTTAACAATTGATTTATGAAATCAGAATTCGGCTTGTGGAATCGCATCAGATTTACCGATGTAAATTGTCAACCAATAGCAGTCGATCAACGCATTGTCAATTAATCCATTATTAACAATAACATTTTTCATATTCCAATTCAATGCCAAGTTCCAATGAAATCCAAGGTGATTCAAGGAAAACAACACATCTCATAACGCCATGCAGGGCCAAGAACATGCTACATATTATCATCAATTTCAAGTCCAATTAAATCAATCAAGTATGATTTAAGTCACACAATACAATTCAGTCTTGCCACACAGGACCAAATCAATACATAGCAGTTCATGCTACAACATCTCAATAGCGCATAGCAATACTACAAGTACTACCACACAATCAATCAACAATCAAGCAAACAACACACAAGGCAAAAAGCCCAAACTCATTATGTAAGAATTTCCCTTACCTTGGGCGCTTTAACAATCCAAGCAAGGTAAATTCAAAACCATCATCAAGTCGCACCTCGCGCGTACCCTAAGCACGAACCTTAACAACACAAACTTAACAAAATTAGAACAAAAAACCCAAGTCCTATGACTCTAGGGCAGCCACGGTTTTAGTCCTAAAAAGGGCCTAAAATCTTTCCAACTTAACCTATTTGGATCACACCTAATCATATGCCATGAAACAATTTCAAACCATGCAAGTTTTCAAGCTTTTACAAAAGCTACACACTTAGAAAAATGGCTAAACCAAAATTTACCAATTGGAATAGTGTTTTACCAAATGAATAGTATTTTGCCAACTTTGAACTATTTTTCAAAGCACTAAAACATGTCACAAAATTTTAGAAACAATTCTTTTACAAGCTCAAAACAATTCTTGAAACATAAACTCAAACTTTTCCCAAAATCATACTTCTTTGAATTGTTTTGCTAAATCAAATCATCAACCACTTTTACAACTATTTTCAAGCATAAATACAAGTCAAGAACAAGTTACAAAACACTCTTGAAGGCCACGATTTTTGGAAGTTCAAAACAACTTCAAGGTTTTCAAATCTTTAACTCCTAAATCATGCAAACTTGTTAGCCTTTAACTCATAAGCTAATATCTACTAATTGTAATACCTTTAAGCCATAAAAACAAGTTCATCAAACTCATTTAACACTACAAAGGTTGCTGTTTTCCAAAACCACAAAACAGCCCCAAAATTAATTTTGTTTCAAACAATTTTTCAAAGCTTTATACTTGCACATCCTTATAGATTTAAAGCCCTACCAAAAACTAACTTCTTAAACACTTTTACACTCTTTAAAACAAATTAGACATCATCCAAATAACCCATATAGGGTACTGTTTCCAGCCCTTAAGAATAAACCCAAACTTTTCAAACTTTTCATTTTCAAATCATACAAATTCACTACACTTAATTCCTTTAACCTTAAGCCAATTTATTCAACACTTACAACACTTTATAAAAAATTTAAAACATCCTCCAAAATCATGTTCCAGCCCCCATTTTCAACCAAATTTATTTTCTCAAAACTATGTAAAACATGCATATATGACTAGTTTTCAAACATACCACTTATAACCCTTCTAGAATTAACTCTAAATCAACAAAATCCAACCAAAACCAAGACATCCAACAGCCCCTAGATTCGGCCAAGGCAAAAAGTTAGGGTTCCAAATTTTAAAAACCAAGAACAAGCTTGATCATGGAGAAAAACAAAGGGTTATAACACTAATCATGCATTTCTAGCCAAAACAAACACTTCTACCCAAAAACAACTCTTAAATCCTTCAAAACCCATATCATGGAACTTAAGAGAGATGAGGGATGGATCATGGAGCTTACCAAGAGATTAGATGATGATGGAACAAGGGTGGAGATGAAAGGAAACAAGGGTGCATACTTTGATCTCCAAAAACTTCAAAAATCAAAGCTTTCCTCTTCCAAAAATTTTTCAAGCTTTCCCACAGTGGAAGAAGTGAAAGAATGGAACATATATCAGCTAGGGAGCCACGAAAATAATGAGGACAAGGTGGGAATAAAATTGTTCACTTAAGTTGGAATTTAACAAATTACTTACAAACTAACCAAACTAACTATCCATTACTTCCTGAACCAATCAAAATGCTTCCTTTCAAAATGGTGTGCTACAATCATGTGGCTTGCATCCTATTGGTCTAGCTGCAGCCGCCATACATTCCCCTTAGCTCATGGCTTCGTTTCGTCGTGTTCTCGCTCAACCTGGTGCGCGGCGTTACGCGTATATTAGGTTTTAATACTAAAAACTCCCAAAAATAATTCTAATTATAACCCCACACCCAAAAATCACAAATGTTCCTCGCGGCATAAGAAAAGTATCCATGTTTCTCGTTTTCTTGAAATGCGAACCAAAACGTCGCAATTAGGCAGTCTCTGGCCATAGAAAATACACTAAATATTTTCTGATGCCCAAAAATTCTAGAAATATTACAATAAATCCTAAATATTGGAAAATGCTAAGATCTCAAATTTTATAAAATTTGGATTATGTTTGGGCATGTTTCAGTTAGAAACACACACAATAGCCTAGTTACGGCAGAATTCGATAGAATTCTCACAGCGTAATAAAAACTGTAAATTAGTGAGGATCACTAATTTCAATTTCTCTTATCATATAGATATTATTCAAATAATAAAATTATCAAGACAAAATCTTTAAAATGATAGTCATATTAAATATGACATAAAACAGACAATTAATACAATAACTAAACCATGAAAAATCAAACTATGACTTGAAAATATTTATTAAATCCTGAAAATTATTTCTCTTTCAATAAAATAATTTTCTGTAATCAAATAACAATCTTTCACATTTTCCGGGATTAATTCATATTAAAAGCGATTATCGTCTACACATGCATTAATGAATTAATTACTAAAACAGTAAGTTGTTTACAATAAATCTTTGTTGTTCTTCGTACTTTTAACAAACCATTGAGGTGATCAATCTCCATGATTTATTTTCAAGTAGTCGGAAACTATAAAATAATTTTCATAAAAATTGGGATGTTACACTACCACCCTCTTAAAAAAATTTCCGTCCCCGAAAATTAACTTATAAACCAAAACAAAATCAAAATTATGAAAAGTCGTAACTTAATACTAAAAACATATCATAAATTTTGGATTTTGAAAACTAATACGACATGAAAGTTATTACATGCAAACAATCAAACACAAAGCATACATTTTATTCATATATACTTAACACTACATCTATTAACTTAAAGTCTACAAATGCAATACTCCGCATCCCTGTCGAAGAAGTCCTCACGAACGACACCTTATTCCAACGACAATCTCTACTCCATCACGGTCACGAACACGATCACAACAACACTGAGTCGCGGCGACATGCTAATAACAATAAAACCGCACTAACACAAATACACCTACACAACCACGTTTTAACACAAAAACCAACATCGAATTCCTTCTATTTTTAAAACATCTAATTTCTAAAAATAACCCCAAGCAAGAATTACTTTTCTTAAAACCCATTTGATATCTTCAAGACTCAACCCTCTCAAGAACACTATGATTCTTTTGAGATTAGGTTTTTCATTGTCTTGACACACTTAATTCAAAGTCTAAAATTTAAATCAAACACCAACAAAACAAAATTACTACGAACCTTTTATTAAAACTTGAAATCTATTCTCACACATATAAAACTTAGTTTTCCAAAAGAAAACAAGTTCAAAAGTGTTTCCCAACAAGACAAGATGGACTAAAAATTTTGAATTATCTTTTACAACAAAGAAAACAAAATCTTTCCAAACTTCTACTACTAAATCATAGTTTTAACAAGTACCATTTAAAACTTAAAATCATTTTCAACGAGATCATCAACAAAGACACAAGAGTGGAAAGCAAAAGAACTATAACATTAAAAGAAGGAAAATTCTAAAAATCATTAACCACAAAATCAACAAAAGCATAAATCACAAATAATTATACAAGAATTATAAGAGCATACATCGTAATACCAAAAGTATATTGAAAATTTGGATTTTGGAATCTAGTATAATAATAAAATACGTCACAGAGTTAAAACACTTATGTGGTCTATATTTAGAGAACCACGCACACACCATAATACGTATAATACGATAATTATAGCGTCACCTACGGATAATCTGTCTCGTAAATCTCGGCCCGCTCAGCTCCATTGTGTCGCATTTCCTGAGATGAAGTCTTCAGATGATGAGTTCTCTGATCTACTTGGGGTGTAGACACGTTCCTTAGTGGTTGGTCTTGTAGTTTCAACATTTTCGACAATAGACTCAGCTCGTGGTGCTTTGCAGTCTCTGGACAGATATCCCAATTCCTTACAGTTAAAGCATAATCTTTCCTTGGTTGGTTACTATTACCGTTGTGCTCCTCATCTTCACCGTTGAAGTAGTGCGTCTTCGGCTATCGATGCTTGTGATTCCCTCTTCTGTCTATCATGTAGACAATCCTCCAGCAGTTGGGCATGCAACCTTCACAGCATCTGTAGTTGATCCACATCTGGAAATTGATAGTCCTTAGAAAAACATCCTAGCTTCTTGCAGTTACAGCATAGTCGGTCCTTCAATGAGCATTCATCAGCTAACTGTTCCTTGCTTCCATATTGGTGACAGTTCCAATTCAACTCCTGGCCATTCCCAGTAGCCAACGCCACAGGACAATTCTGACTGCGGTCATTTCCCTGAGGATGGAAATGAGATGTTCCTTGTTGTTGTCTTCCACTTTGCCCTTGGTTCCAATAATCTGGCCTAACTGACCCTCCAATAGCTCGCTCCTCCGTTCATTGTCTTAGCCAATCGTGTTGATTTCTGCGGCAATCTGTTGTGCGACAGTAGTTGCTATCCAGACTATCACTTGGATTACGTGATTCACGTCTAAGTTACTAGCACTAGCAGAAGGACTCGCTCGCCCCGAAGGCATCAAATTTCTACAAATTAAACAAACTAGAAGCCTACAACAAAATCAATCATCTGGGATGATTGCACACAATTTCACACAATGTCACGCCTGTTTCAACTAGGAAACATTACAGACAATCACGAACAAAGTTCACATAACCTAGGCATAACAAACTTATACCCGACAATTCCCAACAATCTAGGCCAGCTTAACCCAAAGCGATCCGGTTAGAACCGAACTGCTCTGATACCACCATTGCAACACCCCGATTCCGGAGCGCTACTGTGCAACCCAATCTAATGCTGAAAACATTTAATGCTTGTATGCTTTCAGTTAGAGAGTACTCTTATGTATTTCGCAATGGAAAAAATAGGAGTAAATTTTTTTCTTTTCAAATTCTTTCCTTTGAAACCCTTTTCAAAATGAGACATAGAGTACTACAGTTTTTGTAACACCCCAAATTTCTAAGCTAAGTTAAGAATGAGTTATGAGGAGAATTGTGTGATTGTATTCAAGCTTAATTTGATTTCAAAGTGAGTGGATATAATTACATAAAGTTTTGATAAGAAAGTTAATGGGTTTGAGTTGAGGAATAAGTTGGATTCAATCTTAAGATGGTTAAAGGTGTTGATTTGTAGCTATGGAAGTTAATTTGAGAAGAAAGTCTCAAGGTTTGGTGTTAGAACTAAGATTTCTGGGTTTTTTTGCAGTGTGAAACAATTCATATAGCTTAGGAATCGATTCACAGCATTAAAACTCCATTGGCATCAAATTCTAGCAGTGGGAATCAATTCACAGAAGCCAGGAATCGATTCACATAAGACAGGCCACTGGGACTCGCAGGTAGGAATCGATTCACTCATTAAATCTGCGATTCAGGCACTTTTTGCACTGTGTGAATCGATTCACACTATGCTGTGAATCGATTCACAGCTGCAGAATTGTTTAAAAACGCAGTTTCAGCGAGCAGAACGCAGAAATAGAGAAAGAGGGAAGGAAAAGAAGAGAAAGGGAAAGGAGAAAGAGGAGAGGAGAGCTAGGGTTTCACCCTTTGAGAAGGATTGAAGAGATTCATGTTGGATTTCTTCAATCACTTGCCTACATGGAGAGTTTGAGAGTGGAGATTTGAGTATTTGGAAGATTTGGGTTTGAACCCTAGAGAGGAGAAGATGAAGCACGAATTTGGAGAAGAATAAGGGGGAGAAGACCAAGCTCCAGCAAGGATGGTTCAAGTTCTTGGATGGAGAAGGAAGACTGAAGGTTGAAGATCAAGATTTGGGGAGTATTTGGAGGAGCCCCAAGTTGAGCAAAGAGGGAAAAGCTTGAAGAGGAGCAAAGAGTCCAAAGTTCAACCTTCCTAGCTCTATGTCTTGAAGAATAGAAGTGAGTTCTTCAACCTTTAGGTGATGGGCACCCATAAGTCCCACATATAGGAATTTCTCTTCCTTTAGTAACATATGAACCTTAGGTTCAAGTTAGGTTTTTAAATACCTAGAAGAGGTTAAGTTGTTATTGTTATTGTTGTTGTGATATTATAGTGGGTTTGACTGAAAGAGGTTGGATGGCTGCCCCCAACCCCCCACAATTGAATGTATGTTTGATGTTTCTCTCTTGAGAACTCCATAGAGTTTCAAGGGATTAGTTAATGTATGTGTTGTCCATTAATTTGGCAAATTGTGAAGCTTGTCTAAGAGACATAAACTCAAGTCATAGAGGTCAAGAAAGGACCCTAGGAAAAGGATGTAATAGAAAGGATGTATGAATTAGTGTTCATGATTTGGAGTCGTTAGTTAAAAAGGGATACTATTAGTGTAAGCTTGATTCATTGAAATGATTGTAGTTTCCTTGAATAGTTAAGTAATGATGATGAATGTATTTATATGAATATGCATACAAGCATAAGCATAATCATAAGCATAAGCATAAGCTAAAGTCCATGGCAAGACTCCTCTATTTATAGGAGTAGATCGGTTTGGTTAGCCAAGTGGGACGCCCTTGGAGGGTTATGACGTCTAACCACCATTCCGAAAGTGTGTAATTGGGGTCTAGGGACCTAAGCCTACGACACTACCCAATAACACAAAGTGCATTACATGCAAAGCATCATATTATATATCTCCTATGAATGGTATAATATGTGAAGTGATGTTAAGTTTATGAATGTTAATGAATTCCTTGTTTGTATATATATATATATATTCGGAATTAGTTTAGTTAAGTATATGAAATCTTGGATAGCACATCCCTAGTTGCTTAATTATTATATAGTAATGAGCATTGTGATTAGATCACTTAAAGGATGAGCAAGCTAGGTTGATTGAGATTCATGGTATAGAGCATAAGGCAAAGTCAATTAGCATAAGGAAAAGCAAAGATGTGTTAAGCACAAAGTGAGTAAGTAAGAACAATACGTTCTTAGTTAATAAGGTTGCAATTTACATTGTATTAAGGTTAGTCGAGCTAAACATAGGTTAAAGAATGGATATTTATAAGATTGATGTGGGTTTTGCTGTACATTTATGTGTTCAGTTTAATCAAGAAGTTGTAAGACAAGTCCTTATGGTACACAGAGAGAGTATGCCTAAGTTTGAAATGTCTAAGTTAGCCTTCTCAGCCTAGAATGTTCCGAGGAGAGAATGGTGAGGAGTCCGTGAAGGGCTCACTGAGATTTTATAATCTCACCCTTTTCCTTTGTTGTTTTTCGGATAAGCGGTATCGAAGACGGTGGCCAAGCCCCAAGCTCGGGACTCATAGGCTAGTTCTATAGCCAAGTAGAATTTTATATTCCAAGTTATGTACAATTTGTAAGCTATTCATTAGATTAATGTACTAAGTTTAATTTATGACTTGGATTACGATAATCATGTCTGTAAGCTATTAGTAACTCTGCATTTGTAATGTAATTTGTCGTACTTTCAATTATGTTGAGGTGCGGGTGTTACATTATGGTATCGAGCGATTCGATCTTATCGGACTGTGAGTCACTAGTTTAGTAATGACTCAATTTAGGAAGTGTCGATTTAGTCCTTGTTGAATTTATCGTCGATTAAGCCGTAATTTTCCTTTGTCCGAGAACTTCTCTACATATTCTTATGCGTAGTATGGAATATTAAGCCTGATCAACTTAATACTCCATACCGTGTACGAAGAATGTAGTAGATGGAGCTGGCGGATGAGGGAGGAGACCGAATAGGAGCGTGAACTCTGATGAAGCTTGATGGATAAGAATGATGCAGACAAGGAAGAAGTGGATGCAAGAGCTCTCATTAAGTGAGGACCTTCGGATACGGAAAAAGGGAAACAAGTTCCCACCTTTCCGGAACCAAGAGTTAAGGAATGTTTCAAGAGTGGTCGGAACCATAGTGGTGAGGGTTCGGCTAGGCAAGCGTGTAATTCGTGTATTGTCAACCGAGATGCTATGGAAGTGATTGGAGATGACAAGCAAGTAAGGGGTCTTAATTGTGAGGTTTTAAATCCACTTAGGATGGGCATTGGTAATCGGTTAGGGTTACAACACTGGTTATGCTATCAAGTTGTTTCGCCTAATCCATTATGAATGGATCCTAGAATGATTGATATCTTATGATGATTCCCAAGTTAATTCAAGTGCCCTTCGTGGTTAACAGTAAGTGCTCTTAGTTGCAGGATTTCAATCGAGTAGGATGGTCGGTTCTAATTAGTTAGGGTCTCAACACTTGTTGTTTCAGCAGGATTGGTTAACCTAGCCAATTATAAGTGGTTCCTAGGTCGATAGAAATCCTATGCTAATCCCTGAGAGAACCTTAGCGTTCCGAATGGTAACGGTAAGGGTAAGGAACAAGATGGAGTTGGCGATATGCTACAACGCCCAAATGGTAGTATGGGTCCTTAAGGGTGATCCTGCCCTAGTGAAGCAGAAAGGAAACTCTTAAGTCTCCAAGGACTGGTGTCCTTAGTGGAACAACAAACTCCAGAGGATCAGATGAGATGTAGTCTTCAAACTATAGAAGTTTCAAGAAAGCCGAGTCAGCGGAAACCTAAAGTTATTAATGTCTATGTTCGATCTAACGGTTCAGTGCGTCAAGTGAATTCAATTGACCAATTATAGACTCTGCCTTAGCTAAGTAAGAATATTAGTTAGAATAAGACTTAGTCTGTAATTGGGTAATGAGATCACTTAATTTCCTGAGCAATTAGTTCCTCTATAGAGATTAATCCCTTCCAGGGTTTCTAATGATTCAGATTGGGTAAGGAGGATAAGACAGGACCAATAAGGTAGATTGTTCCCAAGAATATCAAGGATTTATTTTCTGGATACTTGTTGGTCCATTGGTTATTAAACGCGTCGATCTACACCGCTGTCAGATAGAGAAGTGTGGGTTCTGGTTTAATTCCAGTAACATCAAGAAGGGGAGTTACACCATCAAGCGAAGGAGAGCAGTAGTAAAGTTTATTTAAGAGTATAGATGGTGGACATCTGAGACTATAAGTTACTGTGAGTCAAGTCGTTAGGTTGAGTCTGATGTGATTCTAACTAGCCACTTGCAAGCTAAGTCTCCAACCAAGTGAGGCTTAGACCTCGTGTGAGATAAAGTTTGCAATCAACTAATGAAAATCAAGTCAGTTTAACCAACGGATACCTCCCAAGAGCTGAGCAACCCTAGAGTTTCAAGTTTTCTAGGCCAAGTCGATTGCAAGACCAAGTATAGCGAGCTAAATATGAGTAGCAACTCCGTAGTTGCGGAAGAGGTCTCTAAGAAAAGATTTCCATTGGTAACATAAGAGTGAACGTTACGAATGGGAAAAGTTGTTCAAGGTATATATTAGTTACCTCTAGGTGACAATTCTATTTGATAGGATAGTTGCCCAACGACGGGTTGTGAAACCACCAATGGTAGTATTGGATGTTGTTTTGGGTGAACTTCCAGGGAGTATTCGAAGGAGAGTATCTTCCAAGAAGCCTGAAGAGATAGAAGGAGCAAAAGGCACGTCTGTAGGGAATTGTGTTGACGAATTCAAAGAATTCTCCACATACTTAACCTACCTTCAACATGTATAGGATGATGAGTAAGCGAATCATCAGCTGGGTTAAAAACCCGAACCGAGTTAAGAATGTCGTGTGGCAATTTCATGAGGATGGCTGTGTGAGACTGTGGGTTACTACGGAATTACAGAGGAAGCACAGGTATCAAATGGCAGAATGTTAAGTTGAGTAGTAGATGATGATAAGCAAGCATAACAATTTCCAACAGTCAAGAGCAACCGAAAGATAGAACAGCACCAGAGTTAAACTCTCAGACTACAAGTAAAGTATTCCATCTGATGGAGATAAGACGAAAGGAGTTCATTCATTTGAAAAGACGTAAGATCAGAGTTGCGCAGCGGAAGCACCAAAAGCCAATTTATTATACTGAAGGATGAGGTAAGATAGAAAGGCGTGGTTCGGGGACGAGATTCCATGGAGGTGAATCTCTGTTCGCATTCCATGCTGTCAACGCTAAGAAGTTCCTACACCCTTAACTCCACATAAGAAGTTTGGAAGTGAGAACCTATCTCATGGGAGAAAGATTTGAAGTTAGTAAGGAGGTGAAGTTACCACCAAATCGGAGGATACCTAGAGTTATTCACGATTGTAAGTATTCTATCGATTAGTGCTTAGAGTGATCTCACTTAACCAGTTACACGCACCGTTTCAACCCATTGAATTATATTCATTAGTTAGAGCTTAGTATGTGACTGGTTAACGCTATCGCAAATAAGCTAATCGATTAATGCTTGGTGAGAGTTAATCGTTTCAAGGGTTTTTTTTTCCAATGGATGGAATGGGTTATGAGAGGAAGTTGTAGTTGAAGTTCCAATGAAAGATGCAGTAATTTTCGAGGACGGAAATTTTTAAAAGGTGGGTAGTAGTGTAACACCCCAAATTTCTAAGCTAAGTTGAGAATGAGTTATGAGGAGAATTGTGTGATTGTATTCAAGCTTAATTTGATTTCAAAGTGAGTGGATATAATTACACAAAGTTTTGATAAGAAAGTTAATGGGTTTGATTTGAGGAATAAGTTGGATTCAATCTTAAGATGGTTAAAGGTGTTGATTTGTAGCTATGGAAGTTAATTTGAGAAGAAAGTCTCAAGGTTTGGGGTTAGAACTAAGTTTTCTGGGTTTTTCTGCAGTGTGAAACAATTCATATAGCTTAGGAATCGATTCACAGCATTAAAACTCCATTGGCATCAAATTCTAGCAGTGGGAATCAATTCACAGAAGCCAGGAATCGATTCACATAAGACAGGCCACTGGGACCCGCAGGCAGGAATCGATTCACTCATTAAATCTGCGATTCAGGCACTTTTTGCACTGTGTGAATCGATTCACACTATGCTGTGAATCGATTCACAGCTGCAGAATTGTTTAAAAACGCAGTTTCAGCGAGCAGAACGCAGAAATAGAGAAAGAGGGAAGGAAAAGAAGAGAAAGGGAAAGGAGAAAGAGGAGAGGAGAGCTAGGGTTTCACCCTTTGAGAAGGATTGAAGAGATTCATGTTGGATTTCTTCAATCACTTGCCTAAATGGAGAGTTTGAGAGTGGAGATTTGAGTATTTGGAAGATTTGGGTTTGAACCCTAGAGAGGAGAAGATGAAGCACAAATTTGGAGAAGAATAAGGGGGAGAAGACCAAGCTCCAGCAAGGATGGTTCAAGTTCTTGGATGGAGAAGGAAGACTGAAGGTTGAAGATCAAGATTTGGGGAGTATTTGGAGGAGCCCCAAGTTGAGCAAAGAGGGAAAAGCTTAAAGAGGAGCAAAGAGTCCAAAGTTCAACCTTCCTAGCTCTATGTCTTGAAGAATAGAAGTGAGTTCTTCAACCTTTAGGTGATGGGCACCCATAAGTCCCACATATAGGAATTTCTCTTCCTTTAGTAACATATGAACCTTAGGTTCAAGTTAGGTTTTTAAATACCTAGAAGAGGTTAAGTTGTTATTGTTATTATTGTTGTGATATTATAGTGGGTTTGACTGAAAGAGGTTGGATGGCTGCCCCCAACCCCCCACAATTGAATGTATGTTTGATGTTTCTCTCTTGAGAACTCCATAGAGTTTCAAGGGATTAGTTAATGTATGTGTTGTCCATTAATTTGGCAAATTGTGAGGCTTGTCTAAGAGCCATAAACTCAAGTCATAGAGGTCAAGAAAGGACCCTAGGAAAAGGATGTAATAGAAAGGATGTATGAATTAGTGTTCATGATTTGGAGTCGTTAGTTAAAAAGGGATACTATTAGTGTAAGCTTGATTCATTGAAATGATTGTAGTTTCCTTGAATAGTTAAGTAATGATGATGAATGTATTTATATGAATATGCATACAAGCATAAGCATAATCATAAGCATAAGCATAAGCTAAAGTCCATGGCAAGACTCCTCTATTTATAGGAGTAGATCGGTTTGGTTAGCCAAGTGGGACGCCCTTGGAGGGTTATGACGTCTAACCACCATTCCGAAAGTGTGTAATTGGGGTCTAGGGACCTAAGCCTACGACACTACCCAATAACACAAAGTGCATTACATGCAAAGCATCATATTATATATCTCTTATGAATGGTATAATATGTGAAGTGATGTTAAGTTTATGAATGTTAATGAATTCCTTGTTTGTATATATATATATATATATATATTCGGAATTAGTTTAGTTAAGTATATGAAATCTTGGATAGCACATCCCTAGTTGCTTAATTATTATATAGTAATGAGCATTGTGATTAGATCACTTAAAGGATGAGCAAGCTAGGTTGATTGAGATTCATGGTATAGAGCATAAGGCAAAGTCAATTAGCATAAGGAAAAGCAAAGATGTGTTAAGCACAAAGTGAGTAAGTAAGAACAATACGTTCTTAGTTAATAAGGTTGCAATTTACATTGTATTAAGGTTAGTCGAGCTAAACATAGGTTAAAGAATGGATATTTATAAGATTGATGTGGGTTTTGCTGTACATTTATGTGTTCAGTTTAATCAAGAAGTTGTAAGACAAGTCCTTATGGTACACAGAGAGAGTATGCCTAAGTTTGAAATGTCTAAGTTAGCCTTCTCAGCCTAGAATGTTCCGAGGAGAGAATGGTGAGGAGTCCGTGAAGGGCTCACTGAGATTTTATAATCTCACCCTTTTCCTTTTGTTGTTTTTCAGATAAGCAGGTATCGAAGACGGTGAGCCGAAGCCCCAAGCTCGGGACTCATAGGCTAGTTCTATAGCCAAGTGGGAATTTTATATTCCAAGTTATGTACAATTTGTAAGCTATTCATTAGATTAATGTACTAAGTTTAATTTATGACTTGGATTACTGTAATCAAGTCTGTAAGCTATTAGTAACTCCTGTACTTTAATGTAATTTGTCGTACTTTCAAATATGTTGAGGTGCGGGTGTTACAGTTTTCTAAATGATGCCAATTCAAACTTTTGCAATTATCAGAGTATAATACATCACAAAATAATATTTCACATAACATAATCATTTCGCATTAAAGCGAGGCTTTCTGAAAAGAGTGATTACAAAACAACAAATGCAAAACCCTAAGCTAAGCTGGCCAACTACTATAACTCTTACTGAGAAACAGCTCAGCAAGACCAAACACGAGTACTCAGAGAAATCTTCCTCCACTGGCTCGATCTTCACTGCTCCTGAAAGACGAACTATAACAGCTACCGAACTCCATCTGGAAGTGACATCCATAAGGACATCCAATCCAACAACAGTGCAAGCGTAAATCCTTTGTCCACGAGTTTATCATAGGCTATGTCGCATGCAACCAATATATACATATATAATACAACAACATGATTTTATATACATATACGTACTTAATAGACCGCACACAATCAGCATGGTATATCAAGTATTGCATGTGAGCAGGAAAAGCTATCAACAGATCAGTGATCAAGTCATCACAATATCAAGCTATTGCATGTGAGCAGGCAGAGCTATCAACAGATCAGTGATCAAGTCATCACAACATCAAATTTATCACATATCATAAATGTGGTTAGCTATGCATGTCAATGCAGTATGGCAAGTTGTGTATACACCTACAGCCTTAATAGGTCAGCAGTATGACGGGGACTACTTTCCCAACGTCCGAACAAAATAGCCTCTGCTTAGGCTTGCCACTACTTTGGCTGGCCACTACTTTGGCGTGCCTCTACTTAGGCAATGTAGTGTCAGCTCGTCTTTTGAAGCCTGTACGACCAATCAAACGCTATGAGTGACATGACAACTCATCTTTTGAAGTCTTCAAGACCAATCAAACGCTCCGAGTGTCGATGCTCAATGGTTAGTACGCATCCAAACAAATTCAACAATATGGCATGCTCACCGTAGTGAACGCCCGAATGATATCCAACAAATTCAACAATATGGTATGTTCACCGTAGTGAACGCCCAAGTAATATCCAAACAAATTCTACAATGTGGCGTGCTCACCGTAGTGAGTGCCCGAGTAATGCTTTAATTAATCAATGCGGATCGATGAACCCTCACTCACTCAACTTAGTGGGTGTCCAAACCTCAATTAACTAAGAATTCAACACAGGACACAAGGTCCGGGTGTTCAATTGCGGAACGCTAGTCCCAATCTTAGATCATAACTCTAGGCACGTAATGCGGAACACTAGGCTCAACTTTTAGGTTAAGATACTAGGCACGCCATACGGAACACTAGGTCTAATCCTTAATCAAGAAGGTCTAATCCTTAATCAAGAAAATGCGCACGCAAGCAGGACATTAAGTCCCAGCACAGGACACATGGCCCATATGCTCAATAGGAACACTAGGTTCCCTATGTTTTATTCCTTCGAAATCCCGATATTTGAAATCTCTTTCTCAGTTCTTGTATCACTCCTATGTATCTGAAAATACTTTTTAGTTCTAGATCGTTGAAACCCTAGTTGTGCTAAATAACACACTGGAAGAATTCCCAAGAAAGAGAGGTGGTACGAACACTCTTAATTACCAAGTCTTTCCTAGCCAAAATTTTCCCAGGCGCATCATTTAACTCAACCGTTTTCGCAAATTGTACTATTTATTTCAAGTTCTTTTCTCTACTATTATTCTATTGAAATTTCCTTGCAAGCTTTGGCTAGTTGTATTAAAACCCTCACGCTTACTTTTAAATCAAAATGCCCTTAACAATTTATTTATCATGAAATCATAATTCGGCTTGTGGAATCGCATCAGATTTACCGATGTAAATCGTCAACCAATAGCAGTCGATCAACGCATTGTCAATTAATCCATTATCAACAATAACATTTTTCATATTCCAATTCAATGCCAAGTTCTAATGAAATCCAAGGTGATTCAAGGAAAACAACACATCTCATAACGCCACGCAGGGCCAAGAACAAGCTACATATTATCATCAATTTCAAGTCCAATTAAATCAATCATGTATGATTTAAGTCACACAATACAATTCAGTCTTGCCACACAGGGCCAAATCAATACACAGCAGTTCATGCTGCAACATCTCAATAGCGCATAGTAATACTACAAGTACTACCACACAATCAATCAACAATCAAGCAAACAACACACAAGTCGAAAAGCCCAAACTCATTATGTAAGAATTTCCCTTACCTTGGGCGCTTTAACAATCCAAGCAAGGTAAATTCAAAACCATCGTCAAGTCGCACCTCGCGCGTACCCTAAGCACGAACCTTAACAACACAAACTTAACAAAATTAGAACAAAAAACCCAAGTCCTATGACTCTAGGGCAGCCACGGTTTTAGTCCTAAAAAGGGCCTAAAATCTTTCCAACTTAACCTATTTGGATCACACCTAATCATATGCCATGAAACAATTTCAAATCATGCATGTTTTCAAGCTTTTACAAAAGCTACACACTTAGAAAAATGGCTAAACCAAAATTTACCAATTGGAATAGTGTTTTACCAAATGAATAGTATTTTGCCAACTTTGAACCATTTTTCAAAGCACTAAAACATGTCACAAAATTTTAGAAACAATTCTATTACAAGCTCAAAACAATTCTTGAAACATAAACTCAAACTTTTTCCAAAATCATACTTCTTTGAATTGTTTTGCTAAATCAAATCATCAACCACTTTTACAACTATTTTCAAGCATAAATACAAGTTGAGAACAAGTTACAAAACACTCTTGAAGGCCACGATTTTTGGAAGTTCAAAACAACATCAAGGTTTTCAAATCTTTAACTCCTAAATCATGCAAACTTGTTAGCCTTTAACTCATAATCTAATATCTACTAATTGTAATACCTTTAAGCCATAAAAACAAGTTCATCAAACTCATTTAACACTACAAAGGTTGCTGTTTTCCAAAACCACAAAATAGCCCCAAAATTAATTTTGTTTCAAACAATTTTTCAAAGCTTTACACTTGCACATCCTTATAGATTTAAAGCCCTAACCAAAAACTAACTTCTTAAACACTTTTACACTCTTTAAACAAATTAGACATCATCCAAATAACCCATATAGGGTACGATTTCCAGCCCTTAAGAATAAACCCAAACTTTTCAAACTTTTCATTTTCAAATCATACAAATTCACTACACTTAATTCCTTTAACCTTAAGCCAATTTATTCAACACTTACAACACTTTAAAAACAATTTAAAACATCCTCCAAAATCATGTTCCAGCCCCCATTTTCAACCAAATTTATTTTCTCAAAACTATATAAAACTTGCATATATGACTAGTTTTCAAACATACCACTTATAACCCTTCTAGAATTAACTCTAAATCAACAAAATCCAACCAAAACCAAGACATCCAACAGCCCCTAGATTCGGCCAAGGCAAAAAGCTAGGGTTCCAAATTTTAAAAACCAAGAACAAGCTTGATCATGGAGAAAAACAAAGGGTTATAAGACTAATCATGCATTTCTAGCCAAAACAAACACTTCTACCCAAAAACAACTCTTAAATCCTTCAAAACCCATATCATGGAACTTAAGAGAGATGAGGGATGGATCATGGAGCTTACCAAGAGATTAGATGATGATGGAACAAGGGTGGAGATGAAAGGAAACAAGGGTGCATACTTTGATCTCCAAAAACTTCAAAAATCAAAGCTTTCCTCTTCCAAATTTTTTTCAAGCTTTCCAACAATGGAAGAAGTGAAAGGACAACTAGGGAGCCACGAAAATAATGAGGACAAGGTGGGAATAAAATTGTTCACTTAAGTTGGAATTTAACTAATTACTTACAAACTAACCAAACTAACTTAACAAACTAACTACCCATTACTTCCTAAACCAATCAAAATGCTTCCTTTCCAAATGGTGTGCTACAATCATGTGGCTTGCATCCTATTGGTCCAGCTGCAGCGCCCATACATTCCCCTTAGCTCATGGCTTCGTTTCGTCGCGTTCTCGCTCAACCGGGTGCGCGGCGTTACGCGTATATTAGGTTTTAATAGTAAAAACTCCCAAAAATAATTCTAATTATAACCCCACACCCAAAAATCACAAATGTTCCTCGCAGCATAAGAAAAGTATCCATGTTTCTCGTTTTCTCGAAATGCGAACCGAAACGTCGCAATTAGGCAGTCTTTGGCCATAGAAAATACACTAAATATTTTCTGATGCCCAAAAATTCTAGAAATTTTACAATAAATCCTAAATATTGGAAAATGCTAAGATATCAAATTTTATAAAATTTGGATTATGTTTGGGCATGTTTCAGTTAGAAACACACACAATAGCCTGAATTCTGGCGAGTCGATAGAATTCTCGCAGCGTACTAAAAACTGTAAATTAGTGAGGATCACTAATTTCAATTTCTCTTATCATATAGATATTATTCAAATAATAAAATTATCAAGACAAAATCTTTAAAATGATAGTCATATTAAATATGACATAAAACAGACAATTAATACAATAACTAAACCATGAAAAATCAAACTATGACTTGAAAATATTTATTAAATCCTGAAAATTATTTCTCTTTCAATAAAATAATTTTCTTTAATCAAATAACAATCTTTCACATTTTTCGAGATTAATTCATATTAAAAAGCGATATCGTCTACAGCATGCATTGTCTGAATTAATTACTAAAACAGTAAGTTGTTTACAATAAATCTTTGTTGTTCTTCGTACTTTTAACAAACCATTGAGGTGATCAATCTCCATGATTTATTTTCAAGTAGTCGGAAACTATAAAATAATTTTCATCAAAATTGGGTTGTTACACTAATCATTGGTGTGACGCATCGCAATAAACCTCGTAAGGTTCTTCTGGTCGAGGCAGAATCAACACAGGTGCTGTTGTTAAAAGCTCCTTCAGTCTCCGGAAACTGGATTCGCACTCTTCAGTCCAAGCAAACAGTTGATCCTTCCTTGTAAGTCGTGTGAGTGGTGCGACAATCTTCGATAAATCTCCGGTAATAGCCTGCTAAGCCCACGAAGCTTCTGATATCTATCACAATCTTCGGCTGTTCCCATGCTAACACTGTAACACCCCAAATTTCTAAGCTAAGTTGAGAAGAAGTTATGAGGAGAATGGTGTGATTGTATCCAAGCTTAATTTGATTTCAAGGTGAGTGGATATAATTACACAAAGTTTTGATAAGAAAGTTAATGGGTTTGAGTTGAGGAATAAGTGTGGATTTAATCCTAAGATGGTTAAAGGTGTTGATTTGTAGCTATGGAAGTTGATTGAGAAGAAAGTCTCAAGGTTTGGTGCTAGAACTGAGTTTTCCTGGTTTTTCTGCAGTGTGAATCGATTCACCTAGCCTGGGAATCGATTCACAGCATTAAAACTCCATTGGCATCGAATTTTAGCAGTGGGAATCGATTCACAGAAGTAAAGAATCGATTCACATAAAACAGGCTACTGGGACTCACAGGCAGGAATCGATTCACTCATTAAAGCTGCAATTCAGGCGTTTTTACACTGTGGGAATCGATTCACACTATGCTGTGAATCGATTCACAGCTGCAGAATTGTTTAAAAACGCAGTTTCAGCGAGCAGAACGTAGAAGAGAGAAAAAGGAAAAGAAGAGAAAGAGAAAGGAGAAAAGGAAGAGGAGAGCTAGGGTTTCACCTTTTGAGAGGGATTGAAGAGATTATGCTAGATTTCTTCAATCATTTGCTTAAATGGAGAGTTTGAGAGTTGAGATTTGAGTATTTGGAAGATTTGGGTTTGAACCCTAGAGAGGAGAAGAAGAAGCACGAATTTGGAGAAGGATAAGGGGGAGAAGACCAAGCTCCAGCAAGGATGGTTCAAGTTCTTGGATGGGGAAAGAAGATTGAAGGTTGAAGATCAAGATTTGGGAAGTATTTGGAGGAGCCCTAAGTTGAGCAAAGAGGGAAAAGCTTGAAGAGGAGCAAAGGGTCCAAGTTTAACCTTCCTAGCTCAATGTCTTGAAGAATAGAGGTGAGTTCTTCAACCCTTAGGTGATGGGCACCCATAAGTCCCACATATAGGAATTTATCTTCCTTTAGTAACATATGAACCTTAGGTTCAAGTTAGGTTTTAAATACCTATAAGAGATTCAGTTGTTATTGCTATGATTGTTATGATTGTATGATTGTTTTGATTGTTATGATTGTTTTGTGGGCTTGATTAAAAGAGGTTGGATGGCTGCCCCCAACCCCCCACAATTGAATGTATGTTTGATGTTTCTCTCTTGAGAACTCCATAGAGTTTCAAGGGATTAGTTAATGCATGTGTTGTCCATTAATTTGGTGAATTGTGAGGCTTGTCTAAGAGCCATAAACTTAAGTCATAGAGGTCAAGAAAGGACCCTAGGAAAAGGATGTAATAGAAAGAATGTATGAATTAGTGTTCATGATTTGGAGTCATTAGAGATAAAGGGATGCTATTAGTGTAAGTTTGATTCATTAAAATGATTGTAGTTTCTTTGAATAGTTAAGTAATGATGATGAATGTATTTATATGAATATGCATACAAGCATAAGCATAATCATAAGCATAAGCATAAGCTAAAGTCCATGGCAAGTCTCCTCTATTTATAGGAGTAGATCGGTTTGGTTAGCCAAGTGGGACGCCCTTGGAGGGTTATGACGTCTAACCACCATTCCGAAAGTGTGTAATTGGGGTCTAGGGACCTAAGCCCACGACACTACCCAATAACACAAAGTGCATTACATGCAAAGCATCATATTATACATCTCCTATGAATGGTATAATATGTGAAGTGATGTTAAGTTTATGAATGTTAATGAATTCCTTGTTTATATATATATATATATATATATGTATATATATATTCAGAATTAGTTTAGTTAAGTATATTAAATCTTGGATAGCACATCCCTAGTTGCTTAATTATCATATAGTAATGAGCATTGTGATTAAATCACTTAAAGGATAAGCAAGCTAGATTGATTGGGATTTGTGGTATAGCACATAAGGCAAAGTCCAATAATATGAGGAAAAGCAAAGGTGAGTTAAGTACAAAGTGAGTAAGTAAGAATAATACGTTCTTAGATAATAAGGTTGTAATTTACATTGTATTAAGGTTAGTCGAGCTAAACAAAGGTTAAAGAATGGATATTTATAAGGTTGATGTGGGATTGCTATACATTTATGTGTTTAGTTCAATCACAAGTTGATAAGTGGCATAGTGGCCCTAGGATTACCCTATTTGATAATGTACTAAGTTTTTAACTTAAGCTAGCGCCTTCTAAAGCGTCTTAGCTTAGGGATATCGAGAAGTTGCAAGTCAAGTCCTTATGGTACATAGGGAGAGTAAGTCTAGGTTTGAAATGTCTAAGTTAGTCTTCTCAGCCTAGAATGTCCCGATGAGAGAGTGGTGAGGAGTCCGTGAAGGGCTCACTGAGATTTTATAATCTCACCCTTTTCCTTTTTGTTGTTTTTCAGATAAGCAGGTACTGAAGACGGCGAGCCAAAGCTTCAAACTCGGGACACATAAGCTAGTCGTAGATTGTAATGGGAATTTTATATCCCAAGTTATGTATAATTTGTAATCTATTCATTAGATTTATGAGTTAAGTTTAATTTACGACTTGGATTATTGTAATCAAGTTTGTAAATGTTTAGTAATTCATGTGCCTTAATGTAATTTGTCGTACTTTCAATTATGTTGAGGTGCGGGTGTTACATTATGGTATCAGAGCAGTTCGATCTTATCGGACTGTGAGTCACTAGTTTAGTAATGACTCAATTTAGGAAGTGTCAGTTTAGTCCTTGTTGGACTGTGAGTAGTTAGCAGGAATTTCCTTTGCCCGAGAACTTCTCTACATATTCTTATGCTTAGTATGGAATATTAAGCCTGATCAACTTAATACTCCATACCGTGTACGAAGAATGTAGTAGATGGAGCTGACGAACGAGGGAGAAGACCGAATAGGAGCGCGAACTCTGAGGAAGTTTGACGGATAAGGATGATACAAACAAGGGTGGGGCGGATGTAAGAGCCCTCAGTAAGTGAGAACCTTCGGAATACGGAAAAAGGGAAACAAGTTCCCACCTTTCCGGAACCAAGAGTTAAGGAGTATTTCAAGAGTGGTCGGAACCATAGTGGTGAGGGTTCGGCTAGGCAAGCGTGTAATTCAGGTACCGTCAACCGAGATGCTATGGAAGTGATTGGAAATGACGAGCAAGTAAGGAGTATTAATTGTGAGGTTTCAAATCAATTTAGGATGGGCATTTGTAATCGGTTAGGGTTACAACACTGGTTATGCTATCAAGTTGTTTCTCCTAATCCATTATGAATGGATCCTAGAATGATTGATATCTTATGATGATTCCCAAGTTAATTCAAGTGCCCTTCGTGGTTAACAGTAAGTGCTCTTAATTGTAGGTTTTCAATCGAGTAGGATGGTCGGTTATAATCGGTTAGGGTCTCAACACTTGTTGTCTCAGTAGGATTGGTTAACTTAGCCGATTATAGGTGGATCCTAGGTCGATAGAAATCCTATGATAATCCCTGAGAGAACCTTAGCGTTCCGAGTAGTAATGGTAAGGGTAAGGAACAAGATGGAGTTAGGCGATATGCTACAACGCCCAAATGGTAGTGTGGGTCCTCGAGGGTGATCCTGCCCTAGTGAAGCAGAAAGAAAACTCTAAGTCTTCAAGGAACGGTGTCCTTAGTGGAACAACTAACTTCAGAGGATCAGATGAGATGTAGTCTTCAAACTATAGGAGTTTCAAGAAAAGCCGAGTCAACGGAAACCTAAAGTTATTGATATCTATGTTCGATCTAACTGTTCAGTGCGTCAAGTGAATTCAATTGACCAATTATAGACTTTGCCTTAACTAAGTAAGAATATTAGTTAGAATAAGACTTAGTCTGTAATTGGGTAATGAGATCACTTAATTCCCTGAGCAATTAGTTCCCCTATAGAGATTAATCCCTTCCAGGGTTTCTAATGATTCAGATTGGGTAAGGAGGATAAGACAGGATCAATAAGGTAGATTGTTCCCAAGAATATCAAGGATTTATTTTCTGGATACTTGTTGGTTAATTGGTTATTAAACGCGTCGATCTACACCGCTATCAGATGAAGCCGTGTGGGTTCTGGTTTAATTCCAGTAGCGTCAAGAAAGGGAGTTACACCATCAAGCGAAGGAGAGCAGTAGTAAAGTTTATTTAAGGGTAAAGATGGTGGACATCTGAGACTATAAGTTACGGTGAGTCAAGTCGTTAGGTTGGGTCTGATGTGATTCTAATTAGCCACTTGCAAGCTAAGTCTCCAACCAAGTGAGGCTTAGACCTCGTGTGAGACAAAGTTTGCAATCAACTCATGAAAATCAAGTCAGTTTAACCAACGGATACCTCCCAAGAGTTAAGCAATGTCGTGTGGCAAGTTCATAAGGATGGCTATGCGAGACTGTGGGTTACTACAGAATTACAGAGGAAGCACAGGTTATCTTATGGCAGAATGTCTAAGTGAGTAGCAGACGATGAAAAGCAAGCGTAACAATTTCCAATAGTCAAGAGCAACTGAAAGATAGAACAGCACCAGGATTAAACTTTCGGAATGGAAGTAAAGTATCCCATCTGATGGAAATAAGACGAAAGGAGTTCATTCATTTGAAAGGACGTAAGATCAGAGATCGCATCGGAAGCACCAAAAGCCAGTTTGTTATACAGAAGGATGAGGTAGGGAAGAAAGGCGTGATTTGGGGACGAGATTCCATGGAGGTAAATCTCTGTTCGCACCCCATATTACCAATGCTAAGAAGTTCCTACACCCTTAACTCCACATAGGGAGTCAGGAAATGAGAACCTATCTCAGGGAGGAAAGGTTTGAAGATAGTAAGGAGGTGAAGTTACCCCAAATCGGAGGATACTTAGAGTCATTCACGATTGTAAGTATTCTATCGATTAGTGCTTAGAGTGATTTCACTTAACCAGTTACACACACCGTTTCAACTGACTGAATTATATTCATCAGTTAGATCTTAGTATGTGACTGGTTAACGCTATCGCAACTAAGCTAATCGATTAATACTTTGTGATAGTTAATCGTTTCTAGGTTTTCCAATGGATGGAATGGACTATGAAGGGAAGTTGTAGTTGAAGTTCCAATGAAGGATGCAGTAATTTTCGAGGACAAAAATTTTTAAAAGGTGGGTAGTAGTGTAACACCCCAAATTTCTAAGCTAAGTTGAGAAGAAGTTATGAGGAGAATGGTGTGATTGTATCCAAGCTTAATTTGATTTCAAGGTGAGTGGATATAATTACACAAAGTTTTGATAAGAAAGTTAATGGGTTTGAGTTGAGGAATAAGTGTGGATTTAATCCTAAGATGGTTAAAGGTGTTGATGTGTAGCTATGGAAGTTGATTGAGAAGAAAGTCTCAAGGTTTGGTGCTAGAACTAAGTTTTCCTGGTTTTTCTGCAGTGTGAATCGATTCACCTAGCACGGGAATCGATTCACGACATTAAAACTCCATTGGCATCGAATTCTAGCGGTGGGAATCGATTCACGAAGTCGTGAATCGATTCACATAAAGCGAACCTTTGGGACTCATGAGTGAATCGATTCACTCATTAAAGCTGCAATTCAGGCGTTTTTACACTGTGGGAATCGATTCACACTATGCTGCGAATCGATTCACAGCTGCAGAATTGTTTAAAAACGCAGTTTCAGCGAGCAGAACGCAGAAGAGAGAAAAAGGAAAAGAAGAGAAAGAGAAAGGAGAAAAGGAAGAAGAGAGCTAGGGTTTCACCTTTTGAGAGGGATTGAAGAGATTATGCTAGATTTCTTCAATCATTTGCTTAAATGGAGAGTTTGAGAGTTGAGATTTGAGTATTTGGAAGATTTGGGTTTGAACCCTAGAGAGGAGAAGAAGAAGCACGAATTTGGAGAAGGATAAGGGGGAGAAGACCAAGCTCCAGCAAGGATGGTTCAAGTTCTTGGATGGGGAAAGAAGATTGAAGGTTGAAGATCAAGATTTGGGAAGTATTTGGAGGAGCCCTAAGTTGAGCAAAGAGGGAAAAGCTTGAAGAGGAGCAAAGGGTCCAAGTTCAACCTTCATAGCTCAATGTCTTGAAGAATAGAGGTGAGTTCTTCAACCCTTAGGTGATGGGCACCCATAAGTCCCACATATAGGAATTTATCTTCCTTTAGTAACATATGAACCTTAGGTTCAAGTTAGGTTTTAAATACCTATAAGAGATTCAGTTGTTATTGCTATGATTGTTATGATTGTTATGATTGTTTTGATTGTTATGATTGTTTTGTGGGCTTGATTAAAAGAGGTTGGATGGCTGCCCCCAACCCCCCACAATTGAATGTATGTTTGATGTTTCTCTCTTGAGAACTCCATAGAGTTTCAAGGGATTAGTTAATGTATGTGTTGTCCATTAATTTGGTGAATTGTGAGGCTTGTCTAAGAGCCATAAACTTAAGTCATAGAGGTCAAGAAAGGACCCTAGGAAAAGGATGTAATAGAAAGAATGTATGAATTAGTGTTCATGATTTGGAGTCATTAGAGATAAAGGGATGCTATTAGTGTAAGTTTGATTCATTGAAATGATTGTAGTTTCTTTGAATAGTTAAGTAATGATGATGAATGTATTTATATGAATATGCATACAAGCATAAGCATAATCATAAGCATAAGCATAAGCTAAAGTCCATGGCAAGTCTCCTCTATTTATAGGAGTAGATCGGTTTGGTTAGCCAAGTGGGACGCCCTTGGAGGGTTATGACGTCTAACCACCATTCCGAAAGTGTGTAATTGGGGTCTAGGGACCTAAGCCTACGACACTAACCAATAACACAAAGTGCATTACATGCAAAGCATCATATTATACATCTCCTATGAATGATATAATATGTGAAGTGATGTTAAGTTTATGAATGTTAATGAATTCCTTGTTTATATATATATATGTATATATATATTCGGAATTAGTTTAGTTAAGTATATTAAATCTTGGATAACACATCCCTAGTTGCTTAATTATCATATAGTAATGAGCATTGTGATTAAATCACTTAAAGGATAAGCAAGCTAGGTTGATTGGGATTTGTGGTATAGCACATAAGGCAAAGTCCAATAATATGAGGAAAAGCAAAGATGAGTTAAGTACAAAGTGAGTAAGTAAGAATAATACGTTCTTAGATAATAAGGTTGCAATTTACATTGTATTAAGGTTAGTCGAGCTAAACAAAGGTTAAAGAATGGATATTTATAAGGTTGATGTGGGATTGTTATACATTTATGTGTTTAGTTCAATCACAAGTTGATAAGTGGCATAGTGGCCCTAGGATTACCCTATTTGATAATGTACTAAGTTTTTAACTTAAGCTAGTGCCTTCTAAAGCGTCTTAGCTTAGGGATATCGAGAAGTTGCAAGTCAAGTCCTTATGGTACATAGGGAGAGTAAGTCTAGGTTTGAAATGTCTAAGTTAGTCTTCTTAGCCTAGAATGTCCCGATGAGTGAGTGGTGAGGAGTCCGAGAAGGGCTCACTGAGATTTTATAATCTCACCCTTTTCCTTTTTGTTATTTTTCAGATAAGCAGGTACTGAAGACGGCGAGCCAAAGCTTCAAACTCGGGACACATAAGCTAGTCGTAGATTGTAATGGGAATTTTATATCCCAAGTTATGTATAATTTGTAATCTATTCATTAGATTTATGAGTTAAGTTTAATTTACGACTTGGATTGTTGTAATCAAGTTTGTAAATGTTTAGTAATTCCTGTGCCTTAATGTAATTTGTGGTACTTTCAATTATGTTGAGGTGCGGGTGTTACAAACACAGCTTCTATCTTAGCTGGATCCATAGCTATTCCATCTCTAGTTATCACATGTCCGAGAAAGTTCACCTCTTCAAGCCAGAATTCACACTTAGAAAGGTTAGCATAAAGCTGCTTCTCTCGGAGTATTTGTGTAACACCCTGTTTTTGGAGTGCTACTAAGTGAACATTCTGACAAAAGATGACATGTTTCCGAAAGGTGGGATACTCTGCTTGTAGGGTTTTCGAGAAATGTGGTCCTATATTTTTTTTTTAAATTCTTTAAAGAAGCAGTCAGAGCATCACAGCGACTTTTAGAAACATGGCGGAAAATAATTTAAGACATTACATGACCACATTCAAATGTTCCATTAATTCACATCTAACAATACTGAACAACGACAATTATTCTATAGCTGGTCAGCACAATACGTACCTTACTAGACTACTAGTAGACTCTTCAACATAGTACAAGTCAAGCTAGATGACCATCTATAGCTGCTCCTCCTTGCAGTTCTAATCCTCCGCGTGCTCCGCCATCTGGGTTACAATCATTAATTGACAGAACCACTGGCAAGGGTCAACTTCTTAAAAATAAAGAGCAGATACGCCTATTCGACAACAAAATATGTAATAACACAACATATTACAGGAAATAACAAATCGTGATAATAGGCAAACAACAGTATATCACTCACAGGACGTGACTCAACTCTCTCACTCTAGACTCGACTCGACTCACTACTCATTTTCTCTCGACTCGACAAGTATTCCGGAAAGCAGACGCAGATCCATCAACTGACATACCAGCCGTAGCCTTGGGATCTTTCGCTTCTCCCTAGGTAAGCAGCCCCGGTTCCTACGCTGCGACGCCTTGCTAATCCACCATGAACGAAGGGGACCTAGCACCCTCAGTTGTCCGCTCCACGGCTCAAAAAGCGTCTCGGCGACTCGATAATGCTCTCGGACTCGATGAACAATTAGCATACGATATTCAAAGAGTTATACGCCAAGATTATTCGACCGCATATCAAATAATAAGAGCATGCTTAATATGAAGAAACACAATTCAACAACTTAAGCAATAAAAGCAGCTTGCATGAAGAAACGCAATTCAACGATACAAACAGCATAAGCAATTCACAGCATTATTCAATCGCATATTAAATATTGCATAACTCAATCATATTACAACATCACATGCTTGACATGCAAATCAAGGAATCCATCCCTCTGCAACTCGATGGAATTAACAGAGAGGTACAAACAAGTGGGGGGTTGGGTTCAGGAGACCAACCACAAAGTTTTCACCCACAATGACTCAGAATATGTTCGATCGCACGACAATAAAATTAACGAAGGGGTTCGAAGACCCTAACTTCGAACTCGTAGAGTCTCAGACTTCTTCGTATTTAAATAAGCATTTAAATAACAAAACAAGAATTTAAACATATCTAAAATTTGTCCTTACACAGGGACATAAAAATAAAATTCAAAAAAAAAAAATGTCTAGAAGTGCCCTTACGCTAGCATACTATGAAAGTATTAATGTGAAGCACCCTTACCGAACTGCAAGCTGCGCGTATCCCCGTATTCCTCGATTTCTACGCCGCATGATCTCAGATTACTCAAAGCCTAACACACGAAGCAAACTTAACATAATCTAAAGTCTTAATTCTATAACCATAGGCTCTCAAACCTAAACCCCTTTTCCTAACCAAACACTTTCACTTAGGAACTTAGTTTAAAAATACTAGTTTTTAATAAATTACATACAGTTGAAATTTGACAAACAATTAAAAGAATAAGGTTTTAAAGACTAAGACTTATTTTCTTTCTAACTTAGAACATAAACAATCCCATAATAAATTTCATAATATTTATTATTGATCAACACACTTACTTGGAACTAATTCCCAAGGTAAAGAAACAATATCAAACATTTCAAAACCAAAACACCTTTTCTTTAAAAACTTGAATCATGAAATCATAACTTAAAAATCCAATCCTATTAGTGACAACATTGGATTCAAGGCTCTACTAGGCTTTGGGATTATAAAATCCCTTGTACCCTTAGTGTATCATAGCCTTACATCTCGAAAACAATTAAAATTCAATCTAAATTCCTTTTCAACCATTTTCCAAATACTAAGCTCACTTCTTTAAAGTTGCGACAACATCATTTATCAAATTCTTTTTCTCAATATACTTAAGTCAAGGCTCCAATTGGTGTCTAGGACCTCAAAGAGTCCTTTTCACCTTAATTGTTTCATAGCCCTTAAAAATAAAAATAAAAACTCTAATTTCAATCCCATCACTTCCATAATTCCCCAACTTCTACAACAATCAAATACAACTAATTTAAAAGCTAGTAACACAAAAACTTTGCCTCTCAAGACATAAGGAGCTCGCGGCCTACACATTTTCTTCCCCAAAAAAAATTGTATTACTTCCAATCTACTTAAACAACTCCCTTCAATACTTAATTTCCTTCACAAAACAACAATTATTTCCAAAACAAAGACACTATCAAAATTAAAAACCCAAATCAAGGCTCTTTCAAGAATTCAAGAGCTTCATAAAATTCATCATTCCCTTGATCCAAATCAAAATTAACAACTACAACAACAATAATAATTAATAAGAACAAAACCCACTAATCAATTGGATGATTCATATGAAAAATCACATAACCCCTTTCCTTTGATCATTGACCTAGGGTTTGAGAAAATTGGGGATAATTGTTCATCTTTTCCATAATCATAATCAAACAATATATGAGGCATAAAAACAAGAAATAAGCAAGGAAATCAAAGAAAATACCTCCTATTCCTAATCCAAGGGTCACGGTTTTAGCCTACAACTCAAGGGGGAGGAATTGATTTTTCTACTCACTTACTAGACCAACCTGTAGGTGCTAATTGAAAGGAGAAATTGAAAGTGAAATGTGATGGAGGGGGTGGATGATGATCTCGCTGGAAGTGGGAAAGAAGAAATGATGGAGACTTGCCTTGAAACTTTACTTCACCCACACTTGGTTATCTTGAAAAATGAAAGTGAAGAATAAAAATGGGAGTAGATGGAAGGGAGGGCTACGCTGAAACTAAAAGGAAAGGAAAAGAATTTGATCAAGGAATAATAGATGGCTAGAAGAACAAGGAAGAAGGAAATAAATGTATAGAGGTGGGAGGAGGGAGTGCCTTGGCTGAGCAAGGAGAAGAAAGAAGAGTGAGAGAAGCAAAATGTATGGAGGTGGGAGGAGAGGTGGCTCACGCAAGAAGAAGGAAGGAACCATGGAGGAACCTTTGTTTTCTCACACTAAAAATAGAAGAAGAAGAACTAATGAAATAAGGTAAAAGGAGAGGGGCTGTCGCTGCTACCAAAGAGAAGAAAGAAGGGAAAAATAAAAATGGGTTTGGAGAAGAGTCACGAGCAGGGAACAAAGAAAGGAAGGAGGAAAAAAAAAATTGTTTTACCTTCACTCTCACTTAAAACATAATAATGGAAATAAACAAAACAAATATATGAGGAAAGGTAAAAAAAAGAGGGGCTGCGGCCAGAATAATGAAAAGGTGAGATCAAAATTAATTTTAATTAAAATAAACACATGGTTGAAAACATACTCAAAAGTAAGCATAAGACAAAAAAATTAAACCCCCACTCAAGTGACACCTAGATTAAAAGTGAGATGCTAATCCCATCAATGAGTCTAACCTATCTAATCTTACATCTCTCATGATTACCCACTAATTCTAGAGTTTAGAGGTTGTTAAAACACGGTGTCGAAATACCCGCGTTACCGATAAACTCACGAAAATTAATTTAACGAGAAATTAATTCATCGCGTGATAATATTTAATTATAAATAATAAAAATCATGCAAATCACTCACAAATAATCACAACAAGTTACGATTCGATTTTTGTCGAAATCAGAATTCGTTTTAAATTTTAATGTGGGTAAAATTTACTCGATGTTTCAAAAACGCGGCAAAACTTCGTTAGAGTTTTTCGACGATTTTCGAACCATGAATTAATATTAAATATTAACTCTTAAATTTAATTTTATCTTGATTTAATTCATTCACTTTCTTAGTCAACAAGAATACGCGTTACCGCGTCACGCAAAAAATTTATAATAAGTATAATTAATGAATTCGCCTTAAAAGCAGCATACGTCTACGCTGACTATTAATTTGAATTGACATCAAGAGTAATAATTATTTATAATAAATAAAGTATTTAAATAAGTTAAAATAATTCCACATGCTCTCAGTAAATCATTGAGGTGATCAATCTCTATGACTTATTTTTCGAGCATTCAGGGTTTTATCGCTAAAATCACTTTTCTTAAAATTTGGGATGTTACAATACCACCCCCCTTAAAATAGTTTCGCCCTCGAAACTACATGGATAGTAAAATACGGAAATTACTTTACTCAAAACCGTAAAATAATTTGCACACATAAGCTTTCACAATACTTATTATTGTACGTAGTACTATAATATTTATAGCTACATAGTATAGCATGCAATAATAACAATCATATTCGAAGTCACTAAGCATATGTACATATAGCACACCGGAAAGTAAGCGTAGTTAGTGGACGAAGAAATCCTCACGATTGTCTGACGCTTCATTCCCGAGCCACGATCTCTGCCCATTCACGGTCACGCACCTGAACTCGAGCACGAACACGAACTCGACTACGGCTACACGCCATTACTACAAAAATAATATTAACCTATTCGCACGCAACCGCAGTTACTTATGTCAGAATTACAAAAATCACTTAAAACTTTGAAAAGATTAAAATTCTTTTTTTTTCCAATCAAACATTTTTCTAAGAGAAAATATCAATTTCTTAGGAATACACCAATACAAGGAACTATTAAACGCAATTTTGTTTTCTCAAGACTCAACCATTCTCATGGACAGCAAAGTTCCTTTGAGATTAGGTTCTCATTGTCTCAAAATCATTAAACATACTTCAGTTCAAAGATTAAAACAAACTTAATAACTCTCTCTTGTCTTTAAAATCCTTTTTAACCAAAGCTTTTTCTAAAAAAATTTCACACACCAATAGCTAAGTGCTCAAAACTCGAAATCATTTTTCTCTTCTCAGAGAACTATATATATAAATTACACACTCTCTCAAAATTTTCATAACCAATCTTTTAACTCTAAAACACTAGAAATTCATTTTCCTTTCAAAACCAAAGCAATTATTGAACTTCTAGAATACCTAATTAAAAACATTAACAGGTAATCAAGGAAAATTTTAAAATTAATACCAAGACATTAAATACTCCCTCGATTTCAAATAATAAAATAATATCCAAGAATTTTCTTCTTTCAAAGTTTTTGCAATCATAAAACTCGCACTAAGACTCAAGAACTTTAAACACTTAATTCGATAAGACTCCACCTTGTTTAGGAATACAAGGATTCCCTTAAATATTAGGTTTTTCATTGTCTTAAACACAATCAATCAAAACAACAAATATACTAAAACTTTTAAATCAATAGCCCAACTTAAAGTCCAAAAATCAATTTCCTGCCATACTTGGTTCAAGTGCAAGGATTTCAAAATCAACTTTCTTTTCAAAAATTTTCCAACTTGGCAACACTTAAAACAATTTTAACTCAAATCTAAATTTTCAAAATTCCTAGACTATGACACTAACCGAACTATGAAAGAAACAAGTTGGAAATCACGAAATTATCAAGGATTGGAATCAGGAAGATTTGAAATATATCTCACACCTAAATATAGGTGGCCACGGGTGGTCACTTCAATTTAACTACACCAAAAAAAAATTCAACAATACACACACATAAAACTCGGTTTCCTATGAGAAGATAAGATCAAGAACGTCTTTAAATCAAAGTTCAGTTAAGATACCTTGAAATCATCTTTTACAACAAAGGAAATCAAAATCATTTTCAAACTTTTACTACTAAATCATGATTTAACAAAATCATCTAAAAACTTAGGACCATTTTCAACAAGTTCGTTAACAAACAATACAGGAATTGAAAACAAGAATTAAAATACTCACTTAGAGCTCCTCCAAGAACTCGCGGTGCTAAGATATTAACAGAAGCAGAACATCAACACCCTCAGTATTATCAACATTAACAACAGCTCCCACATTAACAAGTAACAGGAAACGAAGAGGGGATCTTCCTCCCAAATCATCCTAAGGCTCTCGGTTTTCTAAGAGGGAAGTAGAAGGAAATGTAACTCTCTAAGCCTCTCAAGATCCCTCACACTACCCACCACCACACGGTTTTGTATATTTATGAGGAGGGTTGAAGAAAATAGGCTTCTGGAACATGAGTGGCTTGCGACGCACCCAAAGGGAAGGAAGGATAAAGGGAATCAATTTTCTTTCCACTCAATCACTCCCCACTAGACCAATTATTCCCCCACTATTTTTCTTTTCGTTCGTGGCCGACAGGGCAACAAGAGGATCACCCACTAACATTAAGGCTAAATGGAATATGCTCTGCTCCACCTATTGTGGACGAGTAACCGGTCACGTAAGGAAGAGAAGTGGAAAATGAGTCATCCCACTATGCTTGGCTCATCCTATAGAATAATCTCTCATGACTCAAAAGAATAAGGATAGGGTTTAGTAAAAATGTTTGGTACTACCCATTACTAGATGGACAAGTCATCACGCACTACGTTACTACCGGCAATTCCCACCATCCCTCTAGATTCCATTTAACTAGGTCAAATGGATCTCACCTGAATTAAATTGTCATAAGGCATTTAATTAAGGCTTGCTAGGAAGAAAATAATCGTGTTTAATATTTTCATTGGAAAATAAGAATACGCTTACACAATTAACAATCACACATATTCGCAGCTGTGCAAGAATAAGCTATTACGGGAACACAAATGTTAGTGGCAAACATGTCACACTCACAAATTCATAAAATACTTTTGATTTTCAAATAAAATACATATCAAAATACTTCAAACACCAATCATTTACGTGATCTATATCTAGGATCACTAATATTTCAAAGATCACACTGAGCAATAATATTAATAATGATCATAAATATAATAACAACGTCTCCTGCACAATCCCAGAATCTCATTTCTTATTTCCCGAAGGACTTAAGGGAGTCGTGGTGACAGAGGTCAACAAATCTCATGGTCTCGGCAACTTACTCTTCTCACTATTGTCCCAGCAGTTCACATTGATTCTTCGTAGTAGTCCGTTGAGCAACAACTGCCATCCCTACCACTTCTTGGGCTACCTGAATCTTCTGATCCATCTCTTGAACTCTCAACTTTAATAAAAAGATCATTCGTCTCTGAGATACTGGATTCCCACAAGATCTTACAACCTAGTCAGAATCCCCACAACAATTTTGTGTCTCAACACATATTGTTTTCAATTAAGAAACAATTTCAAACAATTACAAGTGGAGTTACTCTACTTGAGGAACACGCATACAAGCATGGATTGACTCATAACATGACAAGGTTTGACCTCTAACAATTGTTCTTTATAAAACCCGACACTTGACCAGCTATAAATTCCCGACTCACAGTCCCGTAGTACCGAACTGCTCTGATACCACCATTGTAACTCCCTGTTTCTGGAGTGCTACTAAGTGAATATTCTGACAAAAGTTGACATGTTTCCGAAAGGTGGGATACTCTGCTCGTAGGGTTTTCGAGAAATGTGGTCCTATATTTTTTTTTAAATTCTTTAAAGAAGCAGCCAGAGCATCACAGCGACTTTTAGAAACATGGCGGAAAATAATTTAAGACATTACATGACCACAATCAAATGTTCCATCAATTCACGTCTAACAATACATATCTTGAAACATGACAGACATTTATTACAATACTGAACAACGACAATTATTCTATAGCTGGTCGGCACAATACGTTCCTTACTAGACTGCTAGTAGACTCTTCAACATAGTACAAGTCAAGCTAGATGACCATCTACAGCTGCTCTCCTTGCAGTTCCAATCCTCCGCTTGCTCCGCCATCTGGGTTACAATCATTAATTGACAGAACCACTGGCAAGGGTCAACTTCTTAAAAATAAAGAGCAGATATGCCTATTCGACAACAAAATATGTAATAACACAACATATTACAGGAAATAACAAATCGTGATAATAGGCAAACAACAGTATATCACTCACAGGACGTGACTCAACTCTCTCACTCTAGACTCGACTCGACACACTACTCATTTTCTCTCGACTCGACAATTATTCCGGAAAGCAGACGCAGATCCATCAACTGACATACCAGCCGTAGCCTTGGGATCTTTCGCTTCTCCCTAGGTAAGCAACCCCGGTTCCTACGCTGCGACGCCTAGCTAATCCACCATGAACGAAGGGGACCTAGCACCCTCAGTTGTCCTGCTCACAGCTCAAAAACGTCTCGACGACTCGATAATGCTCTCAGACTCGATGAACAATTCGCCGCATACGATATTCAAAGAGTTATACGCAAGATTATTCGACCGCATATCAAATAATAAGAGCATGCTTAATATGAAGAAACGCAATTCAACAACTTAAGCAATAAAAGCAGCTTGGATGAAGAAACGCAATTCAACGATACAAACAGCATAAGCAATTCACAGCATTATTCAATCGCATATTAAATATTGCATAACTCAATCATATTACAACATCACATGCTTGACACGTAAATCAAGGAATCCATCCCTCTGCAACTCGATGGAATTAACAGAGAGGTACAAACAAGTGGGGGTTGGGTTCAGGAGACCAACCACAAAGTTTTCACCCACAATGACTCAGAATATGTTCGACCGCACGACAATAAAATAAACGAAGGGGTTCGAAGACCCTAACTTCGAACTCGTAGAGTTCTCAGACTTCTTCGTATTTAAATAAGCATTTAAATAACAAAACAAGAATTTAAACATATCTAAAATTTGTCCTTACACAGGGACATAAAAATAAAATCGAAAAAAAAAAATGTCTAGAAGTGCCCTTACGCTAGCATACTATGAAAGTATTAATGTGAAGCGCCCTTACCGAACTGCAAGCTGCGCGTATCCCCGTATTCCTCGATTTCTATGCCGCATGATCTCGGATTACTCAAAGCCTAACACACGAAGCAAACTTAACATAATCTAAAGTCTTAATTCTATAACCATAGGCTCTCAAACCTAAACCCCTTTTCCTAACCAAATACTTTCACTTAGGAACTTAGTTTAAAAATACTAGTTTTTAATAAATTACATACAGTTGAAATTTGACAAACAATTAAAAGAATAAGGTTTTAAAGACTAAGACTTATTTTCTTTCTAACTTAGAACATAAACAATCCCATAATAAATTTCATAATATTTATTATTGATCAACACACTTACTTGGAACTAATTCCCAAGGTAAAGAAACAATATCAAACATTTCAAAACCAAAACACCTTTTCTTTAAAAACTTGAATCATGAAATCATAACTTAAAAATGCAATCCTATTAGTGACAACATTGGATTCAAGGCTCTACTAGGCTTTGGGATTATAAAATCCCTTTTACCCTTAGTGTATCATAGCCTTACATCTCCAAAACAATTAAAATTCAATCTAAATTCCTTTTCAACCATTTTCCAAATACTAAGCTCACTTCATTAAAGTTGCGACAACATCATTTATCAAATTCTTTTTCTCAATATACTTAAGTCAAGGCTCCAATTGGTGTCTAGGACCTCAAAGAGTCCTTTTCACCTTAATTGTTTCATAGCCCTTAAAAATAAAAATAAAAACTCTAATTTCAATCCCATCACTTCCATAATTCCCCAACTTCTACAACAATCAAATACAACTAATTTAAAAGCTAGGAACACAAAAACTTTGCCTCTCAAGCCTTAACGAGCTCGCGGCCTACACATTTTCTTCCCCAAAAAAAATTGTATTACTTCCAATCTACTTAAACAACTCCCTTCAATACTTAATTTCCTTCACAAAACAACAATTATTTCCAAAACAAAGACACTATCAAAATTAAAAACCCAAATCAAGGCTCTTTCAACAATTTAAGAGCTTCATAAAATTCATCATTCCCTTGACCCAAATCAAAATTAACAACTACAGCAACAATAATAATTAATAAGAACAAAACCCACTAATCAATTGGATGATTCATATGAAAAATCACATAACCCCTTCCCTTGGATCATTGACCTAGGGTTTGAGAAAATTGGGGATAATTGTTCATTTTTTCCATAATCATAATCAAACAATATATGAGGCATAAAAACAAGAAATAAGCAAGGAAATCAAAGAAAATACCTCCTATTCCTAATCCAAGGGTCACGGTTTTAGCCTACAACTCAAGGGGGAGGAATTGATTTTTCTACTCACTTACTAGACCAACCTGTAGGTGCTAATTGAAAGGAGAAATTGAAAGTGAAATGTGATGGAGGGGGTGGATGATGATCTCGCTGGAAGTGGGAAAGAAGAAATGATGGAGACTTGCCTTGAAACTTTACTTCACCCACACTTGGTTATCTTGAAAAATGAAAGTGAAGAATAAAAATGGGAGTAGATGGAAGGGAGGGCTACGCTGAAACTAAAAGGAAAGGAAAAGAATTTGATCAAGGAATAATAGATGGCTGGAAGAACAAGGAAGAAGGAAATAAATGTATAGATTTGGTTCTTCTTATCTATCTTGTTATCTTTTTTCGTTCTTTGCAACATGTTGAGATTTGGTTCTAAAGATTGGCACTATAAAAATGAATTTATTGTTGATAAATATCAGGTTGGTATGTGGCTAAGAAAAAGGCATGAGAGGGTAGCTAATGAAAAGGAGGCAAGTAGAGAAAAAGAAAGAAGGTGTAGAGAAAATGAGAGGAAGGATAAGGAAAAAGGTAGAAAAAAAGAGAGTGAAATGATCAAGTGTGTCTTTGAGAAGAGTTTTATGCAAATTACTAAAGAGTTCAAAAAAGAGTTGAAAAACATAGAGAGAAAATATTTGAGAGAAAAGAAGAGTGTGGAGGAGAAGGAAACACAAGAAAATGAGGTAAAACTTCAGAAAAGAAAAGATAGTGAGGAAATGTTTGAAAGAAACATTGAGGATGATCATATTAAAAATCCAGTAGTCCTCATTCCAAGTGCTCCTCTACTCATTAAGCCATCTTATGAAAGTGAAGAGAAGACAAAAATCATGGTTACTTGTTTTGATCCTAACTGTTTGCCAAATTGTGTAAATTCCTTTGAGAAACAGGTTTCAAACAAAATTACAAAGGAAGCCTGCAAGAAAATCCATGTAATTGAAGAAGTGATTCCAAAGGAGCAGTGTCAGGTAGATTTGAATGAAATAGAATGGCCTCAAGGAGTGGCTACCATTTGTGAACTTTGGAAAGATGAATATATTTTGGAATCTAAAGGAAAGAAGGATCAAGTAAAACCTTTCGATGAACACGCAAATTTTCCTTATATGCAAGTCTCGTGTGATAGGTTCTTTAGAATTATTTTTGACCCTAGAGGTACTGGATCAAGAAATTCGAGGTCGAATTCGTTTGAAAAGGGAGGGTATGATATGATCATAGATGGCCACCTATGACAAAAGAAGAGCAAAATTCGGAATTCTTGAAATTCATTGGAAATGACCCATCTGGATTGTTTTAGCAATATCTTGAGCTGTAGAAGTCCGAATAATGTGTTCTTTGATGCGTTGGAAGGATAAGACAATTATCTACAAATCGTATTTCATGGTACTTGACCAGATTCGGCTTCTATCAAGGTTAAAAGTGGGCTGGAATTTGAAGTCGAATTCCTGGACGAAAATACTTTGGTTTTTTTTGTTGTGTGGGCTGCACTATTTTGGTGTTTGGGCCAGGTCCAACTAGAATAAGGGGCTGCACGTTTTTCTAGGCTGAAAAGGAAGAGAAACCTTTGGCTTGCATGCCTAATTACTCTTTGGGCAGTTTTAGTACTATTTATTTAGTCATTTAGTAAAGATAGTTATCATTATTAATTAGGATAGTTATAAGATAATTAGTAATGATAGTTAATACTATCAATAGGAGTTATGTCACTTAATTGTGACCTTTTGTTTTCTTTTTTCTTTTCCAATCAGCCTAAGGGCTATATATGTACACAATTCTATGAATGAAAATTTAACTTGGATGTTCAATTGTGGTGTTTATACACTCTGAGAGTTTTGTGTCTCTCCTTGGTTCTGGATTGAACCACCCTTTTGATCTTATCAAGAATTAGTTCTTGTGGCGATCACTCAACTTGGCTTATCAATTCCTTTGGAATTGTGGCGCCTTCCATCTCTAATCTTATCCACTTTTCTGTTTATTTCCCCTTTGTTCTTGTTCCATCAAATAGTGTTACTGAATTGTGAAAAGAAATTCAACCTAAGATCGTTATGAAAGGCAACTCATTGTTAAGTTGTCATCAAGTGGTATCAGATCATAGGTTTGGGTTGAATTGATCTTCTTTTCTTGTTCATCTTTTCTTATCTATCTTGTTATCTATTTTCGTTCTTTGCAACATGTTGAGATTTGGTTCTAAAGATTGGCACTATAAAAATGAATTTATTGTTGATAAATATCAGGTTGGTATGTGGCTAAGAAAAAGGCATGAGAGGGTAGCTAATGAAAAGGAGGCAAGTAGAGAAAAAGAAAGAAGGTGTAGAGAAAATGAGAGGAAGGATAAGGAAAAAGGTAGAAAAAAAGAGAGTGAAAAGATCAAGTGTGTCTTTGAGAAGAGTTTTATACAAATTACTAAAGATTTCAAAAAAAGAGTTGAAAAACATAGAGAGAAAATATTTGAGAGAAAAGAAGAGTGTGGAGGAGAAGGAAACACAAGAAAATGAGGTAAAACTTCAGAAAAGAAAAGATAGTGAGGAAATGTTTGAAAGAAACATTGAGGATGATCATATTAAAAATCCAGTAGTCCTCATTCCAAGTGCTCCTCTACTCATTAAGCCATCTTATGAAAGTGAAGAGAAGACAAAAATCATGGTTACTTGTTTTGATCCTAACTGTTTGCCAAATTGTGTAAATTCCTTTGAGAAACAGGTTTCAAACAAAATTACAAAGGAAGCCTGCAAGAAAATCCATGTAATTGAAGAAGTGATTTGTAACGACCCGTTTCCGGACCGCTACTGAGCTCAATATACCGAGCTCGAGTTACCGAGCTCAACACACCGAGCTCAACATAAACTTGTATGAGATGTGTTTTAAAAACAAAACTCTTGTGCCTTTTAAAAATACGAAATATTTTTTTTATAAAACCAACTCGTGCACATCAGAGTAATTACAGCTTTTTTAACATGGTGCAACTAAGACACATGACTTAAATTCTAATAAAACATACATGCATAACATACATATATATATATATCACTCGAAATAATAATGTATACAAAGTTGGTAAATTCTGGCTAGGAAAGACTTGGTAATTAAGAGTGTTCGCACCACCTCTCTTTCCTGGGAATTCTTCCAGTGTGTTATTTAACACAACTAGGGTTTCAACGACCTAGAACTAAAAGAGTATTTTCAGATACATAGGAGTGATATAAGAATAGAGAAAGAGAGTTCAAAGATCGAGTTTTTGAAAGATTAAATCATAGGGAACCTAGTGTTCCTATTGAGCATATGGACTATGTGTCCTGTGCTGGGACTTAATGTCCTGCTTGCGTGCGCATTTCCTTGGTTTAGGATTGGACCTAGTGTTCCGTATGGCGTGCCTAGTATCTCAATCTAAAAATTGAGCCTAGTGTTTCGCATTACGTGCCTAGAGTTCTGATCTGAGATTAAGACTAGCGTTCCGCAATTGAGCACCCGGACTTCGTGTCCTGTGTTTGCACTCTAAGTAATTGTTAAAGGTATTTTGGTTTAAAAATAAGCATGAGGGTTGTAGTATGACTAGCCTAAGCTTATAGATAAGTAGAAATGGAACCATGCTAGATAAAGAATTTGATGAAACTCGGGTTCCAATGACCCAAAGCTAAATGAGTTATTTATTTTGGTACAACCTCACCTAGGTAATATAAGAATTGGAAGCATGAAAATTCACTAAGTAGAGTGAGTGAGTTGAGGTGTCGTCGATCCGCATTGATTAATTAAAACATTACTCGGGCGCTCCCTACGGTGAGCATGCCATGTTGTTGAATTTGTTTGGATGTATACTGACCATTGAGCATCGACACTCGGAGCGTTTGATTGTCTTCAGGACTTCAAAAGGACGAGTTGTCACTGCATGCCGTGTGGCGTAAAGCCTAATGTGTGGCAAGCCTTTGTGGCAATACCCTTGGTAGGAGTTGATTTGGGCGTTGGGAAATAAAGTTCCTCGTCTCTGTGACCTTGTTTAAAGGCTGCAGGTGTATACACAAACTAGCCATACTGCATTGACATGCATAGCTAACCGCATTTATGATATGTGAGGAATTGTTGATGAATTGGATATTGTGATGACTTGATCACTTATCTGTTGATAGACTTGCCTGCTCACATGCAATGGTTGATATTGTAGTGACTTGATTGTTGATCTGTTGGTTGTTTTGTTTGCTCACATGCCATGCTTGATATACCATGTTGATTGTGTGCGGTCTATTAAGTATGTATATGTAAATAAAAGAATGTTGTTGTATTATATATGTATATATCGTTTGCATGCGACATAGCCTATGATAAACTCGTGGACAAAGGATTTACCCTTGCACTGTTGTTGGATTGGATGTCCTTATGGATGTCACTTCCAGATGGAGTTCGGTAGCTGTTGCAGCTTCATCTTTTAGGAGCATTGAAGATTGAGCGGTGGAGGAAGATTCCTCTGAGTACTTCGTGTTTGATCTTCTTGGCTGTTTCTCGATAAGAGTTATAGTTGTCGACCAAACTTAGCTTAGGATTTTGTATTGATTGTTTCGTAATTACTCTTTTCAGAGAACCTCGCCTTAGTGCGAAATGATTATGTTATGTGAAGTATTATTTGTGATGCATTATACTCTGATAATTGCAAAAGTTTGAATTGACATCATTTAGAAAACTGTAGTACTCTATGTCTCATTTTGAAAAGGGTTTCAAAGGAAAGAATATGAAAAAGAAAAAAAAAATTTTACTCCTGTTTTTCCATTGCGAAATGCATAAGAGTACTCTTTAACCGAAAGCATACAAGCATTAAATGTTTTCAGCATTAGATTGGGTTACACAGTAGCGCCTCGGAAACGGGGTGTTACAGACCACAAACTTTCTACTCTGAATAACCACTACACAATTAAGACATGCAGTGTTTGTGACTAAGGTTTTAGCAGCTGGGGTTGTAACTACTAATTTAAACGGTAAAGCAGTCACAGTCAAGTTCAAATGGTTCACACAATCAGAAGAAATAAAGGAATGGGTTGCACCCGAATCAAAAAGAACGGATAAAGATTTACCCTCGATCTCACATTCACCTTGGATAAGATCTTCAGCTCGTTCTGCTTCCTCGCCACTCATGCAGAAAACTCTGCCTTTAGCCACTTGACGCTTTCCTTTGGCCCTTGCCGCAAGCATCGTCGGTTCAGCTTTGGGTGTAGGACAATCCTTGGCAAAATGCCCTGGCTTCTTGCAGTTGAAACACACCTCCTCCTTCTGAGTACAGCTACTCGCGTAATGTCCCGGCTTTCCACATCGATAGCAAGTCACCTCGACACCGGTCTGACCTCCACTCCTCGCTCCCTGGGTCATCGGACGACATCGTCCCTGTTGTCGTTCCCCGAGGTCTGGTCGTAAGGCTTCTTCTGCGGTTGTTTTCCTTTACGTGCAAATCTACGCCCCGCACTCTGGGTCTCACCGGTCCGCCTACAGTCTTCTTCTTGTGGCTTCTCACTCCTTCTACCTCGACACATCGATCAATCGGCTCTTGGAGGTTTCGGATCCTCAACGACACCATCGACTTCGAATGTCGAATCTCAATCCCGTTGGAATCTCTCACTCAACCATCTCTGGTCAACTCGATCACGAAATGGACTGAAATACCTCGCAACGACTCGAACTTGGCCGCATACTCGGACAACGCCGAGTTGCCTTCTTTGCCGCATTGAAGAAATTCTGCTCCTTCTCGGCTCGTGCGATATCTGGAAGTACTTGTCCAAGAACCTTTCACGAAAAAGCTCCCAGGTCATCTCGCGACGTTGTGCTATAAATGTTTGCTTCACTCCTCTCCACCAATACTCTGCGTCTCCTAGCAGTAGGTAGGTGGCATAGTCGACCTTCACGTTGTCAAGACGTGGAGTGCCTCAAAGATCTTCTCGATCTCTTGCATCCAAAGATCGCCTTTATCCGGATTTGGCTCACCGTAGAACTTGGTGGATCATGCTTCTGAAGTCCGCCAATCCTCTCGCTTGACATTTCGTTACGCTTTCGTTCTTTGTTCTTGCGCAAGTTCTGGAGTTAACGCTACCGTCTGTTAAGCCATCGTGTTAGCCTGTTGAGTTGCAGCGGCTGATTGCTGAGCCATGGCTGCCGCCATCTCGGTCATAGCTTGAATTGCTCGTTCCATGTCGACGTTCTCGGTTGCGGTAAATTGTCGTATTCCTACGAGGTGGCATTAGATTCCACAAAGTTCAAAACCACATCGAATCTCACAACAAGGATGTGTTAAAACACACCGCTTCAATCAAGAAACAGTTCAAACAATTTCTCAAGCAATAAGTGCTTCACTTAATCAAACAAAGAATCAACATAATACAACTAGGTACCCACACACATAACCCGACCACGGTGGACTCAAATTCAAATTCCTATGCACGGCTCTGGTAGAACCGAATCGCTCGATTACCAACAATGTAACGACCGCTTCCTGACCGCTACCGAGCTCAATATACCGAAGCTCGAGTTACCGAAGCTTCAACACACCGAGCTCAACATAAACCTGTATGAGATGTGTTTTAAAAACAAAACTCTTGTGCCTTTTAAAAATACGAAATATTTTTTTATAAAACCAACTCGTGCACATCGGAGTAATTCTGACTTTTGAAACATGGTGCAACTAAGACACAAGACTTAAATTCTAATAAAACATACATGCATAACATACATATATATATCACTCGAAATAATAATGTATACAAAATACGAGGTAGCAAAGTATAAAGAAAATACACCTAAGGTACGACGACTTCAAAAGAGCAATCATACCCTGGGGTATTTCCAAGAACTCCCACGCAGGGTCGCTCCAAAAGTAAGACCACCAGTCTACCCTGAAACAACAAAACAACACCGCCAAACCGGGTCACGACATACTACTCCAAAAGAAAAACAAGGTACAACCATAAAAAAAAACAACATCCAAAGAACATAATCAATCACGGCGGATAGAGGTCGTCACTCGGGTCCTCGTCGAGCTCCTCCTCGGCATCATCTATCGCCGAAGTTCCTGCGCCTCGACATCGCTGGGTAACCGTCATGGATTGAAGGCACCACGGGAAAGGGTCAACTTCTCAACAATTCAAGATAAGCTCGACATAAAGGATATAAGCAAACAAAGAAAGTATAACATTCACCGACGTGACTCGACCATCTCACTCTAACTCGACACAACTTGCAAATCCATTTTCTCTCGACTCGACAATTTTCCCGGAATGCACACGCCGTCAGTATGTCGGAAAGTCCAGCCGAAGCCTTGGGATCCTCGCTCTCCCTAGGGCGATCAACTCGGGTCCCATAGCGTGGCGACGTCTAGTCAATCTCCGTAAACAAAAGGGGACCTAGCACCCTCGATTATCCGGTCACGGCTCAAAAGCGTCATACGACTCACCTAGCTCGCTCACTCGATAAACAATTAGCGTGATCACGATATTCAAAGAGTTAAACACAAGATATTCAACCGCATGTCAAATAAAAAGAGCAAGCTCGACATGAAGAAACGCAATTCAACATGCAATACACAATTCACGACATATATTCAATCACATATTAAATACATGCAAAAACTCAATCATATCACAACATTTCAAGCTCGACACAAATCAGGAAAATCCATACACAATAACATAACCACGTAGAATATGAAGTGCCCTTACGCTAGCATACTATGAAAGTATTAATGTGAAGCGCCCTTACATAAGGACTTATAAAATAAAGCCTTAGAGATATCTAGGAGTTGCCCTTACCGAACTCCAAGTTAATGCTGCTCGACAACGACCTCGACACAGCTGTCTTCAAAGAGCTCGACAACGACTTCTCTTACTCGATCTCGACACGGTTGTCTTCAACGAGCTCGACAACGACTTCGACACGTACACTTCTCAGTCGACCTCGACACGTACAGTTCTCGATCTGGATTCCGCTGCTTCCCCGTCCTTGGATTCGCTTTCCCGTTGTTGTGTAAAATAATAACACAATTGTGCAAGTATACACAATCGCAACAAGTAGTAAAGATTAAATCAAGATCGTTCCCACGAGGATTGATTAATTGAATTCACAAGTCTTTCCATTAGTAAATGAGTTAGTGAGTAAGTAATAAAAACAGAAAATAAACATCAAGTTTTTGTGATTTTAATGAGTGAATAAGACAGAATTAATCAAGTGATTTGAGAATAAAATGGATAAAAGCAGTTAGGATTCAGTTCATTCATATTTCCACTAGGTTGGTTTCGATTATAAGTCGATTGCCATATGGCACACTGGCGCGAGCACTAATGTGTGTGCCTTTCAAAGACTTTCACCAGGGTTAAGTAAAGGTTCCCTTATGTCTAAGCCCCTTTATGTTCCCCCCTTGTCTAATTAATATGGCCAAGAACACCCTATAAGTCGATTGCCTATGTCTAGTTTAATCTAACTCAATTAAAGTGTCCTCTAATTGATAATCCTTATAGTGCCTCATGAATTCAAGATGTCACCACCTTTCAAAGACCTAACATACATGCACCTAACCTAAGTTGATCAGGCTCAAGTTAAGCATATTAAAAATAAATGCGCATGAGACACAGATGCATAGGCAAGGATTTATAGACATTAACCAACCAAGTTTTAATACAAAGTCACTTCATCCTAACCTAAGAAAATTAGCTCATAATGAGCCTAAAAACAAAACAACATAAACTGGTGCCGCAAACAAAGTTCATGGCACTAGAGTAGAAGTATAGAGACTATTACGTATATGAATGAAACAGAAAACAGAGTTGAATCTCACCTTGTGAGCTCGAAAACCACTCTCTCTAATCAAGAATGCCTTCTTGTCTCTCGCTTCAATCTGCACTGCGCAAGTACCTTCTCTCCATAAACAAGGTTAATAGATTGATTCAATGGTGTTTTGGAAGAAGGAAGGTGAGATGCGCCTGCTTCTATTTTCAGGGGGAGACAGACGCTGCCCTAGCAGAAAGAATGTATCAGAACCAGCCCCTTTTCATTAGGTCATTATCCTTTTATACTCTCTCCTCAAAATGGGTGACCACTACTAATCCCCAAAAAGATACTTCCTTTTAAGCCCAAAAGTGAGAGCCTTTTGTCTTGTATTGGTGAGAGAAAAGTGCATTAGGACAAGGAGGGGACCACACTAAAAACGCATAGTCGCAAGAAGACACAAAAGGACGTAGTCCTTTGTTTAGCTTCACCGAATGATCACACGCCGCTTCAAAATCCGTGAGTCGCTAGCAACACAGTCTTAGTGGCATGGCACTGCACTTGGCACTGAGCAATTCTCATAAAAATCTGCACAATGTGACAAAAACATCAAAATGCTCACAAAAGCACCAAAGTGCTTTAAACAGCTCCAAATCAGGGAAACCACATTATTTACATAAATCTAATAATTAAAGGATCTAAATTACTCTTAAACTCACATGATTCATAGTTATAAAGGCATAAATAACTCTTATTTCTAAGAGTTATCACACCCCCAAACTTGAACCATTGCTTGTCCTCAAGTAATGACACTTAAACAACAGCAGAAACAGAAGAATTATCACAACTGCAGCAGCTTTGAACATGAAACTTTTTTTTTTATTGGGTGGTTTTCACAAGGCTTCACTTTCAGACAAACTCAGAAACAAACAATCCCCTTGTACTTCATGCATCATTGACATGGTCACCAATTTCAAGTGTGTGTGTGCAACCCTTAAGCTCAATTCAGAAACTAGTATAACCCTCAAGCTTACCTTAATCTCCCCCCAAAGAATCTCCTAAGTCTGTTCCTCCTAATCAAACAAAGAGAAATGGGCTTTTAACTTAGGATTCAGGGGCTTTACTACATACAAGGATATGCATACAATTTAACTAGCATAGGGTCAGCACACATTTTTTTCTTCTCTTTTCAATTTTCATCTTTTGCCTTTTTCTATGTTTGCCTCTTTGTCTTTTGTGACGCTAATAACAACAATTGTAATGAAATTACCCAGGTTACTCAACAAAGAGGCTTCTTTTTTTTTTTTTATATTTTGGCTTTTTCTAATTGCTCTGTATCGCCCTTTTTCTTTTGAATATTCACACATGGATTACCCCCAAACTTATATCTTTGCCCATTCCCTCCATTTTTCAAATTTGGAAACAAAGCTTAGACTAAACTAGGGTTTGACCTCACCTTGCTCTCAAGTCACCTATGATTCCTTCTTAAACTAAGGGTAAGTGTTAGAAATTAACAAACAATAACTAGCAATCGTAACAAGGTTCCATAAACACCAAGCAATCATTCCTCATTAAGTCACCCATGTGTTAACCAAATTTTTTTTTTTTATACAAGAAAAGATCACTATCGCAATTGTGACTAACATATCCCTCCCCAACACAATTCATTTCAGTGTCCTCACCGCAATTACATTATGTTAGAGAAAGGGTGACTCAAAGCAGACTAACAAAACAACTTTGAAACAACAATTCAGCAAGAAACCTACTAAACTATTTACTACAGCAAGCATTATTGGTAAGAGATTAAGGTTAGGGCATCCCTGTTTGAAGCCGTGAGCTCCTTCTTTTGGGTGTCCTCATCAGATTAGAGATTGGCTCCTCCTCCTCCTCATCACCAGTGATGGTGATGACTGCCTCTTTGGCAGTCTCTTTTCTCCTTCTTGTTTGCTTCCCTTCAGCAGGGGAGGCTGTCTTCTTTGATGTGTCAGCAGGGGGAGGTGGTGGTTGCCAGCCTTCATCAGCATTGGTGCCAGAATTGGCACTGCCTTCTTCTTGGGGAGCTTCAGCACATTCTTCAGGCTCCTTTCCTTTTCTGGAGCCCCTCTTCTTCTTCGGTGGTGCTTCACTGGTGGCAGGCTCCTCTTCAGCTGTAGTCTCCTCATTGTCTCCTAAGATCCAATCAGGAAACACAGGAGGAGCATTACCCAATTTCTTGGGGAAGTTAAAATTGAAAAGCCTTTTCTGCCATAGGTATTGCTCATGGGCAAACTTCCAGTAAGCTTGTTGCTTCTTCAATAATTGGCTCACCATCTCAGCCAACTCCTCTCTTCCCTCATCATTTTGTGCAGCAGAAACAGCAGGGCCAGGGGCACCAGATATGGCATTCCAAGGCTTTGGAACAGGCCAAGTGCTATCACTGTTTAGAATGTGCACCCCTTCAAGCTTGCACAGGGCAGTGATCAGGCATGGGAAAAATAGACTCCCCTTGGTCCTCCTTGCACAGGCAACAATCTCTCTATGAATCAGCCTTCCAACATCCACTAATTTCCCCTCCAGAATGTGATGCAGTAGCAAAATCCTCTCCTTGTCAATGGTTTGATGGTGAGTGGTGGGGAGCAAGCTAGTACCCATGAAATTGTACCAAACCTTAGCTGCAGGGATTAGGGTATTTCTCCTTATCCTGTAGTCGTCCCCCTGCCTTTTCTCCCATTTGGTGCCTTCCACTGTTAGCTGGTGCATTATTTCGTTCATCTGCTTCTCTGTTACTGCCTTAATCCTCTTTTCAAAGGCATCACCTTTCTCTGGCAGAGCAAGGTACTCATTGATTCCTACTGAGGAGAAGGGGACAATGACTCCTCTGATGTTGGAGTAGTTTGCTTCAGGTTGACCATCTTCCTGAGGTATTCCAACAGTAGAACTCTCTCACAATAGCTATGATGGGGCTCTTAGGGTGAGAGCAAAAAGTTTGCCATTGATACTGCTCAATCAACCTCATTATGTCAGGAGAGGCCATTTGCAATTCGAATCCCCTCTCAGGATGCAAATGGCCTTTTTCCATGCGATCCTCATATCTTTTTCTTGCCCCCTCATCATGGAATCTCTTCTCTGCGGTGCGGTTGGCACTCGTAACTTTCCTCTGTGCTCCATGCTTGGTCCTCATGGCTAACTTGATGGTTGCTTCCAACGCTCGGCGACCGGCTTCAATGATTTACGGACAAAAAGGAAAACTAGGGTTCTGATTTGAAGATTTGGGGAGATTTGGAAGCGAAGGAGAATGTGAGGTGAGTATAATGGATGGGGTTAGGGTTAACAAGATGGCTTTACGCTAGGTAGAAGGGAAGGCAGTGGGAATGGTGAGAGGTGTTTGTAGTTGGGAAGATGGGGGTCGTGGTGGATTGTGGCTCTGCAAAGGAAAGTGTTTGGGAAATGGGGTGAGTTTTATGAACTACCCGTTGGACTTAATGAAGGAGGAGAGGCTGATTTTCTAATTGAGTGCAAGATTATGAGGATGCAAGGTGGCATCTTGCCATTGGTTCATGTGGAAAAAATGCACTGGGTCGCCAGTTCATTTAATGCCCATAAGGGTGCTTTTGCCTTTTCTTTGCGCATAGCTGTCCCTTCACCTTTCCTTCTTAAAAATTCAACACACAGTGGTGCCCCAGTGGTGCCATGGCACCAAGTGTGCGACATTCGAACTACAAACCACTCGCCCTCTGCTTTGCACTTCCGGCACCAAAATTCAATTTATTCTCGCAAAACAAAATAAAACTAAGTTAAAAATAAATCAGGCTGCCTCCCGATGGCGCTTGGTTTATGAAAGTCCTCACCAGGACTTATTTTCCACTTGATTATCCTTGAGTTAAAGTGGTGACCCTTGTTCTTTCATCGGTCACCCCAATCTGCTACTCTCTGCCATTAACCTTAAAGGTTGCACTGTGGCCTCATCCAATAAGTCCACGCCCCATATGGATGTAACTTAACTAGCTTGAATGGACCGGACCACCTTGATTTGAGCTTCCCAGGGAATAATTTCAATCTTGAATTGAGCAATGACGCAGAGATCCTTCTTTCAATTCCACTGGGTTGAATTCTTTTATCATGCCAAGCTTTAGTTACGGCTTTGTACATTTCGGCATTCTCATAGGCAAAGAGCCTATGCTCTTCTAGTTCATGAAGTTGTAGCAGCCTTGCTGCACCAGCACTCTCCAAGTCAAAATTCAGCTTCTTTGTGGCCCAGAAAGCTTTGTGTTGCAACTCAATAGGCAAGTGGCAAGCCTTACCAAACACCAATCTATAGGGAGATGTGCCTAATGGTGTCTTGTATCTTTGTTACGTAAGCCCAGGCGTCGTCAAGATGCAAGGACCAATCTTTCCTAGAAGGATTGACAACCTTCTCAAGAATCCTTTTAATTTCCCTGTTGGAGAGCTCAACTTGGCCACTTGTTTGTGGATGATATGCAGTAGCTATCTTGTGCTTCACCCCATACTTCAGCAGAAGCTTTTCTATTAGTTTGTTACAAAAAAGTGTTGCCTCTTCACCGATAATGGCTCGAGGGACACCAAACCTTGTGAAGATATTCTTATGCAAAAACTTGCTCACTGCCTTGGCATCATTGGTAGGCAGAGCTACTGCTTCAATCCACTTAGACACATAATCCACAGCCACTAGGATGTACAGATTGCCAAAGGAAGGAGGAAAAGGGCCCATAAAATCCATGCCCCATACATCAAAGAGTTCAATTTCAAGAATCTTTGTTGAGAGGCATTTCTTGTTTGCTTGAAATATTTCCTACCCTTTGGCATCTATCACAATGTTTAACAAATTCATGAGAATCTTTAAATAAAGAGGGCCAGAAATAACCTGCTTGCAAGACTTTGGCTGCTGTTCTGGCTCCTCCTAAGTGTCCTCCACAAGGTGCAGAGGGACAATGTTGCGAGGATCTTTGCCAACTTCTTCTTCGCTACACACCTTCTAAACAACCGATCCACACCCTTCTTATATAGAACGGGTTCATCCCAATAATATTGTTTCACTTGCTGGAGAAATCTTCTCTTTTGTTGGTAATCCATCTCCACTGGAAGGATTTTGCACACCAGAAAGTTCACTATGTCAGCATACCAAGGTGCCGTAAGGGCATCAACCTTGGCACCTGTGACTACCAACAGTTGCTCATCAGGAAAATTTTCTTTAATTTCACCTCCCTGTTGTTCAACACTGTCATTTTCAATTCTGGACAAGTGGTCAGCTATTTGATTCTCCACTCCTTTTTTATCTCTGATTTCTAAGTCAAACTCTTGCAATAACAACACCCATCTTATCAATCTTGGTTTTGCATCTTTCTTGGCAATCAAATACTTGATTCTTTGAGTGGTCGATGTACACCACCACCTTTGTGCCAACCAGGTAGGATCTGAACTTGTCAAAGCGAATACCACTGCAAGCAGTTCTTTCTCAGTGGTGGTATAATTCAACTGAGCATCCACCAATGTCTTGCTTGCATAGTAAATTGAATGAAACACCTTGTTATGTCTTTGACCCAGAACAGCTCCTATGGCAAAATCACTTGCATCGCACATCAACTCAAATGGCTTATCGATGCAGGGCAACAATGATAGGTCTTTGTGATTAAGGCTTTCTTGATGTTTGAAAGGCTAGCATGCCTTTGTTCATCAAAATCAAATCTGATTTCATCTTTGAAGGAGTTGGCAAAGGGCTTTGAGATTTTTGAGAAATCCTTGATGAATCTTCTATAGAAACCAGCATGCCCCAAAAAACTTCTTACCCCCTTCACACTAGTTGGTGGAGGTAATTTCTCAATGACCTCGATCTTTGCCCTGTCCACTTCAATTCCTTTCTTAGAGACTTTGTGACCTAGAACAATACCCTCTTGCACCATGAAGTGGCACTTCTCCCAGTTCAGTACTAGATTAGTCTCCTCACACCTGGACAGCACTTGTTCTAAATTATCCAAGCAAACTTGAAATGTTTCTCCAAAAACAGAAAAGTCATCCATGAAGATTTCCATGGATTTCTCAATAAAATCTGAGAATATTGCCATCATGCACCTTTGAAATGTTGCTGGTGCATTGCACAACCCAAATGGCATCCTTCTAAAAGCAAAGGTGCCATAAGGGCATGTGAAAGTAGTCTTGTCTTGATCCTCAGGTGCTATGGCAATCGATTGTAGCTGAATACCCATCAAGGAAAGCAATAAAACTCCTTCCCTGCCAACTTGTCAATCATCCGTCAATGAAGAGGCGGTGGGAAATGATCCTTCCTTGTTGCCTTGTTGAGCTTTACGTAATCCATACAAATTCTCCAACCGATCCAGCTTCTAGTGGGAATTAATTCATTCTTATCATTAGCTATGACAATCGCTCCCCTTTCTTGAACACACCGCCTTTGGACTAACCCAAGAACTATGCGAGATCGGGTAAATGATTCCAGCATCCAGCCATTTAATGATTTCCTTCTTTACTACCTCCTTCATCACTGGGTTAAGCCTTCGTTGTGCTTCAATACTGTTCTTGGCATTCTCCTCCAAAAAGATTCTGTGCATACACAGAATAGGACTTATGCCTTTTATGTCAGCCATCTGCCATCCTATAGCCTTCTTATGTTTCTTCAGCACAGTAAGCAATTCCTTTTCCTGCAACAAACTCAAATCAGAAGCAACAATAACAGGAAGAAGGTTGTTCTCACCCAAATAAGCATACTTCAAGTGTGGAGGTAGCACTTTCAGTTCCAGGTCAGGAGGCTTTTCAACAGATGGAATATTGGATTTGGAGCTTTTATCACTGAGTTCCAATGACTCATATTTTCTGAGCCATAATTGATTTACCGAAGCCTTCCCTGCTGTGTTTTTATCCTGCGCTAGCTCATAATCAGGGACATTCAATTCCTGTTTCAGCACATTCTTGTCCCTCATGAGTTGATGTTGAACCAACGAATCAATGGTTCTAACAAAGGAGCATTCCTCCACATTTTCTGCGAGGATACTTGAGAGCATTGAGGACATTAAATTTGATTTCTTGATCATTGACTCTCATAGTGAGTTCACCCTTTTGCACATCAATCGGTGTTTTCCTGTGGCAAGGAATGGTCTACCTAAAATAATAGGTACCTCGACATCGACTTCAAAATCAAGGATAATAAAGTCGTGAGGAAATACCAATTTATCAACTTTGACAAGCACATCTTGATCTTCCCTTACGGATAAGCTAGAGTTAATACGCCGGTGCAGAGTCGAGTTGTAGGCCTGGCCTTACCAATTCCAAGCTGTTGGAAGATGGACTTAGGCATTAAATTAATCCTGCCCCCTAAGTCACATACAGCTCTCCCACAATAAGTCTCACCAATACTGCAAGGGATGGTAAAAGCGGCCAGGATCTTTTAACTTTTGGGGATCTTACTTTGCATCAAAGATATCGCACTCCTGGGTCATAGCAAGCTGTCTCAAATTCTCCCAACCTCCTTTTCTTGGTTAGAACATCCTTCATGAACTTTGTGTAATTTGGCATCATTGCAAGGCATCAACTAATGGAATGTTGATGTGCAAGCTGTTCGATACCTCAATAAACTTGTCAAACCGCTTGTCTTGATGGGCTTTTTAAGTCTCTGAGGGAATGGTGGAGGTGGAAATTCAGAACTAATCTATTGCTTGCGATTCTTTGGTGTAACTTTCTCGGCCAGTGCAGTGCGAGGTGGTCTTGCCGGCGGCACTGCACTCTGTAGTTTTTGGCACTTCAGGTTCAACTTCTTTTCTTTTGAGGGCTGGCTAGTGGTAACATCGTGCCTAGAAGGACCTGGTAATTGATCACCACTCCTCAAGTATATGGCTTTTATTTGCTCTCCCCTGGCGGCTTGGCGAGCTCGATCATGTGACGGTGAACCACTTGGTCTTTGGTTCATAGTTGTTGCCATCTGCCCTAACCGATTCTCCAAGTTTTTAATTCTTTGCACCACGACTTTGATGCTGGGCTTTTGTTTCATTCATGAAGGCCTTGGCATAGCCTCCATTGAGTTGTCAACAATAGGAGCAAGCTTTTTGAACTGGTTGGGCGGGGAAACCAGGGGATGGGTAGGCTTTGCGGAACCAAGGCCAGTCTTTGCCGGGATTATTGTTACTCCACGAAAAATTTGGGTGATTCTTCCCACCAGGGTTGTAGGTGTTGGAGTAAGGATTATTGTTTTTGTTGAAATTCCCTCGTAATTGTGAGACCGGGGTTGCTAGGGCATTCCTCATATAGATGACCTCCTCCACAATACACACAAGAAATAGCTTTAGCTTTGCACTGCTTGGTCTGCGGAAATTCACATGTCTTTGTGTTGGTTCGACCACATTCAGACCTTTCAACATGTTTGCGATTGCAGCCACCTGTGCAGATAGAGCTGTCATTTCACTCACTTCATGGACTCCAGCAACCTTCTTTGCAGCACTCAACCTAGCAGTAGGCCATTGGTAACTGTTTGCAGCAATGGTCTCAATTTTCTCATATGCATCATTGTAAGACTGTGCCAAGAGGGCACCACCAGAAGAGGCATCAAGCATGTCTCTTGTTCTTCCCGAGAGACCATTATAAAATGTTTCCATTTGAATGCAAATAGGTATGCCATGGTGAGGACACTTCCTGAGCAGCTCTTTAAATCTCTCCCAAGCTTCAAACAGTGATTCCTCTTCATTTTGCCTGAAAGATGTAATTTCATTCCTCATCCTAGCATTCTTGATTGGAGGGAAATACTTGGTTAAGAATTTCTCTGCCATACCATTCCAATCAGTGATAGAGTTGGGTTCCAAGGAATTTAACCAAGCCTTGGCTCTATCCTTCAAGGAGTATGGGAATAGCACGAGTCTCAAGGCATCATCTGTAACTCCAGGAATTTTGAAGTTCTTTGCACTTCAAGGAATTGTTTCAGGTGCAAGTGAGGGTCTTCTTGAGGTGTGCCACCAAATTGTCCCACGGTTTGCGGCATTTGGAACATCATAGGCTTAAATTCAAAATGATTTGCGGTAATGTCGGGCCTTACTATGCGTGTGCATGGTGCGAGGATCAAAAGCGACATAGTCCCTCATTGGCTGTCCCTATCATTGGCTAAGCCTATGATATCGACATGCGACACCAAGGCTTAGTCTTGGTGAACACTTTGTTGAACAACGCTTTAGTCTTACGCCAGGAATTGTTTACGGTATGGGGACGATTCTTTGCCATATTTGCAGCAGCACCTAATGCAGCAAATGCTTGTCTCTCCCTTAACAACCTTCTCAAAGTTACACAATCTCGGGATCCAACCGATATTCAGTGCCGTGTGCTGCGCGTAATGCGTAGTTGAGCACTAACGGTGACACAACACCCAAAAGAATTAGAATATCTCAACTACCAAACCTACTAAATTCAAAACTTTGTAAATTTAATCAATCCAATCCCCGGCAACGGCGCCAAAAACTTGTTGTGTAAAATAATAACACAATTGTGCAAGTATACACAATCGCAACAAGTAGTAAAGATTAAATCAAGATCGTTCCCACGAGGATTGATTAATTGAATTCACAAGTCTTTCCATTAGTAAATGAGTTAGTGAGTAAGTAATAAAAACAGAAAATAAACATCAAGTTTTTGTGATTTTAATGAGTGAATAAGACAGAATTAATCAAGTGATTTGAGAATAAAATGGATAAAAGCAGTTAGGATTCAGTTCATTCATATTTCCACTAGGTTGGTTTCAGTGCCATAAGTCAGTGCCATATGGCACTGGCGCGAGGCACTAATGTGTGTGCCTTTCAAAGACTTTCACCAGGGTTAAGTAAAGGTTCCCTTATGTCTAAGCCCCCTTTATGTTCCCCCTTGTCTAATTAATATGGCCAAGAACACCCTATAAGTCAGATTGCCTATGTCTAGTTTAATCTAACTCAATTAAAGTGTCCTCTAATTGATAATCCTTATAGTGCCTCATGAATTCAGTATGTCACCACCTTTCAGCACCTAACATACATGCACCTAACCTAAGTTGATCAGGCTCAAGTTAAGCATATTAAAAATAAATGCGCATGAGACACAGATGCATAGGCAAGGATTTATAGACATTAACCAACCAAGTTTTAATACAAAGTCACTTCATCCTAACCTAAGAAAATTAGCTCATAATGAGCCTAAAAACAAAACAACATAAACTGGTGCCGCAAACAAAGTTCATGGCACTAGAGTAGAGTATAGAGACTATTACAGATATGAATGAAACAGAAAAGCGAGTTGAATCTCGGCCTTGTGAGCTCGAAAACCACTCTCTCTAATCGGCAATGCCTTCTTTGTCTGCCTTCAATCTGCCTTGAGCAAGTAACTTCTCTCCATGAACAAGGTTAGTAGCTTGAATCAATGGTGTTTTGGAAGAAGGAAGGTGAGATCTGCCGCTTCTATTTTCGTGGGAGACAGACGCCTCTAGCGAGAAAGAATGTATCGAACCAGCCCCCTTTTCATTAGGTCATTATCCTTTTTATACTCTCTCCTCAAAATGGGTGACCACTACTAATCCCCAAAAGATACTTCCTTTTAAGCCCAAAAGTGAGAGCCTTTTGTCTTGTATTGGTGAGAGAAAAGTGCATTAGGACAAGGAGGGGACCACACTAAAAACGCATAGTCGCTGAAGACACAAAGGACGAGTCCTTTGTTTAGCTTCATGAATGATCACACGCCTTCTTTGCTTCAAAATCCAGAGTCGCTAGCAACACAGTCTTAGTGGCATGGCACTGCACTTGGCACTGAGCAATTCTCATAAAAATCTGCACAATGTGACAAAAACATCAAAATGCTCACAAAAGCACCAAAGTGCTTTAAACAGCTCCAAATCAGGGAAACCACATTATTTACATAAATCTAATAATTAAAGGATCTAAATTACTCTTAAACTCACATGATTCATAGTTATAAAGGCATAAATAACTCTTATTTCTAAGAGTTATCACCCGTACACCTCGATTCGGAAATCACACGATCTCGGGAATCAGACTTCCTAAAACAAACACAACTTAGATCGATCTATGGGTTCTAATACACTTAGCTCTCTCTTCCCAAACTTAACCACAACCCAGAAAATATAAAAACTCAAGAACTGAAATATATTTTTCCTCTAACACAAAGTTAGGGATTTCGATCAAAAGTTCATGGAAAAGGTTATCTGATGCTTCAACAGATAGATCGACAACAACAACAACCAGAAACAACAAACGAAAAACAAGAAATCGAAGTAAACCAAAAATGAAGGGTTTCTGGGCACTGCCGATTGCATAAAAACAGAGGAAGAAAATTTGTTTTACAAGCCCAATTAATCGGTTAGAAAGATAGGTAATATTGTGAAGAAGAAAACCCATCAGTTTGACATGATTTGGAAGCATAAAACTGGCTAAAAATGGAAAGATAAGTAGCGCTAAACAGTAGCACAGAGAAAAAGAAAAATCTGTTCTTCATACCTCAATGGTGATGGTCGAGCAGGCGAGATATGTCGAGAAGATGATGATGAACAAGATTGATGAAGAAAGTTGATGTAGAATCTCGATGGAACTCAAGGTTTCGTCGATGGAAGTTCTGAAGAAAACAACGAAACTCAGAGCAGAAGGAAGGAAAAAGAAAGAAGAAAAGAAAAATGAGTATCTGAGGGAAAACCGATCGTGAATACAGCTGGTGAGAGAAGGGTATAATCGTAACTTCAGCTATAAGATGCCAATCCCATCAATCATCTACCCGTCTAATCGTTCCTCTCATAATTACCCTCTACTCTGTCGGTCAACGGTCTAGACACACGACGAGAACGGCAAGCCGACAATGTAATTATTACAAACAATATAATAATAACGCTGAATAACGTTCGAAAGAATACGAGTTATCATCTCGACACGATGTCGACAAGGGTGCTCGTGCAAGCGCACAAGGTTCTAACACGAGTTCGTGAACGCGGCCTCCTCGATTTCGACATGCGTCCTCATCATTTCGATGCAGCGACTTCATCCACTCGACACGCGATCTCCTCAGTTCAGCAGCTAGTGCACGCGGTCTCCTCAGCTCGGCAAATGACCTCGGTAAACGATCTTGGCACGGGATCTCGACACAAGGTCTAGGTCGAGGTCTCGATACGTCGTCCTAATACGATGTCGATCTCATCCTCAGGTGTTACAATCTCTCCCACTAAAAAAAATTTCGTCCTCGATCAAATAGTGTTACTGAATTGTGAAAAGAAATTCAACCTAAGATCGTTATGAAAGGCAACTCATTGTTAAGTTGTCATCAAGTGGTATCAGATCATAGGTTTGGGTTGAATTGATCTTCTTTTCTTGTTCATCTTTTCTTATCTATCTTGTTATCTATTTTCGTTCTTTGCAACATGTTGAGATTTGGTTCTAAAGATTGGCACTATAAAAATGAATTTATTGTTGATAAATATCAGGTTGGTATGTGGCTAAGAAAAAGGCATGAGAGGGTAGCTAATGAAAAGGAGGCAAGTAGAGAAAAAGAAAGAAGGTATAGAGAAAATGAGAGGAAGGATAAGGAAAAAGGTAGAAAAAAAGAGAGTGAAAAGATCAAGTGTGTCTTTGAGAAGAGTTTTATGCAAATTACTAAAGAGTTCAAAAAAGAGTTGAAAAACATAGAGAGAAAATATTTGAGAGAAAAGAAGAGTGTGGAGGAGAAGGAAACACAAGAAAATGAGGTAAAACTTCAGAAAAGAAAAGATAGTGAGGAAATGTTTGAAAGAAACATTGAGGATGATCATATTAAAAATCCAGTAGTCCTCATTCCAAGTGCTCCTCTACTCATTAAGCCATCTTATGAAAGTGAAGAGAAGACAAAAATCATGGTTACTTGTTTTGATCCTAACTGTTTACCAAATTGTGTAAATTCCTTTGAGAAACAGGTTTCAAACAAAATTACAAAGGAAGCCTGCAAGAAAATCAATGTAATTGAAGAAGTGATTCCAAAGGAGCAGTGTCAGGTAGATTTGAATGAAATAGAATGGCCTCAAGGAGTGGCTACCATTTGTGAACTTTGGAAAGATGAATATATTTTGGAATCTAAAGGAAAGAAGGATCAAGTAAAACCTTTCGATGAACACGCAAATTTTTCTTATATGCAAGTCTCGTGTGATAGGTTCTTTAGAATTATTTTTGACCCTAGAGGTACTGGATCAAGAAATTCGAGGTCGAATTCGTTTGAAAAGGGAGGGTATGATATGATCATAGATGGCCACCTATGATAAAAGAAGAGCAAAATTCGGAATTCTTGAAATTCATTGGAAATGACCCATCTGGATTGTTTTAGCAATATCTTGAGATGTAGAAGTCCGAATAATGTGTTCTGTGATGCGTTGGAAAGATAAGACAATTATCTACAAATCGTATTTCATGCTACTTGACCAGATTCGGCTTCTATCAAGGTCGAAAGTGGGCTGGAAGTTGAAGTCGAATTCCTGGACGAAAATACTTTGGTTTTTTATGTTGTGTGGGCTGCACTATTTTGGTGTTTGGGCCAGGTCCAACTAGAATAAGGGGCTGTACGTTTTTCTAGGCTGAAAAGGAAGAGAAACCTTTGGCTTGCATGCCTAATTAATCTTTGGGCAGTTTTAGTACTATTTATTTAGTCATTTAGTAAAGATAGTTATCATTATTAATTAGGATAGTTATAAGATAATTAGTAATGATAGTTAATACTATCAATAGGAGTTATGTCACTTAATTGTGACCTTTTGTTTTCTTTTTTCTTTTCCAATCAGCCTAAGGGCTATATATGTACACAATTCTATGAATGAAAATTTAACTTGGATGTTCAATTGTGGTGTTTATACACTCTGAGAGTTTTGTGTCTCTCCTTGATTCTGGATTGAACCACCCTTTTGATCTTATCAAGAATTAGTTCTTGTGGCGATCACTCAACTTGGCTTATCAATTCCTTTGGAATTGTGGCGCCTTCCATCTCTAATCTTATCCACTTTTCTGTTTATTTCCCCTTTGTTCTTGTTCCATCAAATAATGTTACTGAATTGTGAAAAGAAATTCAACCTAAGATCGTTATGAAAGGCAACTCATTGTTAAGTTGTCATCAAGTGGTATCAGAGCATAGGTTTGGGTTGAATTGATCTTCTTTTCTTGTTCATCTCTTCTTATCTATCTTGTTATCTTTTTTCGTTCTTTGCAACATGTTGAGATTTGGTTCTAAAGATTGGCACTATAAAAATGAATTTATTGTTGATAAATATCAGGTTGGTATGTGGCTAAGAAAAAGGCATGAGAGGGTAGCTAATGAAAAGGAGGCAAGTAGAGAAAAAGAAAGAAGGTGTAGAGAAAATGAGAGGAAGGATAAGGAAAAAGGTAGAAAAAAAGAGAGTGAAAAGATCAAGTGTGTCTTTGAGAAGAGTTTTATGCAAATTACTAAAGAGTTCAAAAAAGAGTTGAAAAACATAGAGAGAAAATATTTGAGAGAAAAGAAGAGTGTGGAGGAGAAGGAAACACAAGAAAATGAGGTAAAACTTCAGAAAAGAAAAGATAGTGAGGAAATGTTTGAAAGAAACATTGAGGATGATCATATTAAAAATCCAGTATTCCTCATTCCAAGTGCTCCTCTACTCATTAAGCCATCTTATGAAAGTGAAGAGAAGACAAAAATCATGGTTACTTGTTTTGATCCTAACTGTTTGCCAAATTGTGTAAATTCCTTTGAGAAACAGGTTTCAAACAAAATTACAAAGGAAGCCTGCAAGAAAATCCATGTAATTGAAGAAGTGATTCCAAAGGAGCAGTGTCAGGTAGATTTGAATGAAATAGAATGGCCTCAAGGAGTGGCTACCATTTGTGAACTTTGGAAAGATGAATATATTTTGGAATCTAAAGGAAAGAAGGATCAAGTAAAACCTTTCGATGAACACGCAAATTTTCCTTATATGCAAGTCTCGTGTGATAGGTTCTTTAGAATTATTTTTGACCGTAGAGGTACTGGATCAAGAAATTCGAGGTCGAATTCGTTTGAAAAGGGAGGGTATGATATGATCATAGATGGCCACCTATGATAAAAGAAGAGCAAAATTCGGAATTCTTGAAATTCATTGGAAATGACCCATCTGGATTGTTTTTGCAATATCTTGAGCTGTAGAAGTCCGAATAATGTGTTCTTTGATGCGTTGGAAAGATAAGACAATTATCTACAAATCGTATATCATGCTACTTGACCAGATTCGGCTTCTATCAAGGTCGAAAGTGGTCTGGAAGTTGAAGTCGAATTCCTGGACGAAAATACTTTGGTTTTTTATGTTGTGTGGGCTGCACTATTTTGGTGTTTGGGCCAGGTCCAACTAGAATAAGGGGCTGCACGTTTTTCTAGGCTGAAAAGGAAGAGAAACCTTTGGCTTGCATGCCTAATTACTCTTTGGGCAGTTTTAGTACTATTTATTTAGTCATTTAGTAAAGATAGTTATCATTATTAATTAGGATAGTTATAAGATAATTAGTAATGATAGTTAATACTATCAATAGGAGTTATGTCACTTAATTGTGACCTTTTGTTTTTTTTTTTCTTTTCCAATCAGCCTAAGGGCTATATATGTACACAATTCTATGAATGAAAATTTAACTTGGATGTTCAATTGTGGTGTTTATACACTCTGAGAGTTTTGTGTCTCTCCTTGGTTCTGGATTGAACCACCCTTTTGATCTTATCAAGAATTAGTTCTTGTGGCGATCACTCAACTTGGCTTATCAATTCCTTTGGAATTGTGGCGCCTTCCATCTCTAATCTTATCCACTTTTCTCGCTTATTTCCCCTTTGTTCTTGTTCCATCAAATAGTGTTCTTGAATTATGAAAAGAAATTCAACCTAAGATCGTTATGAAAGGCAACTCATTGTTAAGTTGTCATCAAGTGGTATCAGAGCATAGGTTTGGGTTGAATTGATCTTCTTTTCTTGTTCATCTCTTCTTATCTATCTTGTTATCTTTTTTCGTTCTTTGCAACATGTTGAGATTTGGTTCTAAAGATTGGCACTATAAAAATGAATTTATTGTTGATAAATATCAGGTTGGTATGTGGCTAAGAAAAAGGCATGAGAGGGTAGCTAATGAAAAGGAGGCAAGTAGAGAAAAAGAAAGAAGGTGTAGAGAAAATGAGAGGAAGGATAAGGAAAAAGGTATAAAAAAAGAGAGTGAAAAGATCAAGTGTGTCTTTGAGAAGAGTTTTATGCAAATTACTAAAGAGTTCAAAAAAGAGTTGAAAAACATAGGGAGAAAATATTTGAGAGAAAAGAAGAGTGTGGAGGAGAAGGAAACACAAGAAAATGAGGTAAAACTTCAGAAAAGAAAAGATAGTGAGGAAATGTTTGAAAGAAACATTGAGGATGATCATATTAAAAATCCAGTAGTCCTCATTCCAAGTGCTCCTTTACTCATTAAGCCATCTTATGAAAGTGAAGAGAAGACAAAAATCATGGTTACTTGTTTTGATCCTAACTGTTTGCCAAATTGTGTAAATTCCTTTGAGAAACAGGTTTCAAACAAAATTACAAAGGAAGCCTGCAAGAAAATCCATGTAATTGAAGAAGTGATTCCAAAGGAGCAGTGTCAAGTAGATTTGAATGAAATAGAATGGCCTCAAGGAGTGGCTACCATTTGTGAACTTTGGAAAGATGAATATATTTTGGAATCTAAAGGAAAGAAGGAACAAGTAAAACCTTTCGATGAACACGCAAATTTTTCTTATATGCAAGTCTCGTGTGATAGGTTCTTTAGAATTATTTTTGACCCTGGAGGTACTGGATCAAGAAATTCGAGGTCGAATTCGTTTGAAGAGGGAGGGTATGATATGATCATAGATGGCCACCTATGACAAAAGAAGAGCAAAACTCGGAATTCTTGAAATTTATTGGAAATGACCCATCTGGATTGTTTTAGCAATATCTTGTGCTGTAATGTCTGAATAATGTGTTCGTTGATGCGTTGGAAAGATAAAACAATTATCTACAAATCGTATTTCATGCTACTTGACCAGATTCGGCTTCTATCATGGTCGAAAGTGGGCTGGAAGTTGAAGTCGAATTCCTGGACGAAAATAATTTGGTTTTTTATGTTGTGTGGGCTGCACTATTTTGGTGTTTGGGCCAGGTCCAACTAGAATAAGGGGCTGCACGTTTTTCTAGGCTGAAAAGGAAGAGAAACCTTTGGCTTGCATGCCTAATTACTCTTTGGGCTGTTTTAGTACTATTTATTTAGTCATTTAGTAAAGATAGTTATCATTATTAATTAGGATAGTTATAAGATAATTAGTAATGATAGTTAATACTATCAATAGGAGTTATGTCACTTAATTGTGACCTTTTGTTTTCTTTTTTCTTTTCCAATCAGCCTAAGGGCTATATATGTACACAATTCTATGAATGAAAATTTAACTTGGATGTTCAATTGTGGTGTTTATACACTCTGAGAGTTTTGTGTCTCTCCTTGGTTCTGGATTGAACCACCCTTTTGATCTTATCAAGAATTAGTTCTTGTGGCGATCACTCAACTTGGCTTATCAATTCCTTTGGAATTGTGGCGCCTTCCATCTCTAATCTTATCCACTTTTCTGTTTATTTCCCCTTTGTTCTTGTTCCATCAAATAGTGTTACTGAATTATGAAAAGAAATTCAACCTAAGATCGTTATGAAAGGCAACTCATTGTTAAGTTGTCATCAAGTGGTATCAGAGCATAGGTTTGGGTTGAATTGATCTTCTTTTCTTGTTCATCTCTTCTTATCTATCTTGTTATCTTTTTTCGTTCTTTGCAACATGTTGAGATTTGGTTCTAAAGATTGGCACTATAAAAATGAATTTATTGTTGATAAATATCAGGTTGGTATGTGGCTAAGAAAAAGGCATGAGAGGGTAGCTAATGAAAAGGAGGCAAGTAGAGAAAAAGAAAGAAGGTGTAGAGAAAATGAGAGGAAGGATAAGGAAAAAGGTATAAAAAAAGAGAGTGAAAAGATCAAGTGTGTCTTTGAGAAGAGTTTTATGCAAATTACTAAAGAGTTCAAAAAAGAGTTGAAAAACATAGGGAGAAAATATTTGAGAGAAAAGAAGAGTGTGGAGGAGAAGGAAACACAAGAAATTGAGGTAAACCTCCAGAAAAGAAAAGATAGTGAGGAAATGTTTGAAAGAAACATTGAGGATGATCATATTAAAAATCCAGTAGTCCTCATTCCAAGTGCTCCTCTACTCATTAAGCCATCTTATGAAAGTGAAGAGAAGACAAAAATCATGGTTACTTGTTTTGATCCTAACTGTTTGCCAAATTGTGTAAATTCCTTTGAGAAACAGGTTTCAAACAAAATTACAAAGGAAGCCTGCAAGAAAATCCATGTAATTGAAGAAGTGATTCCAAAGGAGCAGTGTCAGGTAGATTTGGATGAAATAGAATGGCCTCAAGGAGTGGCTACCATTTGTGAACTTTGGAAAGATGAATATATTTTGGAATCTAAAGGAAAGAAGGATCAAGTAAAACCTTTCGATGAACACGCAAATTTTCCTTATATGCTAGTCTCGTGTGATAGGTTCTTTAGAATTATTTTTGACCCTGGAGGTACTGGATCAAGAAATTCGAGGTCGAATTCGTTTGAAAAGGGAGGGTATGATATGATCATAGATGGCCACCTATGACAAAAGAAGAGCAAAATTCGGAATTCTTGAAATTCATTGGAAATGACCCATCTGGAATTTTTTAGCAATATCTTGAGCTGTAGAAGTCCAAATAATGTGTTCTTTGATGCGTTAGAAAGATAAGACAATTATCTACAAATCGTATTTCATGCTACTTGACCAGATTCGGCTTTTATCAAGGTCGAAAGTGGGCTGGAAGTTGAAGTCGAATTCCTGGACGAAAATACTTTGGTTTTTTATGTTGTGTGGGCTGCACTATTTTGGTGTTTGGGCCAGGTCCAACTAGAATAAGGGGCTGCACGTTTTTCTAGGCTGAAAAGGAAGAGAAACCTTTGGCTTGCATGCCTAATTACTCTTTGGGCAGTTTTAGTACTATTTATTTAGTCATTTAGTAAAGATAGTTATTATTATTAATTAGGATAGTTATAAGATAATTAGTAATGATAGTTAATACTATTAATAGGAGTTATGTCACTTAATTGTGACCTTTTGTTTTCTTTTTTCTTTTCCAATCAGCCTAAGGGCTATATATGTACACAATTCTATGAATGAAAATTTAACTTGGATGTTCAATTGTGGTGTTTATACACTCTGAGAGTTTTGTGTCTCTCCTTGGTTCTGGATTGAACCACCCTTTTGATCTTATCAAGAATTAGTTCTTGTGGCGATCACTCAACTTGGCTTATCAATTCCTTTGGAATTGTGGCGCCTTCCATCTCTAATCGTATCCACTTTTCTGTTTATTTCCCCTTTGTTCTTGTTCCATCAAATAGTATTACTAAATTGTGAAAAGAAATTCAACCTAAGATCGTTATGAAAGGCAACTCATTGTTAAGTTGTCATCCACGAGTTACGATTCGATTTTCGTCGAAATCAGAATTCGTTTTAAATTTTAATGCGGGTAAAATTTACCCGATGTTTCAAAAACGCGGCAAAATTTCGTTAGAGTTTTTCGACGATTTTCGAACCATGAATTAATATTAAATATTAACTCTTAAATTTAATTTTATCTTGATTTAATTTATTCACTTTCTTAGTCAACAAGAATACGCGTTACCGCGTCACGCAGAAAATTTATAATAAGTATAATTAATGAATTCGCCTTAAAAGCAGCATACGTCTACGCTGACTATTAATTTGAATTGACATCATGAGTAATAATTATTTATAATAAATAAAGTATTTAAAATAAGTTAAAATAATTCCACATGCTCTCAGTAAATTATTGAGGTGATCAATCTCTATGACTTATTTTTCGAGCATTCAGGGTTTTATTGCTAAAATCACTTTTCTTAAAATTTGGGATGTTACAATTTGCAGTACTCGACGTAGATGCTCTTCATGCTCCTCTCTACTCCTCGAGTAAATCAAAATGTCGTCGATAAACACTACCACAAACTGATCCAAGAATGGGTGAAAGATCCTTTTCATGTAGTCCATAAACACTGCTAGTGCGTTCGTCACCCCAAATGGCATCACTAAGTACTCGTAGTGACCGTATCTCGTCCTGAAAGTGGTCTTGGGAATATCCTCTTTCTTCACTCGAATCTGATGATAACCTGACTTTAAGTCAATCTTGGAAAATATCGCAGCTCCCCGTAGTTGGTCCATCAAATCATCGATACGCGGTAACGGATACCGATTCTTGACAGTAACCTTGTTGAGTTGGCGATAATCCACGCACAGTCTTGATCGTCCATCCTTCTTCTTCACTAGCAACACTGGGGCTCCCCATGGCGACACACTTGGTCGTATGAACTGCTTCGACTCTAAGTGCTCAATCTGAGACTTTAACTCTTTCATCTCGGCTAGTGACATTCGATAGGGCGCTATCAAAATTGGTCCTGTTCCTGGAAGCAAATCAATGGAAGATTCGATTTCCCTTGCTGGCGGTAATCTCGGCACATCTTCTGGAAAAACATCGAAAAAGTCGCAAACCACAGGAACATTCTTCAACTCGAGCTCTTGAGAAACTTCTGAACTAGCTAAGTACATGTATTCCTGAGTTCCCTCTTTCAATGAAACACCAATGTGATTAACAGATAGGTAGTTGGAAATTCTGAGGTCGGGAAAAACCACGGTTTTTCGGGCACAGTCCAAAAGGACATGGTGGTGAGACAACCAATCCATCCTGAGAATGACATCTAGACCCTTAAGTGGTAAACAGATCAAATTAACCACAAATTTTCTACCCTGAATGACCACTACACAATTAAGGCATGCAGTGTTGGTAACCAAGGTTTTAGCAGCTGGGGTAGTAACTACTAGCTTGAATGGTAAAGCAGTCACAATCAACTTTAAACGGTCTACGCAATCTGAGAAAATAAAAGAATGGGTTGCACCCGAATCAAAAAGAACGGTTAGGGGTTTACCCTCAATCTCACAATCTCCTTGGATGAGGCCATCAGCTTGCTCCGCTTCTTCTCCACTCATACAGAACACTCTGCCTTTAGCCATTGGGCGTTTCCCTTTAGCCTTTGTTGCGTGCATTGCCGGTTTAGCCTTAGGTGTCGGACAATCCTTGGCAAAGTGCCCCGGCTTCTTGCAATTGAAGCACACATCTTCTTTCTGGACACAGTTGCTTGCATAGTGCCCTAGCCATCCATAACAATAACAGGTCACATCAGTACCAGCCTGACTTCCGCTCCTCACGTTCTGGGCCATCGGGCCATATTGTCCCCTGTTGTTGTTCCCTTGGGGTCGGTTGTAAGGCTTCTTCTGCTGCTTTCCCTTTTGTGCAAACCTCTGTCCCGTGCTCTAAGGTCTCATCGGTCCACCTGGGCCAGCCTTCTTCTTGTGGCTCCTCACTCCTTCTACCTCAACACAACGATCGATCAACTTTTGGAGATTCTTGATCCTCAGTGACACCACTGATTTTTGAATATCGAACCTTAAACCTCTCTGAAATCTCTCACTCAGCCAACCTTGGTCAGTTCGGTCGCGGAATGGACTGAAGTACCTAGCAAGTGATTCAAACTTCGCAGCATATTCGGACACTGTCATGCTGCCTTGCTATAGTCGAAGAAACTCCTGCTCTTTCTCCGCCCGTGCTGTGTCAGGAAAATACTTGTCCAAGAATCTTCCGCGGAAAACCTCCCAGGTTATCTCACGACGCTCCGCGGTCAATGCTTGCTTCACACCCTTCCACCAATACTCAGCATCCCCTAGCAACAAGTAGGTGGCGTAGTCTACCTTCGCATTATTTAGGCAATGAATTGCCTCGAAGATCTTCTCGATCTCTTGCAGCTTTGTCCGGGTTTGGCTCGCCATAGAACTTCGGTGGGTCGTGCTTCCGAAAGTCCGCCAATCCTCTCGCTTGACGTGCTCGACTATCTGCTGTTCTTTGCAAGTTTCTTTGAGTCAAAGCCGCCGTCTGCTGGGCCATCGCATTAGACTGTTGGGTTGCAGCAGCCGATTGCTGGGCCATGGCCGCCGCCATTTCTGTCATAGCCTAAATCGCTCGTTCCATGTTGGAGTTATCTAATCTGGCTGTAGGGTCTCTGCGAGGTGGCATTAGATTTCGAAAAATCCAAAACCTGCCAGAAACTCACAAACAAGAAACAATCAAACAATCGGCAGACAACTGCTTCACTCAGCAAACAATAATAATACAACACAACTAATCACTCAACAAACACAGTTCGACACGGTGACCAGTTTCAAATTTCCTATGCACAGTCCGGTTAGCACCCAACTGCTTGATACCACCATTGTAACGACCCGTTTCTGGACCACTACTAAACTAAAACTAAACCTGTATGCAATGGATTTTCAAAAACGGTACTCCTGTGTCCTTTCAGAAAATGCGGTATATTTTTTTTTTTAAAACAATAGTGCCCGCAAAGCACACACAGAGTACTTACAGCGTTTTGAAACATGGTGCAACTAGGACACAAGTTACCTACTGGAAATGCATACACGCATAAACATATACAATCTACATACACAATACGTACGAAATAAAACAGAGTAGTAATGTACGAGAGAATACACCTATGATATGAAGACCCTCGCGAGAGTAATCATACCCTGGGGGTACTCCCGGCAGACACCCACGCAGGGGGCTGCTCCAAAAGTAGAACCACCAGTCTACCATGCATCAGCAAAACATCACTAGCCCGACTAGTCACCAACTAACTGTACACAAAAGATATATACTACAGTCATCCCAAAAAGAAACATAACAGCAGTCAGATAACGCAGCATCTACAAATCACTACCCAGATCCTCTGATGGATCCTCCTCCTCCTCGTCCTCCATCGGATCCTCGCCTGTCAAATCGATGAAAGGTGCCGCCGCTGGCACATCTTCTGGCACGTCCTCACCTGCAGTCGCATCATTATCAGGCCGTGCACCTAGACAGTCTGCCTCTCCACACACCGCGCAAACAGGGGGTGGATCCACTGGTGGGGTGGGGATCCTAACAACAGAAGGAGAACTCGGTCCCTCTTTGGAAAACTACGAGCAGCTGCCCTCGAGGTAGATGCTCCTGCAGATCCTCGTCTAGTCACGCTCTTACGAGCGGTCCATCTCACCCTCGGTCCTCGACCACGTCCTCGTGACAAAATCCTGGAAACAGTAGCTCTAGGAATCTTAATCGGTCCCTCTGGAGACGAAGAAGAGGCCGACATAGCCCCCTCACACTGGGTAGTCCTCCAAGCATCAACCACCTGCATAGTCCGAATAGGAAAACTCACTATACGTCGCGACACCTCCTGCCTCACAACAACACCGTCCTCTCTGAAAGTCTGTACAATATTCCCTGTATATACAACACGGCGAGAGATGGGATCAAACTCCATCGCCGTGGGCTGCTCGATGTCGGGGAAATCAAAGATGATCTCTGGTGATGTCCGCATCGCCGGAATTAGTATGCTCTTCGCCATCACCTGGGTAGCCATCATGAATTGAAGGTACCACGGGAAAGGGTCAACTTCTCAACAAATCAAAATATAACAATTCACAAAGCAATAAGCAAACAACATTGTATACAGTTCACAAGTCTCAGCTCAAATTTCTCGCTCAAGACTCGACTCATGACTCATTTTCTCTCGACTCGACAATTTTTTCGGAAAGCAGACGCCAATCCATCCACTGAATACCAGCCGTAGCTTTGGGATCTTTGCTCTCCCTAGGACATTCAGCTCCGGTTCCTTAACGCTGTGATGCCTAGCTAATCCACCATGAACGAAGGGGACCTAGCACCCTCAGTTGTCTGGCTCACAGCTCAAAAATGTCTCGACGACTCGACTAAGCTCTCAGACTCGATGAACAATTCACCGCATACGAAATTCAAAGAGCAATTCGCAAAATCATTCGACCGCATAACAAATAATTTAAAGCAAGCTTAATACGATGAAAACGCAATCCAATAGTATAAGTAATTCGCGTATTGAAACGCAATTCAATAACCTAAGCAACTCACAACATTATTCAATCGTATATTAAATAATTGCATAGCTCGAAACAACAGTCAACATTCACATCAAGGAATCCATCCCTCTGTAACTCGATGGAGTTGTCAGAGAGGAACAAACAAGTGTGGGGGGTTGGGGACAACTACCAACCGCTTACAGACAAGCCCACTAAAAGTTGCCTTTACCACAAGCTGTCGCTAACGTAGCTTCGACTTCCTCAGGTCCGCGTCGCTCGGTCTCTGGTATTACGATTCCTATCACCACGAACAACTTAGCACATTCTATAAATTCCAAACTAACTTAAGCTCTCAAGCTTAACCCTTTTCTAACCAACAATCCACTCAAGCATTTAAATCATTAACTACTTGAAAAGGAATAAGGTTTTAAAACCAAAACACTTCTTGAAAATTAACTTATCATATAACAATTTAGAAATCTTAACTTACTTGAAAAGTAAAGTTTTTTGAAACTAAAAGTCTTTCTTGAACCTCAAAGCAAGATCATGCAAATAACCATTTTCATAAATTTCAAGGTCTAAACACATATTCATACAAGCATTTATACCAGTTAACAAACCAAAATTCCCTTTCTAATTCCTCCTATGGCCTCACGGCCTCAACCTCTTTTCCTTTCAAATTTTTTTTGCAAAACTCCTTTTCATAACTACACAATTCCAAGTCATTTTCAAATACACTTCAAGCTTCAAAACATCAAGACAACATGAAGCATAACTTAAGCACATTTTGAAACTTAATCAAGCATCAAAGAAATTATCTTCACAATACCAATAACAAGAGTTTTTCCACAACTTCTTTGGCCTAAATCATTTCAGTAAATCAATTACAATACAAGGCCAATTTAAAAAATTCCAAAATCATTGCATTCATGGTCATAATCATGCTAAGAATTATGTTCATGTCAAACTAAAAATTAAGGAACAACCTAATCATGCTTCACATGTCAATCTAGTCCTCCAAGTATCAATTTTGCACAAAACATAACCTAACACTTATGCTAACTCATGCATAACTACTCCATTAGCAATTAAACCACATAAAACATTTAATCCAACATCTCAATGCATGATTCAACACCATAAACTCACTTATTCCCAATTTAAAGAATAGGCAAAAACCATGAAACAACAAGTTAGGCATGCTATCACAAAGTTATTACCCAAACAATCATCAAACAACTTCTAATAACTCAATGAAACAACCATTTGCTTGATTCAAGTGAGGATCACACAACTTCCCTCTTTTCACCCCTTAGGGTTTCTCCCTTGAGCTTCAAGAAAAGGGGTTGAGAGTGTTTCATCTCCTCTTGATCATAACCAAGCAACAAATAAGCAAGAAATCAAGATTAGAAACAAGAAAAATCAAAACTACACAAAGGGGAGGGGCGCGGTTTGCTACAGTCCAAGGGGGAGGAAAAATGAATTTTTCTCCATACTTGGATGATGAGGAATGAAGAACTAGAGGTAGATGGAGCCTATGATCAAGATTGATGAAGGTTGGAAGCTTAGAACTCAAGAAAAGAAAGGTACAAGACCATGGAAACTTGCTTTCTCAAGGAGATGAAGAAGATGAGAGGAGAGAGTGAGGGGAGGGGGGTTCGGGTTTGGGGCTGAAATGGGGGGGGGTCTCCACCTTTTATTCACTTAAAATAATTTAGCACATCATTAATAATAATTTAAAATAAGTAAAAGTAAATTTTTTGAAATAAATCACACACTTTGTGACACCTATCACCTTTAAGAGATGCTAATCACATCATCTAATCCTACCCATCTAATCTCACATCTCTCATGTTACCCACTAATTCTAGAGTCTAGTGGTTGTTAAAACACGGCGTCGAAATACCCGTGTTACCGATAAACTCGTGAAAATTAATTTAACGAGAAATTAATTCATCGCGTGATAATATTTAATTATAAATAATAAAAATCACGTCAAACACTCAAAAATAGTCATAACAAGTTGCGATTCGATTTTCATCGAAATCAGGGGCTCATTTTAAATTTTATCTGCGGCAGAAGCTGCCCGGCGATTCGAAGCGCGACGAAACTTCGTTAGAATTTTTCGACGATACTCGAACCGTGAATTAATATAAAATATTAATTCTCAAGTATAGCTTGATCTTGATTTAATTAAATCACCTACTTAGGGAACAAGAATTTGCTTAATTATAGTGTAAATACGACAAAATACACTAAATAATGTTAATTAACGCATCGTGAAAATACGCGTGTTACAGATAGGGTCCTATTCACCGCTTCAGTTTGCCCATCAGTTTGTGGGTGGCAAGTGGTAGAAAATAACAGCTTAGTCCCTAACTTGTTCCAAAGAGTCCTCCAAAAGTGACTAAGAAACTTAGAGTCCCTGTTAGAGACTATGCTCTTGGGCATCCCATGTAGTCTTACAATTTCCTTGAATAACAAGTCTGCCACATGAGTGGCGTCATCCACCTTATGACAAGGAATAAAGTGGGCCATCTTGGAAAACCTGTCAACAACCACAAAAATTGAGTCTCTCCCCCTCTTGGAGCGGGGAAGACCTAGCACAAAGTCCATAGACAAGTCAATCCAAGGAGAATCTGGGATAGGTAAGGGGGTATAAAGTCCATGAGGCATTACCTTTGACTTGGCTCTTTTACAAACAATGCATCTATCACAAATTCTATGCACATCATGCTTCATGCCAGGCCAATAAAAATGCTCATGTAATATGTCCAAAGTCTTTTGGATCCCAAAATGACCCATTAGTCCCCCCTCATGTGCTTCCCTAAGTAGCAGTTCACGCAACGAACATTTAGGCACACATAAATATTTTTCCTTGAATAAAAACCCATCATGCCTAAAGAACCCATTATGCGCCCCCTTCTCACAAACAGCATATACTTTGGAGAGATCATCATCATGCACATACAACTCCTTTATGTGTTCAAAACCAAGCATTTTTGTTTCAAGAGTGGAAAGTAAGGTATATCTTCTAGAGAGTGCATCTGCCACTATATTCACCTTACCTTGCTTGTGCTTGATCACATAGGGGAATTGCTCAAGAAATTCTATCCACTTAGCATGCCTTTTATTAAGCTTACCTTGCCCTTTCAAATATTTTAGTGACTCATGATCACTATGAATTACAAATTCTTTTGGCAAAAGATACTGCTGCCAAGTGTGTAAAGCCCTTATAAGTGTGTACAACTCTTTATCATAAGTGGAATAGTTCAAAACAGCACCATGCAATTTCTCACTAAAGTATGCAATTGGATGACCCCCTGAAGTAAAACAGCCCCAATACCCACATTAGATGCATCACACTCAAGTTCAAATGACATAGAAAAATCAGGCAATGCAAGTATGGGCGCATGAGTAAGTTTTTCTTTAAGTGTATTAAAGCTTCTCTCTTGTGCTTCCCCCCCACTTAAAGCTCACATTCTTCTTCACGACCTCATTCAAAGGGGCAGTTATGGTGCTAAAGTCCTTTACGAACCTTCTATAGAAACTAGCTAGCCCATGGAAGCTTCTCACCTCACTCACTGACTTAGGGGTAGGCCACTCCCTAATGGCTTTAATCTTTTCTTCATCCACTAGTACTCCTTTACCACTTACAACAAAGCCTAAAAACACATGGTCGGTGCAAAAGACACACTTCTCTAAATTATCATACAACTTTTCTTTCCTAAGTACACTCATCACAGCCCTAAGGTGTTCTAGGTGCTCATCTAAGGTTATGCTATAGATCACAATGTCATCAAAGTATACCACTACAAACTTGCCTAGAAACTCTCTTAATACATGGTTCATTAACCTCATGAAGGTGCTGGGCGCATTTGTAAGTCCAAAAGGCATTACCAACCATTCATACAATCCATGATTAGTCTTAAAGGCTGTCTTCCACTCGTCCCCTTCCCTCATCCTAATTTGATGGTACCCACTCTTCAAATCAACTTTAGAAAAATAACAAGCACCATGCAATTCATCAAGCATATCATCTAGTCTAGGGATGGGGTGTCTATATTTTACAGTGATATTATTTACAGCCCTATAATCAGTACACATGCGCCAAGTGCCGTCCTTTTTAGGGACAAGAATAACGGGAACGGCACAAGGACTTAAGCTTTCTCTTACCCAACCTTTTTGGAGCAATTCCTCCACTTGCTTCTGAATTTCCTTTGTTTCCTCAGGATTGGTCCTATAGGCGGATCTATTAGGAAAAGATGCTCCCGGAATGAAATCCATTTGATGCTCAATACCCCTTAAAGGAGGTAGTCCGGAAGGAACACTCTTTGGGAAGACATCTTCAAAATCCTGCAAAAGAGACTCTACCTCACTAGGTAGAGGGTTAGAGTTATGATTCAAATATAAATCCTTGTACACACAAATGTACATCTCTTGCTTTGCAAAGCAAGCCCTCTTTATCTCACTCTCCCTGGCAATTAAACACTCAATATTCTTTTGATCTCCACTTTTTTCTTCCCCATTTGACTTTCCCTTTGTAGCCTTCTTCTCTTCTTCTCTCCTAAGTTTTAGCGCCACTTGGTCTTCATAAACCTGTTTAGGAGTCAGAGGCACAGGGTAATTTTCAAAGAATTATGCACAAAAGAGTATTTATTAGTAAAACCATCATGAATAACATGTTTGTCAAACTGCCAAGGCCTACCAAGCAAAACATGGCCGGCCTCCATGGGAACAACATCACATAAGACGTCATCTTGATATTTACCAATGGATAAACTTACCAACACTTACTGATTGACTAATAACTCACCATTCTCACTCAACCATTGAAGCTTGTATGGTGGAGGATGAGGAATAGTTTGAAGTTCAAGTTTTCTTACCAAACGAGTGCTAGCCACATTTGTGCAACTTCCCCCATCAATGATTAAGGAACATAACTTTCCTTGTATGATGCACCTTGTATGGAAAATGTTCTCCCTTTGGTCTAGCTTATTTGGCACAAGTTGACTCCCTAAGAGTCTCCTTATCATTAGCAAGTCACCATCATGAGCTAAAGTCTCATACTCTTCTTCCTTTTCACTTTCGGCAGGGGAGCCCTTGCATGAGTCACTGGAAATATGGCCCCCTCTCATCGTCATTATCCTTCTGTTTGGGCACTCACGGGCCATGTCGCCACTTCCCAAACACTTGAAACATTTGATGTTCCTGTGCTTAGAATCAGAAGAAGAAGAAGAAGAAGTGTTAGTGGAAGGAAAAGTTTTAGAGTTTTTAGAGTTCATACCTTCCTTAGGTTGTGGAGAGGAACCCTCCTTGGGTTGCTTATCCTTCCAAGTAAGGGTTTTGAGGGTGGAGGGAGATTTCCTCCATGCCTTCCTTTTGAGTTGTTGTTCCACCTTTATGGCTTGGTGGACCAACTCTTCAAGCTCTTCATAATGATGCAACTCCACAATGTCTCCTATCTCACGGTTTAGGCCGTGAAGGAAACGGGACATGGTAGCCTCCCTATCTTCATTGATATTTGCCCTTATCAAGGCTACCTCTATCTCCTTGTGGTACTCATCCACACTTTTACTTCCTTGGGTAAGTCTTTGGAGTTTATTGTGTAACTCCATGTGGTACCACGAAGGTACAAACCTCCTCCTCGTCAAAGTTTTCATCTCCTCCTAGGTATCTACGGGGTAATCCCTATTTCTTTCCCTCTACTTTTGTACCTGGTCCCACCAGATTAGAGCATAACAGAAAACTCCAGAGCTGCCAACTTCACCTTCCTCTCTTTATTATAACGGTGATAGGAAAAGATTTGTTCTATTTTGGTTTCCCATTCTAAGTAGGCTTCAGGGTCATTCTTTCCCTTAAAAGAAGGTACTTGGGTCTTAATACCTCCTAGTTCTCCTTCCCTTTCATCACTCCTATACCTCTACGTCTCCTATCATCATGCCTCCCATGTCTCCTTCTCCTATCATGGTTCCTCCTGGTTCTCCTTTCCCTACCCGAATCATAATCATCTCTATCCTCATGCGAGGCCTCATGTTGAGAACCTCTGCTCCTTCCATCCAACCTTGTGTTAAACTCCACCCTAACTTTGTCTAACTCTTGGGCTAGGTGTTGCATCAATCGGGCTGTCCTAGGGGATGGGGGTGTGCTTCCTCCGCTCATCTTTGGAATTTTTTTTTTAGATAAGGTCAAAAGAAAAAAAAGGCCCTTTTCACTCTTCTCATGTGTTTACACTCTTGAAATTATCACTCGTGTTTCACTCTTTGTAGGCTTTTTCTATACTGTTCACTCTTGCCTTTTACCCCTCAAGTCTCTTTGAGTTCTTAAATAAACCCTCTCGCGTTTCATTTACCAAGGGTTCTTTTCACACATGATGATCTTCACAAGAGTTAATCACTCAGAAGTTTGAAGAAAGGAAAGAAACTCTAGACAAAACTTAAAAGAATTTAAAAGGACAAACAAGAAAAGCTAACAAGAAAAACGTACAACACAAAAGGAATGCAAGGAAGACAAAAAGGAACTGGAAGAATAAGAAGACAATTGCGCAAAATGGTATGAATTACAGCACCACTCTTAATGAAATCCACAATGGCAACAAAATTTAATCTTGTTAAGTGCAAGGGGCAGTTTCAGTTTTTCCTTTTTTTTTCGTTTTTTTGTTTCTGAAAAAAAATAGGATTTTTTCTGTACTATGGATCACGCCCTTGTTCTTTTTTTTTTTTGCACTTAAAAATTGGTTCTTGCAATATCAATTTAAATTGTTATGCCAAATGTGTGATTATGAGTTTCCTTTTCAAGTCAAGTGCTATAAATCATAAACAGCAATGAATATGGAAATAAAATATTAAAGCTGTAAATTGCGCAAAGGAATAAATAACAGGGAATAAGGAACTGGAAATTATGGACAGAAATTAAAGGGACGAAATTAAAGGCTAGAAAGTAAATGACTGGAATTAAAGAGCAGAATGTAAAGAATGTTGCCAATCCCTTGGAAATGGCGCTGATCAAAATGATCTGAATGTGTACAAATATGGCACTCAAGCAACTGTGCTTGGTGTTAGAAAGCAATAAGAACAGTACACACAAAAAAAAAACAAGAACTTTGTCAATTCTAGGATCCGGGCTCTAGATACCACATGATATGATCCAAGCTGGATGCATATAGTTTTTAACGGATCGTCCTCGAATTGACTCTTGTTATAAGGATTAAGACGGAATAAAAAGGAGAACTTTAGGAATTAGAGTCCTTAATCCTCAAAACTGGCGCCCATTTCTATTGAAGAAGGAAGAACAAATACAACCTTTGCTCTTAAATTAATAATGGCGCATACAAATAGGTAAACAAGAAGAATGAAATGCTAAAGGTGCAAGCATTAAGAATGATGGCTCATAAGCAAAAGAACGCAGGAAACAGAACAAAATAAAAAGATGGAAAATAAGACAAAAAATGGAAGAAGACGCCACACTCTCAAGAGAGTGATAAGTCCGGTGAAGATTCGCCACAAGAGAAAAGAAGCTCTTGATAAGAATCAGAAATGGTTCATCCAAGAACCTAAGAGGCTTAGCTCTCACAAACTCACAATGGAGTGCAAATAAATTCTGATTTCAAAAGTCCTGAATTAGGAGAGTACAAAGGCTTTTTATTGCCATAATGGTAATCAATTCCCTCCCTCCTTTCCTAATAGAGTGTAGCGGCCAAACCTACTTGGAAGAGGCAGCAAGTTGGCGCTCCCCAAGTCTAAACCTAGCTCAAAGATATGGGCCAAGCCCAATTAGCAAAGCTGCAACACTTCCTAAGATCCTATGTACTTGGTTAGCCCAAAACAAGTAGGATCTTATTACAAAATTATCCCAAATGGAAAATACAACCAAACTGAATTTAAAAATGTTCAAATACTTAATTTAAATAAATTAAAAGAACGACTAGGGTGATATCATGCCCCCACATTGGGTTCTTCATCAACTTGGATTATTTGGACTATCTTGAGAGTTGGGCCTTCGCGAGTTGGTTTGAGAGATAGAAACTTTGTCCAAAGCCTCTTTAGCCTTCTTAGTCCTTGACCTCGTCATTGGGCCTCCAAGTCCTTGTAGAGCATCATTGGGCCTTGCATCTATGGGATGGTCTCCATTTGAGCTTCCTTGGTCTTCATCATTTGTCGTGTACACTTTACATGAATACATGATTAATACATGTTATGCTTACTCTGTATATGTGTGATCTCAAAATTCTTGTGGTCTGTGAAGTGTTGTGTTGGCTATGTACTAGCATGATATCTAGGTTGTCTTGACTTGTAATCGTCCATTATCTGCATTAAGTTGAATTGTGTGCGTAACTTATATAATATATTCATTAGAATAAAATAGTTTAATCTAAGATATCGTGAGGTTTTATGTTATGATGTGAGCTCACTGGTTACTTCTATAACAACCACTAGAGTAGAGGAATTTCTTGGGTCGTGAGACCCGAAAGCTTCTGTATAATTGTTTGTGTAATCCTTCTCCTACCATTTTACATGGGGTGCCTGCCAATGTTCGATTTTATAATTCTCCTTCATGAAAAAATTGTTGTTGCCTCAATTGTTATCACTAAGTTATCATAGATGATATTCTAGCTCCCCACTCTTTACAATCTAAAATTTTTATTTCTCATGTCTTATTACTCGAGGTTGTGCTAGACAATTGAGTAGACCAAAATTCATTATTAGTTGTTAATCTGACAGTTTGTTGCTTCAAAATTTGTCATGAGTGTTTCACTTGAGTTGTACTACTTATGGAATTCACGTGGAAGAAGAAACTTCGGTAGAGTCCCATTTGTAAGCATGTGTTAGGCCAACACACTTTTACACTCAGGAATATATTGGGTACTATTTTTACACATTGAAATTCATTATCTTCGGCTAGAAAAATTCTTCATTGTACTTTCTCGGGAAAGTAAAGCCAAGCAAGTTTTTTTTTTTTTTGAAAATTCATTTCTCGTTTCTAAGACAATGTTTGTTATTCATTCCTTTGAGAAGATTTGTCTCTTGTTGACTGGTTGAATCCTTTTTCTTACAATTGTTGTTAGCATTCTCTTTTTCCAAAATTACGATAAAGTTTTGATCATCCTTCTACACTACTAAACTATTCGAAGTATAGTGAATGTGTAATAGATATATTATACCCTTTTTATTTTGTCTTTGAGATTTACGCAAATTTTGAGGACAATATTTCTTTTTAGGGGGGTAGAATTGTAACACCCCAATTTTATTATTAATATATGTGTATACATGTGTGCATAAATTAGCAATTTTGTAATAATTTTGTGTGTGCTTGTTTTAGTAATTTGCATATTTTACTGATATATTATTATTTTATTAGTTTTATTTTTATTAAATATTAGCCTTAAAATTATTATAAAATATTTTGGAATATTTGTCTTATTTTTAAAAGGGTGTAAAAATGAGTTTGGAATTATAATGGTGTATCTGAATGATTTTTAAGAGAGAATTGAAAAAAAAAATAGAAATAGATGGGCGCAGCTTTTCTTCATACATGCAGCCTATGACTTTGCCTTTCAAAAAAAAAATAAAGAAAAGAAATGGACTTTATTTTAGTCCTTGGTTCACTTTGGCATTCAATGTTTTTTCAGAAATGATATATTAGACACCAGTTTTTTTTACGTCGTATACCAACACCGTAGACCTATAGGGTTACTTTCGTCATTTGCGCGTTATTTCTCCTTATTTTTCTATTTCATTTCCTTATCTCTTCCGCCAGTCTCTCTTGCGTTGCTCTGCTGCCTTTTCTCTCTAGTCTCGCGTGCTCTCTTCTCTCTCGTGCTGCTTTGCTCTCTGCTCTCTCGCGTTGCCCCGCCATGCTGTTTTCTCTCTTGCATTGCGTTGCTCTGCTTGCGCTGCAGCACCGTCGCACTGCTCGGTGTCTCTCTTCCTCCTTGTCGCCGCCGTCGCATCGTACCACGATTTGTTAAAGGGGTTTGCTGATCCGAAGCGGAGAACCATCCCTAAAGAATCCAGAACCATCCCTACAGAACCCACAGGTAACAATTTTGGCTTTATTTTTGATTCTGTATTTTTTATTCTGATTTTTGTGTTTGGGGTTTATTCTTTCCCTTGATACTCTTTGCTTCTATTGCATCCAATGTGTGAGCTCTCTCTTCTGTGTTTGTTGTTTTTCTCTCTATCCCTTTCCCTTTCCTTTTAGACCTGAACCCTTATATTATTAGTGGGGGCAATGTTTAGTTTCATTTAAAAGCAATAATAACCAAAACATTTTCTCATTGAATGAAATGGTGTTGCTTAATAGTGTTCAGTTTGTTAGGCTAAAGTTTTCTTGTGGATATTTGAAGAGCCAAACGATGACATTTTTCATTGACCTTTTTAAATTTTTTTATATATCTTAATATTCCAATGTGGTGTAGTCTTTTGGGGCATTCCTCATTAGAAGTTGTCAATATTGGCTTATCAATAATAACAGGTGCAGGAATCTCAAGATACATATCTCAAGAAGCATATCTCAAGAGTGTTGATCTGAGACTTATCAACAATACTGAGTTATTCTATACTTTTGATTTTATATCTTTTGTTTGGCTGAAGTTATTTGGCTTGCGTTGATCTTTGATCAACTAGCTTAATTGGATAACCAACTTTGATTTTGTGAACAGCTTTGATGAGCTAATTCTAGATTATTTTTTTTTTAACTTGAGCTATTCTCTTGATGCCAACTAATTTCAGAATTTTTTCCCAGCTCTTGCTCGAAGATTTACTGGCATCTACAGTTGCATAGGTTTTGTGAAAGGTATGATTGTGAAGAAGCTTTTATTCTTGCTGTTTAAGATTTGAAAATATGAATTAGCTTCACATTTTTTATTTGCTATCATTTTTCTTCCACTGGGAGCAAATTTTCTGTCTTTCTTATACTATATAAGACATTTAGTTAGGTTTTTTTTATTAGCTGCCCAAATTGTTGAATACAATGGTCTGTTCTAATTTTTGTCCCAAAGTAATTCTGCAATGCAGATACAAGTTTTTGGCATGAGTTTCTGTCCGGATAAATTGATGTTTAATCATTGGTACTTTAATATTCATATCTAAGAAAGTCAGTAAAATTTACATTTTTAGCTACTTTGAGCTATTGAATAGCTGGTCTAAGGATAAGGAAAATGTACACTTATGGATATCAAGAGTTAATATTGGATTCTAAAGCAGGACACAATTTTGTGAAAGAAACACTGCTTTTTATGTGTATTATCGTATGTGTATGCTTGAACAGTTTAAGGAAGGTAAGTGGAGAACTTTAAATTGTTTCTTTGTGTTTCAATATGGAAAATTTGGATGAGGTAAGTGATGAACTTAAAGCAGATGTTCACTTGTAGTCTGTTTACTTTGTGTTTCTGTAACAACTAGTTTGGTTTTTTGTAGTTTGTTCACTTGTAGTCTCCATATCAATTTGGATGAATAGTATTGTACAGTGTATTGTTATGAGCATGGTACCACCAAGAAAGAAGCAGCGGGCAAGTAGCCCAAACGATAAAAATGTAAGGAACTTATTAACTTATTGTATTTGCATGAGTGCGATTTATTTGGCAATGACATAAATTTTATTCATACTTGTCAAGTACGTTTGAGGCATGCATGTGCTCTAAGAGAGTTGCTTGAAGTCAACAAGAAGTTGATAGAGGTATAAAGAACCCAAATTGAGACGACCCCATTTAAGTGGGTTGTAAACATGACGGATAACTTGCAAATTTCTTCTCTGTTATTGTGGGAATTAGCAATTAGGTGGGATGAACAGTATCAGGGTTTTAGAGTTGGGGGTTCAATGGTGCGATTTAGGCCTATTAATGTATGTTTTGCATTAGGACTCCCTATAGTGGGTGAGGAGCTGTAAGCTGATGAACACGAGGAAAGTAATACATTATCTTTATTTGGAAACGATGATGTAACAATAGATGAAATTATTGGTAAACTTGAGTTGGTTGAGGACGATGTCCTTAATTTTTGTAGACTTTATATACTACTGGCATTTGGAGAGTTTTACTTTCCTCAGTCCGGGAGACATGTATATAGTGGTTATATTAAGTTTTTATATAACCTAGAGTCCCTAAATAAGTATAACTGAGGACTAGTCGTGTATCAGTTCGTAGTTGCAAGTTTGAACAAAGTGCCTTTTGTAGTGAATGAAGGAAAAAATCTATGTGAAACACATTTAAGAGGATGTACGACTGTCTTACAGGTATATATTTGATCATGTGTTATATGTGTTTTGTTATTTGTACATAAACATACATGTATTAAGTATATTAATCTTTGTTGTAGATTTGGGCCTTCAACCACTTGTCGTTGGGGGAAACACCTAACATTCCTCATAGGTTCCCTTTCCCACGTTTTTTGAATTGGCCAATTGTACATTACAAGATCAAAAAAATACAAGATGCATTTCGCAAAAATTTGGTAAGCATGATTATTATTTGTTTGTAGAACATGTTGAAAACTTATATACAATGTGTATTTGATGTGCTTATTGTGTTGGCAGGTAACTGAAGGGTTAACAACAACAGGTGAGGAGCTACAGTTTGACGTGGTCAGGGATGCATTGGAGGAGGCAGAACACCAGTATGTTCGTCTTTCTGAATATCGGCGATTGGTAGTAGAGCATTAGCATTTTCAAGATAGAATTTCTATTCTTGAGGCAGAAGTGAATATGCTAAAAGATCAACTTCGATCAACGACCGAACCCCATGATGCATCCCCCTTGATTCCATCTCCTCACACTGATATTGCTTATGAGGTTGGCGATGAAGGAGCTTTGGGTATTGAAAGAGATGCATGGTTATTGTTATTAAATGCATGTGTGGTTAATGTTATTAAATTTTATTTTAAGTTTTCTTTAAATTTATTTTCCTTGAAAATGATTTTTCCAGAAATTAATCCTGCAGGTAATGCTGTTGGTGAAGCATTAGTAAGTACTCCTAAGGAGCGTGATCATGAAGATGCTGAAGGTGGGGTCTGTAACGATGATCATGAAGATGGTGATGATGGGGATGGTGATGGTGATCAAGAAGAAAATGAAGATGATGAACATGGGGATACATTAAACAACACGACAAGAGTTAAAGAAAATCCAAGGAGGCATGTGCAAAGTGTGTCAACTTGGAGTCCATTCATGCACACATATATGAAAAGAAAGAAAAGGACTGCAATGCAAAGGACTCCAAGGCAAACTACAAAGAACACATAGCATCTTTTTGATTGTTTTGAACACTTGTGTTAGCATATTTTGGGTTGTTGTTTTGAACACTTATGTGTTGGTGTACATTGTAGTATGTGTAAAGTAGTTGTTGGCATCTTGTTGGGTTGTTTTCTGAACAATTATGTAAAGTTTCCATTTTTCTGAACAATTATGTAAAGTTTCCATTTCAGTAATCAAATTATGAAGGTTATGAATCACATTTGGTTAACAGTACCATTTGTGTAAGTGGTTAACAGGGTTTGTGTAAGTGGTTAATGCAAGTTGTGTAAGTGAATAACATGATTTTTAAGTGAAATGTTGGGCAAGTGGTTAATAGTGCTTGTGTAAGTGGTTAACAGGGCTTGTGTAAGTGGTTAATGCAAGTTGTGTAAGTGCTTAAGAGGATTTTTAAGTGAAATGCAAGGCAAGTGGTTAACAGTGTTCGTGTAAGTGGTTAACATAAATTGTGTAAGTGGCTAACACCATTTTTAAGTGAAATGCAGGGTTTGTGCAAGTGTTTAATAGTGTTTGTGTAAATGGTTAATGGGGCTTGAGTAAGTGGTTAATGCAAGTTGTGTAAGTGGTTAACATGATTTTTAAGTGAATTGCAGGGAAGTGGTTAATAGTGCTTGTGTGAGTAGTTAAGAGGGTTTGTGTAAGTGGTTAATACAAGTTGTGTAAGTGGTTAATAGGATTTTTAAGTGAAATGCAGGGCAAATGGTTAACAGGGTTTGTGTAAGTGGTTAACGTAAGTTGTGTAAGTGCTTAACATGATTTTTAAGTGAAATGCAAGGCAAGTGGTTAACAGTGTTTGTGTAAGTGGTTAACAGGGTTTGTGTAAGTAGTTAATGCTAGTTGTGTAAGTGGTTAACACGATTTTTAAGTGAAATGTTGGGCAAGTGGTTAACAGTGCTTGTGTAAGTGGTTAACAGGGCTTGTGTAAGTGGTTAATGCAAGTTGTGTAAGTGGTTAATAGGACTTTTAAGCGAAATGCAGGGCAAGTAGTTAACACTGTTCGTGTAAGTGGTTAACATAAGTTGTGTAAGTGGCTAACGCCATTTTTAAGTGAAATGCAGGGTTTGTGCAAGTGGTTAATAGTGTTTATGTAAGTGTTTAACAGGGCTTGTGTAAGTGGTTATGCAAGTTGCGTAAGTGCTTAACATGATTTTTAAGTGAATAGCAGGGCGTGGTTAATATTGCTTGTGTAAGTGGTTAACAGGGTTTGTGTATGGTTTAATGCAAGTTGTGTAAGTGGTTAACAGGATTTTTAAGTGAAATGCAGGGCAAGTGGTTAACAAGGTTTGTGTAAGTGGTTAACGTAAGTTGTGTAAGTGGTTAACATGATTTTTAAGTGAAATGCAGGGAAAGTGGTTAACAGTGTTTGTGTAAGTGGTTAACAGGGTTTGTGTAAGTAGTTAATGCTAGTTGTGTAAGTGGTTAACATGATTTTAAGTGAAATGTTGGGCAAGTGGTTAACAATGCTTGTGTAAGTGGTTAACAGGGCTTGTGTAAGTGGTCAATGCAAGTTGTGTAAGTGGTTAAAAGGACTTTTAAGTGAAATGCAGGACAAGTGGTAAACAGTGTTCGTGTAAGTGGTTCACATAAGTTGTGTAAGTGGCTAACACCATTTTTAAGTAAAATGCTTGGTTTATGCAAGTGGTTTACAGTGTTTGTGTAAGTGGTTTACAGGGCTTGTGTATGTGGTTAATGCAAGTTGTATAAGTGGTTAATGCAAGTTGTGTAAGTGGTTAACATGATTTTTAAGTGAAATGCTAGGCAAGTGGTTGACAGTGTTTGTGTAAGTGGTTAACAAGATTTGTGTAAGTGGTTAATGCCAGTTGTGTAAGTGATTAACATGATTTTTAAGTGAAATGATCGACAAGTGGTTAACACTGCTTGTGTAAGTGGTTAACGGGGCTTGTGTAAGTGGTTAATGCAAGTTGTGTAAGTGGTTAACATGTTTTTTAAGTGAATTGCAGGGCAAGTGGTTAACAGTGCTTGTGTAAGTAGTTAACAGGGTTTGTGTAAGTGGTTAACAGGATTTTTAAGTGAAATGCAAGGCAAATGGTTAACAGGGTTTGTGTAAGTGGTTATGTAAGTTATGTAAGTGGTTAACGTGGTTTTTAAGTGAAATACAGGGCAAGTGGTTAACAGTGTTTGTATAAGAAGATAACAGGGTTTGTGTAAGTGGTTAATGCAAGTTGTGCTAGTGGTTAACACGATTTTTAAGTGAAATGTTGGGTAAGTGGTTAACAGTGCTTGTGTAAGTGGTTAACAGGGCTTGTGTAAGTGGTTAATGCAAGTTGTGTAAGTGGTTAATAGGACTTTTAAGCGAAATGTAGGGCAAGTAGTTAACACTGTTCATGTAAGTGGTTAACATAAGTTGTGTAAGTGGCTAACGCCATTTTTAAGTGAAATGCAGGGTTTGTGCAAGTGGTTAATAGTGTTTATGTAAGTGGTTAACAGGGCTTATGTAAGTGGTTAATGCAAGTTGCGTAAGTGGTTAACATGATTTTTAAGTGAATAGCAGGGCGTGATTAATAGTGCTTGTGTAAGTAGTTAACAGGGTTTGTGTATGGGTTAATGCAAGTGTGTGTAAGTGGTTAATAGGATTTTTAAGTGAAATGCAGGGCAAGTGGTTAACAAGATTTGTGTAAGTGGTTAACGTAAGTTGTGTAAGTGCTTAACATGATTTTTAAGTGAAATGCAAGGAAAGTGGTTAACAGTGTTTGTGTAAGTGGTTAACAGGGTTTGTGTAAGTAGTTAATGCTAGTTGTGTAAGTGGTTAACACGATTTTTAAGTAAAATGTTGGGCAGGTGGTTAACAGTGCTTGTGTAAGTGGTTAACAGGGCTTGTGTAAGTGGTTAATGGAAGTTGTGTAAGTGGTTAATAGGACTTTTAAGCGAAATGCAGGGCAAGTAATTAACACTATTCGTGTAAGTGGTTAACATAAGTTGTGTAAGTGGCTAATGCCATTTTTAAGTGAAATGCAGGGTTTGTGCAAGTGGTTAATAGTGTTTATGTAAGGGTTAACAGGGCTTGTGTAAGTGGTTATGCAAGTTGCGTAAGTGGTTAACATGATTTTTAAGTGAATAGCAGGGCGTGATTAATAGTGCTTGTGTGAGTGGTTAACAGGGTTTGTGTATGGGTTAATGCAAGTTGTGTAAGTGGTTAACAGGATTTTTAAGTGAAATGCAGGGCAAGTGGTTAACAAGTTTTGTGTAAGTGGTTAACGTAAGTTGTGTAAGCGCTTAACATGATTTTTAAGTGAAATGCAAGGCAAGTTGTTAACAGTGTTTGTGTAAGTGGTTAACAGGGTTTGTGTAAGTAGTTAATGCTAGTTGTGTAAGTGGTTAACACGATTTTTAAGTGAAATGTTGGGCAAGTGGTTAACAGTGCTTGTGTAAGTGGTTAACAGGGCTTGTGTAAGTGGTTAATGCAAGTTGTGTAAGTGGTTAATAGGACTTTTAAGCGAAATGCAGGGCAAGTAGTTAACACTGTTCGTGTAAGTGGTTAACATAAGTTGTGTAAGTGGCTAACGCCATTTTTAAGTGAAATGCAGGGTTTGTGCAAGTGGTTAATAGTGTTTATGTAAGTGGTTAACAGGGCTTATGTAAGTGGTTATGCAAGTTGCGTAAGTGGTTAACATGATATTTAAGTGAATAGCTGGGCGTGATTAATAGTGCTTGTGTGAGTGGTCAACAGGGTTTGTGTATGGGTTAATGCAAGTTGTGTAAGTGGTTAACAGGATTTTTAAGTGAAATGCAGGGCAAGTGGTTAACAAGGTTTGTGTAAGTGGTTAACGTAAGTTGTGTAAGTGCTTAACATGATTTTTAAGTAAAATGCAAGGCAAGTGGTTAACAGTGTTTGTGTAAGTGGTTAACAGGGTTTGTGTTAAGTAGTTAATGCTAGTTGTGCAAGTGGTTAACATGATTTTAAGTGAAATGTTGGGCAATGTTAATACTAAGAACTATAATGACAGCAAGAATTGGTCCAAACGGAACCTTGCTCTGAATACCACTTGATGACTATCCAATTTGCATGGGTTGTCAATCCTTGTGCAATTCAGTTGCAATTCACAATAATATAATGGAAATGATAAATTTGACAATGAATTGTAAATTGCAAGAATTTAAATGACAAGGAAATGTAAAAGTTGAATAGTAAAGAACCAGAATAAAGAAATTAGAACAAAGAAGAAATGAAAAAGATGGAATGGAAAGAAATGGGGGAGGCGCCACACTCTTGCTTCTATGGAGAAGAAGAAGAAATGATAAGCCTTGGGGAATGATCGCCACAAGAAAACTTGGTTTCTTGATAAGATCAAAAGGGAAGGTTCAATGAAGAACCTAAGAGAGACATACTCTCAACAATACACAAGGTATCAATTATCTGAAAATTCCAAGCTAACCTTTTATTGATTTGGGCACAACATATATATAGAGGGAGGGATCCTCTTTGCTGAATTTACAATGAAGGAGACAAGCCACTTAACTAGCATTATTCTTGGTGGTAATTTGTAACCTCCCTATTTATGACTTTGTCTACTCTTAATGGAATGGTGGTTACAAAACTCTCAAAACTGATTCTTCTAGCAAGGTATCTAAAAAGGCATCCGAGAATTGCTTATTCTAACACCAAATAAGTGCTCTTGCACCCCCTTTGTAGCTCCATGGCGCCCTTCCTTATTCTTCAGCCCAATCATCATTCAAACCAACAAAAACAACAAAAATAACTCAACATTTGGGCTTAGGCAGCGCATAACACATGTAGCAGCCCTTGCTCCATTTGAAATAAACACACATGCAAAATAAACTTAAGTGTTGGGGCCTAATTAATTAAATGTTCTGCACCCACACATTTTATTACAACTTATTAAAAATAAACAAGTAAGAAATGGGCAGCATGTCATGCGCCCAGCCCTCCTTCATGTGGACTCAAGTAGTTGACCAATTTGGGATCTATTCCTTCTAGTTTAGGCCTTGCTTCCATTATAGTTGTCACTATTTGGTTTAAGGCCTCCTTAGCTTTCTTGGCACGTGCCCTTGTCATTGGTCCTCCTAGTCCTTGAAGTGCTTCACTAGTGTCCTTGCTTACTATGTCCTTATCAAAGTCACTGTTTCATTTGCGCTTGAAGCGCACCCGTAACACAGTTCATTAAATGGTTAATGGGATACCCTTGTGCCATTCAAAAACACTGTTAACCACTTACACAACTTACGTTAACTACTTACATAAACCCCGTTAACAACTTACACAAACCCTGTTAACCACTTACACAAACCCTACATTTCACTTAAAAATGGTGTTAACTGTAACAGCCCTAATTTTTCATCCTTCAAGATTAGGATATGTCTTAGGGTATTAGAACATGCTTATTGTTTCTTGGGTTGGGTTTCATATGTTTTACCGTTCCTTCAGCCGATTAAGTGTCCAGATGTACCTTTATTCCTATATTTAGCTATTTCGGTCATCGTATTCCCCATTTTCGAACCTCTTAACAACTCAATTGGATTTAAGTCCCTTCAATAAAGTTGTAGCATTATCTCGTATCTTTTAGTTGGCTTTAGTTCGACTCGATTTCGATACCTACAACTCTAGATATGCTCTCTGGAGTCAACACAACGCAAGCGTAACACTTAGGAATATTATAGTATATTTCAACTGAATTTTTGATCCTATTAGAGTCCGAATTTGGGTAAGCCTATTAGATATAAAATTGTAGGAAATTATCTTAGCTTTCCAACGACACCAAGAACGCCGCAATCGGACATCTATAGCTCCAGATACGACCAAAACAGTGGCACCGAGTGTCGGACTTCGAGCGCAGGCGCCCAGGTGGCTTCGGGCGCCAAGCTTCGGGCGCCCAGGCCTCACCGAGAGCGGCGCGAGCGCCAGGAGTGCAGCGCCGGCGCCCACATCTGATAAGTGACTACGTGCTGTTTCGCATTTTAACTCGTTTTGGGCCGGTTCTGTGACCCAGTGTGACCCATTCTCGACCTTAAAGGGCAACCACGACCCCTAGACTTAACCTAGCCACTAAGCATCAGTTCTAAGACCCTAAACATGATTAGGAGCTGCTCATAAGACCAATCCAAACAGAGAAAAGCTCTTCCTTCCCTTCTTCCAATTTTGTGGTGTCAAGGGCTCTAACTCAAGACTACGCTACGGGACTCGTAGGGAGCATCGTTATTGTACCTCGTACTGCCCCATTGGGAGGAATAGGAGGTGGTAAGTCTTCTAATGATAAGCTTTGTCTTTAAGATCAATTTTAGGGTTCTAAACCATGATTTTTCCATTCCTAAACCCTTGCTCTTGTGTTTCTTTGAAGAAAGCTTCACTAGGAAAGGAAAAGCTTGGTGTTACTTCATCCCATCCTAGGAGCACGAAATTCACTTGAGGTAAGGGTAGTTGTTCTCTTCTAGTGAGTGTATGGAACATGTATGAACAATAGGGGTGTCCCATGACCCCTACGCCTCATGTGATAGCGAAAAACGAGCACTATCACCACCGTGATAGGAGACGTCCGAACTCCTCAATTACTATTCTTGACTAGTGATATTTATTGTAACGTGATGTGATAATTTTATTGGTTGGTGAAATTGGCATGATCATTGAGCTTTGGTTGATATATGCTTGATGTACATAAATTGGTTGTTAACAAATGACAATGTAAGGAAATTAAATAACTAAATAGTAGGCTTTAGACCCTATGAAAGTGTAGCCACTAAGTATGAATCAAAGAACTCGAGTCCCCGCAATTATGTTGATATTGTAAAGCTTAAGTAGAATGTCTAAGGTTCATTTATGATGCCTATTGATTTATTAGTATGTTAATCTGAGAGAACTAGTCCTTCTATGCCAAAGTTTCACTTGGATGTATGTGCTTAATCAAAGTTGCTAAGATTATTAAATGTTCATGTTATTGGTAGAAGGCACTAGCTAACTTATGAATTGTGTTCTGTGTTGTTGTTGTTGTTACTCAGTCGAAAATATGGCGATAGAGGATGTTATGGTTAGACAGCGTTTGGTCATGTTCATGTATCTTGGTGTCGTCATTGTTGTTGTTGTTGTTGTTGTTGTTATTGTTAGTAGAGGCGTATCGGGCAAGGTATCCGTGAGGCGAGTTTCCCGATCCTACGGTTAAAAAGAGGCGAATCGGGCAAGGTATCCCGTGGCGGGCAAGGTTCGATCCTTTGGTTAGTAGAGGCGAATCGGGCAAGGTATCCCGTGGCGGGCAAGGTTTCAGTCCTACGGTTAAAAGAAAAACAAAGGGGGAATCGGGCAAGGTATCCCGTGACGGGCGAGGTTTCCCGGTCCTTTGGTTAGTAGGGCGAATCGGGCAAGGTATCCCGTGACGGGCAAGGTTTCCCGGTCCTACGGTTAAAAGAAAGAAAAAAAGGGCGAATCGGGCAAGGTATCCCGTGACGGGCGAGGTTTCCCGGTCCTACGGTTAATGGGGCGAATCGGGCAAGGTATCCCGTGACGGGGGAGGTTCTGATCTGTTGTTATTGGTACACCATCGACACGGTATTCGAAGCGGGCAAGGTATCCCGGCTTCGTTTTAAGTGGATCCACATGCATATAGTTATGGTTCTATAAATACATTGTTTTACATGATCATGTTCCTGGTTGTTTAGTGTTGGTAATGTACCTTGTTGTTGTGGTTGATGTCGTGGCATGTGATATATAATTGTTGTGGTAATGTACCTTAATGTTGTGATTGATCTTTGTAGCATGTGATATTTGGCCGTTGTGGTACCATCTTATGCCTTAACGCTAGTGATTAGATGTCCTTATTGGAATTGTTGTATATTGCGCATTGTTCATTAATTTCCTACTGTATGCACTATTTGAGGTTATGATGACTAACCCTCTTGTGGCTATGCATATCCCACGGGGTATGTGTAGATCTTTGAGGCTGCAGGTATTGAGGATATGAATGCTTGCAAGTAATCCACGATAGCTCATTGTGATAGATAGAAGACTTGTGTTTACTTGTTTAAGTTATTGTATTCTTAGATGTAATGATTAGGGAAGAGCTCAATTATTGTGACATCGGGGACTTGGGTTATTTTTATTAATTGTATTTCATACTCATTTTCTATTTCCGCATGTTGTGAGCGTGACAACTCTATTTCGTTTCAAAGGAAAGTTTTATCCGAATGAGTATTTTTTTTTATCTTGGGTGTTTTTCTTCTTACATTGCTAAAATGCCATGGCCGGGGTAGAGGGTGTCACAATTAGTGGTATCGAGCTTGATTCGGTTCTACTTAGGGCTTGTGTGTGGTCTATTGTGTTTCAAAGGCGTGAACTCGAGTTGAGTTACATGCATTACTTGTTTAATTTTGTTTGTTCTAGTACACGAACAATTCTCGTGAGCTAAGTTCACAGGAGTATATGATAGATAGAGCTAAGATAGTAGGTACCTGAACCATTAGCTATGAATCTTGGGTTAGCAATTTCCTAAGTTGTTTATTTCTTAGTATCTTGTTTAAAATTACGCTTAGTGAATTGAGAAGGATCAACCCAGAACTGAGAGATGCAGGTTAACCCTTAGTTGTTGCACTTAAGGTGCAAGACTTTTATCCATTACCTTAAAGGAATTCTAGTAAGTACAATGGGCTAGTAGCTTAACTAGAAAAGATAAGCTGACCTTATGTTAGATTTACAGCATTGTTAGCTGGGAATTATGTTATCAGAGTAGCGCAGTGGAATCCTGGCTATGCTATAGGAAGGATCTTTTGTAGAGCTTGAGGGTAATCATGTGGCGTCGACATCTTTACGCTTAAGCCCCTATCAGAGAACCTTATAGAAGGATCGGTGATTGTTGCACATGGTTATTATTGCTTGGATTACCTGGCTGAACGAGTAGGAAGGACAGCTGACCAACTCACCGGTGAGAAAAGCAATGATAATCAGTTTGGTGGGTAGTATTAGTTTTTAATTACCTTAGATACTAGAATTAGTTATGGGCATAGATTATCTACATTGCGCTTAAATTCTTAAGGGCTTCGGATAGGCATAAGGCTTTGAAACCGTAGATTCTAAAGGTGGAAAGTAATTTTTCATAGGAGTAGAGACGAGCTTAGAGTGAGGATAGAAGTAGAACGTAATGAGGGACATTAGTTAATCTTTGGGAAATATATTGTTTTGCCTTCTGATAAGACCACCAAACCGATTTTTGATGTTCCAACAGAAACCGAGTCTATTATTGTGTAGCACCCTATAGAATGTTTTCCTAGAGTAAGTTGAGCAGTAGAAATAATAAAGGTTTTGCGTAGGGTACCTTAAGATAAATCCTGTAGTTAGTCATGCCTTAATTTGCGATAAACTTCTTTTGCTATATTGTGTGCTTAACTTTAATGACTATGAAACATTGCATGCAAACATGTTATTTCTTTTAGGATAAATAGGTTTCTATTTTTTTTTACGGAATAAATAGATTAAAAATGATGAATACTTCTTTTTTTTATTCATTATATTTTAACGTTTTAGTCTAACATACTCTAGCCTATAATTTTTGTGTGTGCATATTGCTTAACTAAGTCTTGATTGCTGAATTATTTTTGATATGATATTAAAAAAAAAAAATTAATTAGAATTTATTTTGTTACATTCACTGACATGCGGTTAATTGATCTTTCTATATTTTATGCTTCATTTGACTCTCTATTAAATACAAACGTGTTATCTCTTTCAAGGAGACTTGGGTTATCTTGAATATTTATATTGAAATGTGAAAGCACTACGTTATATATGTTGCTTAGTTTACTTTGAAAATGTTACATGCTTGAACTGAGGTAAGTTTCTGAACTCTGTTAGATAATTATATGACTGTGTTGCATTACTAAATTATTGATTTCTAGTTTAAATGCCTGATGCCTTTTGATCAGCTTATATATTTAGCTCGTGATTAATCTTGGATGCAATATAAAATGCCTTTGATAAGGGAAATTGTTTTGTTTGTGTTACATTTTTTTTCTATTAGTATTAATATTTATGAAAAAAAAAGTTATTTTCTCTTTCTAAATTGATGCTTTAGTCTGTTATACTTTGGTCGTTAACTTTTGTATATTATGTTTAAGTGAATATTGATTGTTGAATTGTTGTTTATGATATGTTGCTAAATGTGTGTATATATATATATTATAGCTTTAATTATGATTTGGTTTTATAAAGGTTGTATGTCTAGCTTCGCATGATTTTACCCTAAGATAGTTAACCTCAATCTCGTTTTAGTTCCACCTGACCTTAGTAGACCTTGTACGGTGTGTTGTATTAAGTTTTAAAGAACGTGGTTATGCGGAATAAGGACCGGTAATCAACTTATGGAGTGGTTCTTAAGGATTTAGATATTAGTCTTGTTGATTCGTTGTGGGTGGTGCAGTTTGACGCCTTAAGATAGTAATTTTTAGTATTCCTTAGTTTAAGGAGTTAATCCTAGGAGGAGCCATGAAAGTCACCTGAGCATATGATTGGTTAGTACGCTAGACATTTAAGTTACAACTTTTGAAATTCTAGACCTTTAAAAGGACTAAGTTCTCCAACTAGTGACCTTAGTTGACCCTCTTAAGAAAGAATTGTGTGGAATATATATAGCAATAGAGAAGATGGTTGCATGATGTTTTAGGGACACGAACCGTGTCGTTTAATAGCACCTAGAGGAATTCCGAGGACGGAATTTTTTTTTAGGGGGGTAGAATTGTAACAGCCCTAATTTTTCATCCTTCAAGATTAGGATATGTCTTAGGGTATTAGAACATGCTTATTGTTGCTTGGGTTGGGTTTCATATGTTTTACCGTTCCTTCAAATTATTAAGTGTCCAGATGTACCTTTATTCCTATATTTAGCTATTTCGGTCATCGTATTCCCCATTTTCGAACCTCTTAACAACTCAATTGGATTTAAGTCCCTTCAATAAAGTTGTAGTATTATCTCTTATCTTTTAGTTGGCTTTGGTTCAACTCGATTTCGATACCTACAACTCTAGATATGCTCTCTGGAGTCAACACAACGCAAGCGTAACACTTAGGAATATTATAGTATATTTCAACTGAATTTTTGATCCTGTTAGAGTCCGAATTTGGGTAAGCCTATTAGATATAAAATTGTAGGAAATTCTCTTAGCTTTCCAACGACACCAAGAACGCCGCAATCGGACATTATAGCTCCAGATACGACCAAAACAGTGGCACCGAGTGTCCAGACTCAGGCGCAGGGCGCCCAGATCAAGCTTCGAGCGCCAGGCCTCACCGAGGCGGCGCAGGCGCCCAGGGAGTGCAGCGCCTGGCGCCACAGCTGATAAGTGACTACGTGCTCGTTCGCATTTTAACTCATTTTGGGCGGTTACGTGACCCGGTGTGACCCATTCTCGACCTTAAAGGGCAACCACGACCCTAGACTTAACCTAGCCACTAAGCATCAGTTCTAAGACCCTAAACATGATTAGGAGCTGCTCATAAGACCAATCCAAACAGAGAAAAGCTCGTCCTTCCCTTCTTCCACCTGTGGTGTCAAGGGCTCTAACTCAAGACTACGCTACGGGACTCGACCGGGGAGCATCGTTATTGTAACTCGTACAGCCTCATTGGGAGGAATAGGAGGTGGTAAGTCTTCTAATGATAAGCTTTGTCTTTAAGATCAATGTTAGGGTTCTAAACCATGATTTTTCCATTCCTAAACCCTTGCTCTTGTGTTTTTGCTGAAGAAAGCTTCACTAGGAAAGGAAAAGCTTGGTGTTACTTCATCCCATCCTAGGAGCACGAAATTCACTTGAGGTAAGGGGTAGTTGTTCTCTTCTAGTGAGTGTATGGAACATGTATGAACAATAGGGGTGTCCCATGACCCCTACGCCTCGCGCGGTAACAAAAAACGAGCACTATCACCACCGTGATAGGGAGACATCCGAACTTCTCAATTACTATTCTTGACTAGTGATATTTATTGTAACGTGATGTGATAATTTTATTGGTTGTTGAAATTGGCGTGATGATTGAGCTTTGGTTGTTATATGCTTGATGTACAGAAATTGGTTGTTAACAAATGACAATGTAAGGAAATTAAATAACTAAATAGTAGGCTTTAGACCCTATGAAAGTGTAGCCACTAAGTATGAATCAAAGAACTCGAGTCCCCGCAATTATGTTGATATTGTAAAGCTTAAGTAGAATGTCTAAGGTTCATTTATGATGCCTATTGATTTATTAGTATGTTAATCTGAGAGAACTAGTCCTTCTATGCCAAAGTTACACTTGGATGTATGTGCTTAATCAAAGTTGCTAAGATTATTAAATGTTCATGTTATTGGTAGAAGGCACTAGCTAACTTATGAATTGTGTTCTGTTGTTGTTGTTGTTGTTACTCCGTCGAAAATATGGCGATAGAGGATGTTATGGTTAGACACCGCGTTTGGTCATGTTCATGTATCTTGGTGTTGTGAATACATGCCTTGACAGGATGATTTTGATGATTGACAAAAGGGAGCTTTGCAAATAGTCAACTGTGCAAAAAGTGGAAAAGAATACCAAGACGCGTATCAAGAATGATTGTTTCTCAAGTCTTTGGGTTCTGGGTATTTATTTATCTTTATTAAGACAATTTGTAAGTAGTAATAAAAAGCTCTCAATTAAAATTAAATCACACACGCACAAAATATTTTGACATGCATATCTCGTGTCGGATGTCGAGTGAGGAGCTCGGATGTCGGTGAGGATTAAGTCGCGTGTCGAGATCTGAGGAAGTCGTATGTCGAGCTCGAGTAAATCGGATGTCGGGTGAGGAGGAAGTCGGATGTTGAGCTCTGAGGAAGTAGTATGTCGAATCGAGGAGGAGGTCGCGTGTCAAGCTTATGAGGTCGCGTCTGGGGTCGCGTGATGAGCTCTTGTCGCGTCTTGGTGATGATCCGTGTCGGTGATGAGGCCGCTACCGAGGTCGCGCGTGTCGTCTTTGATGAGGTCGCGTCTTGCGAGCTATGAGGACCGAGCTGATGAGGAGGTCGATATCTGAGCCGTGTCTTGGGAGGTCGTGTCTTTGAGGTCTTTTGCCGAGTTCAGAGGTCATATCTGCGTCTGTGCCGAGGTCGTCTGTCGAGCCGTGTGGCGGGGTCGTCTGCCGTCTTGAGGTCGTATCGAGCCGTCTCCGTGTTTTCAACGCATAGCGGACAAATTCCAGCGGACAGATCCTGTACAGCGGTCAAATCTTCCAACGGACAAATCAACTCAACGAGCAAACGCTCTCGGTCGGTCTATAAATAAACAACGCTGTGCTCTTTCTTATAACACCAAAATACAACAACGCAGGGCTTAATTTTTGTGCCAAAAACTCTGTCAAATATTTTTCATCACTCACACTTATTTGAGCACAATTTTCTGAGAGTCTTTTTATTCTACAAAATTTGAGTTGTATTATTTGAGCTTCAATTTGTTATATCTGCACTATTGAGTGTATCTTTTTAAATCTCATTTTATTTGTGAAAATCATTTATTTTTGGGTAGGAATCCCAAGGTGTTCATAGAGAGGTGATATCTCTTGAACGTATTGCTCTGGTTTAGAGTTGTAAAGGTTTCTAGCTGAACCTGATTTAAAAGCTAGTGTTTTAGTGAAAATCCCATAGTGGTTTGCTTTGGGGGCAGGACGTAGGCCACAGGGGGGTGTGGGGGCCGAACCTGTATAAATTGCTGCGTGTTCTTCTTTGCTCTCTGTCTCTTTATCATTCAAGCACTTTATTTATTTTTGTTCTTTATTTATTATTCGGTCATTTATTTTCTGTAATTTTTTATATAAGCACCGCTATCACAATTCACCCCCCTCTTGTGTTTGAAGTCAATTGGTAACAATTGGCATCGAGCTAGAATCTTGTATAAAGGACTTAACTGAGTCTCAAGAGAATGACTTCAAACAATTACGAGGGAACTTCCATGAAACAGACCCCCATTTTTCAATGGTGAGGGTATGGTTATTGGAAGGATAGAATGCAAATCTTTCTTGAGGGTGTTGATCTTGATATTTGGGATCTTTGTGGAAAATGGTCCATTTGTCCCCACTCAATCAATTAATGATGCAGTGGTAGACAAACCAAGATCACTTTGGGACCGAAGATGATAAGAAAAAGGTCCAATACAATTTGAAAGCTAAGAACATCATCACTTCGCTTTAAGCTACGATGAGTTCTATAGGGTCTCAAATTGCAAGGCTATAAAGAAATGTGGGACAACCTTCTATTGACCCATGAAGGTACTACTGAGGCCAACTTATGTCTCATGGCAAAACACGAGGAGGATGAGGTAAATGCTCTTGAACTCGAATCTCCTTTAACTTATGATGAGCTGCTTATTGCTTGTGAAGAATTAAATAATGAAACGATTAAACTTGGAAAAATTGTTCTTTCTTCTAAGAAAACCATCTCTTCTCTTGAATCAAAAATTGAAATTTTAAACAAAGAGATAGTGTTTCTTTAAGAAAAACAAGTTCTTTGATTGAAACTTCTCCTCCCATATCTTGTGAAAATAAAAAGGATGAAGTTTTAAAATGCAATGAGTGTAGTGTTTTGAAAAATAAGGTTAAGGATTTAAATAACACTCTTGCAAAATTTACGATGGGAAGAGATAATCTAAACATTATGTTAGGAAACCAAAAAGGTACTTTTGGAAAAGCTGGTTTAGGTTATCATCCAAAATTCCATCAAAAACCTTTTAAACTCTTCAATCACAACAAACCCTCAAGTAGTCCTTTCATTAAATGCTTTCACTGTGGTAGAAATGGTCACACTGCCTCTATTTGCAATATTAGAAAGAATAAAAATGTAGTTGGCAAAAATATGTGGATTCCAAAGGGCACCTTGCCCAAGACTAACTCATATGGACCCAAGATGGTTTGGGTACCAAAGGTTAAAATATGATTTGTTGTTGTAGATGTGCTTGAAAGCCAAGGACTTAAATTGGTATCTTGATAGCGGTGTTCAAAGCACATGACAGAGACAAAAGCAAGTTCTCCTCATTGGTACCTAAGAATAGTGGTTATGTCCCAGTATGGTGACAACAACAAAGGTAAAATTCTTGGGATTGGTTCTATTGGTAAGAGTCCTAATCCCACTATTGAAAATGTTTTGTATGTGGATGGTTTGAAGCATAATTTGCTAAGCATTAGTCAACTTTGTGATAAAGGAAACAAAGTGGTTTTCGATTCTTCAAAATGCATGGTCATGGATTCTATAAATGAAAATGTTATTGTAATTGGACCTAGAATTGGAAATATCTATATGCTTGATTTAGATAAAATACCTTCAAATGATGCATGTTGTCTTATTAGTAAAGAAGATGAATCTTGGCTATGGCATAGAAGAATGGCTCATATTCACATGGATCATCTTAATAAATTGGTTCGTAAAGACTTAGTAATTGGTTTGCCAAAGATTCGTTTTGAAAAAGATAAACTTTGCGATGCATGTCAAAAGGGAAAACAAGTAAAGGCTTCTTTCAAATCTAAAAATATTGTTTCAACAAATCGGCCTTTACAACTTTTACATATGGATTTATTTGGCCCTTCTAGAACCATGAGCTTTGGTGGCAATTACTATGCTCTTGTTATTGTGGATGACTATTGTAACACCTGAGGACGAGATCGACATCGTATTAGGACGACGTATCGAGACCTCGACCAAGACCTTGTGTCGAGATCCCGTGACTAGATCGTTTACCGAGATCTTTTGCCGAGCTGATGAGGACGCAAGTCGAGCTGAGGAGACCGCGTTCACGAACTCGTGTTAGAACTTTGTACGTTTGCACGAGCACTCTTGTCGACATCGTGTCGAGATGATACCTCGTATTATTTCGAACGTTACTCAGCGTTATTATTATATTGTTTGTAATTATTACATTGTCGGCTTGTCGTTGACCAAGCGAGTAGAGAGGTAATCATGAGAGGAACGAGTTAACGGGTAGATGATTGATGGGATTGGCATCTTATAGCTGGAGTTACGTTTTACCCCTATCTCGCCAGATGTCTACCACGCCCGTTTCACTCATTTCTCTTTTCTTCTTTCTTCTTCCTTCGCTTCTGCTTTGTGTTTCGTTGTTTTCTTCAAAATCTTCATCGACTAAACCGTGAGTTCAGCCAGATTACGCACAAGCTTTCTTCATCGATCTTGTTCATCATCAACTTCTTGACCCATATCTTGTCGATCGACCATCACCGTTGAGGTATGAAGAACAGATTTTCTTTCATCTGTACTCTTTGTTTAGCGCTAATTCTTCTTCCATTTTTAACCGGTTTATGCTTCCAAATCATATCAAATTGATGGGTTTTCTCATTCACGATATTACCTATCTTTTTAACCGATTAATTGGGCTTGTAAAACAAAATTTCTTTCTCTGATTTTCTGCAATCGGCAGTGTCCAGAAAACCTCCATTTTTGGTTCGTTCGATTTCTGGTTTTTTGTTCGTTGCTTCTGAATATTGTTGTTGTCGATCTATCTGTTGAAGCATCAGATAACTTTTTCATGAAATTTTGATCGAAATCCCTAACTTTGTGTTAGAGGAAAAATATCTTTCAGTTCTTGAGTTTCATATTTTTCTGGGTTGTGGTTGAGTTTGGGGAAGAGAGAGTTAGATGTATTAGAACCATAGATCGATCTGAGTTGTGTTTGTTTTAGGAATTCTGTTTCCCGAGATCGAGTGATTTCCGAATCGAGGTGTACGGGAAAGCGAATCCAAGGGCGCCGGAGCGTGAACCGGATCGAGGATCAGACGTGTCGAGGTCGATCGAGAAGCGTGCGTGTCGAAGTCGTTGTCGAGTTCGTTGAAGACAGTGGTGTCGAGATCGAGTAAGAGAAATCGTTGTCGAGCTCTTTGAAGACAGCTGTGTCGAGGTCATTGTCGAGCAGCATTAACTTGGAGTTCGGTAAGGGCTACTTCTAGATATCTCTAAGGCTTTATTTTATAAGTCCTTAAGTAAGGGCATTTCATATTCTACGTGGTTATGTTATTGTGTATGGATTTTCCTGATTTGTGTCGAGCTTGAAATGTTGTGATATTGAGTTTTTGCATGTATTTAATATGTGATTGAATATATGTCGTGAATTGTGTATTGCATGTTGAATTGCATTTCTTCATGTCGAGCTTGCTCTTTTATTTGACATGCGGTTGAATATTGTGTTTAACTCCTTGAATATCGTATGCGGCGAATTGTTCATCGAGTGAGCGAGCTAGGTGAGTCGTATGACGTTTTGAGCCGTGACCGGATAATCGAGGTGCTAGGTCCCCTTTTGTTTATGGGAGATTGACTAGACGCCGCCACGCTACGGGACTGAGTTGTCCTAGGGAGAGCGAGGATCCCAAGGCTTACTGGACTTTCCGACATACCACATCTGATGCGTGTGCATTAGGAAAATTTGTCGAGTCGAGAGAAAATGGATTTGTGAGTTGTGTCGAGTTAGAGTGAGATGGTCGAGTCACGTCGGTGAATGTTATACTTTCTTTGTTTGCTTATATTTTTATGTCGAGCTTATCTTGAATTGTTGAGAAGTTGACCACTTTCCGTGGTGCCTTCAATCCATGACGGTTACCCAGGCGATGTCGAGGCGCAGAAACTCGGCGATGAAGCGATGCTTAGGAGGATCTCGGCGAAGACCCGAGTGGCGACCTCTATCTGTCGTGATTGTTTATTTGTTGGATGTTGGTTTTTAGTCTTGTACTTGTTTTTCCTTTGTGTTCGAGGTCGTGACCAGTTTAGGCGATGTTGTTATTGTTGCTCTGAAGGGTAGGCTGGAGGTCTTACTTTTGGAGCACCTCAAGGTGGGAGTCTGCTTAAGTACCCCAGGGTATGATTACTCTTTTGAAGTTGTCGTACCTTAGGTGTATTTTCCTTGCACATTTGCTACTCTGTATTTGTATACATTATTATTCGGGTGATATATATATATGTATGTTATGCATGTATGTTTTATTTGAATTTAAGTCTTGTGTCTTAGTTGCACCATGTTTCGAAAAGCTGTAATTACTCTGATGTGCACGAGTTGGTTTTATGAAAAAAAAATATATCGCATTTTTAAAAGGCACAAGAGTTTTGTTTTTAAAACATCTCATATAGGTTTATGTTGAGCTTGGTGTGTTGAGCTCGGTAACTCGAGTTCGGTATATTGAGCTCGGTAGCGGTCCGAAGCAGGTCGTTACCTTTGTTGGTATCGAGGCTTGATTCAGTTCTGGCCAGAAATGCATAGGAATTTGACCGTCACTATGTCGGGTTATGTGTTGGGTACCTAGTTGTTTTGTGTTGATTCTTTGTTTGATTAAGTGAAGCACTTATTGCTTGAGAAATTGTTTGAACTGTTTCTTGATTGAAGCGGTGTGTTTTAACACATCCTTGTGTGAGATTCGACGGGGTTTTGAACTTTGTGGAATCTAATGCCACCTCGTAGGAATACGACATCTGCAAATCGAACGTCGACATGGAGCGAGCTATTCAAGCTATGGCCGAGATGGCGGCAGCCATGGCTCAACAATCACCGCCGCAACTCAGCCAGGCTAACGCGATGGCTCAGCCAGGCGGCGTTAACTCAGCGAACTTGCGGCCAGCGGCGAAGCGAGCGAAATCTTTGGCGAGAGGATTGGCGGACTTCAGAAGCATGATCCACCGGTTCTACGGTGAGCCAAATCCGGATAAAGGCGATCTTTGGATGCAAGAGATCGAGAAGATCTTTGAGGCACTTCATTGCGGACAACGTGAAGGTCGACTATGCCACCTACTTTACCGCTAGAGACGCAGAGTATTGGTGGAGAGGTGAAACAACGTTTATAGCGAACATCGCGAGATGACACAGGAGCTTTTTCGTGAAAGGTTTTGGACAAGTACTTCCCGGATCTTGCACGAGCCGAGAAGGAGCGGGAATTTCTTCAAGCTGCGGCAAAGCAACTCGGCGGTGTCCGAGTATGCGACCAAGTCGAATCGTTGGCGAGGTATTTCAGTCCATTTCGTGGCCGAGTTGACCAGAGATGGTTGAGTGAGAGATTCCAACGGAGGATTGAGATTCGATATTCAAGTCGATGAGTGTCGTTGAGGATCCGAAATCTTCAAGAGTGATTGATCGATGTGTCGAGGTAGAAGGAGTGAGGAGCCACAAGAAGAAGACTGTTGTAGGCGGACCGGTGAGACCCGAGTGCGGGCGTAGATTTGCACGAAGGAAACCACCGCGAAGAGACCTTACGACCAGACCTCGAGGAACGACAACGAGGGACGATGTCGTCAGATGACCCAATCTGGAGTGGAGGTCGATCCGGTGTCGAGGTGATTTGCTACCGATGTGGAAAGCGGGACATTACGCGAGTAATCGTACTCGAGGGAGGAGGTGTGTTTCAATTGCAAGAAGCCAGGGCATTTTGCTAAGGATTGTCCTACACCTAAAGTCAACCGACTATGCTTGCGGCAAAGGCCAAAGGGAAGCGTCAGTGGCCAAAGGCGAGTTTTCTGCATGAGTGGCGAGGAAGCGGTCGAGCGAGATGATCTTATCCAAGGTGAATGTGAGATCGAGGGTAAATCCTTATCCGTTCTTTTTGATTCGTGCAACCCATTCCTTTATTTCTTCTTATTGTGTGAACCTTTTGAGCTTGTTGTATCGCTTTACCGTTTAAATTAGTAGTTACAACCCCGGTGCTAAAACCTTAGTCACAAACACCGCATGTCTTAATTGTGTAGTGATTATTGAGTAGAAAGTTTGTGGTCAATTTGGTTTGTTTGCCTCTTAAGGGCTTAGATGTCATCCTCGGGATGGATTGGTTGTCACACCACCATGTCCTTTTGGGTGTGCCAGTAAAGCGTAATTTTCGGACCTTGGAGTCTCCAATTATCTTTACGCGAGCGTATTGGAGTTTCTTTGAAAGAAGGAACTAGGGAATACATGTATCTAGCTAGTTCGGAAGTTTTCCAGCCAGATCGGCGTGAAGAATGTTCGGTGGTGTGTGATTTTGAGGGCGTTTTCAGAAGGCGTGCGGGATTACCACCCGATGCGAGAGGTCGAGTTCTCCATCGACTGATTCGAGGAACAGGACCGATTTCAAAGCGCCGTCTGTGATGTCTCCTGCCGAGATGAAAGAGTGAAGTCCCAGATCGAACACTTGGAGTCGAAGCGATTCATACGACCGGCGTGTCACCGTAGGGAGCTCGGTGTTGTTGGTTAAGAAGAAGGATGGACGATCAAGGCCGTGCGTGGATTATCGCGAACTCAACAAGGTTACCGTGAAGAACCGATTATCCGTTACCACGTATTGGCGACTTGATGGACCAACTTCGTGGAGCGGCGATCTTTTCAAGATAGACTTGAAGTCGGGCTACCATCGATTCGCGTGAAGGAGGAAGATGTCGCCAAAACCGCTTCCAGGACTAGATACGGTCACTACGAGTATTTGGTGATGCCGTTTGGAGTGACGAATCGCCACGGTGTGTTTATGGACTACATGAACAGGATTTTCCATTCGTTTTGGATCGATTCGTTGTAGTGTTCATCGGCGACATATTGATTTACTCGAGGAACCGAGAAGAGCACGCAGAACACTTATGTCGAGTACTGCGGATATTACGAGATAAGCAACTCTATGCCAATCTGTCAGAGTGTGAATTTTGGCTTGAAGAGGTGAATTTTCTAGGTCACGTGATTTCCGAAGAAGGGATAGGCGTGGATCCAACTAAGATTGAGGCGGTGATAGCATGGGAACACGAAGGCGGTTCTGAGATCGGGAGTTTTGTCGACTTAGCGGGGATATTACCGAAGATTCATTGAAAGTTTCGAAGATTGTCGCGCCTCTTACCACGATTGGCGAGGAAAGATCAACCTTTGCTTGGGTGAGGAGTGCGGCCGATTTTCAACGGCCGAAGGAGCTTTTGACGACGGCGCTGTGCTGATTTTGCCTCAACCGTAAGAGCCTTTCGAGGTGTATTGTGATGCGTCACACCAGGGATTGGGATGCGTCTTGATGCAACATCGGAAGGTGGTCGCGTATGCTTCAAGACAACTCAAGATTCACGAGAGGAACTATCCTACTCACGACTTGGAGCTAGCGGCTGATAGTTTTTCTTGGCGCCGAAGATATGGAGGCACTACCTTTACGGGAGCACTCTTCTTGTTTCAGCGATCACAAGAGCTTGAAGTACTGTTCGACCAGGAAGGAGCTCAACATGCGTCAACGTAGATGGGCCAATTTCTCGAGGACTACGACTTTACGTTGGAATACCATCCGGTAAGGCTAACGTAGTAGCAGATGCGTTGGCGGAAGAGCGTTTTAACCTCGGTAATGATGATCAAGGAGTTGGAGATGCTCGAGAAGTTCCGAGATTTGAAGTTGAGTGTCGAAGTTTCACCGAAAGCCGAGATTTGGTATGCTTACCATTTCTAACAGATTGTTGGGCGAGATCCGAGACCAGCAAGTTCATGACGAGCTTACGCAAGAGAAGATTCGATTGATAAGCGCAAGGGAAGGCGATGAATTTCAGGTCGGAGCGGGCGACATCTTGAGGTGCAATGGCCGAGCGTGTGCGTGCCTAACGTATCCGAGCCGAGGAAGTTGATTCTCGGCGAAGCGCGCAAGAGCAACTTTAGTATTCATCCAGAGTTACGAAGATGTATCAAGACTTGAAGAAGCATTTACGGTGGTCCGAATGAAGAAGCAAGTGGCGAGCACGTAGCTTCATGTTTGGCGATGTCGAAAGCGAAGGTGGAGCACCAACGACTGCGGGAATGCTCTGATAATCGCTTGACGTACCCGGTATGGAAATGGGACAGTATTTCCATGGACTTCGTTGTAGGTTTGCGAAGACGCAGAAGAAGAATGATTCGATTTGGGTGATCGTCGACCGATTGACCAAATCTGCTCATTTCTTGCCGGTGGTCGACATACAACGTGGAAAAGTCGACCGAGATCTACATCGCGGAGATAGTACGACTTCATGGAATACCCTCTTGATTGTGTCGGACCGAGATCCGAAGTTCACGTCTCATTTTGGAGGGAATTGCAGGAAGCGATGGGAGCAGAAGCTCGAGCTTAGCTCGGCATATCATCCACTGGTGGCCCGGTCGGCGAGAAACGATCCAATCGCTTGAAGATTTGTTGCGAGCTTGTGCGTTAGATCACCGAGGAAGTTGGGGACGACGTCTTACCATTGGTGGAGTTCACATACAACAACGATTTCCATGCGAGTATTGGGATGGCACCTTTGAAGCGCCAGTATGGGCGGAAATGTCGACGCCTCTTTGTTGGTACCAGGGCGGCGGCGAACCGTCAGAGGACCAGATATGATCCGGCCAGACTACCGAGAAGATCCGTTTGATCGAGAGATCGGATGCGAACATCTCAAAGTCGACGTAAGAGTTATGCGGACCAACGGCGTCGACCACTCGAGTTCGAGGAAGGAGGACATGTATTTCTTAGAGTCACCCCCACTCATGGAGTTGGTCGAGCGATCAAATCCAAGAAACTTACCCTAAATTCATTGGACCTTACCAGATTCTTCGTCGTATTGGTCCAAAGGCATATCGGTGCATTGCCACCATTCTTGTCGAACATCCACGACGTCTTTCACGCGTCTCACGATTCGGAAGTATGTTTCCGACCCTTCTCATGTCATCGAACCGGATGTGATTCAAGCGAAGGGCGACCTATCTTTTGAGCGTCACCGGCAAGGATCGTTGATCGGAAAGCCAAACGATTCGCGGAACAAAGAGATTCAACTTGTCAAAGTTGTGTGGGATCGAGAAGGCGGGAGATGCGACTTGGGAGTGGAGGAGAAGATGAAGATTCAGTACCACTGAACTTTTACGAGGTAAGAATCTTATTTGCAATTTCGAGGACGAAATTTTTTAGAGGAGAGATTGTAACACCTGAGGGCGAGATCGACATCGTATTAGGGCGACGTATCGAGACCTCGACCAAGACCTTGTGTCGAGATCCCGTGACTAGATCGCTTCTGAGATCTTTTGCCGAAATGATGAGGGACGCAAGTCGGTGAGAGACCGCGTTCACGAACTCGTGTTAGAACTTTATGCGTTTGCACGAGCACTCTTGTCGACATCGTGTCGAGATGATACCTCGTATTATTTCGAACGTTACTCAGCGTTATTATTATATTGTTTGTAATTATTACATTGTCGGCTTGTCGTTGACCGACAGAGTAGAGGGTAATCATGAGAGGAACGAGTTAACGGGTAGATGATTGATGGGATTGGCATCTTATAGCTGGAGTTACGTTTTTACCCCTTTCTCGCCAGCTGTATACCACGACCGTTTCACTCATTTCTCTTTTCTTCTTTCTTCATCCTTCCTTCTGCTGTGTTTCGTTGTTTTCTTCAAAATCTTCATCGACGAAACCGTGAGTTCCAGCGAGATTCTGCACAAGCTTTCTTCATCGATCTTGTTCATCATCAACTTCTTGACCCATATCTTGTCTGATCGACCATCACCGTTGAGGTATGAAGAACAGATTTTCTTTCATCTGTGCTACTGTTTAGCGCTAATTCTTCTTCCATTTTTAACCAGTTTTATGCTTCCAAATCATATCAAATTGATGGGTTTTCTCATTCACGATATTACCTATCTTTTTAACCGATTAATTGGGCTTGTAAAACAAAATTTCTTTCTCTGATTTTCTGCAATCGGCAGTGTCCAGAAAACCTCCATTTTTGGTTCGTTCGATTTCTGGTTTTTCGTTCGTTGCTTCTGAATATTGTTGTTGTCGATCTATCTGTTGAAGCATCAGATAACTTTTTCATGAAATTTTGATCGAAATCCCTAACTTTGTGTTAGAGGAAAAATATCTTTCAGTTCTTGAGTTTCATATTTTTCTGGGTTGTGGTTGAGTTTGGGGAAGAGAGAGTTAGATGTATTAGAACTATAGATCGATCTGAGTTGTGTTTGTTTTAGGAATTCTGTTTCCCGAGATCGAGTGATTTCCGAATCGAGGTGTACGGGAAAGCGAATCCAAGGACGCGAAGCAATGAACCCGGATCGAGGATCAGACGTGTCGAGGTCGACTGAGAAGCGTACGTGTCGAAGTCGTTGTCGAGTTCGTTGAAGACAGCCGTGTCGAGATCGAGTAAGAGAAATCGTTGTCGAGCTCTTTGAAGACAGCTGTGTCGAGGTCATTGTCGAGCAGCATTAACTTGGAGTTCGGTAAGGGCTACTTCTAGATATCTCTAAGGCTTTATTTTATAAGTCCTTAAGTAAGGGCATTTCATATTCTACGTGGTTATGTTATTGTGTATGGATTTTCCTGATTTGTGTCGAGCTTGAAATGTTGTGATATTGAGTTTTTGCATGTATTTAATATGTGATTGAATATATGTCGTGAATTGTGTATTGCATGTTGAATTGCGTTTCTTCATGTCGAGCTTGCTCTTTTATTTGACATGCGGTTGAATATTGTGTTTAACTCCTTGAATATCGTGATCTCGGAATTGTTCATCGAGTGAAGCGAGCTAGGTGAGTCGTATGGCGTTTTGAGCCGTGACCGGATAAGCGAGGGTGCTAGGTCCCCTTTTGTTTACGGGAGATTGACTAGACGTCGCCACGCTACGGGACTGAGTTAGTGTCCTAGGGAGAGCGAGATCCCAAGGCTTGGCTGGACTTTCCGACATACTGATGCGGCGTGTGCATTCGGAAAATTTGTCGAGTCGAGAGAAAATGGATTTGTGAGTTGTGTCGAGTTAGAGTGAGATGGTCGAGTCACGTCGGTGAATGTTATACTTTGCTGTTTGCTTATATTTTTATGTCGAGCTTATCTTGAATTGTTGAGAAGTTGACCACTTTCCGTGGTGCCTTCAATCCATAGCGGTTACCCAGCGATGTCGAGCGCGAGGAAACTTCGGCGATGAAGCGATGCGAGGAGGATCTCGACGAAGACCCGGTGACGACCTCTATCTGTCGTGATTGTTTATTTGTTGGATGTTGGTTTTTCCAGCATCAGACTTGTTTTTCCTTTGTGTTCGAGGTCGTGACCAGTTTAGGCGATGTTGTTATTGTTGCTCTGAGGGTAGACTGGAGGTCTTACTTTTGGAGCGACCCTGCGTGAGTCTGGAGAAGTACCCCCAGGGTATGATTACTCTTTTGAAGTTGTCGTACCTTAGGTGTATTTTCCTTGCACATTTGCTACTCTGTATTTGTATACATTATTATTCGAGTGATATATATATATGTATGTTATGCATGTATGTTTTATTTGAATTTAAGTCTTGTGTCTTAGTTGCACCATGTTTCGAAAAGCTGTAATTACTCTGATGTGCACGAGTTGGTTTTATGAAAAAAAAATATATCGCATTTTTAAAAGGCACAAGAGTTTTGTTTTTAAAACATCTCATATAGGTTTATGTTGAGCTTGGTGTGTTGAGCTCGGTAACTCGAGTTCGGTATATTGAGCTCGGTAGCGGTCCGGAAACGGGTCGTTACAACTATTCTCGCTATACATGGACTTTATTTATTTCTCACAAAAATGATGCTTTTAATGCTTTTCGAAAACTTGCAAAGGTTATACAAAATGAGAAGGGACTTAACATTGCTTCAATTCGAAGTGATCATGGTGGGGAATTTGAGAATGAAGCATTTGAAGCATTTTGCACAGAAAATGGCATTGATCACAACTTTTCTGCTCCAAGGACACCGCAACAAAATGGAGTGGTTGAAAGGAAAAATCGGTCTCTTGAAGAGCTAGCGAGGACGATGCTCAATGAGACTAACCTTCCTAAGTACTTTTGGGCGGGCCAGTGAGCACCGCTTGCTATGTGATGAATCGAGTTCTTATAAGGCCGATCCTTAAGCAAACACCGTATGAACTCTACAAAGGAAGGAAGCCCAACATTTCCCACCTTCACGTTTTCGGATGCAAGTGTTTTGTCCTAAACAATGGTAAGAATAACCTTGGTAAATTTGATGCTAAAGGCTGATGAAGGTTTATTTCTTGGATATTCCACTTCTAGTAAAGCTTTTGAATTTTTAATAAAAGAACTTGGAATTTGTTGAAGAATGCATGCATGTTTCTTTTGATGAATCTAACCCCAAATCTTGAGAAGAAAGTGTTGATGATCTTGCAGTATTTGGAGATACCTATTTAGAGGAACAAGAGAGATCAAAAGTTCAAAAGGAGGATCAAGAGTCCTTGCCTCAACCCTCTCAAGAACTCTCTCACTCAAATCTTCCAAAGGAATGGAGAGTCTCAAAGAACCATCCTCTTGACAACATAATAGGTGATATCTCAAAAGGGGTAACGACTCGAAACTCTCTTAATCATGCATGTCATCATATGGCCTTTGTCTCTCAAATTGAACCAAATGACGTCTATGAAGCCATCTTTGATGAGCATTGGACCTTTGCTATGCAAGAGGAATTAAATCAATTTGAGAGAAATGATGTTTGGGAACTTGTCCCTAGGCCTAAAGATCACCTAGTCATTGGGACCAAATGGGTCTTTCGCAACAAGCTTGATGAAAACGGTATCATTGTTAGAAATAAAGCTAGACTTGTTGCAAAAGGCTATAATCAACAAGAGGGCATAGATTTCGATGAAACCTATGCACCCGTGGCTAGATTAGAAGCTATTCGCATGCTTCTCGCATTTGCATGCATCATGGATTTCAAACTTTTTCAAATGGATGTTAAAAGTGCATTTCTAAATGGTTTTATTCAAGAAGAAGTATATGTTGATCAACCTCCCGGTTTTGAAAATTTTGAATTTCCAAATCATGTTTTCAAATTGAAAAAGGTTTTGAAAGAGGAAAAGTTGATACCACTCTTTTCATTAAACACAAAAATCATGACATTTTACTTGTTCAAATTTATGTTGACGATATCATCTTTGGTGCTACTAATGAATCCTTGTGTAAGGAATTTTCTGATATCATGCAAAGTGAATTTGAAATGTCAATGATGGGAGAGCTAAATTACTTCCTTGGTCTTCAAATCAAACAAACAAAAGAAGGAATTTTTATAAATCAATCCAAATATTGCAAGGAGTTGCTTAAAAGATTTGGAATGAGCAACGCCAAAGAAATCTCAACTCCCATGAGCACTTCATGCTATCTTGACAAAGATGAAGGTGGTAAGTCGGTCGAAGTAAGTAAGTATAGAGGTATGATAGGATCTCTTCTCTATCTCACTGCTAGTCGTCCTGATATTATGTTTAGTGTTTGTATGTGTGCACGTTTTCAAGCTAGTCCTAAGGAATCACATCTCTCTGCTGTAAAACGCATTATGAGATACCTCATTGGCACACAAAACACGGGTTTATGGTACCCCAAAGGTGCTGAATGCACTTTGATTGGGTACTCGGATTCTGATTTTGCAGATATTTTTACTAAACCTTTGCCTAAGGAAACTTTCTTTTTTATTAGAACTGAATTGGGAATTTTAGACCAATCATGCATTGAGTGACTGCCTGTGATTGCATTTTCTTTTTGAATAAATTCTAACTTGGGCGTTTGAGTGTGCTAACGAGTTTATGCAGGTCTTTTCCCCTTCCATTTTATTTAAGTACGGAATAATGAGTGGGTGACGCATTTGTCTTATGCAACTAGCTAATCATGTCCAACCAAATTCATCCGTCACACACCAAGCTTGGTATCACGTAACTATCAAAATATGCTTGTTTAATCCTGAATATATGCCTTGCTTTATTTGTCTTTCCCACTTTTTGATGTTGCCAAAAGGGGAGAGTTACATGAATGCATGATTCAGGGGAGTGATATTTTAAGTATTACTATTGTGAGAGGGAGTTTTTCTAAATATTGTGCTTAAACTCGATATCTTTTATTGAAAAACCATGCTTATATCTCATTGCTATATCATGATTATATTTTACTAAATTCCTCCATGAGATGTTTGTCATCATCAAAAAGGGGAGTCTGTGAATACATGCCTTGTGACAGGATGATTTTGATGATTGACAAAGGGAGCTTTGCAAATAGTCAAGCTGTGCAAAAAGTGGAAAAGAATACCAAGACAGCGTATCAAGAATGATTGTTTCTCAAGTCTTTGGGTTACGGGTATTTATTTATCTTTATTAAGACAATTTGTAAGTAGTAATAAAAGCTCTCAATTAAAATTAAATCACACACGCACAAAATATTTTGACATGCATATCTCGTGTCGGATGTCGAGTGAGGAGCTCGGATGTCGGTGAGGATTAAGTCGCGTGTCGAGATCCGAGGAAGTCGTATGTCGAGCTCTGAGTAAATCGGATGTCGAGTGAGGAGGAAGTCGGATGTTGAGCTCTGAGGAAGTAGTATGTCGAGCGAGGAGGAGGTCGCGTGTCAAGCTTATGGTCGCGTCTGGGAGTCGCGTGATGAGCTCTTGTCGCGTCTTGGTGATGATCCGTGTCGGTGATGAGGCCGCTTTCGAGGTCGCGTGTCGTCTTTGATGGTCGCGTCGTGAGCTATGAGGACCGAGCTGATGAGGAGGTCGATATCTGAGTCAGTGTGCCGGAGTCGTGTCTTTGAGGTCTTTGCCGAGCTGTTCGGAGGTCATATGCCGAGCCGCGCCGAGGTCGTCTGTCGAGCCGTGGCGGGGTCGTCTGGCCGAGCCGTCTTGAGGTCGTATGCCGAGCCGTCTCGTGTTTTCAACGCAACGGACAAATTCCAACGGACAGATCCTGTGCAGCGGTCAAATCTTCCAACGGACAAATCAACTCAGCGGCAAACGCTCCTCGGTCGGTCTATAAATAAACAACGCGTGCTCTTTCTTATAACACGAAAATACAACAACGCAGTGCTTAATTTTTGTGCCAAAAACTCTGTCAAATATTTTTCATCACTCACACTTATTTGAGCACAATTTTCGAGAGTCTTTTATTCTACAAAATTTGAGTTGTATTATTTGAGCTTGATTTGTTATATCCGCACTATTGAGTGTATCTTTTTCGCCTCATTTTATTTGTGAAAATCATTTATTTTTGGGTAGGAATCCCAAGGTGTTCATAGAGAGGTGATATCTCTTGAGCGTATTGCTCTGGTTTAGAGTTGTAAAGGTTTCTAGCTGAACCTGATTTAAAAGCTAGTGTTTTAGTGAAAATCCCAGAGTGGTTTGCTTTGGGGGACAGGGCGTGAGCCACAGGGGTGTTTGGTGGCCGAACCTGTATAAATTGTTGCGTGCTCTTCTTTGCTCTCTGTCTCTTTATCATTCAAGCACTTTATTTATTTTTGTTCTTTATTTATTATTCGGTCATTTATTTTCTGTAATTTTTTATATAAGCACCGCTATCACAATTCACCCCCCTCTTGTGTTTGAAGTCAATTGGTAACAGGTGTCGTCATTGTTGTTGTTGTTGTTATTGTTAGTAGGGCCTATCGGACAAGGTATCCCATGACGGGCGAGGTTTCCCGGTCCTACGGTTAAAAAGGGCGAATCGGGCAAGGTTCCCAGTCCTTTGGTTAGTAGGGCGAATCGGGCAAGGTATCCCGTGACGGGCAAGGTTTCCCGGTCCTACGGTTAAAAGAAAAAAAAAAGGGCGAATCGGGCAAGGTATCCGTGATGGCGAGGTTTCGATCCTTTGGTTAGTAGAGGCGAATCGGGCAAGGTATCCCGTGGCGGGCAAGGTTTCCGGCCCTACGGTTAAAAAGAAAGAAAAAGAGCGAATCGGGCAAGGTATCCCGTGTGACGGGCGAGGTTTCCGGTCCTTTGGTTAGTAGAGGCGAATCGGGCAAGGTATCCGTGGCGGGCGAGGTTTCCGGTCCTACGGTTAATAATGGGCGAATCGGGCAAGGTATCCCGTGACGGGTGAGGTTCGATCTGTTGTTATTGGTACACCATCGACATGGTATTCGAAGCGGGCATGGTATCCCGGCTTCGTTTTAAGTGGATCCACATGCATATAGTTATGGTTCTATAAATACATTGTTTTACATGATCATGTGCCTGGTTGTTTAGTGTTGGTAATGTACCTTGTTGTTGTGGTTGATGTCGTGGCTTGGGATATATAATTGTTGTGGTAATGTACCTTAATGTTGTGATTGATGCTGTAGCATGTGATATTTGGCCGTTGTGGTACCATCTTATGCCTTAACGCTAGTGATTAGATGTCCTTATTGGAATTGTTGTATATTGCGCATTGTTCATTAATTTCCTACGCTGTATGCACTATTTGAGGTTATGATGACTAACCCCTCTTGTGGCTATGCATATCCCACGGGGTATGTGTAGATCTTTGAGGCTGCAGTATTGAGGATATGAATGCGGCAAGTAATCACGATAGCTCATTGTGATAGATAGAAGACTTGTGTTTACTTGTTTAAGTTATTGTATTCTTCCGATGTAATGATTAGGGAAGAGCTCAATTATTGTGACATCAGGGACTTGGGTTATTTTTATTAATTGTATTTCATACTCATTTTCTATTTCCGCATGTTGTGAACGTGACAACTCTATTTCGTTTCAAAGGAAAGTTTTATCCGAATGAATATTTTTTTTTATCTTGTGTTATTTTCTTCTTACATTGCTAAAATGCCATGACGGGGTAGAGGGTGTCACAATTAGTGGTATCGAGGCGATTCGGTTCTAACCGGGCTTGTGTGTGGTCTATTGTGTTTCAGTGCGTGAACTCTGAGTTGAGTTACATGCATTACTTGTTTAATTTTGTTTGTTCTAGTACACGAACAATTCTCAGCAGGCTAAGTTCACAGGAGTATATGATAGATGAGCTAAGATAGTAGGTACCTGAACCATTAGCTATGAATCTTGGGTTAGCAATTTCCTAAGTTGTTTATTTCTTAGTATCTTGTTTAAAATTACGCTTAGTGAATTGAGAAGGATCAACCCAGGCGAGAGATGCAAAGTTAACCCTTAGTTGTTGCCCTTAAGGTCCAAGCCTTTTATCCATTACCTTAAAGGAATTCTAGTAAGTACAATGGGCTAGTAGCTTAACTAGAAAGGATAAGCTGACCTTATGTTAGATTTACAGCATTGTTAGCTGGGAATTATGTTATCGAGTAGCCTTGTGAATCGTGGCTATGCTATCGGAAGGATCTTTTGTAGAGCTTGAGGGTAATCATGTGGCGTCGACATCTTTACGCTTAAGCCCCTATCAGAGAACCTTATAGAAGGATCGGTGATTGTTGCACATGGTTATTATTGCTTGGATTACCTGGCTGAACGAGTAGGAGGGACAGTGACCACTCACCACGGTGAGAAAAGCAATGATAATCAGTTTGGTGGGTAGTATTAGTTTTTTTTTTAATTACCTTAGATACTAGAATTAGTTATGGGCATAGATTATCTACATTGCAGTTAAACTCTTAAGGGCTTCGGATAGGCATAAGGCTTTGAAATCGTAGATTCTAAAGGTGGAAAGTAATTTTTCATAGGAGTAGAGACGAGCTTAGAGTGAGGATAGAAGTAGAACGTAATGGGGGACATTAGTTAATCTTTGGGAAATATATTGTTTTGCCTTCTGATAAGACCACCAAACCGATTTTTGATGTTCCAACAGAAACCGAGTCTATTATTGTGTAGCACCCTATAGAATGTTTTCCTAGAGTAAGTTGAGCAGTAGAAATAATAAAGGTTTTGCGTAGGGTACCTTAAGATAAATACTGTAGTTAGTCATGCCTTAATTTGCGATAAACTTCTTTTGCTATATTGTGTGCTTAACTTTAATGACTATGAAACATTGCATGCAAACATGTTATTTCTTTTAGGATAAATAGGTTTCTATTTTTTTTTACGGAATAAATAGATTAAAAATGATGAATACTTCTTTTTTTATTCATTATATTGTAACGTTTTAGTCTAACATACTCTAGCCTATAATTTTTGTGTGTGCATATTGCTTAACTAAGTCTTGATTGCTGAATTATTTTTGATATGATATTAAAAAAAAATTAATTAGAATTTATTTTGTTACATTCACTGACATGCGGTTAATTGATCTTTCTATATTTTATGCTTCATTTGACTCTCTATTAAATACAAACGTGTTATCTCTTTCAAGGAGACTTCAGGTTATACTGAATATTTATATTGAAATGTGAAAGCACTACGTTATATCTGTTGCTTAGTTTGCTTTGAAAATGTTACATGCTTGAACTGAGGTAAGTTTCTGAACTCAGTTAGATAATTATATGACTGTGTTGCATTACTAAATTATTGATTTCTAGTTTAAATGCCTGATGCCTTTTGATCAGCTTATATATTTAGCTCGTGATTAATCTTGGATGCAATATAAAATGCCTTTGATAAGGGAAATTGTTTTGTTTGTGTTTCATTTTTTTTCTATTAGTATTAATATTTATGAAAAAAAAAGTTATTTTCTCTTTCTAAATTGATGCTTTAGTCTGTTATACTTTGGTCGTTAACTTTTGTATATTATGTTTAAGTGAATATTGATTGTTGAATTGTTGTTTATGATATGTTGCTAAATGTGTGTATATATATATATATATATTATAGCTTTAATTATGATTTGGTTTTATAAAGGTTGTATGTCTAGCTTCGCATGATTTTACCCTAAGATAGTTAACCTCAATCTCCTTTTAGTTCCACCTGACCTTAGTAGACCTTGTACGGTGTGTTGTTTTAAGTTTTAAAGAACGTGGTTATGCGGAATAAGGACCGGTAATCAACTTATGGAGTGGTTCTTAAGGATTTAGATATTAGTCTTGTTGATTCGTTGTGGTTGTTGCAGTTTTGACGCCTTAAGATAGTAATTTTTAGTATTCCTTAGTTTAAGGAGTTAATCCTAGGAGGAGCCATGAAAGTCACCTGAGCATATGATTGGTTAGTACGCTAGACATTTAAGTTACAACTTTTGAAATTCTAGACCTTTAAAAGGACTAAGTTCTCCAACTAGTGACCTTAGTTGACCCTCTTAAGAAAGAATTGTGTGGAATATATATAGCAATAGAGAAGATGGTTGCATGATGTTTTAGGGACACGAACCGTGTCGTTTAATAGCACCTAGAGGAATTCCGAGGACGGAATTTTTTTTTAGGGGGGTAGAATTGTAACAGCCCTAATTTTTCATCCTTCAAGATTAGGATATGTCTTAGGGTATTAGAACATGCTTATTGTTGCTTGGGTTGGGTTTCATATGTTTTACCGTTCCTTCAGCCGATTAAGTGTCCAGATGTACCTTTATTCCTATATTTAGCTATTTCGGTCATCGTATTCCCCATTTTCGAACCTCTTAACAACTCAATTGGATTTAAGTCCCTTCAATAAAGTTGTAGCATTATCTCTTATCTTTTAGTTGGCTTTAGTTCGACTCGATTTCGATACCTACAACTCTAGATATGCTCTCTGGAGTCAACACAACGCAAGCGTAACACTTAGGAATATTATAGTATATTTCAACTGAATTTTTTATCCTGTTAGAGTCCGAATTTGGGTAAGCCTATTAGATATAAAATTGTAGGAAATTCTCTTAGCTTTCCAACGACACCAAGAACGCCGCAATCGGACATCTATAGCTCCAGATACGACCAAAACAGTGGCACCGAGTGTCCAGACTCAGGCGCAGGGCGCCCAGACTGAAGCTCGGGCGCCCAGGCCTCACCGAGAGCAGGCGCAGGGCGCCCAGGGAGTGCAGGCGCCCGGCGCCCACAGCTGATAAGTGACTACGTGCTGTTTCGCATTTTAACTCGTTTTGGGCCGGTTCTGTGACCCAGTGTGACCCATTCTCGACCTTAAAGGGCAACCACGACCCCTAGACTTAACCTAGCCACTAAGCATCAGTTCTAAGACCCTAAACATGATTAGGAGCTGCTCATAAGACCAATCCAAACAGAGAAAAGCTCTTCCTTCCCTTCTTCCAATTCTGTGGTGTCAAGGGCTCTAACTCAAGACTACGCTACGGGACTCGACCGGGGAGCATCGTTATTGTAACTCAGACAAATTTCATTGGGAGGAATAGGAGGTGGTAAGTCTTCTAATGATAAGCTTTGTCTTTAAGATCAATGTTAGGGTTCTAAACCATGATTTTTCCATTCCTAAACCCTTGCTCTTGTGTTTTTGCTGAAGAAAGCTTCACTAGGAAAGGAAAAGCTTGGTGTTACTTCATCCCATCCTAGGAGCACGAAATTCACTTGAGGTAAGGGGTAGTTGTTCTCTTCTAGTGAGTGTATGGAACATGTATGAACAATAGGGGTGTCCCATGACCCCTACGCCTCGCGCGGTAACGAAAAACGAGCACTATCACCACCGTGATAGGGAGACATCCGAACTCCTCAATTACTATTCTTGACTAGTGATATTTATTGTAACGTGATGTGATAATTTTATTGGTTGTTGAAATTGGCGTGATGATTGAGCTTTGGTTGTTATATGCTTGATGTACAGAAATTGGTTGTTAACAAATGACAATGTAAGGAAATTAAATAACTAAATAGTAGGCTTTAGACCCTATGAAAGTGTAGCCACTAAGTATGAATCAAAGAACTCGAGTCCCAATTATGTTGATATTGTAAAGCTTAAGTAGAATGTCTAAGGTTCATTTATGATGCCTATTGATTTATTAGTATGTTAATCTGAGAGAACTAGTCCTTCTATGCCAAAGTTTCACTTGGATGTATGTGCTTAATCAAAGTTGCTAAGATTATTAAATGTTCATGTTATTGGTAGAAGGCACTAGCTAACTTATGAATTGTGTTCTTTGTTGTTGTTGTTGTTACTCAAAGTCGAAAGTATGGCGGTAGAGGATGTTATGGTTAGACACCGCGTTTGGTCATGTTCATGTATCTTGGTGTCGTCATTGTTGTTGTTGTTGTTGTTATTGTTAGTAGGGCGTATCGGGCAAGGTATCCCATGACGGGCGAGGTTTCCGCCCTACGGTTAAAAGTAGCGAATCGGGCAAGGTATCCCGTGACGGGCAAGGTTCGGTCCTTTGGTTAGTAGGCGAATCGGGCAAGGTATCCCGTGATCGGCAAGGTTTCCGGTCCTACGGTTAAAAGAAAAAAAGGGCAAATCGGGCAAGGTATCCCGTGACGGGTGAGGTTTTCCGGTCCTTTGGTTAGTAGGGCGAATCGGGCAAGGTATCCCGTGACGGGCAAGGTTTCCCGGTCCTACGGTTAAAAGAAAAAAAAGGGCGAATCGGGCAAGGTATCCCGTGACGGGCGAGGTTTCCGGCCCTTTGGTTAGTAGAGGCGAATCGGGCAAGGTATCCCGTGACGGGCGAGGTTTCCCGGTCCTACGGTTAATGGGGCGAATCGGGCAAGGTATCCCGTGACGGGTGAGGTTCCCGGTCCTGTTGTTATTGGTACACTACTGACATGGTATTCCGAAACGGGCAAGGTATCCCGGCTTCGTTTTAAGTGGATCCACATGCATATAGTTATGGTTCTATAAATACATTGTTTTACATGATCATGTGCCTGGTTGTTTAGTGTTGGTAATGTACCTTGTTGTTGTGGTTGATGTCGTGGCATGTGATATATAATTGTTGTGGTAATGTACCTTAATGTTGTGATTGATGCTGTAGCATGTGATATTTGGCCATTGTGGTACCATCTTATGCCTTAACGCTAGTGATTAGATGTCCTTATTGGAATTGTTGTATATTGCGCATTGTTCATTAATTTCCTACGCTGTATGCACTATTTGAGGTTATGATGACTAACCCCTCTTGTGGCTATGCATATCCCACGGGGTATGTGTAGATGCTGAGACTGCAGGTATTGAGGATATGAATGCCGGCAAGTAATCACGATAGCTCGCTGTGATAGATAGAAGACTTGTGTTTACTTGTTTAAGTTATTGTATTCTTCCGATGTAATGATTAGGGGAAGAGCTCTGAATTATTGTGACATCGGGGACTTGGGTTATTTTTATTAATTGTATTTCATACTCATTTTCTATTTCCGCATGTTGTGAACGTGACAACTCTATTTCGTTTCAAAGGAAAGTTTTATCCGAATGAATATTTTTTTTATCTTGTGTTATTTTCTTCTTACATTGCTAAAATGCCATGACGGGGTAGAGGGTGTCACAATTAGTGGTATCGAGGCTTGATTCGGTTCTAACCGGGCTTGTGTGTGGTCTATTGTGTTTCAGTGCGTGAACTCTGAGTTGAGTTACATGCATTACTTGTTTAATTTTGTTTGTTCTAGTACACGAACAATTCTCAGCAGGCTAAGTTCACAGGAGTATATGATAGATAGAGCTAAGATAGTAGGTACCTGAACCATTAGCTATGAATCTTGGGTTAGCAATTTCCTAAGTTGTTAATTTCTTAGTATCTTGTTTAAAATTACGCTTAGTGAATTGAGAAGGATCAACCCAGAACTGAGAGATGCAGGTTAACCCTTAGTTGTTGCACTTAAGGTGCAAGACTTTTATCCATTACCTTAAAGGAATTCTAGTAAGTACAATGGGCTAGTAGCTTAACTAGAAAGGATAAGCTGACCTTATGTTAGATTTACAGCATTGTTAGCTGGGAATTATGTTATCAGAGTAGCGCAGCGGAATCGTGGCTATGCTATAGGAAGGATCTTTTGTAGAGCTTGAGGGTAATCATGTGGCGTCGACATCTTTACGCTTAAGCCCCTATCAGAGAACCTTATAGAAGGATCGGTGATTGTTGCACATGGTTATTATTGCTTGGATTACCTGGCTGAACGAGTAGGAGGGACAGCCCAACCACTCACCGCCGGTGAGAAAAGCAATGATAATCAGTTTGGTGGGTAGTATTAGTTTTTTTTAATTACCTTAGATACTAGAATTAGTTATGGGCATAGATTATCTACATTGCAGTTAAATTCTTAAGGGCTTCGGATAGGCATAAGGCTTTGAAACCGTAGATTCTAAAGGTGGAAAGTAATTTTTCATAGGAGTAGAGACGAGCTTAGAGTGAGGATAGAAGTAGAACGTAATGGGGGACATTAGTTAATCTTTGGGAAATATATTGTTTTGCCTTCTGATAAGACCACCAAACCGATTTTTGATGTTCCAATGTAAACCGAGTCTATTATTGTGTAGCACCCTATAGAATGTTTTCCTAGAGTAAGTTGAGCGAGAAATAATAAAGGTTTTGTGTAGGGTACCTTAAGATAAATACTGTAGTTAGTCATGCCTTAATTTGCGATAAACTTCTTTTGCTATATTGTGTGCTTAACTTTAATGACTATGAAACATTGCATGCAAACATGTTATTTCTTTTAGGATAAATAGGTTTCTATTTTTTTTTACGGAATAAATAGATTAAAAATGATGAATACTTCTTTTTTTATTCATTATATTTTAACGTTTTAGTCTAACATACTCTAGCCTATAATTTTTGTGTGTGCATATTGCTTAACTAAGTCTTGATTGCTGAATTATTTTTGATATGATATTAAAAAAAATTAATTAGAATTTATTTTGTTACATTCACTGACATGCGGTTAATTGATCTTTCTATATTTTATGCTTCATTTGACTCTCTATTAAATACAAACGTGTTATCTCTTTCAAGGAGACTTCAGGTTATACTGAATATTTATATTGAAATGTGAAAGCACTACGTTATATCTGTTGCTTAGTTTGCTTTGAAAATGTTACATGCTTGAACTGAGGTAAGTTTCTGAACTCTGTTAGATAATTATATGACTGTGTTGCATTACTAAATTATTGATTTCTAGTTTAAATGCCTGATGCCTTTTGATCAGCTTATATATTTAGCTCGTGATTAATCTTGGCTGCAATATAAAATGCCTTTGATAAGGGAAATTGTTTTGTTTGTGTTTCATTTTTTCTATTAGTATTAATATTTATGAAAAAAAAATGTTATTTTCTCTTTCTAAATTGATGCTTTAGTCTGTTGTACTTTGGTCGTTAACTTTTGTATATTATGTTTAAGTGAATATTGATTGTTGAATTGTTGTTTATGATATGTTGCTAAATGTGTGTATATATATATATATATTATAGCTTTAATTATGATTTGGTTTTATAAAGGTTGTATGTCTAGCTTCGCATGATTTTACCCTAAGATAGTTAACCTCAATCTCGTTTTAGTTCCACCTGACCTTAGTAGACCTTGTACGGTGTGTTGTATTAAGTTTTAAAGAACGTGGTTATGCGGAATAAGGACCGGTAATCAACTTATGGAGTGGTTCTTAAGGATTTAGATGTTAGTCTTGTTGATTCGTTGTGGTTGTTGCAGTTTTGACGCCTTAAGATAGTAATTTTTAGTATTCCTTAGTTTAAGGAGTTAATCCTAGGAGGAGCCATGAAAGTCACCTGAGCATATGATTGGTTAGTACGCTAGACATTTAAGTTACAACTTTTGAAATGCTAGACCTTTAAAAGGACTAAGTTCTCCAGCTAGTGACCTTAGTTGACCCTCTTAAGAAAGAATTGTGTGGAATATATATAGCAATTGAGAAGATGGTTGCATGATGTTTTAGGGACACGAACCGTGTCGTTTAATAGCACCTAGAGGAATTCCGAGGACGGAATTTTTTTTTAGGGGGGTAGAATTGTAACAGCCCTAATTTTTCATCCTTCAAGATTAGGATATGTCTTAGGGTATTAGAACATGCTTATTGTTGCTTGGGTTGGGTTTCATATGTTTTACCGTTCCTTCAGCCGATTAAGTGTCCAGATGTACCTTTATTCCTATATTTAGCTATTTCGGTCATCGTATTCCCCATTTTCAAACCTCTTAACAACTCAATTGGATTTAAGTCCCTTCAATAAAGTTGTAGCATTATCTCTTATCTTTTAGTTGGCTTTAGTTCGACTCGATTTCGATACCTACAACTCTAGATATGCTCTCTGGAGTCAACACAACGCAAGCGTAACACTTAGGAATATTATAGTATATTTCAACTGAATTTTTGATCCTGTTAGATTCCGAATTTGGGTAAGCCTATTAGATATAAAATTGTAGGAAATTCTCTTAGCTTTCCAACGACACCAAGAACGCCGCAATCGGACATCTATAGCTCCAGATACGACCAAAACAGTGGCACCGAGTGTCCAGACTCAGGCGCAGGGCGCCCAGACGGAAGCTCGGGCGCCCAGGCCTCACCGAGAGCAGGCGCAGGGCGCCCAGGGAGTGCAGGCGCTCGGCGCCCACAGCTGATAAGTGACTACGTGCTGTTTCGCATTTTAACTCGTTTTGGGCCGGTTCTGTGACCCAGTGTGACCCATTCTCGACCTTAAAGGGCAACCACGACCCCTAGACTTAACCTAGCCACTAAGCATCAGTTCTAAGACCCTAAACATGATTAGGAGCTGCTCATAAGACCAATCCAAACAGAGAAAAGCTCTTCCTTCCCTTCTTCCAATTTTGTGGTGTCAAGGGCTCTAACTCAAGACTACGCTACGGGACTCGACCGGGGAGCATCGTTATTGTAACTCGTACAGCCTCATTGGGAGGAATAGGAGGTGGTAAGTCTTCTAATGATAAGCTTTGTCTTTAAGATCAGTGTTAGGGTTCTAAACCATGATTTTTCCATTCCTAAACCCTTGCTCTTGTGTTTTTGCTGAAGAAAGCTTCACTAGGAAAGGAAAAGCTTGGTGTTACTTCATCCCATCCTAGGAGCACGAAATTCACTTGAGGTGCGGTAGTTGTTCTCTTCTAGTGAGTGTATGGAACATGTATGAACAATAGGGTGTCCCATGACCCTACGCCTCATGTGATAACGAAAACGAGCACTATCACCACCGTGATAGGAGACATCCGAACTCCTCAATTACTATTCTTGACTAGTGATATTTATTGTAACGTGATGTGATAATTTTATTGGTTGATGAAATTGCCGTGATGATTGAGCTTTGGTTGTTATATGCTTGATGTATGGAAATTGGTTGTTAACAAATGACAATGTAAGGAAATTAAATAACTAAATAGTAGGCTTTAGACCCTATGAAAGTGTAGCCACTAAGTATGAATCAAAGAACTCGAGTCCCCGCAATTATGTTGATATTGTAAAGCTTAAGTAGAATGTCTAAGGTTCATTTATGATGCCTATTGATTTATTAGTATGTTAATCTGAGAGAACTAGTCCTTCTATGCCAAAGTTTCACTTGGATGTATGTGCTTAATCAAAGTTGCTAAGATTATTAAATGTTCATGTTATTGGTAGAAGGCACTAGCTAACTTATGAATTGTGTTCTGCTGTTGTTGTTGTTGTTACTCCGTCGAAAATATGGCGATAGAGGATGTTATGGTTAGACACCGCGTTTGGTCATGTTCATGTATCTTGGTGTCGTCATTGTTGTTGTTGTTGTTGTTATTGTTAGTAGGGCGTATCGGGCAAGGTATCCCGTGACGGGCGAGGTTTCCCGGTCCTACGGTTAAAAGGGGCGAATCGGGCAAGGTATCCCGTGACGGGCAAGGTTCCCGGTCCTTTGGTTAGTAGGGCGAATCGGGCAAGGTATCCCGTGACGGGCAAGGTTTCCAGGTCCTACGATTAAAAGAAAAAAAAAAGGGCGAATCGGGCAAGGTATCCCGTGACGGGCGAGGTTTCCCGGTCCTTTGGTTAGTAGGGCGAATCGGGCAAGGTATCCCGTGACGGGCAAGGTTTCCCGGTCCTACGGTTAAAAGAAAAAAAAAGGGCGAATCGGGCAAGGTATCCCGTGACGGGCGAGGTTTCCCGGTCCTTTGGTTAGTAGGGCGAATCGGGCAAGGTATCCCGTGACGGGCGAGGTTTCCCGGTCCTACGGTTAATGGGGCGAATCGGGCAAGGTATCCCGTGACGGGTGAGGTTCCCGGTCCTGTTGTTATTGGTACACTACTGACACGGTATTCCGAAACGGGCAAGGTATCCCGGCTTCGTTTTAAGTGGATCCACATGCATATAGTTATGGTTCTATAAATACATTGTTTTACATGATCATGTGCCTGGTTGTTTAGTGTTGGTAATGTACCTTGTTGTTGTGGTTGATGCCGTGGCATGTGATATATAATTGTTGTGGTAATGTACCTTAATGTTGTGATTGATGCTGTAGCATGTGATATTTGGCCGTTGTGGTACCATCTTATGCCTTAACGCTAGTGATTAGATGTCCTTATTGGAATTGTTGTATATTGCACATTGTTCATTAATTTCCTACGCTGTATGCACTATTTGAGGTTATGATGACTAACCCCTCTTGTGGCTATGCATATCCCACGGGGTATGTGTAGATGCTGAGACTGCAGGTATTGAGGATATGAATGCCGGCAAGTAATCACGATAGCTCGCTGTGATAGATAGAAGACTTGTGTTTACTTGTTTAAGTTATTGTTTTCTTCCGATGTAATGATTAGGGGAAGAGCTCTGAATTATTGTGACATCGGGGACTTGGGTTATTTTTATTAATTGTATTTCATACTCATTTTCTATTTCCGCATGTTGTGAACGTGACAACTCTATTTCGTTTCAAAGGAAAGTTTTATCCGAATGAATATTTTTTTTTATCTTGTGTTATTTTCTTCTTACATTGCTAAAATGCCATGACGGGGTAGAGGGTGTCACATTAACCACTTACACAACTTACGTTAACCACTTACACAAACTCTGTTAATCACTTACACAAACAATGTTAACTACTTGCGCAAGCCCTGTTAACCACTTACACACGCACAAGATGATTAACCACGTTTTTACACACAATTAACCACTATTTCAGAGACAGACAACTATACACTCACAAGGTGTGCAACCATAGCCATAGGCTCTGAGTCCATTTATGACACACGATTCATTTGGCACAAAAGTGGTTTTTACAGTTGTTATCCAATATTTGAGTCAATATGACAAGAAGTTGGATTTAACCACACTCACCACACGATTAACCACTTTTTTGCACGCAATTAACCACAAATATGTGTAACATCAGTTTTTTTCGCGATGCGTTATTTATCGTTATTATAGTATATTTTGCGTATTTATGCTATAATAAGCAGTCTTGTTCTCTAAGCAAGTGGTCGAATTAAATTAAGATCAAATTGAATTGGAGAATTAATATTTTATATTAATTCATGGTTCGAATATCGTCAAAAAATTCTAACGAAGTTTCGTCGCATTTCGAATCACTGGGCAGTTTTACCGCAGATAAAATTTTAAACGAACCCCGATTTCGATGAAAATCGAATCGTGACTTGTTGTGATTATTTTTGAGTGTTTTAGATTGTTTCTAATATTTATGATAATATTTTATCACGCGATGAATTAATTTCTCGATAAATTAATTTTTCGCGAATTTATCGGTAACGTAGTTATTCGACGCCGTGTTTTTTGTAGTGCACTTAAGACTCTATGGTTAGAGGGTAATCATGAGAGATGAAAGATTAGATGAGTTAAACTAGTTGATGGGATTAGTATCTTGCTTTAGTAAGAGGTGTCATTTTTTGGGTGATTAACTTTTTATTACTTTTCCTAATTGATTTTTACCACATTTTTACACTTAATAAAATTTTTTTATATTCCTCCCATTTTATTTGGGCTGCAGCGCGCCCCCTCCCACTCTCTACCTCCATTTTATTTTTCATCTTCTTCATCCTTGAGAGAGAAAGCTCCAAGCTCTTCCATGGTGGTCATCCTTTTCCTAATTTCTTGAGCTAGTTTCACATCTATTCTTCCATGCTTCATACAACTTGTTTCTTCTTCATCTTCCGACTACCCATTTCATCATCCAATTAAGCTTGAGAACCAATTTCTTCTCCTCCCTTTTCAGCCCCAAAACCGTGGGGGGTGTGTGTGTGGGGTCTTGTGTTTTCTTGTTTTATGCTTGATTGTTGCTTGATCATGATCAATGATGGAAATGAGCATTTAAATCCCAAATCTTGAAACCCTAGGCGCTAATCCTAAGGGAAAAAGAGAGGTTATGTGATCTTAAGGTGAATCAATTCAATTAGTTGTTGTTTCATGCTTATTAGATGATGTTGTTACTATTTTAAGTTACTAGTTTTGAGTTGGAACTTGGATTGAGTAGTTTTTATTGAAAACCCTTTTTCTTGAAATAGGTTTGGGAAGGGATTGGCTTTGATTGAGCTTTAATTTGTGAATTGGTGTGTTGTTTTGTGAAAGGATTGGACTATGGAAGGATGTTATCTAACTAGTTGGAAAGTTTGCAAATTTTTGGGGAAAAAGGGGGTGATGGCCGTGAGCTATTCAAGGATTTGGGGAAGGAAAATTGCTTGTGTTTTAGTTTATATTAGTTGTATGTAATTGTTGTATAAGTTTGCAAAGCTATGGAAATGATTTGGATTGAAAATTGGAGTTGTTTTGGATTTTTAGGCAATGAAGCACTTAAGGTAAATTACGTTCCTGGAGACCCAAGAAACCAAGTGGAGCCTTGACTTAAATATTTTGAGAAAAGAATTGATAAATGATGTTGTCTCAAGTTTTAAGATGAAAGGAAATGATTTTAGTCTTTAAGATTTTATTCTTTTAATTAGTTAGTAATTCTTCAAGTGTATGTAATTAATTGAAAAACATGTATTTCAAATTGAGTATTCTTGAGTAAGTGTTTTGTTGTCTAAGTGGTTTTTGAGGTTTGAGAGCCTAGGTAGTTAGATTTAGTGTGTGCATAGGATTATGCTAAGTTTGTTCTGTGGTGTTAGGACTTGAGAATCTGAGTTCGTGCGGCATGAGTTCGGTACGTGCGTTGACACGTGACTTGGCGACCTTTGGTAAGGGCGCTTCACATTTAATACTTGTTATAGTATGTTAGTGTAAGGGCTACTTCAAGGGCTACATTTAATACCTGTTATAGTATGCATAGGACTTAGGATTTTTAATTGTTTTTCGATCAAAGAAGTATGAGAACCTCAGGGTTCAAAGTGAGGGTTTTGTTACCCTTTTGATCTTTACAGCGTTATATATGATTATATAGTGGGTCTATTTGCAAGAGGTTGGCGACTGCCCCCAACCACCCACACTTGTTTGATTACCTCTTTACTAACTCCACTGAGTTACAAAGGGATGAACTACGTTGTCGATGCTGTGATTGTTTGTGATGAGGTATTGTTGAATTGTTATGTATTGTTGATTTGAGAAGTATTGTTGGTGACATTGCTAGTTGAACAATTTAATATATGTGGATAGTTAAATGTTTGATTATGCATGATTGAATTGTGATATACATTGATATATTCATTGGGGTTGGTGGAGAGCATGTGTTGTGTGTAACATCCGTATTTTCGCGATGCGTATTTAACGTTATTATAGTATATTTTGTCGTATTTATGCTATAATAAGTAGTTCTTGTCTGATAAGAAAGTAAAAAAGTGATTGAATTAAATCAAGATCAGATTAAATTTAAGAATTAATATGAATTAATATTTTATATTAATTCATGGTTCAAATATCGTCGAAAAATTCTAACGAAGTTTCGTCGCGTTTTGAATCACCGGGCAGTTTTGCCGCGAATAAAATTTTAAACGAATCCCGATTTCGATGAAAATCGAATCATAACTTGTTGTGATTATTTTTTAGTGTATTCTATTGTTTTTATTATTTATGATAAATTATTATTACGCAGTGAATTAATTTCTAAGTAACTTAATTTTCGCGATTTAATCGGCGAAAGAATTAATTGGTAACACGATTACTTGACGCTGTGTTTTAGTAACCTAAAACTCTAGGATTAGAGGGTAATCATGAGAGAAGAGAGATTAGATGGGTTAGACTTATGATTTGATTGGCATATTAATTTTAGAGTGTAGGTGTCACAATTTGGGTGATTAAAAATTTTTATGCTTATCCTTAATTTTTCCTAACCAAGTATTTGCCTTCAACTAAATATTGTTTTTTGTTTAAAAATCCCTTCCCTTTTCCCAAAAACAGGCCGCAGCCACCCCCCATTTTAGCTAACCCATTTTCATTTTTTCTAAAATTTCTAAGTGTGGGTTCTTTTTGGGAGAGAACCACACAATAACTTTACCCCAAAATTTGTTCTTTCCCTTTTATTTGTGCAGGCCGAAGCACTCCCCTTTTATTCCTCACTCTCATTCCTTTCTTTTCTTCTTGTTCAAAGTGGAGAAAGCAAGTAAGCTCAAGCTTCCATGGCCATCTTTTTCTTCCTCTATGCGTGATCCCACCTCCCTTCTTCAACCTCCATCACTTCCAACTTCTTCTTCTTCTTGTCTTCATCTTCACAACCTTGTAAGGGAGCTTGTAAGCCAATTTCTCCTCCCCCTTGTGCAGCCCCAAAACCGTGGGGTTTTTTTTAGGTGTAGAATGTGATTTCTTGCTTTAATGCTTCATATTTTGCTTGATAATGATCAATGGAAGGTATGAGCAAAATACACCCAATTTTATTGAACCCTAGGTGCATGACCTAAGGATTTGGGATTGTGTGATTTTCCTTGTGAATCACTTAATTGTTTGGTATTTCTTGTTTCCTAGGAATGGTTATTGATGATTGAAATTGAAACAAAGTTTGGGAAGGTTTTATGAAAACCCATGCATTCTTGAATGAAGCTTAAATTGATGATTGAACTTGAATTAGGCATGTGTTTTGTAGGAAATGATTGTTTTGTGAAAGGAATGATTTGTGGAATGATGTTGTGTAATTAGTTGGAAGATTTGCAAATTTTTTTGGGGAAGAAAGGGTTGAGGCCGCCAGCTCTTAGGGGTTTGGGAGAAAAATATTTTGTGTTCTTTGGTTCATATTAGTTATATTTAAATGTATTTAAGTTTTAGAAAGAATTGGAAAAGGTTTGATTTCATTTGGACTTGTTTTGGAATTTTAAGGCCATGAAGCACATAAGGTAAATTGGACTCTTTGAGATCCTAAGAACCTAGTGGAGCCTTAGTTAAGCTTTTTGAGAAAAAGAATTAGATTATAGCATTGTCCATGTTCTAAGTTTGAAAAATGAATAAGTCTTAGTTTGAAAACCTTAGTTTTAGTTATTTGTTATTTCTTTGAGGGAAAGATGATGTTGTTTTCTTAGCCTTATATTGTTGTATGAGATTATGTGCAAGTTTTTGGAAAGGTAGGAAAATGGTCTTGTGTTTTAGTTCATATTGGTAATATGCAATTGTTATACAAGTTTGCAAAGTTATGGAAGTGATTAGATCGAATTTGAAGTTCTTGTTTAAATTCTTAAGGTTTGATACTAGTAAGGAGGAATTTCAAATTTATAGTTTCATGTTTCAAGTTTTGTAGGAGGTGAGTTTTACTACTTAAACCTTATTTTTCAACTTCATGGACTCTTTCGAATAAGTTCCAAGTCTTTAAAAAATTATATGAATTTCAATTTCTATGTACTCAAGTGTATTGAATTGTATTTAAGCTTTGGAAAATTTTGGGAATGGCTTGATCAATTGAGAGTGATTTTAATGATTTAAGGCCTAGTGGAACCTAACCAAGAAATTTAAATTGAGTTAGAATGATTGGTGATCTTGGCTTATATTTGTTGAAAGTAGTGTACTGAAGAATTGTTTAAATTTTTGAAAATGGTTGGAAAGGACTTTTGATTGAAATTGTTTTAGGAAAGTGTTATGTTTTGGTTAGTTTGAAACAATGAAATCGTAAAACCTTTGAGTTCTTGAAAAAGCCTTGATTGGGTATTTGAATTGGATAGTGTTTTGTTCCTTGCTTTTAGTTTCTCGATGCTAGTTTAGGTTAATTTTCCCTTCCCTTTGTGATATGATCCAAACTGGATGCATATAGTTTTTAACGGATCGTCCTCGAATTGACTCTTGTTATAAGGATTAAGACGGAATAAAAAGGAGAACTTTAGGAATTAGAGTCCTTAATCCTCAAAACTGGCGCCCACTTCTATTGAAGAAGAAAGAACAAATACAAGCTTTGCTCTTAAATTAATAATGGCGCATACAAACAGGTAAACAAGAAGAATGAAATGCTAAAGGTGCAAGCTTTAAGAATGATGGCGCATAAGCAAAAGAACGCAGCAAACAGAACAAAATAAAAAGATGGAAAATAAGACAGAAAATGGAAGAAGACGCCACACACTCAAGAGAGTGATAAGTCCGGTGAAGATTCGCCACAAGAGAAAAAAAGCTCTTGATAAGAATCAGAAATGGTTCATCCAAGAACCTAAGAGGCTTAGCTCTCACAAACTCGCAATGGAGTGCAAATAAATTCTGATTTCAAAAGTGCTGAATTAGGAGAGTACAAAGGCTTTTTATAGCCATAATAGTAATCAATTCCCTCCCTCCCTTCCTAATAGAGTGTAGCAGCCAAACCTACTTGGAGGAGGCAGCAAGTTGGCGCTCCCCAAGTCTAAACCTAGCTCAAAGATATGGGCCAAGCCTAATTAGCAAAGCTGCAACACTTCCTAAGATCTTATGTGCTTAGTTAGCCCAAAACAAGTAGGATCTTATTACAAAATTATCCCAAATGGAAAATACAACCTAACTGAATTTAAAAATGTTCAAATACTTAACTTAAATAAATTAAAAGAACGACTAGGGTGATTTCATGCCCCCACATTGGGTTCTTCATCAACTTGGATTATTTGGACTATCTTGAGAGTTGGGCCTTCGCGAATTGGTTTGAGAGATAGAAAATAGTTGACTTCTTTGTCCAAAGCCTCTTTAGCCTTCTTAGTCCTTGATCTCGTCATTGGGCCTCCAAGTCCTTGTAGAGCATCATTGGGCCTTGCATCTATGGTATGGTCTCCATTTGAGCTTCCTTGGTGTTCATCATGCCCTCCCCCTTCAAAAGAATTCGTCCTCGAATTTGATCCTTCGTCACCTACATCAAAAGGAATTAAGTTAGCCACATTAAATGTCGCACTAACTCCGTACTCCCCTGGTAGGTCAACTTTGTAGGCATTATCATTTATCTTTTTGATGATTTGGAAGGGACCATCTCCTCTAGGCGAGAGCTTTGATTTCCTCTGTGAAGGAAACCTTTCCTTCCTCATATGCACCCAGACCCAATCTCCAGGTTCAAAGACAACTCTTTTTCTTCCTCTGTTGGCTTGCCTAGCATATTGCTCCATCTTCTTTTCAATTTGGGCCTTGACTTTCTCATGGAGCTTCCTCACATATTCTGCCTTTGCCTTCCCATCCCTATGATTCAAACAATAAATATCAGGTAGATGCAGTAAATCAAGGGAGGTGAAAGGATTAAATCCATACATAATTTCAAAAGGAGAAAAGTTAGTGGTAGAATGAACAGCTCTATTATAAGAAAATTCAACAAGAGGTAAGCATTTTTCCCATGTTTTGACGTTCCTCTTGATGATCGACCGTAGCAAGGTGATAGGGTCCTATTCACCACTTCAGTTTGCCCATCAGTTTGTGGGTGGCAAGTGGTAGAAAATAACAGCTTAGTCCCTAATTTGTTCCAAAGAGTCCTCCAAAAGTGACTAAGGAACTTAGAGTCCCTGTCAGAGACTATGCTCTTGGGCATCCCATGTAGTCTTACAATTTCCTTGAAGAACAAGTCTACCACATGAGTGGCGTCATCCACCTTATGACAAGGAATAAAGTGGGCCATCTTGGAAAACCTGTCAACAACCACAAAAATTGAGTCTCTCCCCCTCTTAGAGCGGGGAAGACCTAGCACAAAGTCCATAGACAAGTCAATCCAAGGAGAATCCGGGATAGGTAAGGGGGTATAAAGTCCATGAGGCATTACCTTTGACTTGGCTCTTTTACAAACAATGCATCTATCACAAATTCTATGCACATCATGCTTCATGCCAGGCCAATAAAAATGCTCATGTAATATGTCCAAAGTCTTTTGGATCCCAAAATGACCCATTAGTCCCCCCTCATGTGCTTCCCTAGGTAAGAGTTCACGCAACGAACATTTAGGCACACATAAATATTTTTCCTTGAATAAAAACCCACCATGCCTAAAGAACCCATTATGCGCCCCCTTCTCACAAACAACATATACTTTGGAGAAATCATCGTCATGCACATACAACACATTTATGTGTTCAAAACCAAGCATTTTTGTTTCAAGAGTGGAAAGTAAGGTATACCTTCTAGAGAGTGCATCTGCCACTATATTCACCTTACCTTGCTTGTGCTTGATCACAATGGGGAATTGCTCAAGAAATTCTACCCACTTAGCATGCCTTTTATTAAGCTTACCTTGCCCTTTCAAATATTTTAGTGACTCATGATCACTATGAATTACAAACTCTTTTGCAAAAGATAGTGCTGCCAAGTGTGCAAAGCACTTATAAGTGTGCAAAGCCCTTATATGTGCAAAACTCTTTATCATAAGTGGAATAGTTCAAAACAGCACCATGCAATTTCTCACTAAAGTATGCAATTGGATGACCCCCCTGAAGTATAACAGCCCCAATACCCACATAATATGCATCACACTCAAGTTCAAATGACATAGAAAAATCAGGCAATGCAAGTATGGGCGCATGAGTAAGTTTTTCTTTAAGTGTGTTAAAGCTTCTCTCTTGTGCTTCCCCCCACTTAAAGTTCACATTCTTCCTCACGACCTCATTCAAAGGGGCAGCTATGGTGCTAAAGTCCTTTACGAACCTTCTATAGAAACTAGCTAGCCCATGGAAGCTTCTCACCTCACTCACTGACTTAGGGGTAGGCCACTCCCTAATGGCTTTAATCTTTTCTTCATCCACTTGTACTCCTTTACCACTTACAACAAAGCCTAAAAACACCACATGGTCGGTGCAAAAGACACACTTCTCTAAATTAGCATACAACTTTTCTTTCCTAAGCACACTCATCACAAATTTCTAAGGTGTTCTAGGTGCTCATCTAAGGTTATGCTATAGATCAGAATGTCATCAAAGTACACCACTACAAACTTGCCTAGAAACTCTCTTAATACATGGTTCATTAACCTCATGAAGGTGCTGGGCGCATTTGTAAGTCCAAAAGGCATTACTAACCATTCATACAATCCATGCTTAGTCTTAAAGGTTGTCTTCCACTCATCCCCTTCCCTCATCCTAATTTGATGGTACCCACTCTTCAAATCAACTTTAGAAAAATAACAAGCACCATGCAATTCATCAAGCATATCATCTAGTCTAGGGATGGGGAGTCTATATTTTACAGTGATATTATTTACAGCCCTACAATCAGTACACATGCGCCAAGTGCCATCCTTTTTAGGGACAAGAATAACGGGAACGGCACAAGGACTTAAGCTTTCTCTTACCCAACCTTTTTGGAGTAATTCCTCCACTTGCTTATGAATTTCCTTTGTTTCCTCAGGATTGGTCCTATAGGCGGGCCTATTAGGCAAAAATGCTCCCGAAATGAAATCCATTTGATGCTCAATACCCCTTAAAGGAGGTAGTCTGGAAGGAACACTCTTTGGGAAGACATCTTCAAAATCCTGCAAAAGAGACTTTACCTCACTAGGTAAAGGGTTAGAGTTATGATTCAAATATAAATCCTTGTACACACAAATGTACATCTCTTGCTTTGTAAAGCAAGCCCTCTTTATCTCACTCTCCCTTGCAATTAAACACTCAAATTCTTTTGATCTCCACTTTTTTCTTCCCCATTTGACTTTCCCTTTGTAGCCTTCTTCTCTTCTTCTCTCCTAAGTTTTAGCGCCACTTGGTCTTCACAAACCTGTTTAGGAGTCAGAGGCACAAGAGTAATTTTTAAAGAATTATGCACAAAAGAGTATTTATTAGTAAAACCATCATGAATAGCATGTTTGTCAAATTGCCAAGGCCTACCAAGCAAAACATGGCCGACCTCCATGGGAACAACATCACATAAGACGTCATCTTGATATTTACCAATGGACAAACTTACCAACACTTGCTGATTGACTAATAACTCACCATTCTCACTCAACCATTGAAGCTTGTCTGGTCGGGGATGAGGAATAGTTTGAAGTTCAAGTTTTCTTATCAAACGAGTGCTGGACACATTTGTGCAACTTCCCCCATCAATGATTAAGGAACATACCTTTCCTTGTATGATGCACCTTGTATGGAAAATATTCTCCCTTTGGTCTAGCTCATTTGGCACAATTTGACTCCCTAAGAGTCTCCTTATCATTAGCAAGTCACCATCATGAGCTAAGGTCTCATACTCTTCTTCCTTTTCACTTTCGGCAGGGGAGCCCTTGCATGAGTCACTAGAAATATGCCCCCCTCTCATCGTCATTGTCCTTCTGTTTGAGCACTCACGGGCCATGTGGCCACTTCCCAAACACTTGAAACATTTTATGTTCCTGTGCTTAGAATCAAAAGAAGAAGAAGCGTTAGTGGAAGGAAAAGTTTTAGAGTTTTCAGAGTTCATACCTTCCTTAGGTTGTGGAGAGGAACCCTCCTTGGGTTGCTTATCCTTCCAAGTAAGGGTTTTGAGGGTGGAGGGAGATTTCCTCCATGTCTTCCTTTTGGGTTGTTGTTCCACCTTTATGGCTTGGTGGACCAACTCTTCAAGCTCTTCATAATGATGCAACTCCACAATGTCTCTTATCTCATGGTTTAGGCCGTGAACGAAACGGGACATGGTAGCCTCCCTATCTTCATTGATATTTGCCCTTATCAAGGCTACCTCCATCTCCTTGTGGTAATCATCCACACTTTTACTCCCTTGGAGTCTTTGGAGTTTATTGTGTAACTCCCTATGGTACCACGAAGGTACAAACCTCCTCTTCATCAAAGTTTTCATCTCCTCCCAGGTATCTACGGGGTAATCCCTATTTCTTTCCCTCTCCTTTTGTACCTGGTCCCACCAGATTAGAGCATAATCAGAAAACTCCAGAGCTGCCATCTTCACCTTCCTCTCTTCATTATAACGTGATATGATCACGGATGACCACCTTTGACAAAAGAAGAGCAAAATTGGGAATTCTAGAAATTCATTAGAAATGATCCGTTTGGATTGTTTTAGCAATATCTTGAGCTGTAGAAGTCCGAATAATGTGTTCTTTGATACGTTGGAAAGCTAACGAAATTTACTAAAAATTCTATTTCATGCTACTTGACCAGATTCGGCTTCTATCATGGTGGAAAATGGGCTGGAAGTTGAAGACGAATTCCTGGACGAAAATACTTTAGTTTTTTATGTTGTGTGGGCTGCACTATTTTGGTGTTTGGGCCAGGTCCAACTAGAATAAGGGGTTGCACGTTTTTTAGGCTAAAAAGGAGGGCAACCTTTGGCTTGCATGCCTAGGTGACTCTTTAGTAGCTTGGGTGCTCTTTAAATGATCCACTTAGTAGAGAATTAAGTCTAGCACTAGTAGGTAGTTAAGTCTAGCACTAGGAATTAAGTCACTTAATGGTGACCTTTTATTTGTATCTGTCCAGCAGCCTAAGGGCTATATATACTCCTTTTCTATGAATGAAATAGAATAACTTGGATGTTCAATTTTGGTTTATACCATTTGTGAGAGAAAATTGTTTCTCTTGGGTTCTTCATTGAGCCAACCGTGGTCTTATCAAGAAATCAGATTTCTTGTGGCGATCATTCATTTTGGCTTATCAATTTCTCTTGAAATTGTGGCGCCCTCCATCTCTATTCTTATCCATTTTTATGTTTGTTTCTCCTTTGTTCTTATTCTTACAAATTGTGAGACTGGATTTTTATGTTATAATTTAACCTAAGATCGCTTAAAAGGCTACTATGAAGGTTGATAGTCATCAAGTGGTATCAAAGCTTTGGTTTGGGTTGAATTACCTTTATTCAATTTCATTGGCATGAATTAAAATTATGGGCAATATCACGTGGGATACGTGAACTAATTTTTTTCAGCTTATCTGATTGCAATTGTTTCCCTGGGATATTTTCAATTCTTGTGTCACGATTTGGGGATTTTTTTTTGTTGATTTGTGATTTGCTCGTGGGTTTAAAAAGGAAGCACATAGGTTGGTGTTTTTTCTTCTGGGCTCTCGGCCAGCTCTAGTTTTGGCCAAGGAAATTGTGAAATTAATTCATCCTTGTTCATCTTTGTTTTCTTCGTTTTTGTGATTTAAACCATGGGAGATACACTAACACCTACAATGGCATATTTGATTTATCAAAGAGATTTTTTGATGGATCCAGAATACATGAAGTATCTTCATGAAAGAAAATGAGAAATGAGGCAAGAAAACAAAAGAAAGCCTTGAGAGAAAAAGAGAAAGCCTTGAGTGAAAAGGAGAAATTGAAAGAAAAAAATGAAGAAAAATTTGAGAGTGCCTTTGAAGAGAAAGAAGAGAGATTGATTCATGAAGAAAAGAAAGAGGGAGCGGTAGAAAAAAAGGAAAGCCATGACAAAAAGTTAAATGATAAAAATGTGAGCTGTGAAAATGGAGTAAAGGGTGAAGAAAAAGAAAAGAGTGAAAACAAGATTGAGTTGAAGGAAATAATTTTGGATACTTGTTTTTGTTCTAACTTTTTTCCAAATTGTATTGATTCTATGGTGAAGGAGTTTAAGGATGAAATTCTAAAGGAAACTTGCAAGACAACCAATCAATTAGAAGAAGTACTTCCAGAAGAACAATCTCATGAAGAGAAAAAAGTGAATAAAGGAGAATGTTCTCTAGGAGTGGCTGCCTTTTGTGAGCTTGGGAAAGATAATTATACCTTAGAATCTAAAGGGATAGAGGAGCAAGTTAATCCTTTCAGTGAACTTGCATATTTTTCTTATGTGGAAGTTACATTTGGTGAGTTCTTTAGAATTATTTTTGACCCTGGAGGTACTAGATCAAGAAATTCGAGGTCGAATTCTTTTGAAGAGGGAGGGTATGATATGATCACGGATGGCCACCTTTGACAAAAGAAGAGCAAAATTGGGAATTCTTGAAATTCATTAGAAATGACCCGTTTGGATTGTTTTAGCAATATATTGAGCTGTAGAAGTCCGAATAATGTGTTCTTTGATGCGTTGGAAAGCTAACAAAATTTAATAAAAATTCTATTTCATGCTACTTGACCAGATTCGGCTTCTATCATGGTGGAAAATGGGCTGGAAGTTGAAGACGAATTCCTGGACGAAAATACTTTAGTTTTTTATGTTGTGTGGGCTGCACTATTTTGGTGTTTGGGCCAGGTCCAACTAGAATAAGGGGTTGCACGTTTTTTAGGCTAAAAAGGAGGGCAACCTTTGGCTTGCATGCCTAGGTGACTCTTTAGTAGCTTGGGTGCTCTTTAAATGATCCACTTAGTAGAGAATTAAGTCTAGCACTAGTAGGTAGTTAAGTCTAGCACTAGGAATTAAGTCACTTAATGGTGACCTTTTATTTGTATCTGTCCAGCAGCCTAAGGGCTATATATACTCCTTTTCTATGAATGAAATAGAATAACTTGGATGTTCAATTTTGGTTTATACCATTTGTGAGAGAAAATTGTTTCTCTTGGGTTCTTCATTGAGCCAACCTTGGTCTTATCAAGAAATCAGATTTCTTGTGGCGATCATTCATTTTGGCTTATCAATTTCTCTTGAAATTGTGGCGCCCTCCATCTCTATTCTTATCCATTTTTATGTTTGTTTCTCCTTTGTTCTTATTCTTACAAATTGTGAGACATGATTTTTATGTTATAATTTAACCTAAGATTGCTTAAAAGGCTACTATGAAGGTTGATAGTCATCAAGTGGTATCAAAGCTCTGGTTTGGGTTGAATTACGTTTATTCAATTTCATTGGCTTGAATTAAAATTATGGGCAATATCACGTGGGATACGTGAACTAATTTTTTTCAGCTTATCTGATTGCAATTGCTTCCCTGGGATATTTTCAATTCTTGTGTCACGATTTGGGGATTTTTTTTTGTTGATTTGTGATTTGCTCGTGGGTTTAAAAAGGAAGCACATAGGTTGGTTTTTTTTCTTCTGGGCTCTCGGCCAGCTCTAGTTTTGGGCAAGGAAATTGTGAAATTAATTCATCCTTGTTCATCTTTGTTTTCTTCGTTTTTGTGATTTAAACCATGGGAGATACATTAACACCTACAATGGGATATTTGATTTATCAAAGAGATTTTTTGATGGATCCAGAATACATGAAGTATCTTCATGAAAGAAAAATGAGGCAAGAAAACAAAAGAAAGCCTTGAGAGAAAAAGAGAAAGCCTTGAGTGAAAAGGAGAAATTGAAAGAAAAAAATGAAGAAAAATTTGAGAGTGCCTTTGAAGAGAAAGAAGAGAGATTGATCCATGAAGAAAAGAAAGAGGGAGCGGTAGAAAAAAAGGAAAGCCATGACAAAAAGTTGGAAGATAAAAATGAGAGCTGTGAAAATGGAGTAAAGGGTTAAGAAAAAGAAAAGAGTGAAAACAAGATTGAGTTGAAAGAAATAATTTTGGAAACTTGTTTTTATTCTAACTTTTTTCCAAATTGTATTGATTCTATGGTGAAGGAGTTTAAGGATGAAATTCTAAAGGAAACTTGCAAGACAACCAATCAATTAGAAGAAGTACTTCCAGAAGAACAATCTCATGAAGAGAAAAAAGTGAATGAAGGAGAATGTTCTCTAGGAGTGGCTGCCTTTTGTGAGCTTGGGAAAGATAATTATACCTTAGAATCTAAAGGGATAGAGGAGCAAGTTAATCCTTTCAGTGAACTTGCATATTTTTCTTATGTGGAAGTTACATTTGGTGAGTTCTTTAGAATTATTTTTGACCCTGGAGGTACTAGATCAAGAAATTCGAGGTCGAATTCTTTTGAAGAGGGAGGGTATGATATGATCACGGATGGCCACCTTTGACAAAAGAAGAGCAAAATTGGGAATTCTTGAAATTCATTAGAAATGACCCGTTTGGATTGTTTTAGCAATATCTTGAGCTGTAGAAGTCCTAATAATGTGTTCTTTGATGCGGTGGAAAGCTAACAAAATTTACTAAAAATTCTATTTCATGCTACTTGACCAGATACGGCTTCTATCATGGTGGAAAATGGGCTGGAAGTTGAAGACGAATTCCTGGACGAAAATACTTTAGTTTTTTATGTTGTGTGGGCTGCACTATTTTGGTGTTTGGGCCAGGTCCAACTAGAATAAGGGGTTGCACGTTTTTTAGGCTAAAAAGGAGGGCAACCTTTGGCTTGCATTTCTAGGTGACTCTTTAGTAGCTTGGGTGCTCTTTGAATGATCCACTTAGTAGAGAATTAAGTCTAGCACTAGTAGGTAGTTAAGTCTAGCACTAGGAATTAAGTCACTCAATGGTGACCTTTTATTTGTATCTGTCCAGCAGCCTAAGGGCTATATATACTCCTTTTCTATGAATGAAATAGAATAACTTGGATGTTCAATTTTGGTTTATACCATTTGTGAGAGAAAATTGTTTCTCTTTGGTTCTGGATTGAACCAGCCTTTTGATCTTATCAAGAATCAGTTCTTGTGGCGATCTTCATTCTTGGCTTATCAATTTCTTAGGAATTGTGGCGCCTTCCATTTCTTACTCATCCACCTTTTTATTTTATTTCTCCTAATTTTTTTGATCGTAAAATCTGAAAACTGGATTGTTTTCTAGAAATTCAACCTAAGATCGTTTTCAAAGGCTACTATGGAGGATGGTAGTCATCATAACGGTGATAGGAAAAGATTTGTTCTATTTTGGTTTCCCATTCTAAGTAGGCTTCACGGTCATTCTTTCCCTTAAAAGAAGGTACTTGGGTCTTAATTCCACCTAGTTCTCCTTCCCTTTCATCACTCCTATACCTCCTATGTCTCCTATCATCATGCCTCCCATGTCTCCTTCTCCTATCATGGTTCCTCCTGGTTCTCCTTTCCCTACCCGAATCATAATCATCTTCATCCTCATGCGAGGCCCCATGTTGAGAACCTCTGCTCCTTCCATCCAACCTTGTGTTAAACTCCACTCTAACTTTGTCTAACTCTTGGGCTAGGTGTTGCATCAATCGGGCTGTCCTTGGGGATGGGGGTGTGCTTCCTCCGCTCATCTTTTGAATTTTTTTTTATAGATAAGGTCAAAAGAAAAAAAAAGCCCTTTCCACTCTTCTCACGTGTTTACACTCTTGAAATTACCACTCGTGTTTCACTCTTTGTAGGCTTTTTTCTATAATGTTCAGTCTTAACTTTTACCCCTCAAGTCTCTTTGAGTTCTTAGATAAACCCTCTCGCGTTTCAATTACCAAGGGTTCTTTTCACACATGACGATCTTCACAAGAGTTAATCACTCAGAAGTTTGAAGAAAGGAAAGAAACTCTAGACAAAACTTAAAAAAATTTGAAAGGACAAACAAGAAAAGCTAACAAGAAAAACGTACAACTCAAAAGGAATGCAAGGAAGACAAAAAGGAACTGGAAGAATAAGAAGACAATTGCGCAAAATAGTATGAATTACAGCCCACTCTTAATGAAATCCACAATGGCAACAAAATTTAATCTTGTTAAGTGCAAGGGGCAGTTTCAGTTTTTCCTCTTTTTTTTTCTTTTTTTTTTCGTTTTTTTTTGTTTCTGAAAAAAAAATAGGATTTTTTCTGTACTATGGATCACGCCCCTGTTCTTTTTTTTTTTTTGCACTTAAAATTTGGTTCTAGCAATATCAATTTAAATTGTTATGCCAAATGTGTGATTATGAGTTTCCTTTTCAAGTCAAGTGCTATAAATCATAAACAGTAATGAATATGGAAATAAAATATTAAAGCTGTAAATTGCACAAAGGAATAAGTAACAGGGAATAAGGAAATGGAAATTATGGACAGAAATTAAAGGGACGAAATTACAGGCTAGAAAGTAAATGACTGGAATTAAAGAGCAGAATGTAAAGAATGTTGCCAATCCCTTGGAAATGGCACTGATCAAAATGATCTAAATGTGTACAAATATGGCACTCAAGCAACTGTGCTTGGTGTTAGAAAGCAATAAAAACAGTACAAAAAAAAAACTTTGTCAATTCTAGGATCCTGGCTCTGATACCACATGATATGATCCAAACTTGATGCATATAGTTTTTAACAGATCGTCTTCGAATTGACTCTTGTTATGAGGATTAAGACGGAATAAAAAAGAGAACTTTAGGAATTAGAGTCCTTAATCCTCAAAACTGGCGCCCACTTCTATTGAAGAAGGAAGAACAAATACAAGCTTTGCTCTTAAATTAATAATGGCGCATACAAACAGGTGAACAAGAAGAATGAAATGCTAAAGGTGCAAGCTAAGAATGATGGCGCATAAGCAAAAGAACACAGCAAACAGAACAAAATAAAAAGATGGAAAACAAGACAGAAAATGGAAGAAGACGCCACACTCTCAAGAGAGTGATAAGTCCGGTGAAGATTCGCCACAAGAGAAAAGAAGCTCTTGATAAGAATCAGAAATGGTTCATCCAAGAACCTAAGAGGCATAGCTCTCATAAACTCGCAATGGAGTGGCAAATAAATTCTGATTTCAAAAGTGCTGAATTAGGAGAGTACAAAGGCTTTTTGTAGCCATAATGGTAATCAATTCCCTCCCTCCTGTCCTAATAGAGTGTAGCGGCCAAACCTACTTGGAGGAGGCAGCAAGTTGGCGCTCCCCATGTCTAAACCTAGCTCAAAGATATGGGCCAAGCCCAATTAGCAAAGCTGCAACACTTCCTAAGATCCTATGTGCTTAGTTAGCCCAAAACAAGTAGGATCTTATTACAAAATTATCCCAAATGGAAAATACAACCAAATTGAATTTAAAAATGTTCAAATACTTAACTTAAATAAATTAAAAGAACGACTAGGGTGATATCATGCACCACATTGGGTTCTTCATCAACTTGGATTATTTGGACTATCTTGAGAGTTGGGCCTTCGCGAGTTGGTTTGAGAGATAGAAAATAGTTGACTTCTTTGTCCAAAGCCTCTTTAGCCTTCTTAGTCCTTGACCTCGTCATTGGGCCTCCAAGTCCTTGTAGAGCATCATTGGGCCTTGCATCTATGGTATGGTCTCCATTTGAGCTTCCTTGGTCTTCATCACTTTGAGCTCCCTGGAGCCGTGACATAAAGAGAATTTTTAGGGAAAGTTTAACTTGAATCACTTGTTGTCTTGTTGATTATCTTAGTATGGTGTTATGTCTTAAAGTTTTAGAAAGGAAAATGAATTAGTCTTTAAAATGTTATTTTCCAACTTATGTATTCTTTCTAGTGAGTCTTAGTCTTTAAAACCCTTTTAGCTTCTAATTACTTGTTTTCCAAGTGTATGTGATCTATTAAAATATTTTTGGGAATTGAGAGCCTTGGGGCTAGGATTGAAACCTTGCCTAGGAGATTAGAAATTTGATTTATGTCTAAATTGTGCTATGTTTCACTATGGTGTTAGGACTTGTAGATTCCGAGTTCGTGCGGCGTCAGATCAGACGTGCTGTAACACGCGAGCGGACAACTTCGGTAAGGGCTACTTCTAGTCAAGTTTAGGTTTTAACATTTATTTTGTATATCAAGGAAGTCTGAGAGCCTCAGGGTTCGAAGTGAGGGTCTCGTACCCCCTTGATTTTATTGTTTGAGCTTTTATATATGATTAATTAGTGGGTTTGTCTGCAAGTGGTTGGCGACTGCCCCCAACCCCCCACATTTGTTTGACTACCTCTTTGCTAGCTCCACTGAGTTGCAAAGGGATGAATTGTGTTATTGATTGTGATGTGGTTTTATTGTATTGAAATGCATTGTTGGCTTGAACTGAATTGTGTAGTGTTATGGCTAGTCGAATATTTATTTGATGTGAATGTTGAATAATTATTTGGTTATGCTTGATTGAATTGTCATATGGGGCGATATATTCGTTGGGATTGTGGAAGCATTGTTGTGTCGTTTTTGAACTCGACCTGAATATCCTAGGGTAGTGGAAAAGCCCAAGGCTACGGCCGAAGTTCAGGGGTGTAGTTCATTATTGTGTATAGGATAACTTCAACTTGAATATCCTGGGGTGCAGTATACTCCCTCCGTTCCTTTATCTTTGACGTTTAAGGTAAAATTGAGCAAACCAAGGAAGTGCTCTGTTGCAAAAAAAATTCCTGCTATACCCTTTATCTAGCTGCCCACTGTTCTCCCATTTACTCTCTTTCTCAATTAATTTTAGCCGAAATGTTAATGCGCAGCCTTTTTGGAACGTGCAACTGTGCAAATGACGTTGCTTTTTTTGCTTTGGAAACTCAAATCATCTTGCCAATGTCCCTGCGCTTGTAAACCATATTTTAGCGCTGCCTTTTTGCATTGTTAATGTAAACGTTGCTACACTTCTACTAGTAACAAAAAAAATTAAAATTCCCTCCAATAATAAGATCAAATTTTCCTCTGATTGTAATTGTGCAGACGTTGCTTTGAAGTCTTAAAAATTTTACCACCAAAAATTTAATCAAGATTTATGCTTCCCACCAAAAAAAATTTTAAAATCACCACTCCAAATGAATATATATAGTGTTCTAACTGTAAGTTCACCAATTTAAGAACTCCACAAATATGGCTTCAATGGATAGATTTTCATTTGATTTACCAGATTTAAACTCCACAAACATGGCTTTACCAGATTTGAACTCCACAAACATGGCTTTACCAGATTTAAATATTGGTATTGAAGAAATTTTTTCTCAGGATGTCAATGTTCTTCCAGATTTTCCAGAAGAATCATCCATAAGCCAGTATTCATTTGATTTAAACAACGAGCCACATGAAGATGACGTACACGTAGAGGAAGATACCAACACTGATATCGGTACGTTAGTTGCATGTATAGAAGATTTTAAGTTTTTTTTTTTGGTCAAATAATTGGGCAACAATCTTTCTGCTAGAGTGGATAGAAAACCAAGTGCTTTGAATAATGTTTCATTCAAGATGCATGCTCATATAGGTGCTTGTTCTATTATTGGTACGGTAATTGCTCATTTACATTTGTGGAATGTTTTGTGACAGTGGGAAATGGGTTATGGGTTTTTTTTTACGTGAACAGTGCTCTTACATTCACCTTATTTATATCCACGTCAAAGTGCCTTTCAACTCTTTGTTGGGACTGGAGTATATTTTGGGGAGGGGATATAACGCATTAATTTAGCTTTGAACTTTACAACTACTAATAAATTTTATGGAAAATGTGTTGGTGGTAATAATTGAGGGAATAGGGGTATAATTGACAAAATAAAATCTTAAACTATCAAAACGACAATCAAATAGGAACAAAATTTCTCTAAAAAATGGACAATTAAAAAGGAACGGAGGGAGTATCCAGGTGGGAGTTCAGTGTCGTCGTTAGCCCTAGACCTGAATATTCTGGGGTGAGGTATATCACATGGGAGTTCAGTGTCTTGTGGAACATTATCGGGTTGGGGTATACCAAGCGATTGACCACTGCGTGGGGAATTCTGAAATTCATAAACACTGGCATATAGTTGCGTCAATAGGGAGTCAGTGTATTCTTGTTAAATTGGTTTGTAATGCCAATGACCTGCTGATTTATCTGTGTTGAATATGTTGTTGTATTTGCATTTATCTCTTTTATTTTAAGAAGTTGACCCTTGCCCGTGGTTCCTTCAATTGATGATGGTAACCCAGATGATGATGGACGTGGTGGAGATTTCGGCGATGACGACATCGTTAGAGGTGGTCTTTGACTTCCCGAACCTGGGAATTTCCTCGGCTTGGAGTTCAGCCCCACTTTTGGCCGAGATGTATATATAGGAGGCGTGTTAGAGACATTTCGTGTAGGTGGACTGACGAGGATGCGAACGATCTGAGAGAGGAGGACTCGTCAGAGAACCTTGATAGAGATGTATAGTTATGGTTGGTAACCAGTCTGTCTGATCTTCAGTTCTTTTGTGGTAGTTGTCAGTATAGGTCTTGAGGTTTATCTTTTGGAGCAGCCCCCTACGTGGGTAACTACCGGGAGTACCTCAGAAGTATGACTACTCTTGTCAGGGTTTTCAAACTTTAGGTGTATTCCTATTTGCACATATTTATTTACCGTTTTCTGTATGCAAAACTTGTCAGTGCATATCTTTTGGAAAGTTGTGTGGATGTTTATATTCAGTTGCAATAGTCTTTGCATTTAGAATTTCATCATGTTTCGGAAATGCTGTAGGTACTCTGATTGTGTTTTACGAAAGGCTGTGTTTATAAAAAGAAAAAAAATTTACCGCAATTTCCAAAAGATAAGAAGAGTATCACTTTACAAAATTCCATTGCATTAGAGTTATCCAAGTTTAATAATAGCGCTCTGGAAACGGGTCGTTACATTGTGTCTGCAAAATAACTTCGATCGGAAGGCATGTGTTGCGTATAACTTTCGTTGAAGGCATGTGTTGTGTCTCCAGTAGGACTTTGATCGGGAGGCATGTGTTGCGTATAACTTCTGTAGAAGGCATGTGTTGTGTTTGCATATTTAGTTGCAATGTAGGGCAATGATGCATATTTGTTGTTTCGTATATTATGTTGTGTTGTATTATATATGCTTATTTGAGAAGTTGACCATTTCCCGTGGTTCCTTCAACTGATGATGGTAACCCAGGCGATGGAGAAGACGTTAGTGATCCCGGCAGGGACGGATCCAGAAATTTTGACTAGTGGGGGCAAGATTATGTACTATAAATATGTATATAAAAAATCCATTAATATAGAAGTGATAAAATAACGACATACGTTATCATTAAGCAAAAAAATAGAGATAACAAAAACTATAACATTATACACTAAACAAATTGAAGACACCTCAACATCTACAAATTATAATTGCTCTCTACGTGTCTTTATATTTTAAAATTATTGTATAATTTTTTTATTTTCAACACTATATATGTCTCTATGTGTATGTGATTAAATAATCATTTAAAAATTTATCTCTCAATCATATCAAAAAAGAGTAGCTCATTTTCCAAGGAGTAGCTTAGTTTTTATATAAACTTTTATAACATGGGGAGGGATCAAATTACACTGGTGTAATACTTGGGTAATGTTACACCGTTCAATAACTTTGTAACTAATACTTATGTTACAAAACTAACCGTTGGATTTAAAGATACTATCACATAGATCATATCTACCAAAAATTACATTAATCTAAAATCATTTGATAAGTCATTGAGATGCATCAAGATTAGCGTCTTATGCACTTTTATTAAACAACGTTAATCTTGAAGCATCTCAATAACTTATCAAATGATTTTAGATTAATGTAATTTTTGGTAGATATGATCTATGTGATAATATCTTTAAATCCAACGGTTAGTTTTCTAATATAAGTATTAGTTACAAAGTTACTGAACGGTGTAATATTACCCAAGTATTACACCGGTGTAATTTGATTCCTCCCCTTATAACATTATATACTAAAAAAATGAAGACACCTCGACATCTACAAATTATAACTGCTCTCCGCATGTCTTTATATTTTGAAATTGTTGTATGATTTTTTTGTCTTCAACACTATTAAAAATATGTCTCTCTGTGTGTGACCAAACAATCATTCAACAATTCATCTCCCCAATCATATAAAAAAAGAGCAGCTCATTCTCTATTTTTTTTTCTTTAGTGGGGTCAACAATAAATTTTATGTGGGGTCAAAAATAAAATTATTCAATAATTAGTGACAAAAACAAATAAATCAGTGGGTCAAGTGCCCCCAATTGGATCCAAGTGGATCCGTCCCTGGATCCCGGCGATGACGACTTTGCCGGCGATAGTATTTGACTTCCCGGATTTGGGATCCCCCTCGGCGATGGAGTTTGACCCCATCTCCAGCCGAGTTGTATATACTGGGGATGTAGTACAGACTTTTCGAGTGGACGGGCTGGCACTACGACAGGAGATCTCAAGGAAAACTGTTAGCTTTCCAGTATGGATGACGGAGATTGTGGACGCGTGGCGTAGCATTCAGCAGGACCAGGTGCTACAGGCTTCCTCTTCTTCTCTAGAGGGATCTTTTGAGATACCGAGGCGGACTACTACTCGTTACGCGCCTTTGCCGGGAGGGTCTAGGATCAGGAGGACTGCTCGCAAGAGCGTGGGCATCGGACGCTAGACACCCGGAGCTTCGACATCACGTGCAACAGCAGCTACCCCGAGCCAGAGACAGAGCCAGAGGTAGCGCCGACCTCCCTTTTGGTTGTCAGGACCCCTACTCCATTGGTGGATTGTAACACCCCAAATTCTCTAAGCTAAGTTGAGAGTAACTTATGAGGAGTTGTGTGATTGTATTCAAGCTTAATTTGGTTTCAAATTGAATGAATATGATTATACAAAGTTTTAAGGGGCAAGTAATTGATTTTGAGTTGAGAAATAAGTTGGATTTAATCCTAAGATGATTAGGAGTGTTAATTAGGAGTTAATTGATGAAGATTTAATGTTAAAAGATGGTTTTTCACATTTTAGTACAGTATGAATCGATTCACACAAGCCTGAATCGATTCACAACTGTGTTTTAGGCCCCCAAATGATGCTGTGAATCTAATACAGATGCAGTGAATCGATTCACTGTTTTCGTGAATCGAATGCAGCAGTTTTTAAGTGGATGAATGATTCACAGTTTGCTGTGAATCGATTCACACCTGTATAAAAGCTAAAAAACACAGATTTTTGAGGAGAACTCGAAATGGGAAGGAAAAAGGGAAGAGAGGGGCGATTTGGGAGGAGAGAAAGAGGAGAAACACCTAGGGTTTCACTAATCCTAAAGGGGATTCATGGATTCATACTAGATTTTTCTCAAATCTTAGCTTGAATCCAAGTTGGTGAGTTGAGATTTGAGTATTTTGAAGATTTAGGTTTGAACCCTAGAGAAGAAGAAGAGGAAACCGAATTTGAAGAAGAAGAAGAGGAAGAAGACCAAGCTCATTCCAAGATAGCTCAAGTCCTTGGATTTGAAGAAGGAGATTGAATGTTGTGGCTCAAGATTGGGAAGATTTGAAGAAGACCTAAGTTGAGCAAAGAAGGAAAAGCTTGAAGGAGAGCAAGGAGGCATAAGTTCAACCCTTCTAACTCAAAATCTTGAAGAATCATGATGAGTTCTTCATCCCTTAGGTGATGGGCAACCATAAGTCCCTCATATAGGAATTTTCCTCAAAGAAGTCTTTGACCCCAAGGGTTCAAAGTTAGGGTTTGTTAACCCCTTTGATTTTAAGTTTAATGTTAAAGTTATTATTATGAAATTATATGGGGTTTGACTGAAATATGGTTGGATTTTGTCCCCAACCCCCTAATTATTATGTGATGCTTGAATCCTTGAATGCTCCAAAGAGCGTCAATGAGATTATGTATGTTTGATGTTAGCTCCCATGTTAGCCCCATAGAGTTTCAAGGTATATGTTTAATGTATGTGTTGTCCATTAATTTGGTCAATTGTGAGGCTTGTCAATGAGCCCTACGTGTATGTCCATGATGTCAAAGAAAGGACCCTATGAAAGTATGTAATAAGTGAATAATTGAAGTAGATATTCATAATTTGGTATAAGTCTTATTGTGAGTATAGAATGTGTAAGACTTTAAGTGAGTAGTTAGCTAGAAATGAATGTTGTTAATGTTAAGCTAGATTCATTGAAATGATTGTAATTTCCTTGAATAGTTAAGTAATGAGGATGATGTTAATAAAGCCTAGTTAGCTAAGTTGCATTTCTATAAGCTAAGTTGCATTTCTATAAACATGCATAAAAGCATAAGCAAAAGCATAAGTATAAAGTCCATGGCAAGACTCCTTTATTTATAGGAGAAGCACGGTATGGTTAGCCTCGTCGGACGCCACTTGGAGGGTTAAGACGTCTCTGACCACCATATCGTAGACGTTACTCGGGGTCTCGGGACCTAAGCCTTGACAAAACTCGGTAATGGAGATTCCCTATTGAATATCGATTCAACCGGTGGGAAGAGCTAGAACGTGCTTAGTAGCAAAGCAAAGTTGACTATGAACTTAATAATGTTCAAGTCTAAGAAAGTTAATGAATTCCTTATATATATATATATATATATATATATTTGGAATTAGCTTATTTAAGTAAATGTTATGATGGATTGTAAATCCTTAGATGCTAAATTACTTAATGGTAATGATGCATAGAAGTAGTAAGAGTTGTGTTAAGATCTCTTAAGAAAGCAAGCAAGCTAAGTTGATTGGAGTCTATAGACTAAAGCATAAGATCAAATCCAATAGCATAAAGAAAAAGCAAAGATATGTTAAGTATAAAGTGAGTAAGTAGTAAAGAAGAACTAGATGTTCTTAGTTAAGAAAGTTTGCATTTTCGTAGCATTGTGTTTAGTTGTGCTAAACATAGTTAAAGAAGTAATGTTTAAATGATTTATGAGTAATGCTATTCATTTATATGTTTAGTTGAATCATAAGTTGATAAGTGGTATAGTGGACCTAGGATTATCCTACTCCATAAATGCTAAGTTCTAAGTTCATGTTAGCTCATTCTAAGGCGTTTTCGCTTAGAATGTCAAGGAGTTTCTTTTTAAGTCCCTTATGGTTATTAGGGAGAGTAGTGTTTAAGTTAGTCTTTTCAGGCTAGTATGATTCGGCGAGCAAATGGTGAGGATTCCGTGAAGGACTCACTGAGATTTTTAATCTCAACCTATTCCTTTTATGTTTTTCAGATAAACAGGTATCGATGACTGACGAGGCGAAGCTCAAAGCTTGGGATTTGTAGACCAATTTTATAGTGTAATGGAATTTTATATTCTGAGTACTGTATAAGTTGTAATCTATTTATTAGATTAATGATTTGAGTTTAATTTATGACTTGGGTCACTGTAACCAAAGTTATAAATTATTAGTAATTCCTGTACTTTAATGTAATTTGTCGTACTTTCAATTTATATTGAGGTATGGGTGTTACATGGATCCTTCTCCTGTGTGTGGAGTGTGTGGTGAGGTTGGTTGTAGCGGGATGGGTTTCATCGAGGATGTTTTAGTCGAGGAGGACATGCCCGAGGGCGTACCGGCACCTGCACCATTCATTGACCTGAGGGGCGAGGACGAGGATGACCTGATGGAGGAGGATCAGGAGGACCCATCTGAGGATCTGGGGACGACCTGATGGAGGAGGATCAGGAGGACCCATCTGAGGATTTGGGCAGTGATATATAGCTGATGCGGATTGTCTGTTTTGTGTATAGTTTTGGTTGGCCGTGTTGTCGGTTGGTTATGTTTAGTTCGGGGTGGTGACTAGTCAGTCCTTTTGCTGTAGTCTTTTGATGTATATTTTGGTTAGTCTGGAGGTATACTTTTGGAGCAGCCCCCTGCGTGAGTAACTGCCGAGAGTACCCCAGGAGTATGATCACTCTCGTGAGTGTCCTCATACTTTAGGTGTATTCTCCTTCTGGATATTTTCTTTGCTTTGGTATTTGTCCGTACTGATTATGACCACTTTGGAAATGTATACAAGTATGTATTTCAATGTATCTGTCTTTTGTACTTTAGAATTTCACCATGTTTCTAAATGCTGTGGATACTCTGTTTGTGCTTTGCGAAAGACATTTGTTTTTTCTTAAAAAAATATACCGCATTTTCCAAAGGGCAAAAGAGTGTTATTTAAAAAGCTTGTTGTTTTCGATTTGAGTTCTAGTTTAGTAGCGCTCCGGAAACGGGGTGTTACAATAGTGGTATCAGAGTAGTTTGGTTCTAACTGGACTGTGTGTGTCGGGTTATTTTATTGGGTACCTGGTTGTAATGTTATTGATATGGTTTGATTGAGTGAGGCAATTTTTGCTTATAATTGTTTGAATTGTTTCTTGGTTGAAGTAATGTGTGTTAACACATCACTCGATTGTGAGGTTCTGACAGGTTTTGGACCATGTAGGAATCTAATGCCACCTCGCCGAGACCCTACGAATGGATCTGATAGCCCCAACATGGAGAAAGCAATCCAAGCGATGACTGAGATGGCAACGACAATGGCACAACAATCTGCTGCTGTAACTCAACAGACTACCGCTATGAATCAAGATAACCTGCAACAACAGCAGAGGGCAGAAAGGAATACAGAGGCTAGAGGATTGGCCGATTTTCGTAAGCATGATCCACCAAAGTTCTATGGTGAACCGGATCCTCACAAGGCAGATTTGTGGGTTCAGGAGATAGAGAAGATATTTAAAGCACTCCATTGTCCTAAGAATGTCAAGGTGAATTATGCGTCTTACTGCTGGGAGATGCTGAGTACTGGTGGAAGGGAGTCAAACAAATGATGACGACTGAGCGTCAGGAGATTAGTTGGGAATTCCGCAGGAGGTTCTTGGAGAAGTACTTTCTGGAGACTGCGTGAATGGAAAAAGAGCAAGAATTCCTTTGTCTGCATCAGGGCAACATGACGGTATCGGAGTATGCCGCCAAGTTCGAATCCCTCTCGAGGTATTTCAGTCCCTTTCGTGATCGGGTAGATCAGAGTTAGTTGAGCGAGAGATTTTAGCGGGGATTGAGATTCGATATCTAAAAGTCCGTGGTATCCTTGAGAATTCGCAACTTTCAGGAGTTGGTGGATAGGTGCGGTGAAGTGGAAAGAATGAGGAACAACAAGAGAAGGAGTGATACAAGTGGACCCGTGAGACCCCAGAGTCAAGGTCAGAAATTTAATCAGAAAGGAAAACAGCAAAAGAAGCCTTACAACCGGCCTCAGGGAAACAACAAGGGGCAGTATCGCCCTATGGCTTAGAACACAAGTGGTGGAAGTTAGACCAAAGAGGGGCTAGTCTATTATCGTTGCGGGAAACCGGGGCACTATGCGAGCAACTGCACTGAAGAGGGCAATGTGTGTTACAACTGCAGGAAGCTGGGACACATTGCTAAAGACTGTACAGCTCCTAAGGCTGAACCAATTATGAATGCAGCAAAGGCTAAAGGGAAACATTAGATGGCCTAGGGCAGAGTCTTCTGTATGAGTGGCGAAGAGGCGGAGCAGACTGATGACCTTATTCAGGGAGACTGTGAGATCGAGGGTAAATCCTTATCCGTTCTTTTCGATTCCCGTGGAACCCATTCATTTATTTCTTTGGATTGCGTAGACCGTCTGAATTTGTCTGTGACTGCCTTACCTTTCAAATTAGTAGTTACTACTCCAGCTGCTAAAACATTGGTTGCCAACACTGCATGTCTTAATTGTGTGGTGGATTTGGGGTAGAAGATTCATTGTTAATTTGATCTGTTTACCTCTAAAAGGCCTAGATATTATCCTCGGGATGGATTGGTTGTCTTACCACCATGTCCTTTTGGACTGTGCCCGAAAAGCAGTAGTTTTTCCTAATCTTGGAGTTTCTAACTATCTTTATGCTAATCACATTGGTGTTTTCTTGAAAGAGGGAACTAAGGAGTACATGTATCTTGCTGGTCTAGAAGCTTCTCAAGAGATTGAGTTGAAGAATGTTCTGGTGGTGTGTGACTTTCCAGATATTTTTCCTGAAGATGTACCAGGTTTAGCACCAGTGAGGGAAATCGAATTCTCCATCAATTTGCTTCCAAGAACAGGTCCGATTTCGATAGCGCCTTATCGGATGTCTCCATCAGAGATGAAGGAGTTAAAGTCTCAGATTGTACACTTGGACTCGAAGCAGTTCTGATGAGGACATAATAAGCAAGGACACTAGTGAAGCACTACAAGGACTAGGAGGACCAATGACAAGGGCACGTGCCAAGAAAGCTAAGGAGGCCTTAAACCAAATGGTGGCAACTATAATGGGAGCAAGGCCAAAACAAGAAGGAATGGAGCCCAAATTTGTCAACTACTTGAGTCTACATGAAAGAGGGCTGGGCGCATGACATGCTGCCCATTTTTACTTGTCTATTTTAAATAAGTTGTAATAAAATGTGTTGGTGCAAAACTTTTAATTAATTAGGCCCAACACTTAAGTTTATTTGTCATGTGTGTTTATTTTGAATGGAGCAAGGGCTGTTACATGTGGTATGTGCTGCCCAAGCCCAAATGTTGAGTTATTTTTGTTGTTTTTGTTGGTTTGAGTGATGTTTGGGCTGAAATATGGGGGAGGACGAAATGGAGCTGCAAGGGGGGTGCAAGAGCACTTATTTGGAGTTAGAAGAAGCATTTCTTTGATGCCTTTTGAGATGCCTTGCTGAAGCATCAGTTTTGAGAACTTGTAACCACTATCCCATTAAGAGTCCACAAAGTCATAAATAGGGAGGTTACAATTACCATCAAGAGTAATGCTAATTAAGTGGCTTGGCCCCATCATTGTAATTCAGTAGAGAGGGTCCTTACCTCTATATATATTTCACCCAAAATCAATAAAATGGTTAGCTTGGAATTTTCAGAAATTTGATACCTTGTGTATTGTTGAGAGTATGTCTCTCTTGGGTTCTTCATTGGACCTGCCCTTTTGATCTTAACAAGAAACCAAGTTTTCTTGTGGTGATCATTCCCTAAGGCTTATCATCTCTTCTTCTTTCCCATAGAAGCAAGAGTGTGGCGCCATCCCCATTTCTGTCTACTCCATCTTTTTCATTTCTTCTTTGTTCTAGTTTTCCTTAATTCTGGTTCTTTTCTATTTAGCCTTTGTATTTCCTTGTTTATTTAAATTCTTGCAATTTACAATTCATTGTCTAATTTATCTTCTCCAATATAATCTTGTGAATTGCAACTGAATTACACAAGGGTTGATAACCATGCAAATTGGATAGTCATCAAGTGGTATTCAGAGCAAGGTTCTGATTGGACCAATTCTTGCTTTCATATTTGTTCTTAGATTAATATTGCAATTCCTTCCTTATATATTATGTTTGATTAAAAAAAAAAGGATAGATATCTGCAAAACAGAAAGAAAGAAAAATATAGCAATCTGCAAAACAGAAAGAAAAAAAAAGAAAAAAAAACGAAAAAAAAAACGAAATTCTGGGCTGTGAAGGATTTGTGAATTATATTCTTCTTGCTTTCTTAAAAAAAAAAGTTTGAGTTAGTTTGTTCCTTTCTCATACCGTCTTCCTTGCTATTGTTATTGGTCTCCTTAAGTCTTGTGTTGTGTTTACCATTAGAATTCTGTTTCTTGTGTGATTGAGGCTGGTTTCATTAAAGAACTCAAAGAGGGCATTGAGTGGAAAAAGGCAAGAGTGTATATCATAGAAAAAGCCTAAATTGAGTGAAACACGAGTGGTAACAAATTTTTGAGTGAAACACGTGAGTAGAGTGGTGAGGTCCTATTCTCCATATTATTATTTTTGTCTCTTTTGCAGAAAATTCATGGCTGAAAATAGTCCCCCTCAGAGCCCAAGAACAGCAGCTATTCAGACACAAATAGCAGCCTTGACTCAACACATGGAGAGGCTGATGCGCCAACAAGCAGATGAATTCCATGAGAGACTTGATCAAATGGAGAGGAATAGAACACCTAGGCATTCCTCTCAAGGTGAAAGTGAAGGATCTGAGGGAAGGAGGCGTAGGGAGAGACATGAGAGGAGAAGGAGAGAAAATGAGGGAAGAAATAATAGAGAGGAAAGGTTGGGTAGGATAAAAATAAAAGTACCATCTTTTCAAGGAAAAAATGATCCAGAGGTGTATTTGGAGTGGGAGACAAAAATAGAGCAAATTTTTTCTTGTCATACCTTTACTGATGCTAAAAAGGTGCAGGTTGCTGCCTTTGAATTCATTGATTATGCCTTGGTGTGGTGGGATCAGACCTTGAAAGAAAGAAGAAGATTTGAAGAGCCACCCATTGAGACTTGGGAGGAGATGAGAAGAATCATGAGAAAAAGATTTGTGCCTTCCTATTACCATAGGGAATTGTACAATAAACTTCAAAGACTCACCCAAGGGTCTAAAAGTGTTGATGAGTATTTCAAAGAAATGGAGACTGCCATGATAAGAGCTAGTGTGGTGGAAGAAAGAGAAGCAACTATGGCACGATTCCTACATGGCCTAAATCGTGACATAGGTGATGTGGTGGAGCTGCAACATTATGTTGAACTAGAGGAGTTGGTACACCAAGCCATCAAGGTGGAACAAAGAACTCAAAAGGAAAGGCCATACAAAGAAGAGTCCTTTCACTTCCAACTCCCTAGGTTGGAAGAACAATCCAAAGAAGGAGGGTACCTCATCCTCCAAGGAGGCTACGGCTGACCCTAAGGGGAAAGCTACTTCTTCTAATGAAGTCTCACCTAGCACTAAAAATCGTGATGTTAAGTGCTTCAAGTGTCAAGGTCGAGGACACATTGCATCACAATGTCCAACCAAGAAGGTGATGATCTTGAAAGACAATGGAGAATTTTCTACGGAGGCCTCATCCGAATCTGAAGAGGAAATTGAAGTGGAGAAGCCACCGGAAGGAGATTTGCTCATGGTGAGAAGGATGTTGGGAAGCCAAATCAAAGATGAGGACATGAATCAAAGGGAAAACATCTTTCATACAAGGTGTTTGATTCAAGGAAAGGTATGTTCTCTGATAATTGATGGAGGGAGTTGTACTAATGTGGCTAGCACTCGTTTGGTGTCAAAACTTAATTTGGAAACTAAACCTCACCCAAAACCTTATAAACTCCAATGGCTAAGTGAAGCGGGAGAAATGACCGTAAACAGACAAGTTGAGGTTTGTTTTTCAATTGGGAAGTACCATGATGTTGTTTTGTGTGATGTGGTACCTATGGAAGCTAGTCACATGTTGCTTGGGAGGCCATGGCAGTTTGATAAAAAGGCCACCCATGAGGGACACACAAATAAATTCTCATTTTTGCATAATGAACAAAGGATTACTCTTGTACCATTGTCTCCTAGAGAGGTGAGAGAGGATCAAAACAAAATGAGAGAAAAGAAAGCGCAAGAGGAAAAAGAGAGAGAAAAGAAAGAAGAGGGAAGAATTAAAAAGAATAAAAACAGTGAGGGAAAAAGTGATGAAAAAGAGAGAAAAGAGAGTTTTCTTGCTACAAAAGGAGAGGTGAAGAGAGCAATTTTGTCACACCAGCCCCTATACTTGCTTTATTGCAAGGAATTTAATTTACTCTCTAACAATGCTGAAGCAAAAATTCGCCAAGTGGAATTGAGTTTCTTTTGCAGGAATTTGAAGATGTGTTTCCAAAGGAGGTACCAGATGGTTTACCCCCTATAAGAGGAATAGAGCATCACATTGATCTCATTCCCGGAGCCTCCTTGCCTAATAGGCCAGCATATCGTAGCAATCCTCAACAAACTCAAGAGATACAAAAGCAAGTTGAGGAATTGGAGCGCAAAGGGTGGGTAAAAGAGAGCTTGAGTCCTTGTCTTTGTCTTGGTAATTTTGGTACCTAAGAAGGATGGTAGTTGGAGGATGTGCACTGATTGTAGAGCGATCAACAACATCACCATCAAATATAGGCATCCTATTCCCAGGTTAAATGATTTACTTGATGAACTATTTGGTGCATGCTTATTTTCGAAAATTGATTTGAAAAGTGGGTATCATCAAATTAGAATAAGGAAGGGATGAATGGAAAACTGCTTTCAAAACAAAATATGGTTTGTATGAATGGATGGTTATGCCATTTGGTTTAACTAATGCACCTAGTACTTTCATGAAATTAATGAACCATGTTTTGAGGGAATTTTTGGGTAAGTTTGTTGTTGTGTATTTTGATGACATCTTGATATATAGCAAAAGCCTAGAAGAACATCATGGACATTTGAGTGCTGTTATGCATGTGCTTAGGAAAGAAAAATTGTATGCAAACATGGAAAAATGCATCTTTTGCACTGATCATGTAGTCTTCTTAGGATTTGTTATAAATGCTAAGGGTGTGCATGTTGATGAAGAGAAAATAAAAGCAATTCAAGAGTGGCCAACCCCAAAACTGTGACTGATGTTAGGAGTTTCCATGGCTTAGCTAGTTTCTATAGGAGGTTTGTGAAAGATTTCAGTACCCTAGCTGCACCTCTTAATGAAATTGTTAAGAAAGATGTGGGGTTTAAGTGGGGGGAAAAACAAGAGCATGCATTCACTGTCCTTAAGGAAAAGCTAACTCATGCACCAATACTTGCATTGCCTAATTTTGCAAAGTCTTTTGAAATTGATTGTGATGCTTCTAATGTTGGTATTGGGGCTGTTCTTATGCAAGAAGGGCATCCCATTGCTTACTTTAGTGAAAAATTGAATGGGGCTGCTCTTAATTATTCCACTTATGACAAAGAATTGTATGCCTTGGTAAGGGCTTTGCAAACTTGGCAACACTATCTCTTGCCAAAAGAATTTGTCATTCATAGTGACCATGAATCCTTGAAGCATTTGAAAGGGCAAGGTAAGTTGAACAAGAGGCATGCCAAATGGGTTGAGTTCCTTGAACAATTTCCTTATGTGATAAAGCACAAGAAAGGTAAGGCCAATGTGGTTGTGGATGCACTCTCAAGAAGGTACGTCTTACTTTCTTCTCTTGAAACAAAGTTGTTTGGTCTTGAGTTTCTTAAAGAATTGTATGTGAGTGATCCAGATTTCTCTTCTAAATATTCTTCTTGTGAGCATGCTGCCCAAAATGGATACTTTAGGCATAATGATTATTTGTTTAGAGAGAAAAGATTGTGTGTGCCAAAAAGTTCCATTATTATTTTGCATTAGGGGGGACTAATGGGTCACTTTGGGGTTCAAAAGACTTTGGATATGTTGCAGGAACATTTTTATTGGCCCCACATGAAAATTGATGTGCAGAAATTTTGTGATAGATGCATTGTGTGTAAGAAGTCCAAATCTAAGGTAATGCCTCATGGTCTTTATACTCCTTTGCCTATTCTTGATTTTCCTTGGATTGATATTTCTATGGACTTTGTTTTGGGGCTGCCTAGAACAAAGAATGGCAAAGATTCTATTTTCGTGGTGGTTGATAGGTTTTCAAAAATGGCACACTTTATACCTTGCAAGAAAGTTGATGATGCTTGTCATGTTGCTGAATTGTTCTTCAAAGAGGTTGTGCGCCTACATGGGCTGCCAAGAACCATAGTTTTAGATCGTGACACAAAATTCTTAAGTCATTTTTGGAGAACTTTGTGGGCTAAAGTGGGCACAAAACTGCTTTTCTCCACTACTTGTCATCCTCAAACGGATGGACAAACTGAGGTAGTAAATAGGACTCTTTCTACTCTTCTTAGAGTTGTCCTTAAAAAGAACCTTAAAATGTGGGAAGAATGTTTGCCTCATGTGGAGTTTGCATATAATAAGGCTGTCCATAGTACTACTCAATATTCACCTTTTGAAGTTGTTTATGGATTTAATCCTTTAACTCCTCTTGATTTATTGCCATTGCCTAACACTTCTCTTTTGAAGCATAAAGATGGGAAGGCCAAGGCCGAATTTGTGAGAAAATTGCATGAGCAGGTGAAAATGCAAATTGAGAAGAAAACTGAGAGCTATGCTAGACATGCAAACAAGGGAAGAAAAAGAATAGTTTTTGAACTCGGTGATTGGGTTTGGGCGCATATGAGGAAGGACAGGTTTCCTTTACAAAGGAAAAGCAAACTTCAGCCAAGAGGAGACGGACCTTTTCAAGTGCTATCCAAGATTAATGATAATGCTTACAAGATAGCACTACCCGGTGAGTATGGTGTTAGTGCTACCTTTAATGTGGCTGATTTGTCTCTTTTTGATGTAGGTGATGAAGATTTCAACTCGAGGTCGAATTCACTTAAAGAAGGAAGGTTCTGATGAGGACATAATAAGCAAGGACACTAGTGAAGCACTACAAGGACTAGGAGGACCAATGACAAGGGCACGTGCCAAGAAAGCTAAGGAGGCCTTAAACCAAATGGTGGCAACTATAATGGGAGCAAGGCCAAAACAAGAAGGAATGGAGCCCAAATTGGTCAACTACTTGAGTCTACATGAAAGAGGGCTGGGCGCATGACATGCTGCCCATTTTTACTTGTCTATTTTAAATAAGTTGTAATAAAATGTGTTGGTGCAAAACTTTTAATTAATTAGGCCCAACACTTAAGTTTATTTGTCATGTGTGTTTATTTTGAATGGAGCAAGGGCTGTTACATGTGGTATGTGCTTCAAGCCCAAATGTTGAGTTATTTTTGTTGTTTTTGTTGGTTTGAGTGATGTTTGGGCTGAAATATAGGGGAGGACGAAATGGAGCTGCAAGGGGGGTGCAAGAGCACTTATTTGGAGTTAGAAGAAGCATTTCTTTGATGCCTTTTGAGATGCCTTGCTGAAGCATCAGTTTTGAGAACTTGTAACCACTATCCCATTAAGAGTCCACAAAGTCATAAATAGGGAGGTTACAATTACCATCAAGAGTAATGCTAATTAAGTGGCTTGGCCCCATCATTGTAATTCAGTAGAGAGGGTCCTTACCTCTATATATATTTCACCCAAAATCAATAAAATGGTTAGCTTGGAATTTTCAGAAAGTTGATACCTTGTGTATTGTTGAGAGTATGTCTCTCTTGGGTTCTTCATTGGACCTGCCCTTTTGATCTTATCAAGAAACCAAGTTTTCTTGTGGTGATCATTCCCTAAGGCTTATCATCTCTTCTTCTTTCACATAGAAGCAAGAGTGTGGCGCCATCCCCATTTCTGTCTACTCCATCTTTTTCATTTCTTCTTTGTTCTAGTTTTCCTTAATTCTGGTTCTTTTCTATTCAGCCTTTGCATTTCCTTGTTTATTTAAATTCTTGCAATTTACAATTCATTGTCTAATTTATCTTCTCCAATATAATCTTGTGAATTGCAACTGAATTACACAAGGGTTGATAACCATGCAAATTGGATAGTCATCAAGTTCATACGACCTAGTGTGTCACCGTGGGGAGCTCCAGTGTTGCTGGTGAAGAAGAAGGATGGACGATCAAGATTGTGTGTTGACTACCGTTAACTCAACAAGGTTACTGTCAAGAATTGGTATTCGTTGCCGTGTATCGATGACTTAATGGATCAACTGTGAGGAGCTACGATATTTTCCAAGATTGACTTGAAGTCCGGTTATCATCAGATTCGTGTGAAGGAAGAAGATATTCCCAAGACAGCATTCAGAACTAGATATGGCCACTACAAGTATCTAGTGATGCCATTTGGAGTGACGAATGCACCGACGGTATTTATGGACTACATGAACAGGATTTTCTATCCATTCTTGGATTAGTTCGTGGTGGTGTTCATAGACGACATCCTGATCTATTCGCGAAGCAGAGAAGAGCACAAAGGACACCTACGCCAAGTGTTGCAGATTCTATAGGAAAAGCAAGTCTAAGCCAATCTTTCCAAGTGCGAGTTTTGGCTTGAAAAGGTGAATTTTCTTGGGCATGTGATCACTAAGGATGGGATAGCTGTGGATCCAGCCAAGATTGAAGCCGTGTTAGCATGGGAGCAACCGAAGACTGTGTCCGATATCCGAAGCTTTGTTGGATTGGCAGACTACTACTGGAGATTTATCGAAGGATTCCCAATGATCGTAGCACCACTTACACGACTCACGAGGAAAGATCAACCATTTGCTTGGACCTAAGAGTGCGAATCCGGTTTTCAGAGGCTGAAGGAACTTTTGACGATAGCGCCTGTGTTAGTTTTACCTCAACCAGAAGAACCTTATGAGGTTTACTCCGATGCTTCACACTAGGTTTGGGATGCGTGCTGATGCAACATAGGAAGGTGGTGGCTTATGCTTCGAGACAACTTAAGATTCACGAGAGGAACTACCCTACGCATGATCTGGAACTTGCCGCAGTGGTGTTCGCACTGAAGATTTGGAGGCATTATCTGTACGAGAGCACGTTCACCATTTTCAGCGACCACAAGAGCTTGAAGTACTTATTCGATCAGAAGGAACTCAACATGCGATAGGGGAGATGGACATAATTTCTGAAGGACTACGACTGCACTTTGGAATATCATCCAGGGAAAGCGAATGTAGTAGCAGATGCATTGAGCAGGAAGAGTGTTTTAGTTTCAGCAATGATGATTAAGGAGTTGAAGCTGCTAGAGAAGTTCCGAGATTTGAAGTTGAACGTGGAACTATCGCTGGGGAAGCTGAAGTTCGGCATGCTCACTATTTCTAGCGGACTATTGGACGAGATCAGAGATCAACAAGCTAGTGATAAGTTACTCCAAGAAAAGAAAGAGCTGATAGCGCAAGGGAAAGCGACGGAATTCAAGGTTGGAGTGGACAACATTTTGAGATGCAATGGACGTGTTTATGTACCTAACGTGGCAGAACTGAGGATATTGATTCTCGACGAAGCGCATAAGAGTGGATTGAGCATTCATCCAGGAGTTACTAAGATGTACCAAGATCTGAAGAAGCATTTTTGGTGGCTCGGAATGAAGAAGCAAGTGGCGGACTATGTGGCCTCTTGTCTGACATGTCAGAAAGCGAAGGTGGAACATCAGCGACAAGCCGGGATGCTACAATCACTTGACGTACTCGAGTGGAAATGGGATAGTATTTCCCTGGATTTCATTGTGGGTTTGCCAAGGACGCCGAAGAAGCATGACTCGATTTGGGTAATCATCGACCAGTTGACCAAATCTGCTCATTTTCTACCTGTTAGATTGACCTACAACGTAGAAAAGTTGACGGAGATCTACATCGCAGAGATTGTACGACTGCATGGCATTCCTTCTAGTATCATTTCTGATAGAGATCCGAAGTTCACGTCTCATTTCTGGAGAATATTGCAGGAGGCATTGGGGACCAAGCTCAAGCTTAGCTCGGCGTATCATCCTCAGACCGACGAACAGACCGAGAGGACAATCCAGTCTCTCGAAGATTTGCTAAGGGCGTGTACGTTGGACCATAGAGGGTGTTATGATGACGTCTTGCCACTAGTAGAATTCACCTACAACAACAGTTATCAGGCGAGCATTAGTATTGCACCTTATGAAGCACTATATAGATACAAGTGCCAGACGCCTCTTTGTTAGTATCAGGATGGAGAAAGCTCTATTACGGGACCAGATTTGATTCAACAGACTACTGAGAAGATTCGGCAGATCAGAGAAAGGATGAAAGCATCTCAGAGTCGACAGAAGAGCTATGCAGATCAGGGTCGCCGACAGTTGGAATTTGCAGAAGGAGAGCATGTATTCCTTCGAGTCACACCTACAACTGGAGTTGGTCGAGCGATCAAATCCAAAAAGCTTACTCCTAAGTTCATTGGACCCTATCAAATTCTTCGCCATATAGGTCTAGTTGTATATCAGATGTTTTACCACACTTTCTGTCTAATATCCACGACATCTTTCACGTCTCGCAGTTGCGAAAATATGTTTCCGACCCTTCTCACATTATCGAGCCTGACGTGATTCAACTGAAGGACGATTTGTCTTTTGAGGTATCTCCTGCAAGGATTGTCGATAGGAAGACCAAGCAACTGAGGAACAAGGAGATTCGGCTTGTCAAGGTGATTTGGAACCAGAAGACAGGTGATGCAACTTGGGAACTGGAAGAGAAGATGAAAGATCAGTATCCAGAGTTGTTTCATGGTACGTATCTGACCCATAGTTTTGAGGACGAAACTATTTTTATAGGGGGAGTATTGTAACATCCATTTTTTTCGCGATGCATTATTTAGCGTTATTATAGTATATTTTACCGTATTTATGCTATAATAAGCAGTTTCTTGTTCTCCAAGCAAGTGGTTGAATTAAATCAAGATTAAATTGAATTGGAGAATTAATATTTTATATTAATTCATGGTTTGAATATCGTCGAAAAATTCTAACAAAGTTTCGTCGCGTTTCGAATCACTGGGAAGTTTTGCCGCAGATAAAATTTTAAACGAACCCCGATTTCGCTGAAAATCGAATTGTGACTTGTCGTGATTATTTTTGAGTGTTTTAAATTGTTTCTAATATTTATGATAATATTTTATCACGCGGTGAATTAATTTCTCAGTAAATTAATTTTTTGCGAATTTATCGGTAACGCGGTTACTCGACGCCGTGTTTTTTTAGTGCACTTAAGACTCTAGGATTAGAGGGCTATCATGAGAGATGAAAGATTAGATGACTTAGACTAGTTGATGTGATTAGTATCTTGCTTTAGTGAGATGTGTCACTTTTTGGGTGATTAACTTTTTATTACTTTTCCTAATTGATTTTTACCACATGTTTTTACACTTAATAACTTTTTTTTCCTATCCTCCCCTTTTATTTGGGCTGCAGCGCGCCCCGTCCCATTCTCTACCTCCATTTTATTTTTCATCTTCTTCATCCTTGAGAGAGAAAGCTCCACGCTCTTCTATGGTGGTCAACTTTTTCCTTATTTCTTGAGCTAGTTTCACTTCCATTCTTCCATGCTTCTTACAACTTGTTTCTTCTTCATCTTCCTACTACCCATTTCATCATCCAAGTAAGCTTGAGAACCAATTTCTACTCCTCCCTTTTCAGCCCCAAAACCGTGGGGGGAGGTGTGTGTGTGGGGTCTTGTGTTTTCTTGTTTTATGCTTGTTTTATGCTTGATTGTTGCTTGATCATGATCAATGATGGAAATGAGCATTTAAATCCCAAATCTTGGAATCCTAAGGGAAAAAGAGAGGATGTGTGATCTTGAGGTGAATCAATTCAATTAGTTGTTGTTTCATGCTTATTAGATGATGTTGTTACTATTTTAAGTTACTAGTTTTGAGTTGGAACTTGGATTGAGTAGTTTTTATTGAAAACCCTTGTTCTTGAAATAGGTTTGGGAAGGGATTGGCTTTGATTGAGCTTTAATTTGTGAATTAGTGTGTTGTTTTGTGAAAGGATTGGACTATGGAAGGATGTTATCTAACTAGTCAGAAAGTTTGCAAACTTTTGGGAAAAAGGGGGTGATGGCCACGAGTTATTCAAGGATTTGGGGAAGGAAAATTGCTTGTGTTTTAGTTCATATTAGTTGTATGTAATTGTTGTATAAGTTTGAAAAGCTATGGAAATAATTTGGATTGAAAATTGGAGTTGTTTTTTATTTTTAGGCAATGAAGCACTTAAGGTAAATTGGGTTCCTGGAGACCCAAGAAACCAAGTGGAGCCTTGACTTAAATATTTTGAGAAAAGAATTGATAAATAATGTTGTCTCCAGTTTTAAGTTGAAAGCAGATGATTTTAGTCTTTAAAATTTTATTCTTTTAATTAGTTAGTAATTCTTCAAGTGTATGCAATTAATTGAAAAATATGTACTTCAAATTGAGTATTCTTAAGTAAGTGCTTTGTTGTCTAAGTGGTTTTTGAGGTTTGAGAGCCTAGGAAGTTAGATTTAGTGTGTGCATAAGATTTTGCTAAGTTTGTTCCGTGGTGTTAGGACTTGAGAATCTGAGTCCGTACGGCGTGAGTTCGGGACGTGCGTTGACACGTGACTTGGCGACCTTTGGTAAGGGCGCTTCACATTTAATACTTGTTATAGTACGTTACTGTAAGGGCTACTTCTAGATATGCATAGGACTTAGGATTTTTAATTGTTTTTTGATCAAAGAAGTCTGAGAACCTCAGGGTTCAAAGTGAGAGTTTTGTTACCCTTTTGATCTTTACTGCTTTATATATGATTATTTAGTGGGTCTGTCTGCAAGAGGTTGGCGACTGTCCCCAACCCCCCACACTTGTTTGATTACCTCTTTGCTAACTCCACTGAGTTACAAAGGGATGAACTGTGTTGTTGATATTGTGATTGTTTGTGATGAGGTATTGTTGAATTGTTATGTATTGTTGATTTGAGAAGTATTGTTAGTGACATTGCTAGTTGAACATTTAATAGATGTGGATAGTTAAATGTTTAATTATGCCTGATTGAATTTTCATATACATTGATATATATTCATTGGAGTTGGTGGAGAGCATGTGTTGTGCCTATAGAATAACTTCGATCGGGAGGCATGTGTTAAGTATAACTTCCGTAGAAGGCATGTGTTGTGTCTGTAGTAGGACTTTGATCAGGAGGCATGTGTTGCGTATAACTTCCGTAGAAGGCATGTGTTGTGTCTACATATTTAGTTGCAATATGGGGCATTGATGCATATTTGTTGTTTCGTATATTATGCTGTGTTGTATTATATATGCTTATTTGAGAAATTGACCCTTCTCCGTGGTTCTTTCAACTGATGATGGTAACCCAGGCGATGGAGAAGACGTTGGTGATGGATTTGACTTCCCGGATTTGGGATCTCCCTCGGCGATGAAGTTCGACCCCATCTCCAGCCGAGTTGTATATACTGGGGATGTAGTATAGACTTTTCGAGTGGACAGGCTGGCACTACGACAGAAGATCTCAAGGCGGACTGTTAGCTTTCCAGTACGGATGACGTAAATTGTGGATGTGTGGCGTAGCATTCAGCAGGACCGGGTGCTACAGGCTTCCTCTTCTTCTCCAGAGGGATCTTTTGAGATACCGAGGTGGACTACTACTCGTTACGTGCCTTTGCCGCGAGGGTCCAGAATCAGGAGGACCGCTCGCAAGAGCGTGGAGGTCAGACGCTGGACAGCCGGAGCTTCGACATCATGTGTAGCAGCAGCTACCCCAAGCCCTGTGATAGAGCTAGAGGCAGTGCCGACCTCCCCTTTGGTTGTCAGGACCCCTACTCCATCGGTGGATCCTTTTCCTGTGTGTGGAGTGTGTGGTGAGGTTGGTTGTAGCGGGGCGGGTTTCATCGAGGATGTTTTAGTCGAGGAGGACATGCCCGAGGGCGTACCGACATGATGAGGACCTAAAGAGCAAGGATGATCAAGTTCTACAAGGGCTGGGAGGTCCGGAGGTCCTATGACAAGGGCACGTGCTAAAAGAGCTAAGGAGGCCTTGAACCTTTTGGTGATCCAAATGTTTAAGGAGAGCCCAATACTTGAAGACTTAGAGCCCAAATTGGTCTATTGCATAGATGGGTCAATGGATGGCGCATGACCCAATGTCATGCATTATTTTAAGTTGTTTTGGTGTGTATAAAATTGAATAAATTGTTGGGCTGAACTATCTAATTTGCGCTAAAGCCCAACAAACAGTTTGTTTGGTTTCTTGCATTCTTGTCATTTGGAGTGTGTTTTTCTATGGCCTTTTAATTGAGGAAAACAAATAATTCAGCTACACTAAAGCTAAATGAAGGCGCCATCAAGAAGGGAAAAGAAACTAATGAAGATTCATGAATGCACAAGACAAAGAATTGAAGAGCATCAATGCATTATTTCACCTTTAATGCTTGGTGGTTACACTTTGAAGAATCAGAATTGAAGGAGTAGTTCATTGCATTGTCTCACCTTTAAATATTTGGCAGTTACACTTTGAAGACACATTGAAGCCAAATTTTAAAGCTTTGTCTAAAGGAATTTCCAGCAGCTCCTCTATGCACCTAAATCATGCCTAGGTTCATCCTTTGGGCTGATGCACCACGCCTAGAAACTTACTTGGGCTGCTGACTTGGTGTTCATTTCTTGTCCCATTAAGTGCTAGTTGGTTACACTTTGTATTACACTTTTAATTACCCATTAGTGGGCTGTTTAGGAAGAGAAAAAGCAGCTGCATTTCCTTGTATTCCCCTTTATAATCACGCCATTATCAATGAAAAGATCAGAATTTTGCTTTTGAAAAAAAAACTAGTGTTAAACACTTGGGAGAGTTATGCACTCTTGGGTTCTAGATTAAGCCAAACTGAACTTATCAAGAAGTGCCCTTCTTGTGGCGTTCTTCGACTTGCTTATCAATTCCTTAGGGAATTGTGGTGCTTCCATTCCTTTCCTCTTTCCATATTCTTTTGTTCTTGTCAATTGTGCTAAAAAAAACACTTGTGTCTTAATCTGATTTCAACCAAAGATCGTAACAAGGCTACTTAACAAAAAGGTAGTCATCAAGTGGTATCAAAGCTCAGGTTGAGGTTGAAATTTTTGTTTGTTTTTCCTTTCTTCTATTCAGTTTATGTTTACTTCTTCTTCTTCTTCTTCATTTCTATTTTTCATTTCCTTTCAATTGTGAGTTTGTCTTTTGTCCAGAAAATTATAAAAGAATCATCTTTGAAGGCTGCACATGAAAGTTAAAAAAAAAAAAGGAACAAGAGCTGTCAAGTTTTGATTAAAGAAAAAGAAAGACAGCTTTGCCTTTAAAAAAAATTTTGAAATATTAAAAAAAAAATTGCAGTCCCTTTCTTGATTTGGACAATTTCATTTAGTGCCTTTTCTTTATTTCAATGATAGACTCACTTTCTTAAAATTCTGTTTTTCTTTGTTTTGTTGCAAGATTGTTTGCTTACTTGTTTTGTTTGTGTTTGGCTTCTTTAAAGAACTCAAAGAGGGCATTTGAGTGGAAAAAGCCAAGAGTGCACATTAGAGAAAAAGCCTAAATTTAGTGAAACACGAGTGAAAAAAAAATTCTTTTGAGTGAAACACGTGAGTAGAGTGGTGAGGTCCTATTCTCTATATTTTGTATTTGTCTCTTTTGCAAAAAATTCATGGTTGAAAACAGTCCTCCTTTGTCTCCAAGAACTGCACGTCTACAAATGCAAATAACAGCTTTGGCTCAAGAAATGGGGAGGATGTTGCGCCAACAATCAGATGAGTTCCATGAGAGACTTGATCAGTTGGAGAGGAGTAGATCATCTAGACATTCTTCTCGGGCTGATAGTGAAGGATCTGAAGAAAGGAGGCGTAGGGAGAGACATGAGAGGAGAAGGGGAGGATATGACGGAGATAGAGAGGATAGTTTAGGTGGCGTAAAAATAAAGGTGCCATCTTTTCAAGGAAGGAATGATCCAGAGGCGTATTTAAAGTGGGAGATGAAGGTTGACCAAATCTTTTCATGTCACAATTTTACAGAAGTAAATAAAGTGCAAGTGGCAGCCTTGGAGTTTTCTGACTATGCTTTGGTGTGGTGGGATCAAAACATCAAAGACAGAAGAAGAAATGAAGAGCCACCAGTTGCAACTTGGGAAGAGATGAAGAGATTGATGAGGAGGAGATTTGTGCCTTCTTATTACCATAGAGAATTGCACAACAAGCTGCAAAGACTCACCCAAGGGTCTAAAAGTGTTGATGAATACCACAAGGAGATGGAATTGGCTTTGATTAGAGCCAATGTGGAGGAAGATCGTGAAGCACTCATGGCACGATTCTTACATGGCCTAAACCGTGACATTAGTGATGTGGTGGAGTTGCAACACTATGCGGAGATGGAAGACTTGGTTCACCAAGCCATCAGGGTGGAACAACAACTCAAGAGGAAGGGTCACTTGAAGAAGAGTTCCTCTAACGTGAACTCATCAAATTGGAGGGACAAATTTAAGAAGGAGGGTTCATCATCTTTCAAAGAGCACACAGCTGACCCTAAGGGGAAAGCTACTTCTATTCCTAATGATACTCTTTCTAACACTAAAAATCGTGAAGTCAAATGTTTTAAGTGTTTAGGCAGGGGTCACATTGCCTCTCATTGTCCAAGCAAGAAGGTGATGGTGTTGAAGAACCCTAGAGAAGATTCTTCGGAGTATTCATCCAAATCTGCCCCAAATAATGAGGATGAAAAGGAAGAGGAGTTCCCACCAGAAGGAGACTTGCTCATGGTTAGGAGGTTGCTAGGAAGCCAAGTTAAAGAAGATGATACAAGTCAAAGGGAGAATATTTTCCATACGAGGTGTCTTGTTCAAGGGAAGGTATGCTCTTTAATTATTGATGGAGGAAGTTGTACTAATGTGGCTAGCACACGTTTAGTGTCAAAACTTAATTTGGAAACTAAACCTCACCCAAAACCTTATAAACTCCAATGGCTAAGTGAAGCGGTAGAAATGACCGTAAACAAACAAGTTGAGGTTTGTTTTTCGATTGGGAAGTACCAAGATTTTGTTTTGTGTGATGTGGTACCTATGGAAGCTAGTCACATGCTGTTGGGAAGGCCATGGCAGTTTGATAAGAAGACCAACCATGAAGGGCACACCAACAAGATTTCTTTCTTGCATAAATATCAAAAGATCACTCTTGTACCATTTGCTCCTAGAGAGGTTAGAGAGGATCAAATAAAAATGAGAGAAAAGAAAGAGCAAGAGGTGTTGAGAGAAAAAGAGAGTGAAAAGAAAGAAGATGGCAGAATTAAAAAGAGTAAAAATAGTGAGAAAAAAAGTGTTGAAAAAGAGAGAAAAGAGAGTTTTCTTGCTACAAAAGGAGAGGTGAAGAGAGAAATTTTTTCACACCAGCCTCTATACTTGCTCATTTGCAAGGAATTTAATTTACTCTCTAACAATGCTGAAGCAAAACTTTTGCCAAGTGGAATTGAGTTTCTTTTGCAGGAATTTGAAGATGTGTTTCCAAAGGAGGTACCTGATGACTATCCAATTTGCATGGCTTATCAATCCTTGTGCAATTCAGTTGCAATTCACAATAATATAATGGAAATGATAAATTTGACAATGAATTGTAAATTGCAAGAATTTAAATGACAAGGAAATGTAAAGGCTGAATAGTAAAGAACCAGAATAAGGAAATTAGAACAAAGAAGAAATGAAAAAGATGGAATAGAAAGAAATGGGGGAGGCGCCACACTCTTGCTTCTATGGAGAAGAAGAAGAAATGATAAGCCTTGGGGAATGATCGCCACAAGAAAACTTGGTTTCTTGATAAGATCAAAAGGGAAGGTTCAATGAAGAACCCAGGAGAGACATACTCTCAACAATACACAAGGTATCAATTATCTGAAAATTCCAAGCTCCTTTTATTGATTTGGGCACAACATATATATAGAGGGAGGGATCCTCTTTGCTGAATTTACAATGAAGGAGACAAGCCACTTAACTAGCATTATTCTTGGTGGTAATTTGTAACCTCCCTATTAATGACTTTGTCTACTCTTAATGGAATGGTGGTTACAAAACTCTCAAAACTGATTCTTCAGCAAGGTATCTAAAAAGGCATCAGAGAATTGCTTCTTCTAACACCAAATAAGTGCTCTTGCACCCCCTTCGTAGCTCCATGGCGCCCTTCCTTATGCTTCAGCCCAATCATCATTCAAACCAACAAAAACAACAAAAATAACTCAACATTTGGGCTTAGGCAGCGTATAACACATGTAACAGCCCTTGCTCCATTTGAAATAAACACACATGCAAAATAAACATAAGTGTTGGGGCCTAATTAATTAAATGTTCTGTACCCACACATTTTATTACAACTTATTAAAAATAAACAAGTAAAAAAAATGGGCAGCATGTCATGCGCCCAACCCTCCTTCATGTGGACTCAAGTAGTTGACCAATTTGGGCTCTATTCCTTCTAGTTTAGGCCTTGCTTCCATTATAGTTGTCACCATTTGGTTTAAGGCCTCCTTAGCTTTCTTGGCACGTGCCCTTGTCATTGGTCCTCCTAGTCCTTGAAGTGCTTCACTAGTGTCCTTGCTTACTATGTCCTTATCAGTACCGGATGGTTTACCACCTATAAGAGGAATAGAGCATCACATTGATCTCATTCCCAAAGCCTCTTTGCCTAATAGGCTAGCATATCGTAGCAATCCTCAACAAACCCAAGAGATACAAAAGCAAGTGGAGGAATTGATGCGCAAAGGGTGGGTAAAAGAGAGTTTGAGTCCTTGTGCTGTACCGGTAATTTTGGTACCCAAAAAGGATGGTAGTTGGAGGATATGCACTGATTGTAGAGCCATCAACAACATCACCATCAAATATAGACATCCTATTCCCAGGTTAGATGATTTGCTTGATGAACTATTTGGTGCATGCTTATTTTCGAAAATTGATTTGAAAAGTGGGTATCATCAAATTAGAATAAGGGAAGGGGATGAATGGAAAACTGGTTTCAAAACAAAATTTGGTTTGTATGAATGGTTGGTTATGCCTTTTGGCTTAACTAATGCACCTAGTACTTTCATGAGATTAATGAACCATGTTTTGAGGGAATTTTTGGGTAAGTTTGTTGTTGTATATTTTGATGATATCTTGATATATAGCAAAAGCTTAGATGACCATTACAATCATTTGAGGGCTGTTATGCATGTGCTTAGAAAAGAAAAATTGTATGCAAACATGGAAAAATGCATTTTTTGCACTGATCATGTAGTCTTCTTAGGATTTGTTATAAATGCTAAGGGTGTGCATGTTGATGAAGAGAAAATAAAAGCAATTCAAGAGTGGCCAACTCCAAAAAATGTGACTGATGTTAGGAGTTTTCATGGCTTAGCTAGTTTTTATAAGAGGTTTGTGAAAGATTTCAGTACTCTAGCTGCACCTCTTAAAGAAATTGTTAAAAAGATGTGGGGTTTAAGTGGGGGAAAAACAAGAGCATGCATTCTCTGCCCTTAAGGAAAAGCTCACTCATGCACCAATTCTTTCATTGCCTAATTTTGCAAAATCTTTTGAAATTGAGTGTGATGCTTCTAATGTTGGTATTGGGGCTGTTCTTATGCAAGAAGGGCATCCCATTGCTTACTTTAGCGAAAAATTGAATGGGGTTGCTCTTAATTATTCCACTTATGACAAAGAGTTGTATGCCTTGGTAATGGCTTTACAAACTTGGCAGCACTATCTTTTGCCAAAAGAATTTGTCATTCATAGTGATCATGAGTCCTTGAAGCATCTTAACGGACAAGGCAAGCTGAATAAGAGGCATGCCATTATGTGATCAAGCATAAGAAGGGTAAGAGCAATGTAGTGGCTGATGCTCTTTCAAGGAGGTATGTGCTACTTTCTACCCTTGAAACTAAATTTTTTGGTCTTGAACACATTAAGGATTTGTATGAACATGACCCTGATTTCTCCTCTAAATATGCTGAATGTGTGCATGCTGCCCAAAATGGATACTTTAGGCACAATGACTATTTGTTTAAAGAAAAAAAATTATGTGTGCCAAAAGGATCCATAAGAGAACTACTTGTAAAAGAGGCGCATGAGGGGGGATTAATTGGACATTTTGGGGTTCAAAAGACTTTAGACATGCTGAATGAACATTTTTATTGGCCACATATGAAAGTTGATGTGCATAAATTTTGTGACCGATGCATTGTTTGTAAAAAGTCTAAGTCTAAGGTAATGCTTCATGGTCTTTATACTCCATTGCCTATTCCTGATTCTCCTTGGATAGATTTGTCTATGGATTTTATGTTAGGGTTGCCACAGACAAGGAGTGGCAAGAATTCCATTTTTGTGGTTATTGACAGGTTTTCCAAAATGGCACACTTCATACCATGCAAAAAGGTTGATGATGCTTGCCATGTTGCTGACTTGTTCTTTAAGGAGGTGATGCGCCTCCATGGGCTGCCTAGGAGCATTGTTTCAGATCGTGACACAAAATTCCTAAGTCACTTCTGGAGGACCTTATGGGGTAAGCTAGGTACAAAGCTTCTTTTCTCCACCACTTGTCATCCTCAAACGGATGGACAAACTGAGGTAGTAAATCGAACTCTTTCTTCTCTTCTTAGAGCTGTGATTAAAAAGAATATCAAGTCTTGGGAAGAGTGTTTGCCTCATGTGGAGTTTGCATATAATAGAGCTATCCATAGTACTACACAACATTCCCCATTTGAGATTGTCTATGGATTTAACCCTTTAATTCCTCTTGATTTGTTGCCATTGTCTGACACTTCTGTTTTAAAACACAAAAATGGCAAAGCTAAGGCTGAATATGTGAAGAAGTTACATGAACAGGTGAAGGCTCAAATTGAGAAGAGAACTGAAAGCTATGCCAAATATGCCAACAAAGGAAGAAAAAGGGTGGTATGAGGAAGGAAAGGTTTCCTTCACAAAGGAAATCAAAGCTCTAGCCAAGAGGGGATGGACCATTCCAAGTGCTGTCCAAAATCAATGATAATTCTTATAAAATAGCATTACCAGGTGAGTTTGGTGTTAGTGCTACTTTTAATGTGGCTGACTTGTCTCCTTTTGATGTAGGTGAAGAAGATGTCAATTCGAGGTCGAATTCACTTAAAGAAGGAGGGGATGATGAGGACCTAAAGAGCAAGGATGATCAAGTTCTACAAGGCCTGGGAGGTCCTATGACAAGGGCACGTGCTAAAAGAGCTAAGGAGGCCTTGAACCTTTTGGTGATCCAAATGTTTAAGGAGAGCCCAATACTTGAAGACTTAGAGCCCAAATTGGTCTATTGCATAAATGGGCCAATGGATGGCGCATGACCCAATGTCATGCATTATTTTAAGTTGTTTTGGTGTGTTTAAAATTGAATAAATTGTTGGGCTGAACTCTTTAAGTTTGCGCTAAAGCCCAACAAACAATTTGTTTGGTTTCTTGCATTCTTGTCATTTGGAGTGTGTTTTAATATGGCCTTTTAATTGAGCAAAACAAATAATTCAGCTACACTAAAGCTGAATGAAGGCGCCATCAAGAAGGGGAAAGAAACTAATGAAGATTCATGAATGCACAAGACAAAGAATTGAAGAGCATCAATGCATTGTTTCACCTTTAATGCTTGGTGGTTACACTTTGAAGAATCAAAATTGAAGGAGTAGTTCATTGCATTGTCTCACGTTTAAATATTTGGCAGTTACACTTTGAAGACACATTGAAGCCAAATTTTAAAGTTTTGTCTAAAGGAATTTCCAGCAGCTCCTCTATGCACCTAAATCATGCCTAGGTTCATCCTTTGGGCTGATGCACCACGCCTAGAAACTTACTTGGGCTGCTGACTTGGTGTTCATTTCTTGTCCCATTAAGTGCTAGTTGGTTACACTTTGTATTACACTTTTAATTACCCATTAGTGGGCTGTTTAGGAAGAGAAAAAGCAGCTGCATTTCCTTGTATTTCCCTTTATAATCACGCCATTATCAATGAAAAGATCAGAATTTTGCTTTTGAAAAAAAAAACTAGTGTTAAACACTTGGGAGAGTTATGCACTCTTGGGTTCTAGATTGAGCCAAACTGAACTTATCAAGAAGTGCCCTTCTTGTGGCGTTCTTCGACTTGCTTATCAATTCCTTAGGGAATTGTGGTGCTTCCATTCCTTTCCTCTTTCCATATTCTTTTGTTCTTGTCAATTGTGCTAAAAACAACACTTGTGTCGTAATCTGATTTCAACCAAAGATCGTAACAAGGCTACTTAACAAAAAGGTAGTCATCATGACACCTGCACCGTTCATTGACCTGACGGGCGAGGACGAGGACGACCTAATGGAGGAGGATGAGGAGGACCCATCTGACGATCTGGGCAGCGATATATAGCTGATGCAGATTGTCTGTTTTGTGTATAGTTTTGGTTGGCCGTGTTGTTGGTTGGTTGTGTATATTTCGGGGTGGTGACCAGTCAGTCCTTTTTGCTGTAGTCTTTTGATGTATATTTTGGTTAGTCTGGAGGTATACTTTTGGAGCAGCCCCCTACGTGGGTAACTGCTGAGAGTACCCTAGGAGTATGATCACTCTTGTGAGGGTCCTTATACTTTAGGTGTGTTCTCCTTCTGGATATTTTCTTTGCTTTGGTATTTGTACGTACAGATTATGACCACTTTGGAAATGTATGCAAATATGTATTTCAGTGTATCTGTCTTTTGTACTTTAGAATTTCACCATGTTTCTAAACGTTGTAGATACTCTGTTTGTGCTTTACGAAAGACGTTTGTTTTTAAAAAAAATATACAGCATTTTCCAAAGGGCAGAAGAGTATTATTTAAAAAGCTTGTTGTTTTCGATTTGAGTTCTAGTTTAGTAACGCTCCGGAAATGGGGTGTAACAATATACGACATCATATAATTGAAGGATAAACAACCATATGGTATCACATGTTGTATTAAAGTGCCAATTGCCTCACTTGGCTCAAGTACCCTCCTGTTGAGGACATTTTGTGAGCCAAAATATGAGGTCCGTGACGAGAAATACAATTTAACCACACTGACCACACGATTAACCACTTATTTGCACGTAATTAACCACAAATATGCGACACCGTATAATTGAAGGATACACAACCACATGGTATCACATGCCAATTGCCTCACTTGGCTTAAATACCAGCCTATTGAGGACATTTTGTGAGCCAAAATATGAGATCTGTGCTGGGAAATACAATTTAACCACATGATTAACCACTTTTTTGCACGCAATTAACCACAAATATATGACACCGTATAATTGAAGGATACACAACAACATTGTAATGTCCGTATTTTTACGATGCGTTATTTAGCGTTATCTTAGTATATTTTGTTGTATTTAAGCTATAATAAGTAGTTTCTTGTTCGCTAAGCAACTGATTTAATTAAATCAAGACCAAATTAAATTTGAGAATTAATATTCTATATTAATTCAGGGTTCAAATGTCGTCGAAAATTCTAACGAAGTTTCGTCGCGTTTTGAATCACTGGACAGTTTTGGCTGCAGATAAAATTTTAAACAAACTCCAATTTTGATGAAAATCGAATCGTAACTTGTTGTGATTATTTTTGAGTGTTTTCAATTGTTTTTATTATTTATGATAAAATATTATCACGCAGTGAATTAATTTCTCGGTAAATTAATTTTCGAGAATTAATCGGCAAGAGAATTAATTGGTAACGCGATTACTCGACGCCGTGTTTTTAGTACTCATAATACTCTAGGATTAGAGGGTAATCATGAGAGATGAGAGATTAGATGGGTTAGACTCATTGATGGGATTAGCATCTTACTTTAGAAGCTAGGTGTCACTTAAGTGATGGTTTATTTTTATGCTTACTCTTTGATTAATTTTTAACCAAGTGTTAATTGTTATTAATTTTTTTTTACCCACCCTTTTTATGGGGAACAACCGTGACCTCCCCTCTCCTTTACCTCACTTCATTTGCTTCTTCTTCTTCATTCTAGTGTGAGAAAGAGCTTCCATGGCCATGCTTCTCACCATTTCTTGAGCTTGATTCCGCTTCCATTCCTCCATCCTTCTTGCAACTAGTTTCTTCTTCTCCTTGCTACCACTTACCTACTCATTCAAGCAAGTTTGTGAGCCACATTTTCTCCCCATTTTTCAGCCCTAGGCCGCGGGCTCCATAGGTAGTAGAGATAGTTCTTTTTTTCTGTTTCAATTATTTGATTATTTGGGTATTATGATGCTTGATCATGACCAATGGAAGAGATGAGCACTTCATCCCCAATTTCTTGGAACCCTAGGCGCTAAACCTAAGGAAGGGAAAGAGGGGTTTGTGTGATCTTCTTGTGAATCAATTTAATTAGCTTGTGTTTCTTGATTACTAGATGCTATTTTTGCTAGTGTAGTCATTAGTTTTAATTTGAATCAAAGGATTGATGATTTTGTTGAGAAACCCTATTCTTGGAAAATATGACTTGAGTATTTGGACTTGATTAATGTGTGTGTTTGAAGTTGCTTGTTGTTTTGGTGGAAGAAATAAATGATTTGAAATGGTATTGCCTTGAGTTAGCATAAGTTTGAAAAATTTTGGGAGAAAAGGTGATGAGGACATAAAGAGCAAGGATGATCAAGTTCTACAAGGGCTGGGAGGTCCTATGACAAGGGCACGTGCTAAAAGAGCTAAGGAGGCCTTGAACCTTTTGGTGATCCAAATGTTTAAGGAGAGCCCAATACTTGAAGACTTGGAGCCCAAATTGGTCTATTGCATAGATGGGCCAATGGATGGCACATGACCCAATGTCGTGCATTATTTTAAGTCATTTTGGTGTCTTTAAAATTGAATAAATTGTTGGGCTGAACTCTTTAATTTTGCGCTAAAGCCCAACAATCAATTTGTTTGGTTTCTTGCATTTTCTTTATTTGGAGTGTGTTTTTGTATGGCCTTTTTAGTTGAGGAAAACAAATAACTCAGCTGCACAAGACAAAGAGTTAGGCGCCATTAAGGAAGGGAAATGAACTAATGAAGATTCATGAATGCACAAGACAAAGAATTGAAGAGCATCAATGCATTGTCTCACCTTTAATGCTTGGTGGTTACACTTTGGAGACATCAGAATTGAAGACTATTTGAATGGATTGTCTCACCTTTAATATTTGGTGGTTACACTTTGAAGACACATTGAAGCCAAATTTTAAAGCTTTGTCTAAAGGAATTTCCAGCAGCTATGATCCTTCCTTCTTGCTCCTAAATCACGCCTAAGTCACCAATTGGGCTGATCCCTTTGTGTTTAATTCTTGCTCAATTAAGTGCTAGTTGGTTACACCTTGTTCTATACATTTAATTACCAATTAGTGGGCTGTTTTAGGAAGTGAAAGGGCAACTGAATTTCCATGTAATATTCCCTTTATATTTGTGCCATTCTCAATGAAAGAGGTCAGAATTTTGCTTTTGAGAAAAAACAAGTGTTAAACACTTGGGAGAGTTATGCACTCTTGGGTTCTGGATTGAGCCAAATTGAACTTATCAAGAAGTGACTTTCTTGTGGCGTTCTTCGACTTGCTTATCAATTCCTTAGGGAATTATGGTGCTTCCATTCCTTTCCTCTTTCCATATTCTTTTGTTCTTGTTAACTGCGCTAAAAACAACACTTGTGTCTTAATCTGATTTCAACCAAAGATCGTAACAAGGCTACTTAACAAAAAGGTAGTCATCAAGTGGTACCAAAGCTCAGGTTGAGGTTGAAATTTTTGTTTGTTTTTCCTTTCTTCTATTTGGTTTCTGTTTACTTCTTCTTCTTCTTCTTCATTTCTATTTTTCATTTCCTTTCAATTGTGAGTTTGTCTAACTTTGTTTTTCTTTTTGGTCCAGAAAATTATAAAAGAATCATCTTTGAAGGCTGCAAAAGAAAGTAAAAAAAAAAGAAAAGGAACAAGAGCTGTCAAGTTTTGATTAAAGAAAAAGAAAGATAGCTTTGCCTTTTAAAAAAAATTCGAAATATTAAAAAAAAAAGTTGCAGTCCCTTTCTTGATTTGGACAATCTCATTTAATGCCTTTTCTTTATTTCATTGATAGACTCACTTTCTTAAAATTCTGTTTTTCTTTGTTTTGTTGCAAGATTGTTTGCTTACTTGTTTCGTTTGTATTTGGCTTCTTTAAAGAACTCAAAGGGGGCATTTGAGTGGAAAAAGGCAAGAGTGCACATTAGAGAAAAAGCCTAAATTGAGTGAAACACGAGTGAAAAAAAAAATCTTTTGAGTGAAACACATGAGTAGAGTGGTGAGGTCCTATTCTCTATATTTTGTATTTGTCTCTTTTGCAGAAAATTCATGGCTGAAAACAGTCCTCCTCTGTCTCCATGAACTGCACGTCTACAAATGCAAATAACAGCTTTGGCTCAAGAAATGGGGAGGATGTTGCGCCAACAATCAGATGAGTTCCATGAGAGACTTGATCAGTTGGAGAAGAATAGATCATCTAGACATTCTTCTCGGGTTGATAGTGAAGGATCTGAAGAAAGGAGGCGTAGGGAGAGACATGAGAGGAGAATGGGAGGATATGACGGAGATAGAGAGGATAGTTTGGGTGGCATAAAAATAAAGGTGCCATCTTTCCAAGGAAGGAATGATCTAGAGGTGTATTTGGAGTGGGTGATGAAGGTTGACCAAATCTTTTCATGTCACAATTTTACAGAAGTAAAGAAAGTGCAAGTGGTAGCCTTGGAGTTTTCTGACTATGCTTTGGTGTGGTGGGATCAAAACATCAAAGATAGAAGAAGAAATGAAGAGCCACTAGTTGCAACTTGGGAAGAGATGAAGAGATTGATGAGGAGGAGATTTGTGCCTTCTTATTACTATAGAGAATTGCACAACAAGCTGCAAAGACTCACCCAATGGTCTAAAAGTGTTGATGAATACCACAAGGAGATGGAATTGGCTTTGATTAGAGCCAATGTGGAGGAAGATCGTGAAGCACTCATGGCACGGTTCTTACATGGCCTAAATCGTGACATTAGTGATGTGGTGGAGTTGCAACACTATGCGGAGATGGAAGACTTGGTTCACCAAGCCATCAGGGTGGAACAACAACTCAAGAGGAAGAGTCACTTGAAGAAGAGTTCCTCTAACATGAACTCATCAAATTGGAGGGACAAATTTAAGAAGGAGGGTTCATCATCTTCCAAAGAGCACACGGCTGACCCTAAGGGGAAAGCTACTTCTATTCCTAATGATACTCTTTCTGACACTAAAAATCGTGAAGTCAAATGTTTTAAATGTTTAGGCAGGGGTCACATTGCCTCTCATTGTCCAAGCAAGAAGGTGATGGCGTTGAAGAACCCTAGAGAAGATCCTTCGGAGTATTCATCCAAATCTGCCCCAAATAGTGAGGATGAAAAGGAAGAGGAGAGTTCCCACCAGAAGGAGACTTGCTCATGTTAAGGAGGTTGCTAGGAAGCCAAGTTAAAGAAGATGATACAAGTCAAAGGGAGAATATTTTCCATACGAGGTGTCTTGTTCAAGGGAAGGTATGCTCTTTAATTATTGATGGAGGAAGTTGTACTAATGTGGCTAGCACACGTTTGGTGTCAAAACTTAATTTGGAAACTAAACCTCACCCAAAACCTTATAAACTTCAATGGCTAAGTGAAGCGGTAGAAATGACCGTAAACAAACAAGTTGAGGTTTGTTTTTCGATTGGGAAGTACCATGATTTTGTTTTGTGTGATGTGGTACCTATGGAAGCTAGTCACATGCTGTTGGGAAGGCCATGGCAGTTTGATAAGAAGACCAACCATGAAGGGCACACCAACAAGATTTCTTTCTTGCATCATGATCAAAAGATCACTCTTGTACCATTGTCTCCTAGAGAGGTTAGAGAGGATCAAATAAAAATGAGAGAAAAGAAAGAGCAAGAGGAGTTGAGGGAAAAAGAGAGTGAAAAGAAAGAAGAGGGCAGAATTAAAAAGAGTAAAAATAGTGAGAAAAAAAGTGTTGAAAAAGAGAGAAAAGAGAGTTTTCTTGCTACAAAAGGAGAGGTGAAGAGAGCAATTTTTTCACACCAGCCTCTATACTTGCTCATTTGCAAGGAATTTAATTTACTCTTTAACAATGCTGAAGCAAAAATTTTGCCAAGTGGAATTGAGTTTCTTTGCAGAATTTGAAGATGTGTTTCCAAAGGAGGTACCGGACGGTTTACCCCTATAAGAGGAATAGAGCATCACATTGATCTCATTCCTGAGCCTCTTTGCCTAATAGGCCAGCATATCGTAGCAATCCTCAACAAACCCAAGAGATACAAAAGCAAGTGGAGGAATTGATGCGCAAAGGGTGGGTAAAAGAGAGTTTGTGTCCTTGTGTTGCATCGTAATTTTGGTACCCAAAAAGGATGGTAGTTGGAGGATGTGCACTGATTGTAGAGCCATCAACAACATCACCATCAAATATAGGCATCCTATTCCCAGGTTAGATGATTTGCTTGATGAACTATTTGGTGCATGCTTATTTTCGAAAATTGATTTAAAAAGTGGGTATCATCAAATTAGAATAAGGGAAGGGGATGAATGGAAAACTGGTTTCAAAACAAAATTTGGTTTGTATGAATGGTTGGTTATGCCTTTTGGCTTAACTAATGCACCTAGTACTTTCATGAGATTAATGAACCATGTTTTGAGGGAATTTTTGGGTAAGTTTGTTGTTGTATATTTTGATGATATCTTGATATATAGCAAAAGCTTAGATGACCATTACAATCATTTGAGGGCTGTTATGCATGTGCTTAGAAAAAAAAAATTGTATGCAAACATGGAAAAATGCATATTTTGCACTGATCATGTAGTCTTCTTAGGATTTGTTATAAATGCTAAGGGTGTGCATGTTGATGAAGAGAAAATAAAAGCAATTCAAGAGTGGCCAACTCCCAAAAATGTGACTGATGTTAGGAGTTTTCATGGTTTAGCTAGTTTCTATAGGAGGTTTGTGAAAGATTTCAGTACTCTAGCTGCACCTCTTAATGAAATTGTTAAGAAAGATGTGGGGTTTAAGTGGGGGGAAAAACAAGAGCATGCATTCTCTGCCCTTAAGGAAAAGCTCACTCATGCATCAATACTTGCATTGCCTAATTTTGAAAAATCTTTTGAAATTGAGTGTGATACTTCTAATATTGGTATTAGGGCTGTTCTTATGCAAGAAGGGCATCCCATTGCTTACTTTAGTGAAAAATTGAATGGGGCTGCTCTTAATTATTCCACTTATGACAAAGAGTTGTATGCCTTGGTAAGGGCTTTACAAACTTGGCAGCACTATCTTTTGCCAAAAGAATTTGTCATTCATAGTGATCATGAGTCCTTGAAGCATCTTAAAGGACAAGGCAAGCTGAATAAGAGGCATGCCAAATGGGTTGAATTTTTGGAGCAATTTCCTTATGTGATCAAGCATAAGAAAGGTAAGAGCAATGTAGTGGCTGATGCGCTTTCAAGGAGGTATGTGCTACTTTCTACCCTTGAAACTAAATTTTTTGGTCTTGAACACATTAAGGATTTGTATGAACATGACCCTGATTTCTCCTCTAAATATGCTGAATGTGTGCACGCTGCCCAAAATGGATACTTTAGGCACAATGACTATTTATTTAAAGAAAAAAAATTATGTGTACCAAAAGGATCCATAAGAGAACTACTTGTAAAAGAGGCGCATGAGGGGGGATTAATGGGACATTTTGGGGTTCAAAAGACTTTAGACATGCTGAATGAACATTTTTATTGGCCACATATGAAAGTTGATGTGCATAAATTTTGTGACCGATGCATTGTTTGTAAAAAGTCTAAGTCTAAGGTAATGCCTCATGGTCTTTATACTCCATTGCTTATTCCTGATTCTCCTTGGATAGATTTGTCTATGGATTTTGTGTTAGGGTTGCCACGGACAAGGAGTGGCAAGGATTCCATTTTTGTGGTTGTTGACAGGTTTTCCAAAATGGCACACTTCATACCATGCAAAAAGGTTGATGATGCTTGCCATGTTGCTGACTTGTTATTTAAGGAGGTGGTGCGCCTCCATGGGCTGCCTAGGAGCATTGTTTCAGATCGTGACACAAAATTCCTAAGTCACTTCTGGAGGACCTTATGGGGTAAGCTAGGCACAAAGCTTCTTTTCTCCACCACTTGTCATCCTCAAACGGATGGAAAAACTGAGGTGAAGGCTCAAATTGAGAAGAGAACTGAAAGCTATGCCAAATATGCCAACAAGGGAAGAAAAAGGGTGGTATTTGAACCTGGAAATTGGGTTTGGGTACACATGAGGAAGGAAAGGTTTCCTTCACAAAGGAAATCAACGCTCCAGCCAAGAGGGGATGGACCATTCCAAGTGCTATCCAAAATCAATGATAATGCTTATAAAATAGCATTACCAGGTGAGTTTGGTGTTAGTGCTACTTTTAATGTGGCTGACTTGTCTCCTTTTGATGTAGGTGAAGAAGATGTCAATTCGAGGTCGAATTCACTTAAAGAAGGAGGGGATGATGAGGACATAAAGAGCAAGGATGATCAAGTTCTACAAGGGCTGGGAGGTCCTATGACAAGGGCACGTGCTAAAAGAGCTAAGGAGGCCTTGAACCTTTTGGTGATCCAAATGTTTAAGGAGAGCCCAATACTTGAAGACTTGGAGCCCAAATTGGTCTATTGCATAGATGGGCCAATGGATGGCGCATGACCCAATGTCGTGCATTATTTTAAGTCGTTTTGGTGTGTTTAAAATTGAATAAATTGTTGGGCTGAACTCTTTAATTTTGCGCTAAAGCCCAACAATCAATTTGTTTGGTTTCTTGCATTTTCTTTATTTGGAGTGTGTTTTTGTATGGCCTTTTTAGTTGAGGAAAACAAATAACTCAGTTGCACAAGACAAAGAGTTAGGCGCCATTAAGGAAAGGAAATGAACTAATGAAGATTCATGAATGCACAAGACAAAGAATTGAAGAGCATCAATGCATTGTCTCACCTTTAATGCTTGGTGGTTACACTTTGGAGATATCAGAATTGAAGACTATTTGAATGGATTGTCTCACCTTTAATATTTGGTGGTTACACTTTGAAGACACATTGAAGCCAAATTTTAAAGCTTTGTCTAAAGAATTTCCAGCAGCTATGATCCTTCCTTCTTGCTCCTAAATCACGCCTAAGTCACCAATTGGGCTGATCCCTTTGTGTTTAATTCTTGCTCAATTAAGTGCTAGTTGGTTACACCTTGTTCTATACATTTAATTACCAATTAGTGGGCTGTTTTAGGAAGTGAAAGGGCAGCTGAATTTCCATGTAATATTCCCTTTATATTTGTGCCATTCTCAATGAAAGAGGTCAGAATTTTGCTTTTGAGAAAAAACTAGTGTTAAACACTTGGGAGAGTTATGTACTCTTGGGTTCTGGATTGAGCCAAATTGAACTTATCAAGAAGTGACCTTCTTATGGCGTTCTTCGACTTGCTTATCAATTCCTTAGGGAATTGTGGTGCTTCCATTCCTTTCCTCTTTCCATATTCTTTTGTTCTTGTCAATTGCGCTAAAAACAACACTTGTGTCTTAATCTGATTTCAACCAAAGATCGTAACAAGGCTACTTAACAAAAAGGTAGTCATCAAAAGGGGTGGTGGCCGTGAGCTCTTAGGAGCCTTGGGGAAATTATTTTGTGTTTTTAGTTCATATTAGTTGAATTGAAGAGTGTTTAAGCTTTGGAAAAATTTTGGTTAGTAGTTTGATTTAATTAAGGTGTTGTTTAATTTTAAAGACAATGAAACACTTAAGGCAAAGGGATTCCTTGTGATCCAATGGCCAAGTGGAGTCTTAATTCAAAGTATTGGTTCTTGTCCCAAGTTTTGGAGGAAGGTAGACTTAGTATTTAAAAACTTTGTTTTCCAACCTAGTATATTTTCTTTCAAAATAACTTTAGTTTTAAAATCTTATTCTTTGAGTTGTTGTTCTTTTTCTTCAAGTGTAAGTGTCTTCTTATCTAAGAAAATTCTTTTGGGGAAGTTGCCTAGGGAGTTAGAATTAGATCTAAGCCTAGGATTGTACTAAGTTGTGTTGTGATTTTAGGACTTGAGAAATCTGAGTTCGTGCTGCGTGAGATCAAGACGTGCTTTGACACGCGACCTGGCAACTTTGTAAGGGCACTTCACATTCTCAGTGTTTATGTTTGTATAGTATGTGTAAGGGCTACTTCTAGACAAGCTTAGGACTTTAAATTTTATTTTGTATATCGAAGAAATTTGAGTACCTCAGGGTTCGAAGTGAGGGTCTCGTACCCCTTCAATTTTATTGTTTAAGCTTTATACATGATTATCTCATGGGCTTGACTAAAAGTGGTTGGTATTCTGACTCCGACCCCCCACCCTTGTTTGCTACCTCTTTGTTAGCTCCATCAAGCTTTAAAGGGACGAAATGTGTTTATTCATCATGTGATGAATATTTGTGATTCGGTGATGATTGGCCGTCAAATTTATTATGTGGATGTATGCTTGATTGTTGTGGAAATACAGTGTTGATGTTCTTGAATGACTCAATAGTATTTAATGTTGGATGGTTATATATATATATATATATATACACGGAATATTATGCATATTCATTGGGGATTGGTGGAAAGCATTGTCGTATCTTGGTCCTGAACCTGAATAGTACCGTGAAGGAATTCAGTGTTGTTGGTGTAGTCCTAAACCTGAATAGTACCGTGAAGGAATTCAGTATTGTCGGTGTAGTCCTAAACCTGAATAGTTCCGTGAAGGAATTGAGTGTTGTCAGTATAGTTCTAAACCTGAATAGTACCATGAAGGAATTCAGTGTCTTCGACATTTCTGGGATCTTAAGCAGTGGCATGTAGTTGCATTTGCAGGCGTTTATGCATATTTGTGGATTTGTATATTATGCTATGTTATGTTATATGTTTGCTTATTTGAGAAGTTGACATTTTTCCATGGTTCCTTCAACTGATGATGGTAACCCAGGCAATGGAGAAGACGTTGGTGATCCCGGCTATGAAGACATCGCCAGAGAGTGTGTTTGACTTTCCGAATTTGGAGACCCCCTCGGCAATAGAGTTTGACCCATCTCCAGTCGAGTTGTATATACTGGGGATGTAGTGCAGACTTTTCGAGTAGACGGGTTGGCATTACGGCAGGAGATCTCTAGGCGGACCGTTAGCTTCCCTATGCGGATAATGTAGATCATGGATGGATGGCGTAACACTCAGCAGGACCAGGTGCTATAGGCTTCTTCTTCTTCTGCTTCTTCAGAGGAGCCTTTGAGATTCCCAGGCGACTCACTACTCGTTATGCGCCTTTGCCGCGAGGGCCAGGATCAGGAGGATTGCTCGCAAGAGCGTGGACATCAGACGCTGGACACCCGTAGCTTCGACCTCACTTGCAGTAGCACTACCCCGAGCCCTGTGGCAGAGCCAGAGGTAATGCCGACCTCCCTTTTGATTGTCAGGACCCCTACTCCACCGGTGGATCCTTTTCCTGTGTGTGGAGTGTGTGGTGAGGTTGGTTGTAGTGGGGCGGGTTTCATCGAGGATGTTTTAGTTGAGGAGGACATGCCCAAGGGCGTACCGGCATTTGTACCTTTCATTGACCTGACAGGCGAGGACGAGGACGACATGATGGAGGAGGACAAGGAGGACCCATCTGAGGATCTGGGCAGCGATGTATAGACGATGCAGTTTGTCTGTTTTGTGTATAGTTTTTGGTTGGCCGTGATGTCAGTCAGTTGTGTATCATTCTGGATGGTGACCAGTCAGTCCTTTTGCTGTAGTCTTTTAATGTATAGTTAGTTAGTCTGGAGGTATACTTTTGGAGTAGCCCCCTGCATGGGTAACTGCGGAGAGTACCCTAAGAGTCTGATCACTTTCGTGAGGGTCCTCATACATTAGGTGTATTCTCCTTATGGATATTTCCTTTGCTTTGGTGTTTGTTGTAACGCTCCATTTCTGAAGCGCCACAGACACGAACTTAACTCTAAATGCGACGCACTTTTAAAATATTACTTTTGTGTCCTTTGGAAAATGTGGTACATTTTTTTTTAAAAGCAACTTCTTTCGCAAAACACACGCAGAGTAGCCACACCGTTTAGAAACATGATGCAATCTAAAAATACAAGACGCATGCACTAAAATACATGCATATATATATATATATATGTCACCAAAATGGGTCATAACCAGTACGACATATAATACAAGAGTAATGAAAATGTCCAAAAGAGAATACACCTAAAGTTTGAGGACCCTCATGAGGGTGATCATACTCCTGGGGTACTCTCGGTAGTTACCCGCGCAGGGGGCTGCTCCAAAAGTATACCACCAGTCTACCCAACTGTACAGCAAAAAGTCTGTCCCAAAAGACTAACTGGTCACCACTCCACATCTATAAACACAGACAGACCTCTCAGACACCCAAAACATCTACACAAACAGACGAACCACAACAACTAGAAGTCACTACCCTGACCCTCAGATGGGTCCTCCTCGTCATCATCATCCATCGGGTCATCATCATCCTCGCCAGTCAGGTCAATAAAAGGTACAGGTGCCGGTACTCCCTCGGGCTCGTCCTCCTCAACTAAGACCTCCTCGATGAAAACTGCTCTGCTGCAACCAACCTCCCCACATACTCCACAAATAGGGGAGGGATCCACTGGAGGAGTAGGGGTCCTGACAACCAAAGGGGAGGTCGGCTCTGCCATAAGGCTCGGAGTAGCAGCTGCCGCAGTGAGGTCGAAGCCCCGGTTGTCCAACGTCTGACGCCTACGCTCTTGCGAGCGGTCCTTCTGATCCTGGAATATCAGATGGTGATGAAGAAGAAGCTGGTAACACCTGATCACTCTGAGTGCGACACCACGCGTCCACGATCTGCGTCATCCTGATAGGAAAGCTCACTATCCTCTTGGAAGTCTCCTGTCTCAACACAAGTCCGTCCACCCTGAAGGTCTGCACTACATCCCCAGTATATACAACTCGACGGGAGATGGGATCTAACTCCATGGCCGAGGGTGTCTCCAAGTCTAGAAAGTCAAACACTATGTCTGGCGACGTCACCATCGCCGGGATCGCCATGGTCTTCGCCATCGTCTGGGTTGCCATCATTGGTTGAAGGAACCACGGGAAAGGGTCAAATTCTCGAAATAAAAGGTAACACAAAAATAGCATATACCACAACAAACATAACACACATAACAATAATATTCAGCACAATCAATAAGGATGTACCCGTTCCTATTGACTACTACATGATAATGCAGTTTTAATTCTGGAATCCATACGCCAGAGGCTTATCGGGTTGTACGTACCAGACCGACACTTTTCCCTGCGATGGTAACATTTTAACAACGTTCCGAAATTCCTTTGGCCATGGGCATTTCCACTACCCAGGATAGACAGGTCGACATTACCACAAGACACGACGCAACAATGCCTTTAACCACCCGCAATGAACATATCACCGCATTTGATATTTCAATCATGGCATAATCAATAACATCAATTATCCAATAAAATCCACAACATATATTTTAATCAAGTTTTAAGCACACACACACCACAATGCTTTTCAATTCATCCACGCACAACAATCCATCAATACGTGACAAACCAACAACATCAATCAAGTTCGTCCCTTTGCAACTCGGTGGAGTAAGCAAAGAGGAAGTCAAACAAGTGTGGGGGGGGGTTGGGGCAGTCGCCAACTACTTGTAATCAAGCCCACGAGATAATCAAATATAAGCTTAAAGAAAATAAAAATCGAAGGGTAAAAGACCCTCACTTCAAACCCTGAGGTTCTTAGACTTCTTTGTTTTACGACATAAAAATTAAATCCAGTACATATCTAGAAGTTGCCCTTACCGAAAGTCGCCAAGTCACGTGTCAATGCATGACCCGAATTCATGCCGCACGAATTCCGATTCTCAAGTCCTGACACCACGGAACAAACTTAGCATAAATCTAAAGACTTAGTTCTAATACTTAAGGCCCTCACAACTTAAAACCATTTTCCTAACCAAAACACTTACACTTAGAAACTTAATTAAAATACTAGCTTTTAATAAATTACATACACATTGAAAATTCATTAACTAACTAAGGAATCAAACCCTTAAGGACTAAGAAATCTTTTTCTTGAAAACTTAGAACATAAAATGTAACACCCCGAATTTCTAAGCTAAGTTGAGAATAAGTTATGAGGAGAATTGTGTGATTGTATCCAAGCTTAATTTGATTTCAAGGTGAGTGGATATAATTACAAAAAGTTTTGATAAGAAAGTTAATGGGTTTGAGTTGAGGAATAAGTGTGGATTTAATCCTAAGATGGTTAGAGGTGTTGATTTGTAGTTGTGGAAGTTAATTTGAGAAGAAAGTCTCAAGATTTGGTGCTAGAACTAAGCTTTCCTGGTTTTTCTGCAGTGTGAATCGATTCATATAGCCTAGGAATCGATTCACAGCATTAAAACTCCATTGGCATCAAATCCTAGCAGTGGGAATCGATTCACAGAAGTCAGGAATCGATTCACATAAGACAGGCCACTGGGACTCGCATGCAGGTATCGATTCACTCATTAAAGCTGCAATTCAGGCGTTTTTACACTGTGGGAATCGATTCACACTGTGCTGTGAATCGATTCACAGCTGCAAAAATGTTTAAAAACGCTGTTTCCACGAGCAGAACGCAGAAAGAAAGAAAAAGGAAAAGAAGAGAAAGGGAAAGGAGAAAGAGGAGAGGAGAGCTAAGGTTCCACTTTTGAGAGGGATTGAAGAGATTCATGTCAGATTTCTTCAATCATTTCCCTAAATAGAGAGTTTGAGAGTTGAGATTTGGGTATTTGGAAGATTTGGGTTTGAACCCTAGAGAAGAGATGAAGAAGCACGAATTTGGAGAAGAATAAGGGGGAGAAGATCAAGCTCCAGCAAGGATGGCTCAAGTTCTTGGATTGAGAAGGAAGATTGAAGGCTGAAGATCAAGATTTGAGGAGTATTTGGAGGAGCCCCAAGTTGAGCAAAGAGGGAAAAGCTTGAAGAGGAGCAAAGGGTCCAAGTTCAACCTTCCTAGCTCAATGTCTTGAAGAGTAGAGGTGAGTTCTTCAACCCTTAGGTGATGGGCACCCATAAGTCCCACACATAGGAATTTCTCTTCCTTTAGTAACATATGAACCTTAGGTTCAAGTTAGGTTTTAAATACCTATAAGAGATTGAGTTGTTACTGTCATGATTGTTATGATTGTTTTGATTGTTATGATTGTGTAGTGGGCTTGTTTAAAAGTGGTTGGCAACTGCCCCCAACCCCCACAGTTGAATGTATGCTTGATGTTTTTCTCTTGAGAACTCCATAGAGTTTCAAGGGATTAGTTAATGTATGTGTTGTCCATTAATTTGGCAAATTGTGAGGCTTGTCTAAGAGCCATAAGCTTAAGTCTTAGAGGTCAAAGAAAGGACCCTAGGAAAAGGATGTAATAGAAAGGATGTATGAATTAGTGTTTATGATTTGGAGTCATTAGATAAAAAGGGATACTATTAGTGTAAGCTTGATTCATTGAAATGATTGTAGTTTCCTTGAATAGTTAAGTAATGTGAATGATTGTGTTTCTATGAACATGCATACAATCATAAGCATAAGCATATGCATAAGCTAAAGTCCATGGCAAGACTCCTCTATTTATAGGAGTAGATCGGTTTGGTTAGCCAAGTGGGACGCCCTTGGAGGGTTATGACGTCTAACCACCATTCTGAAAGTGTGTAATTGGGGTCTAGGGACGGAAGCCTACGACACTACCCAATAACACAAAATGCATTACATGCAAAGCATCATATTATATATCTCCTATGAATGGTATAATATGTGAAGTGATGTTAAGTTTATGAATGTTAATGAATTCCTTGTATGTATTTATATATATATATTCGGAATTAGTTTAGTTAGTTGTATGAAATCTTGGATAGCACATCCCTAGGTGCTTAATTATTATATAGTAATGAGCATTGTGATTAGATCACTTAAAGGATGAGCAAGCTAGGTTGATTGAGATTCATGGTATAGAGCATAAAGCAAAGTCCAATAGCATAAGAAAAAGCAAAGATGTGTTAAGCACAAAGTGAGTAAGTAAGAACAATACGTTCTTAGTTAATAAGGTTGCAATTTATATTATATTAAGGTTAGTCGAGCTAAACAAAGGTTAAAGAATGGACATTTGTAGGATTGATGTGGGTTGCTATACATGTATGTGTTTAGTTTAATCACAAGTTGATAAGTGGCATATTGGCCCTAGGATTACCCTATTTGATTATATGCTAAGTTTTTAACTCAAGCTAGCACCTTCTAAAGTGTCTTAGCTTAGGGAGATCAAGAATTTCAAGTCAAGTCCTTATGGTACATAGGGAGAGTAGGTTTAGGTTTGAAATGCCTAAGCTAGTCTTTTTAGCCTAGAATGTTCCGAGGAGAGAATGGTGAGGAGTCCGTGAAGGGCTCACTGAGATTTATAATCTCACCCTTTTCCTTTTATTTGTTTTCAGATAAGCAGGTACTGAAGACGACGAGCCGGAGCTTCAAGCTTGGGACGCATAAGCTAGTCGTAGATTGAAATGGGAATTTTATATTCCGAGTTATGTGTAAATTGTAATCTATTTATTAGATTAATGAATTGAGTTTAATTTATGACTTGGATTACTGTAATCAAGTCTGTAAGTTATTAGTAACTCCTGTGCCTTAATGTAATTTGTCGTACTTTCAATTATGTTGAGGTGCGGGTGTTACATAAAACATCATCATTATTATTTTCTTCAACTCTTTTCTCAACACTTAAGCCAAAGCTCCACTTGGTTTCTTGGGTCTCAAGGAACCCAATTTACCTTATGTGCTTCATAGCCTCAAAACCCCAAAACAAATCTAATTTCAATCAAATCATTTCCAAATCTTCCTAAAACTTAAATACAATTAAATACAACTAATATGAACCAAAGAACACAAAATATTTTTCTCCCAAACCCCTAAGGGCTGGCGGCCTCAACCTTTTCTTCCCAAAAAATTTGCAAATCTTCCAACTAATTACACAACATCATTCCACAATTCATTCCTTTCACAAATCTACCATTTCCTACAACACACATGCCTAATTCAAGTTCAATCATCAATTTAAGCTTCATTCAAGAATGCATGAGTTTTCATAAAACCTTCCCAAACTTTGTTTCAAGACAAAATTGATGATCATAATAGCATAAACAACATGTAAGAAACAATAATCACTAGTTAATTCAAGTGGTTCTCATGACCTTAGCCCCAAATCCCATAGGTTGTTCGCCTAGGGTTCCAAGAAATTGGGGAAAACTTGGTTCATCTCATTCATGATCCTAACCAACCAAAATACAATGCATAAATACAAGAAAAGTAGCAAAAAAACTCAACCTATCAGCTAATTAAAGGCCACGATTTTGAGCAGTAAAAATGGGGAGGAAAAATCTGTTTTTCAAGCTTACTTGCAAGGTATAAAGTGATGATCAAGTAGAGGATAGAACTTAGTAGCAAGGAGTGATGAGGTTTGATGATGGAACAAGCAAAAGGTGAAGAGAAATGGAAGTAGCCATGGAAGCTCTTGAACTTTCTCACACTAGAATGAAGAAGATGAAATAAAATGAGGGTTAGAGAGTGGGGGGGGTGTTCGGCCAGCTGCTCCAAAATAAAGGGGTGGAGTTAAAAATTTATTAAGTGTAAAAACATGTGGTTAAAAAACAATTAGGAAAATTAACAAAGTTTTAATCACCCAAAAAGTGACACCTCTCAAATAAAGTAAGATTCTAATCCCATCAATAAGTCTAACCCATCTAATCTCTCATCTCTCATGATTACCCTCTAATCATAGAGTCTTAAGAGTACTAAAAAAACACGGTGTCGAGTAACCGTGTTATCGATAAATTCGCGAAAATTAATTTTACCAAGAAATTAATTCACCGCGTGATAATAAATTATCATAAATAATAAAAACAATCTCAAACACTCACAAATAATCACAACAAGTCACTATTCGATTTTCATCGAAATCAGAGTTCGTTTAAAACTTTATCTGCGGCCAAACTGCCCGATGATTCAAAACGCGACGAAACTTCGTTAGAATTTTTCAGCGATATTCGAACCATGAATTAATATAAAATATTAATTCTCAATTTTAATTTGATCTTGATTTAATTCAATCACTTGCTTAGCGAACAAGAAATTGCTTATTATAGCATAAATATGGCAAAATATGCTATAATAATGCTAAATAACGCATCGCGAAAAATACGGGTGTTACATTTGTATGTATTGATTATGACTACTTTGAAAATTTATGCAAGTATGTATTCCAGTGTATCTGTCTTTTGTACTTTAGAATTTGTAACGACCCGTTTCTGGACTGATACTAAATTAGGAATAAACCTATATGCGACACATTTTTTAAAACGGTACTCTTGTGTCCTTTGGAAAATGCGGTCTATTTTTTTTAAAAAAAAATCCTATCCGTATAGTACTCATAGTACACACAGAGTTGCCACAGCGTTTAGAAACATGATGCAATCTACGACACAAGATACATGCACTGGAAATACACACACACACACACACACACACACACATATATATATATATATATATATATATAAACACGTCAGCGTAAACAGTACGTAAAAAATAAGGACAGTGCATAAAGATGTCCCAAAAGAATACACCTATGGTATGAAGACCCTCATGAGAGCAATCATACCCCGGGGGTACTCCCGACAGACACTCACGCAGGGGGCTACTCCAAAAGTATGCCACCAGTCTACCCTGCATTATACAAAACACAAATCACCAAGCCCGACTTGTCACCAAAACAACTGTACACTATAAACAAGGTACTACAGTCATCCAAAACAATATAAACAGATAGTCAGACAACACGACGACTACAGATAACTATTTGGATCCTCATATGGGTCCTCCTCCTCATCATCGTCCATCGGATCCTCTCCAGTCAAATTGATAAAAGGTGCCGTCACAGGCACGTCCTCAGGCACGTCCTCTCCTATTAAGCACATCCTCCACAACACCTGTACTGCTACATCCCACCTCTCCGCACACGCTACACACATGAGGAGGGTCCACCGGCTGAGTAGGGGTATTATCAAGCATGGGGAAAGTCGGCTCTGCCGCTGGCTCTAGCTCAGGCTCTGCCAAAGGACTCGGAGTAGCAGCCACCCTGGAGGTAGAAGCTCCTGCAGTCCCTCGTCTGATCACGCTCTTACGAGCGGTCCATCGAACTCTCAGTCCTCGTCCTCGTCCTCGGGAAACAAGTCGGGAAACAGTGCGCCTCAGGATCTCGAGAGGTCCCTCTGGCGAGGAAGATGATGCTGGCATAGTCCTCTCTCTCTGAATAACACGCCCGGCATCCACTATATGCATCGTCCGAATCGGAAAGCTCAATGTGCGTCGCGAAGTCTCCTGTCTCACTACTATACCACCCTCTCGGAAGCTATGTACAACATCCCCAGTATAAACAACGCGACGGGAGAAGGGGTCGAACTCCATCGCCGCGGGCATCTCTATGTCTGGAAAATCAAATATGATCTCCGACGATATCCTCATCGCCGGTATCAGCACGCTCTTCGTCATCGCCTGGGTAATTATCATTGGTTAAAGGCACCACGGGAAATGGTCAACTTCTCAATAAACATAGCAATAGAAAAGCATAAAGCAAGGAATGACAAAAGCAAGGTTTCAGAACGCGACTCAAACACTTTCACTGGACACTTTCGACAATTCCGGAAAGTAACACCGATCCATCCACTAAATGCCAGCCGTAGCTTTGGGCTCCACGACCACCCTAGGACATTCAGCTCCGGTTCCTTAACAGTACAACGTCTAGCTAGGCTGCCAAAAAATGAAGGGCTCCTAGCACCCTATGTTATCTGAATCGAAGCCCAAAAACGTCACGACACGACACCTCTCACATCAATGAATAAATCGCCGCATACGATAATTCAAGAAACAACTCAAATAATTATTCAATCGCATATCAAATAAATATTCGTGAAAAGCTTAATAAAATGCAACTCAGTTCAACAGTATAAGCAATCCATCACAGTTAATCATATTTCATCAAGCAACGACTTTGAGAACTCAGTTCATCCCTCTGCAACTCAGTGGAGTTGACAAAAAGGTAATCAAACAAGTGTGGGGGGTTGGGGACAGCTACCAACCACTTGCAGACAAGCCCACTAAATAATCATAAATAATGTTTTAAAACTAAAAAGTCAAAGGGGTACGAGACCCTCACTTCGAACCCTGAGGTTCTCAGACTTCTTCGCTTTAATACTTGAAATTAAATAATAAAACTTATCCATGTCTAAGAGTTGCCCTTACCACAGTTGGTTGCTAGCGTGGTACCGCAAGCCTCGTGTCCACGTCGCACGATCTCCTGATTCGCAACTCCTATCACTACGAGTAAACTTAGCACAATTCTATATGCTAAACTAGAAACTTAGGCTCTCAAAACCTAACCCTTTTCTAACCAAGCACTTTCACTTAGAATTTAATTTGAAATACTAAATTCATACTAGAAATACTTGTTTTAAAGAATCACTTACACTTGAAATAATTCACTACTAATAAACAAAATAACCTTTCAAAACTAAGAATCATTTTCTTGAAACTTAAGGCAAAGAACATTATCAATTAACCACTTCTTTTCTAACACTTAAGTAAGGCTCCACTTGGTTTCTTGGGTCTCAAGGAACCCAATTTTCCTTATGTGCTTCATAGCCTCAAAATTCCAAAACAAGTCCAAATTCAATCAAACCCTTTCCAAAATTTTCCAAAACTTAATCATACATCAACACAACCATTATAAACTAGAATGCAAAACAATTTCTCTCCCAAAACTCCTAAGGAGCTCGCAGCCTCATCCTTCCTTCTTCAAAAAAAAAATTTGCAACTTCCAATTTAATTTAATAACATCATTTCCTATGCCAATTCTTTTCACAAATCAACAACCAATTTTACAAAACCAAAGCCTAAACACCACCAATCATAATTTAAACTTCTTTCAAGAATAGGTTTTCATCCAAAAACAACACAATCAAAGTTCTAGTTCAAAATCCAAAGCTAAAACAACAACAACACCACCAAATAAGCTAGAATCAACAACCAATTTAATTGATTCACTCAAGGATCGCACCATCCCTCTTTTTCCCCTTAGGTTGCGCCTAGGGTTCCATGGATTTTGGGGATTTTGGTGCTCACTTCCATCATTGATCATGATCAAGCATTTAATGAAGCATAAAAACAAGACAAAGTAAGAAAAACCACTACCTCCTCCTCCTATGGGACTCACGGCCAAGGGGTTGTTTTGGGGGAGAAAATTTGTGCTCTCAACTTGCTTGGATGATGAAGAAGATGGTAGTGAAGAGAAGTAGAAGTTATTGCAAGAAGTTTGGAGGATTAGAAGTGAACAAACTCAAGAAATTAGATGGAGGAATGTTGCCATGGAAGCTCCAAGCTTTCTCTCTCAAGAAATATTGAAGATGAAGTAAAATGAGGGTGGAGAGTGGGAGGGGGCTGCATGGGGCTGTTTAAGGGAGGAGAGGAGGAATAAAAAAAAATATAACTTAAGTGAATATTTGGCTAAAAATGGTTCAAGTAAAGTAATTAAAACTAATCACACATTAAGTGACACCTCTCATAAAGCAAAGATGCTAATCACATTAATTATACTAACCCATCTAATCTCTCATATTACCCTCTAATCCTAGAGTCTTAGGGTTACTAAAACACGGTGTCGAATAATCGTGTTACCGATTAATTCTCTGCCGATAAAATCGCGAAAATTAATTTAGCGAGAAATTAATTCACCGCGTGATATTATTTTATTATAAATAATAAAAACACTATCAAACATTCAAAAATAATCATGACAAGTTGCGATTCAATTTTTATCGAAATCGGGGTTCATTTAAAATTTTATCTGCGGCAAAACTGCCCGGTGATTTGAATCGCGACGAAACTTCGTTAGAATTTTTCGACGATATTCGAACCATGAATTAATATAAAATATTAACTCTCAATTATAATTTGATCTTGATTTAATTAATTTACTTACTTAGCGAACAAGAAATTGCATATTATAGCATAAATACGACAAAACATACTATAATAGCGATAAATAACACGTCGCGAAAATACGGTTGTTACAATACTCCCCCTCTAAAAATAGTTTCGTCCTCAAAACTAAAGGTAAGATACGTACCAAAGAAAAGCTTTGGATACTGATCCTTCATCTTCTCTTCCAGTTCCCAAGTCGCGTCGCCGGTCTTCTGATTCCACGTGACCTTGACATGTTGGATTTCTTTGTTCCTCAGTTGCTTAGTCTTTCGGTCGACAATCCTTGCAGGTGATACTTCAAATGATAGGTCGTCCCTCAGTTGAATCACATCCGGTTCAATAACATGAGAAGGGTCGGAAACATATCTCTGCAACTATGAGACGTGAAAGACGTCATGAATGTTTGACAAGAAAGGTGGCAAAGCAATCTGATATGCCACTGGACCAATATGTAACGACCCTCATTTTTTTTATTATAATTGTTGTGGCAGTTATTTTAATTGATTTCATTATATGTTTGTGCATGAAAAGAGACTTTTAATTTAATTAAATGATTTTTTTGAGAGTTGTTAATAAAAAGAAAGGGGAGGGCGTATAATGCCTTGGGCTAGCATCTTATATGCATAGTTATTTTCCTTTCCACCTACCTAGTGGGCCAACACCCATGGACTCTCTCCAACCCAACCCAAATAATAGAACCTAGGGCGTATGAAGGCATGTGACGCCTCAAGCCAAGCCCTAGCGCCTCCAAGCCTCTCTCTCTCAAGTTGATTCACTTGTTCCTTCTCCTTTCTAGCTCCAAACCCTAGTGCCACACAAGATTGAAGGAGGCATTCCACGTTTTTCTTCTCTTGCATGATTCGATCACCAAGGTTAGGAGCAACTCCATCTTTGTTCTTCATCTGAAATTGGGTAAGTCATGACTCTTCTCCTTCCTATGTTGCGCCTCCTAGAAAATTGTGAGTCTTGAGGATTTCCAACGTTTCTTATAGTTTTCTTTTCTGTTCGTAGCAAACTCACCGTAGGATTGATTCGGAGTCATCATCATCCCTCTTTCACTAAGGAATTTCGCAAGGACCAAAAGGTAAGGGGGGAGATTATTGAAATTGGGGATATTTGAGGGAATAGGTGAAGGGGTTGTCCTTGAACCCCGTTGTGTGTTAATTAATTGAAAAAAATTCTATTTTTCATGTATATACACGCTATGATTATTGTTTGAATAAATGATGTGGCTGCCATAGTTGTTCATAGATGTTTTAAGTGTTAGAAAAAAATTCTGTTTTGATGCCTAGGATGTGGTTGAATTATTAGAGCACCAAATTAATATGTTCGTTAATTTTGGTGATGAATTCCAATGTTGAATTGCGCTTGAGACTATATAAATGATTAAAATAGATGCTATTCTATGGATATTGTTAATTGAAAATTTTGTAATAATTTAACTTGTTTCGTTCGTATTTTAATACGCATTATTTCTTTGTAAAAATGTTACCTTAACTATTGTGGAATTAGAGAACTGGGTTAGAGCCTTAAGAATTACTCCTAAATATTAATCAAGATTTTTCCCTAAGTGTTAGTCTTAATTGTGATGTTCCTAAATATTTAGAATTGAAGAAAAATAGGCGAAAATGTTTTTAAGACAGCAAAGTAGCGCTGCTGTTTTCGGTTTCGCTGCTGTTTCTGTTTTTCGCTGCTGTTACTGTTTTTGCTGCTGTTTCTGTTTTTGCTGCTGTCTCTGTTTTGTTGTTGTTTCTGTTTTGTTGCAGTTTTGTTGCAGTTTTTGTTGCTGTTTTTGTTGCTGTTTAAATTACTACGAAAATCCTGTTATTTCTGCTGTTTAAATTGCTGCGAAAAATTCTGTTGTTGTTGCTTCTGTTTTCTGCAGAATTTTCGTTGGCTGCGGTAGTTTTTTTTTTTGTGCAGTTCCTGTTTCTGTTGCTGCAGAATTTTCTGCTGCAGAATTTACGTTGTACTGTGCAGTTTCTGTCTTTGTACGATTTTTGTTGTTGTTGCTGCGTTGTTGCGGTGTTTGTTGCGTTGCTACAGATTTTAATTACATGATCAAGAAATAATTATTCTTAAGACAAGTCGTGGATTTCTTATGATTTATTCTTTGATCCGTTTATTATTTTGTGATGATGGTTGTGAAAAGTCCACACTTGTGGCAATGACCTTGAAAGGATAAATGACCTTTTGTGCAAGTCACCTAGCTATTAGTAGCCATAATGGGACTTGAGTCTTTCCTTGTGAGATGATCCTAGCCATATGGGCTATGATGGATTGTCGATGAAAAATTGAACTATGACGTTCGGAGGAAACCCGACCTTGTGTGTTTGTTTGTCATACAACCCTTGTAACAGGATGGGGGGAAGCACTATTGAAATGAAAGGTGGAGGCCAATATGAGTGAGCCTGCGTGGCAATACCTCGGCCTAGAGGGTGAGAAGTCGAGTTTGTGTTCCCTAATAGTTTGAGTGTCGCGCCTTGGGTAGGGACCACTTATCGACTTAGCTACCCCGATCACACCGACATTATCATCCCTAGTTGAGAGTATGCGGTAATAGAGTAAAACACCCGCGAGGTGATCTCTAATAAACCAAATATGTACTCCTAGGAGACTTCCCAGAGTAGTAGATGGTACCACATGCATAAGAAGTAGTGTCGTTAGCATCTGCATTATTTTCTTTTGATAATTATGTGACTATGAGGAATAATGAAATTTTCTGCGTGTACTCGTGGATGATACGAGATGTTGTTGCTACTTTATGTGAATTGATTGTTATAGTGTGGTGTGAAAATACATATATATATATATATATATCTGTATACGTATATAAATATATTATTTATTTGTTCACCTTTTTCTCTCTAAATATCACTTTAACTCGATTTCAACGTACTCACCCCTCTATGGTTGTTTGTCTCTTGTCCTCCTATTTTCAATTGCAGACACTACTAATACCAGGACACGTAGCTAGTGGTGAAGGCCTCTTCTGTAGAATTATTTTATAGTTTTAATTCGAACATTTTCTCGATTGAGACGTTGAGTCATTTATGTATTTTGTTCTTTGTAGTGTAAGTTGGGCTAAGTCAAGCTCTGAGGCTATGTGACACAGGTTTTCTTTTATTTGGGGTTCGTATATCGCTTGGTTTTATTTTTATTTCACAAGTTCAAATAAAATTTCTTAGAGAAGTACTTACTATGCTTGTTGTTACTAAATATTTGCAAACTGAATGATGTCTGAAATTGAATTACTCATCGAGTTATCCGTTGATCCTTTTTATATTTTATTTTCTTATTTATTTTTATTTAACGATTTTCGAAACGGGGATTAGAGTGTCACATTTAGTGGTATCAGAGCAGTTCGGTCTTACCGGACTGTGTGTGTGTCTATTATGTTTCTCTGTGTGAACTCTGTGCTTTGTGCGTCAATGTTTTATTTATTTATTTATTTATTTATTTATTGATTTAGTTTATGGGTTGACGTTGCTTGTTGCATCCAATTTGGTTCTGATTGGTGCAGGGAGTAATGGCGGGTAGGAACGATAGAGCTTTAGCGGATGCACTCGTTGCCATGGCTCAGGCCGTACAAGAAATTTGTGGTTGATTTGGTTTGTTTGCCTTTGAGTCAACTTGATGTAATTCTTGGCATGAATTGGTTAGCTACTAATCAAGTCATCTTAAATTGCTTTGAAAAGACTGTTTGTATTCCTGATTCAGTTGAACTCAGAGATCATCGACTCTTAACGGCCAACCAAGTACAGGCATGTTTGAAACAAAATGCCCAAGTTTACATGATGATAGCCTCTCTAAAAGTCGAAGACCAAGTCAGGATAGATGGTATGCCTATAGTGAGTGAGTATTCCGATGTGTTTGAGGAAGTGCAAGAATTGCCTCCAGAGAGAGAAACTGAATTTACCATAGACTTAGTACCAGGTACTGGACCCATATCTATAGCTCCTTATAGGATGTCTCCCGCAGAACTAGTTGAGCTTAAGAAACAGTTGGAGGAACTGCTAGAGAAACAATTTGTGAGGCCAAGTGTATCCCCTTGGGGTGCCCCAGTGTTGTTAGTCAAGAAAAAGGATGGGAGTATGAGGTTGTGCGTAGATTACCGCCAATTGAACAAGGTAACTATTAAGAACAAGTATCCCTTGCCTAGGATAGATGATCTAATGGACCAGCTAATTGTAGCCTGTGTGTTTTCTAAGATAGACCTTAGGTCAGGTTATCACCTAAATCAGTGACTGAGATTAGGAGTTTCTTAGGCCTTGCAGGGTACTACCGTAGATTCATAGAGGGATTCTCTAAGTTAGCCTTGCCTTTGACAATGTTGACCAGGAAAGGAAAAGCTTTCGTGTGGGATGCTCAGTGTGAAAATGGATTTCAGGAGTTGAAAAGGAGATTGACTTACGCCCAGCTGTAGTGCTACCTAATCGAAGTGAGCCTTTTGAAGTGTATTGTGATGCGTCTAAGTTAGGACTCAGAGGTGTGCTTATGCAAAATAGACATGTAGTGGCCTATGCCTCTAGGCAGTTGAAGACCCATGAAAGGAATTACCCCACTCATGATTTAGAGTTAGCCGCTGTGGTGTTTGTGTTGAAAATATGGAGACATTACTTGTATGGTTCTAGGTTTGAAGTGTTTAGTGACCATAAGAGCCTTAAATATCTTTTTGACCAGAAAGAATTGAATATGAGACAGCGAAGGTGGATAGAGTTTCTTAAGGATTATGATTTTGGGCTTAACTATCACCCCGGCAAAGCCAATGTAGTGGCTGATGCTTTGAGTAGGAAACCCCTACATCTTTCCGCTATGATGGTTAGAGAGATGAGTTTGATCGAAGAGTTTAGGGATCTGAACTTAGTTTGTGAGGTCACTTCTAAGAGTGTACGACTAGGAATGTTGAAAGTCACTAGTGGATTACTAGAGCAGATTATGGAGGGTCAGAAGACCGATCAACATCTTTTGGATCAGAAGGAGCTTATCGCTCAAGGTAGGGATATAGGTTTTAGTGAAGGGACTAATGGAATTTTGAGGTTTCGAGGTAGGGTTTGTGTACCTAATGTTCCTGAGCTTAAGAGAATGATTTTGGAGGAAGGGCATAAGAGTAGTCTGAGTGTTCACCCCGGAGCAACCAAGATGTACCAAGACCTTAAGAAAATTTTCTGGTGGCCTCGAATGAAAAAGGAGGTAGCGAGAATTTGTCTACTTTGCCTGACTTGTCGAAGGCCAAGATAGAACACCAAAACCATCCGGATTCTTACAACCCTTGAGTATTCCCTGTATGGAAATGGGACAGTATAGCAATGGACTTCGTATCAGGACTCCCTAGGACTCCTGCAGGAGTAGATGCCATCTGGGTTGTTGTGGACAGATTGACAAAGTCTGCACATTTCATCCCTGTGAATGTGGAATATCCTTTAGAGAAGTTGACCAGGTTGTACATTAGGGAGATAGTAAGGTTGCATGGCGTACCTTCTAGTATTGTGTCCGATGAGACCCCGGGTTTACCTCTAGATTTTGGGGAAGCTTACATGAGGCTTTAGGAACCAAGCTCAAGATGAGCTCTGCTTATCACCCTCAGACTGATGGTCAGTCTGAGCGAACCATCCAATCATTAGAGGACTTGTTAAGAGCTTGTGTCTTAGAACAAATCGGTAGTTGGGATACCTTCTTACCTCTGGTTGAGTTTACCTACAATAATAGCTATCATTCCAGTATTGGGATGGCACCCTATGAAGCCCTGTATGGCAGGAAGTGTAGGACTCCCTTGTGTTGGTATGAGACCGGTGAGAACCTTGTGTTAGGTCCTGAAATAGTTCAGCAAACCACTGAAAAGGTCAAAATGATTCAGGACAAGATGAGGGCCACTCAAAGTAGGCAGAAAAGCTATCATGACAAGCGGAGAAAGGATTTGAGATTTGAAGAGGGCGATCATGTATTCTTGAGAGTCACTCCCAAGACTGGGGTTGGCCGGGTAATGAAGTCGAAGAAACTTACTCCTCGTTTTATTGGCCCCTACCAAATTTTGAAAAAGGTTGGGGAAGTTGCCTACCAGATTGCCTTACCACCTTTCCTTTCAAACCTTCATAATGTCTTCCATGTGTCGCAACTCCGTAAATATGTCCATGATCCTACTCATATAATTGAACTTGATGAAGTACCATTGAAAGAGAATCTTACCTATGAGGTACTACCAAGGAGGATTGAGGACCGACAGGTCAAGCAGTTGAGAGGGAAGGAGGTTCCGGTGGTCAAGGTTATTTGGGGAGGAGGCAATGAGGAGAGGGCTACTGGGAACCCGCAAGTCTGATGCAAGCCTCTTATCCACACTTGTTTGACCACGGTAAGTTTCGGGGACGAAACTTTTTGTAAGGAGGGGAGGATGTAACGACCCTCATTTTTTTTATTATAATTTTTGTGGCAGTTATTTTAATTGATTTCATTATATGTTTGTGCATGAAAAGAGACTTTTAATTTAATTAAATGATTTTTTTGAGAGTTGTTAATAAAAAGAAAGGGGAGGGCGTATAATGCCTTGGGCTAGCATCTTATATGCATAGTTATTTTCCTTTCCACCTACCTAGTGGGCCAACACCCATGGACTCTCTCCAACCCAACCCAAATAATAGAACCTAGGCGTATGAAGGCATGTGGCGCCTCGAAGCCAAGCCCTAGCGCCTCCAACCCTCCCTCTCTCAAGTTGATTCACTTGTTCCTTCTCCTTTCTAGCTCCAAACCCTAGCGCCACACAAGCTTGAAGGAGGCATTCCACGCTTTCTTCTCTTGCATGATTCAATCACCAAGGTTAGGAGCAACTCCATCTTTGTTCTTCATCCAAATTGGGTAAGTCATGACTCTTCTCCTTCCTATGTTGCCTCCTAGAAAATTGTGAGTCTTGAGGATTTCCAACGTTTCTTATAGTTTTCTTTTCTGTTCGTAGCAAACTCACCGTAGGATTGATTCGGAGTCATCATCATCCCTCTTTCACTAAGGAATTTCGCAAGGACCAAAAGGTAAGGGGGGAGATTATTGAAATTGGGGATATTTGAGGGAATAGGTGAAGGGGTTGTCCTTGAACCCCGTTGTGTGTTAATTAATTGAAAAAAATTCTATTTTTCATGTATATACACGCTATGATTATTGTTTGAATAAATGATGTGGCTGCCATAGTTGTTCATAGATGTTTTAAGTGTTAGAAAAAAATTCTGTTTTGATGCCTAGGATGTGGTTGAATTATTAGAGCACCAAATTAATATGTTCGTTAATTTTGGTGATGAATTCCAATGTTGAATTGCGCTTGAGACTATATAAATGATTAAAATAGATGCTATTCTATGGATATTGTTAATTGAAAATTTTGTAATAATTTAACTTGTTTCGTTCGTATTTTAATACGCATTATTTCTTTGTAAAAATGTTACCTTAACTATTGTGGAATTAGAGAACTCGGTTAGAGCCTTAAGAATTACTCCTAAATATTAATCAAGATTTTTCCCTAAGTGTTAGTCTTAATTGTGATGTTCCTAAATATTTAGAATTGAAGAAAAATAGGCGAAAATGTTTTTAAGACAGCAAAGTAGCGCTGCTGTTTTCGGTTTCGCTGCTGTTTCTGTTTTTCGCTGCTTTTACTGTTTTTGCTGCTGTTTCTGTTTTTGCTGCTGTCTCTGTTTTGTTGCTGTTTCTGTTTTGTTGCAGTTTTGTTGCAGTTTTTGTTGCCTCACGTGGCTCAAGTACCACCTGTTGAGGACATTTTGCGAGCCAAAATATGAGGTCCGTGATGGGAAATACAATTTAACCACACTCACCATACGATTAACCACTTTTTTGCACTCAATTAACCACAAATCTGTGGCACTATATAATTGAAGGATACATAACTAAAAAAATCACATGTTATATTACTATACCAATTGGCTCTGAAGCCTCAAATACAAGCCTATTTAGAACATTTTCTAAACCAAATTATGAGGTCTTTGACAGGAAATCCAATTTAACCACGCTTGTCACCCGATTAACCATTTTTTTGTACACAATTAACCACAAACCTACGACACTGCCATCCAATTTTTTTGCACACAGATTTGTGGTTAATTGAATAAAAAAAATGGTTAATCGTGTGCTAAGTGTGGTTAAATTCTATTACCTATTGTAGACCTCATAAGTTGGCTTATAAAATGTCCTAAACAGGGTAGTTTATAAGCTGGAAGAGAAAGTAAAGTCATTGAGATGAAAATGGTGTGAGCTTCAAAATTCTTGTTCATTGGAGAAGTAGTCATACTTGTAAATAATAGAACATGCTTGTTTGTAATACAGCTATTGAAATAAGAAGTCAATTTTCTTTTTGCATCTTTCTTATGATCAAACAATGAGATTCCAATTTTGTGCATGGATTGGGCTCTAATTGTTACGACTTTCAAGCAGTGAAAATATAAGTGAATTATTTTGAACAAAATATCTAACACCAAATCCACAGCAATCCTCATCCATAACATAAATCCATGACATCAAATGGCTATAAATGAATACAATTCTCTAATATAAAGAGATATTGTGATTGTATAAAGCTATAAACAAAGCTATATGCCTTGCTCTTTGTTTCTGAATTGCAGCAATCGAATTACACCAAATTTCAAGAAAAATCAATTTCAGTAAATTACACTGCAGCAACTGAATTTAAAATATCAACCAGTTCTAAGAAAATCTATATGCCTTGTTCTAATTTCTATTGTCCCAACTTGTTAACCAGTTCTTGATCATTGTTCATTGACATTGTCATCCAACCAGTTATTGATCCTTTTACGCACACGACATGTTGTTCATTTGTAGTGTTGCTTTGTTTCCTTTACCAGCTCCATTTCCTTCTTCGAGAGCTTCTTTATTTGCAGTTTCATCAAGACATTAAGACAGCATCAAGGAACATGAAATATTAGCCTGGGGTCACCACACTGATGCTACTGTTTTGTGGATTCATAGCCAATGCATACATGGGCCCTTGACTCCAAATTCCAATGTCGCAGGTTCTAGTTGCTGCCATCTCCAAAAGAAAGCTTCCACATCCTTCTAATCCTGCTCAATTGTATGAGGTTCCCAAGTCTAACAGTAATAATAGAAGATTTTTGTGTCACACTAAAAAACTCATGTAAGTAGTGTGACTTAGTAATCACAATTTGGAAAGCAAAAAAACTCAATTTATATATCACCATATAATTCATTAATGGTATAATTTGTTTTCATATTTTTTGACAAGGCATTGCAAGTAATTACAACTTTTGGCTTGCAATCAATGATTCTCTGGGAAAGAGATTCCGCAGAAAAACCGGCAAATACAACATAAACAAATCAAAAAACTAAAGCATTAACTCAAATGGCAAGTGAAATAAATCAAGCAATCTGATAACTTTGGAAACATGACTAAACAAGAAAATGGTAAGTTCAAACAGTAAGTAAAAATTAATAACAAGCATAAAAGGATACCAAATGAAAATAATACCATAAAGTATGCAATTCGTTTCTGAATAACAGAGAATCCTAAATTTAACAATTTAACAAGCCAATGGACAAGGAATTACAACGCTTGTTTAAACGATCGTGCCAATCTCTCATGACCTGAGATAATAGAGGGATTCAATAGGTCTTACTGTTGGGAAACAAAACCATGATTCAACAAAAGTAACAGCACACAAAGTCCTATCTTATTAATTTACATCCTATGCTACTAACTAACTATAATCGACATACCCAATCCCATAAAATAAAACACAGGAAGAGAAGAGATTTTGCAATTTAGAACTGCCCTATAGCCAATCCTTTACAACAAGTAAAATAGCAAAACAAGCAATATAACTTGCAATGTACTTCACACTTTGAATCACACACACGTCAAATCAGAGGTAGCACCAGGACATGCCCTTAAAACTCCAATTGAGCCACCAAAAGGTTCAATTTTTCACATCAAGTTTAAGTATCATGAAATTACACAGGAACTCTGAACTGTCCATCTCTTCTCAACCAGATCAAGATAAAACAAGTAATAACTCTAGTGTTGAATTCATTTCCTATCACTTACTAACGCATGCAAGCAAAATGAGTATGCCCTAGATGCTTCAAAAAATTGCCAACAAACACAGGCTTTTATCATTCATTTCATTCTACTACCTAGCCAATCAAAGATCACCCTTTTCCTTAATTTTCCACATCACTTTAAATACAAATAAAAAATAATCCAAGATATAGCATAAACTTCTCATCTTTACCAACATTTTATCAGCAGCTATTATACAAATATTTACAAAATTGAAAAAAAAATCCCAAAACTCTAATTCCAGCAAAATTGAATAACTAAATAAATACACAATCAAAGCATGCATGCAAATGGATAATTGTGATCTCAGACATTGAAAATAAAAAAAAATTGAAAAGAAAATTGAAAAATGAAAATTAAGGAAAAGGGTGATCTAAAAATTAAGAAAATTGCAGTGTTGTAACCCCAGTTCCCTCCTTATCAGCAAACTCAACATTATATGTTGGAGAACTCACCTCCATCTAGTGTGTTTCATATTGAATGCCCAGAACAAAGCTTTTTTGCAAAAAAAATAAATAAAAGTGCAAAAACAGAACAAATTGCCTATGACACAAATATATTGGAGAACAAATATCCTTCAATCAATATTAAGAACTATGCTTTAAAGATGTATTTCAACTGCACAAGCAAGGGAGATTAGTGAGGAATCAGATGGAGGAAATGTAATATGTGTTTTATCATTCAATTACTAATACTATTATCAAATAACGCATCTGCTATGGCTCTAAGACTCTGGAAAACTATTAGTTTACATTTTTTGTAACTTCACTCATAGATCAAGTGTTTGGTCTCTAAAACGCAATGTTAATGTTGGCTTGCTAGAACACAATGTTAATGTTGGCTTGCTAGAACACAATGTTAATGTTGGCATGCTTTTGATGGTCTCGATAGGTGTTGTAATCGCCAGAACTGATACATCCCTCTCCTTGATCTTAAGAATCTCTAGTATTCTATGGATAGAATGACAAACCCAACTCCAAGTCCTACTCTTTCTCTACCCATGCATGTGCTTACGATGTTTTCCTCAGTTTTCAAGGTAAGAATGTCCCACATGGGTTCGCCGGAAACCTTTACAATGCTCTGCGTGACAAAGAAATCAACACCTTCATATGGGTAATCAAGAAATTAGGAAATTGCGGAGAATATATCGCCCCCATTTAGAACTGCAATCGTGGTATTCTCATAAAATTGTGCATCACCTACTTCTTGTTTAGAACAGCTAGTGAAGATCATGGAGTTTTCCAAACCCCAGGGCAGGTTGGTTTGGTTAATTTTTTATCAAGTGGACCCTTCCAATCAGAGAGGAAGTTATGGAGAAACATTGTGCATGCATGCAAGCAATAAAATTGAGATAAGGTGTAAAGGAGGAATGGAAACAAAGCCTTGTGAAGGCGGATGAATAACTATTATTGTCAAAATAATAACTAATACTTTGTCATGATTTTGAATTGCTTAGTTCATGCCTTCAAAGTTTAGCATATGATCAATTTGCTCTTTCTGGATAGAAAGAATGCCTTCAAAGTTTAGCAATCACTCACCTTGTCCAAGCGTGAAGTTGAAATGGGTGCCCTTATCTCTGCTTGAATCAAACTTAATGCCATCAAGAAGTGTTCCAGTATAGTGAACTATGAATCATAAAAAATAAAAATTGGTCAATAAATAAAATCCAATCAATGGAAAAGAGAGAAAGAGTGGTGGTACCTAGAACATTAGCGCCAACAAGGGGGTTGTCCAATTCCTTCACCTTCCTTGAGGAGCTTCTTCTTCAAGCCCAGCTTCCCGATCTCCTTCTCCTCACTAAAATCGGGTTGTCAGCATCCATGGTTTATGGAATGCTGGGAATGGAATATAGAGAGAAAAAATGGCGCACAGAAAATGCGGAGAGAAATCAAATGAGGAACGAATGAGGGTTTCGAGTTTTGGTGATGACGATGAAGGGAACGTCAGAGGAAGCGTGTGAGGATAGCAACAAGGAAGCTACGAGAAGAACGCAATCAGATCCTTCGAGATTGGATCCGCCATTGGCACACAAAGAGAGAGAAATAGAGAGAGAGAGAGAGTCAATAAGGAAGAGAGAGAGGAGATCGTGGGAGTTTTAAAGTGAAAGTAAAAGAAAAAAATAAAAAAAGGGAAATACGGTGTCCCATATACGGTGTCCCATTTTGGTTGTCTATTTAGCATTTCTGATTTTTTTTGGCAAAAAAATAAATAAATAAATAATAATTGATATTGTCACGCACGCATCTCCCCTCTGTCTTTTAAAAAACAACTGTTCATCTTCTCTCTCAAATACACGTAGCCGTGGAAAAAAAACTCCACCGTATTCCCTCTTTTTTTCAATTTTTCTCTCTTCGATTCCTCACTCATTAGGCCACGAAAAATTCCGAAAACTACATATCCCTATACAAAATCACCCATTGAATCCATTTATGACCTTATTTTGACAATTCGATACTGAAACTGCGCCGTATTTTTCACTTGGGCATACTGTATATAGCATTTTCCGACCACCACGGCCATCGGTTGGGAAAACGAACGTTGTTTTCGGATTCCTTGCATAAAAACCTTCGAGCACTAGTCTTTTTTTTTTGTTACGTCAAAGTTGACGAAGTGTCTGTTTTGCCCAGAGCTGCCAATTCAGGTCTCATTTTCGGATATTCCTGTAATCGTATTGACGAACGAGACTTGCGTTGGACTCGTCGAAATGCATTCTTCCATCCCGTCCAGTCCGAATTGCAAACCGAGACGCTTCAAATATTGACATTTTTCCTCCTGTGCATTTTTCAGGTGAGCAATCTGCCTGCGGATGAACCTAATTTTAATTACGCTATAAATTATTTATTTAATTTGTTTTGAAGGTGTTTATGTTTGATAATTGATTATTGTTGTGTGATTGATTGTGGTTGCCTGTGACGTTTGGATGTCGGCGAGCGCTTGGCTGTGACTTCTGGCGAGAACGGAAAGTAGAGATTGTGGAACGGGAGCTGTGTATAACACCTCGCCAAAACAGGGCATTACTTTATTTAATTATTACAAAAGTAGTTCATATTTAAGAAAATACATATTTTATTTAAGATTAGAAAAGTATACAAAGTCCATTATACAAACACAAAATAAAACCCAACACCCATAAGGGTGACCAAACGACACACTAGCCGTGACATAAGCATCCACCTTTGTCTCTTGGCAAGCTATTCAAAAACTCTCCAGCCACTAGTTACAGGTTGTGCTTGTCCATCTGCTATTTAATAACATATAATAGAAATACACAAGAAAACACTGGGGTAAGATATCCATTAACCTCCAACAATCAGGAAAACAGTATAGCAGAGGCACTGTTACCATGCACAGTACAAACAGTACAATCAAACATCACCATCACAACTCACATCATGCTCTGACTCCTGAGTATACTGTCACAACACGTCATATTGATAACCCGACCACACGGTCACAGATCACAGACTAACACACGTCACTGGTCATTCAGGCTGATCACTGGCCCCACAGACCCAGTGGACACAGAATACCACAGATCGCTGATCAGTGTGGGCCATTAACGCCCTACTCCCTAGACCAATTACTAGTCTTAGGGCACCGAGTACGATAAGATAGTTGTCCTGGGAACATATCCCGAAGTGCTACCATCTCTAATTATCGGTTATGGCATCCCATACTACCATATCCAATTACCAGACTAAGGTACTGCCCCGTGCACAAGGACAACATTCCCTTTACAGAGAATGGGCAAGATTGTCCTCCTGTCAGATGTGGAGTCCTAGAGACTCGTTCGTATGACCGAGTACATACCCTCGAGGTCACCAACTATCCCCAAACTGCTCCGTACCTTTGGTACCATGGACATAGAGAGCCTCGTCGAGCATATACCCTCAAGGTCCTGGCAGAGTGACTACCCTCAATGCCACCGACTATCTCACCACTATTCCGTCTATACCTTGGTACACCAACCTCGGGTACACTGACCCGGCCATCACCACTATCACAGGGTATCGATGGTAATACCTACTCTTGCAATCTAGGGATTTGCAAACCTCTAACTAGAGGGCATCACCCTTGACATTAATACCATACGACAATCATCACACTCATAGATATTATATGCAACCAGCACAAAAATATCAGGCATAATTCAGAATACCATAAACCATGATTTATCATAACTTATTATCATATAGATTATCCCTAATGTCGCATAAGCGACTGTCTACTAATCTCATAAACATGACTTATGTCAGTTGTAGGTCTCCCTTAGCCACCGTACACTACAACCCCTCTCCTAAGGTGTTGCTACTACTAACCCCTAGTAGAGCTAAAGAACCATACACATGTTAACAGTGCTACTCTACTACCTATATTCCCTAGAGATTAAGGTATCTTCTCCCTTACTTGGCCTAGAAGACTGCTGCCACTCTCGTCCTTCGTTCTTCCCTCTCTTGAGCTCCTCCACGCCCTTCACGCTCTCCCAAAAGCCCTTAGATGAACTTGGGCTGAATGGAGGGGATCAAGGCCTATTTATAGGCATAACTTGGCCCGTCGCGTCGCGATGGGATTACACATAACTCTCGTCGTGTCGCAAGATAGAACATGTGGCAGAAGATCCGCGGCGCTGATCACCGCCTTACTCACCGGCTTAGCTCGCGTCGTGAGCCATTTTGTACTGGCCTCATCACGTCGCGATGAAGGCTGCCCAGAAATATCTTATTTTCAACCTTCTAGACGATTCTAGGGTTCTCTACACCCCTCTAGGGTATTCTAGACCATTCTAAGGACTTCTATCTCCCTTCTAGGGTTTTTGGGTTTCATTGAAGCTCATTTTATCCTAGTTAAAGCCTCTAATTCTCCATTTATCACCTATCTATTAATCTAATTATCTTTCCTAGTATTATTAAAAATCAGGATGTCATATTTCTATCCCCCTAAGAATAAATTTCGTCCTCGGAATTTAGCAATAAATACTTGAATTAGAAGTCTCCTTGGTGGCTTTGACTGTGAACATTCACCCTGCTCTAGTTGTTGGTTTAGTCGATGTGGTTACTTTAGACTCAACGATGGATTTTCCTTCAGTTACCTTTCCTTTAGCTTCAGGTTTCGTGATTACTCCCTGTTTACACTCTTTAGTAATATGTCCTGGTTTCTTACATCGATAGCAGATAGGTTCTTTTTCAAGACATTCCTGCAGATAATGCCTTTCTCCACATCAAGCACATTTCATTGATCTGAATTGCTCACTTCCAGCTTCTTAGTTAGAACGATCATAGGGTCCTCGGTTATTTCTCTCGTCTTGGTTTCTACGATTGTTTCTTATGGGTCCACCATTCTTTTGTTTTTCTATCCTATTATCAAGATTCTCTAATTCGATACTCTTTTCCATTAATTCGGAAAAATGACTGACCTTCAGAGGGACCATGGATCTACGCAACTCAGGCTTTAGTCCATCCTCGAATTGTCTACACATCCATTCTTCATCTGGATTCGGCTGGTAAAACCTAGAATATTTGATTAGAGTTTCAAATCTTACAGCATACTCTCCCACAGACATTCTTCCTTGCTTCAAACTAAGGAGCTCTTTTTCCTTTTCACGTCTTAATGTATTTGGGAAATACTTTTCCAAAAAGCAAGTTCGAAACAGTTCCCAGATAATGACCCTTCCTTCCGTCTCTAGCATCCTTTGCTTATTCTTCCACCAACTCTCCATGCCTCCAACTAAAAGAAAAGTTGCATAAGTCACTTTTCGATCATCCCGGCAATGTAGTGCCGCGAAAATTTTCTCCACTTCTTGGAGCCATAATTCTTCTCCCTCTGGATCATATTCTCCCTTAAATTACGGGGGTTTATTTTTCATAAAAGCTGCTTGCCCCCATCAACTGTTACTTCTCTTCCACCTCCTTGATTCACCAGACGTTGCAGTACCTATCCCTGTTGTTGTACCAATAGAGCGTTCTGTTGCGCCTGTTGCTGCATAGCAACCACCAAATTCTCCATTCTTCATGCTCCGTTGTTTTCTAGTGGAATGTTTCTACGTTCACCGTTTCGAGTTTGTCGAACCATTAGTTGCTTGACAAAGCAACTAATCAACTAGTGGTCACAATGTAAATACTCAACTTAAGTTCTACCCAACTTTCCTATTTATAGTTGATACCCAGTGGGGTACAACCGACTCTAACACAGCCAGTGACTCGACCCTCCCCACAGTCCAGTTAGAATCGAACTGCTCTGATACCATTATATAACACCCCGCCAAAACAGGGCATTACTTTATTTAATTATTACAAAAGTAGTTCATATTTAAGAAAATACATATTTTATTTAAGATTAGAAAAGTTTACAAAGTCCATTATACAAACACAAAATAAAACCTAACACCCATAAGGGTGACCAAAAGACACACTAGCCGTGACATAAGCATCCATCTTTGTCTCTAGGCAAGCTATCCTAAAACTCTCCAGCAACCAGTTACAGGCTGCGCTTGTCCATCTACTGTTGAATAACATATAATAGAAATACACAAGAAAACATTGGGGTAAGATATCCATTAACCTCCAACATTCAGGAAAACAGTATAGCAGAGGCACTGTTACCATGCACTGTACAAACAGTACAATCAAACATCACCATCACAACTCACATCATGCTCTGACTCCTGAGTATACTGTCACAAATAACGTCATATTGATAACCCGACCACACGGTCACAGATCACAGACTGACGCACGTCATTGTTCATTCGGGTTGATCATCGGCCCCACAGACCCAGTGGACACAGAATACCACAGACCGCTGATCAGTGCGGGCCATTAACGCCCTACTCCCTAGACTGATTGCCAGTCTTAGGGCACCGAGTACGATAAGTTGGTTGTCCCGGGAACATATCCTGATACGCTACCATCTCTGATTATCGGTTATGGCATCCCATACTACCATATCCAATTACCAGAGTAAGGTACTGTCCCGTGCACAAGGACAACATTCCCTTTCTAGAGAATGGCCAAGATTGTCCTCCTATCAGACGTGGAGTCCTGGAGACTCGTTCGAATGACCGAGTACATACCCTCAAGGTCACCGACTATCCCCAAACTACTCTGTACCTTTGGTACCACGGACATAGACAGCCTCGTCGAAAAGACCGAGCATATACCCTCATGGTCCTAGCAGAGCGTCTACCCTCAATGCCACAGACTATCTCATCATTATTCTGTCTGTACCTTGGTACACCAACCTCGGGTACATTGACCCGGCCATCACCACTATCACAGGGTATCGATGGTAATACCTACTATTACCATTAAGGGATTTTCAAACCTCTAACTAGAGGGCATCACCCTTGACATTAATACCATACGACAATCATGACACTCACAGATATTATATGCAACCAACACATAAATATCAGGCATGATTCAAAATACCATAAACCATGATTTATCATAACTTATTATCATATAGATTATCCCAAGCGTCGCATAAGCGACTGTCTACTAATCTCATAAACATGACCTATGTCAGTTGGTAGGTCTATGGTGACTATCCTTAGCCACCGTACATAGCAACCCCTCTCCTAAGGTGTTGCTACTACCAAACCCTAGTAGGGCTAAGGAACCCTACACATGCTAACAGTGCTACTCTGCTACCTATTTTCCCTAGAGATTAAGGTATCTTCCCCCTTACCTGGCCTAGAAGACTGCTGCCGCTCTTGTCCTTCGTTCTTCCCTTTCTTGAGCTCCTCCACGCCCTTCACGCTCTCCCAAAAGCCCTTGGAAGAACTTGGGATGAATGGAGGGGATCAAGGCCTATTTATAGGCATAACTTAGCCCGTCGCGTCGCGATGGATTTACACGTAACTCTAGTCACGTCGCGAGATAGGACACGTGGCAGAAGACCTGCGGCACTGATCACCGCCTTACTCACCGATTTAGCACGGGTCGCGAGCCATTTTGTACTGGCCTCATCGCATCGCGATGGAGGCTGTCCAGAAATATCTTATTTTCAACCTTCTAGATGATTCTAGGGTTCTCTACACCTCTCTAGGGTATTCTAGATGTGACACCCTAAACCCCGTTTCGAAAATCGTTCAATAAAAGAAAAAGGTAAACACGTCAATTTGCTCTTGATTTGGTAAACTGAATTAAAAATATAATAGTCATTGCGGGATGAAAATAAATTATCTATTTTCCAGAGGAGGTAACGATAAATAAAAATTGAATTAGATATAAAAAGGATCAACAGATAAATCGATGAATAAATCGAATTCAGACATCATTCAGTTTGAAAGTATTGCGTAATAACTAGCATAGCAAGTATTTTTCTTTCAAAAATCTTATTTGAACTTGTGAAATAAAAATAAAAATAAAACCAAACGACCTACGAACCCCCAAAAAAAAAAAAAACCTGTGTCACATAGTCTCAGAGCTTCACTTAGCCCAGCTTACACAAGAGCGACAAAATACATGAATGACTCAACGTCTCAATAAGAAAAATATTCGAAATAAAACTATAAAAGTTCTCCATAAGAAGCCTTCACAACTAGCTACGTGTCCTGGCATTAGTAGTGTCTGCAATTGAACATAGAAGAACAAGAGACAAACAACCACCGAGGGGTGAGTACGTTGTAGTCGAGTTATAATGATATTTAGAGAGAAAGGTGAATAAATAATATATTTATATACGTATACAGGTATATATATATTTACACACCACACTATAGCAACTAATTCACATAAGGTAGTAACAACGTCTCATATCATCCACGAATACACGCAGAAAAATTTCGTTATTCCTCATAGTCATATAATTATCAAAAGAAAATAATGCAGACGCTAACGACACTACTTCTTATGCATGTGGTACCATCTACTACTCTGGGAAGTCTCCTAGGAGTACATATTTAGTTTATTAGAGACCACCTCGCGGGTGATTACTCTATTACCGCATACTCTCGACTAGGGATGATAATGTCCAGTGACGGTCAGGATAGCTAAGTCTGATAAGTGGTCCCCAGTCCAAGGCGCGACACTCAAACTATTAGGGAACACAAACTCTGGCTTCTCACCCTCTAGGCCGAGGTGTTGCCGCGCAGGCTCACTCATATTGGCCTCCACCCTTCATTTCAATAATGCTTCCCCCCATCCTATTACAAGGGTTGTATGACAAACAAACACACAAGGTCGGGTTTCCTCCGAACGTCATAGTTCAATTTTTCATCGATAATCCATCATGGCCCATATGGCTAGGATCATCTCACAAGGAATGACTCAAGTCCCATTATGGCTACTAATAGCTAGGTGACTTGCACACAAGGTCATTTATCCTTTCAAGGTTATTGCCACAAACATGGACTTTTCACAATCTTCGTCACAAAATAATAAGCAGGATGCAAAATAAATTACAGGGACAACTTAAAACAACAATCGCATGTACTTAACCATTTAATTAAAACATGCAGAACAGCCATATCAGAAAACAACAACAACATGTGTTTAATTATTTAATTAAACGTTCAAAAACAGCAACAATATAAAGATTAAAACAGCAGGCATTTAATCTTATAATTAAATTATGCATAATACAGCAATAGAAAAAGAAATCGACGCAAAAACAACAATTAAAAATTGTACAGTTTCAGTGATTTTCGCATAGCAATTCTGCATACAGAACAGAAACAGCAACATACAAAAATGCTGCAGAAAACAATGATTCTAGCACAGCAATCCTGCATACAAAACAAAACAGCAACATACAGAAATTCTGCAGAAAAACAGGAAATCTGCACAACAAAAATCTGCACAACAGCAGAAACAAAACAACAACGAAATAGCTTGTATTTACAACGAAACACTATAATTTAAATATAAACGAGGTAAATTAAATTATTCTAATAATTCAATTATAGTAGCCACAAAACAACAACCATTTAAATTCCCTTATAAAATCTTACAATTCACAATTTATCAATTAAATCATTAACGGATATATGAATTTAGGACTCTAACATTTCAATAATATCCTAAGTCTCAAAAGCAATTTTTAAACACTTATAACATTCATATACAACCATGGCAGTCACATAATTCATTTAAAATCATGATCCTATCATTTATAAACATTAAAAACAGAGTTTCTTTAAAACAATAATCAATCAACGGGGTTCAAGGACAACTCCTTCACCTATGCCCTCAAATATCCTCAACCTCAATAATCTCCCCCCCTTACCTTTCTGTCTTGCGAAATCCCCTTGTTGAAGAGGGATGATGATGACTCCGAACCAAACCTACGATGAGTTTGCTCACGAATAGAAAAGAGGCCATAAGAAACATTGGAAATCCCCAAAACTCGAAATCTCTAGGATCTGAAATTTAGGAAGGAAAAGAACCATGACTTACCCAATTTCTGATGAAGAACAAAGATGGGGTTGCTCCTAATCTTGGTGGCCGAATTATGCAAGAGAGGAAAAATGTGGATTGCTTCCTTCAACCTTGTGTGGCGCTAGGGTTTAGAGATAGGAAGGAGAAGAAACAAATGAATCCAATTGAGAGAGATGGGCTGGAGGCGCAGGTGAGACAAGGGTTTACACCCTTCACATGTAAATTTTTCTATTATTTGGGTTGGAGGGAGCCCATGAGTGTTGGCCCATTAGGTAGGTGGAAAAAAAATATAACCCTGCATATAAGGTGCTAGCCCAAGGCATTACCACGCCCTTTTTTTTTTTTTTTTTTTTTAACAACTCTCAAGAATCATTCAATTAAATTAAAAGTCTCTATTTGTGCACAAACATATAATGCAATTAATTAAAATAACTGCTACGAAAAAAAAAATGAGGGTCGTTACATCCCCCCTCCTTACAAAAAGTTTCGTCCTCGAAACTTACCGTGGTCAAACAAGTGTGGATAAGAGGCTTGCATCAGACTCTCAAGTTCCCAAGTAGCACTCTCCTCATTGCCTCCTCCCCAAATAACCTTGACCAACGGAACCTCCTTCCCTCTCAACTGCTTGACCTGTCGGTCCTCAATCCTCCTCGGTAGTACCTCATAGGTAAGATTCTCTTTCAATGGTACTTCATCAAGTTCAATTATATGAGTAGGGTCATGGACATATTTACGGAGTTGCGACACATGGAAGACATTATGAAGGTTTGAAAGGAAAGGTGGTAAGGCAATCTGGTAGGCAACTTCCCCAATCTTTTTCAAAATTTGGTAGGGGCCAATAAAACGAGGTGTAAGTTTCTTCGACTTCATTACCCGGCCAACCCCAGTCTTGGGAGTGACTCTCAAGAATACATGGTCGCCCTCTTCAAATCTCAAATCCTTTCTTCGTTTGTCATGATAGCTTTTCTGCCTACTTTGAGTGGCCCTCATCTTGTCCTGAATCATTTTGACCTTTTCAGTGGTTTGCTGAACTATTTCAGGGCCCAACACAAGGTTCTCACCGGTCTCATACCAACACAAGGGAGTCCTACACTTCCTGCCATACAAGGCTTCATAGGGTGCCATCCCAATACTGGAATGATAGCTATTGTTGTAGGTAAACTCAACAAGAGGTAAGAAGGTATCCCAACTACCGGTTTGTTCTAATACACAAGCTCTTAACAAGTCCTCTAATGATTGGATGGTCCGCTCAGACTGACCATCAGTCTGAGGGTGATAAGCAGAGCTTATCTTGAGTTTGGTTCCTAAAGCCTCATGTAAGCTTCCCCAAAATCTAGAGCTAAACCTGGGGTCTCTGTCAGACACAATACTAGAAGGTACGCCATGCAACCTTACTATTTCCCTAATGTACAACCTGGTCAGCTTCTCTAAAGGGTATTCCACATTCACAGGGATGAAATGTGCAGACTTTGTCAATCTGTCTACAACAACCCAGATGGCATCTACTCCTGTAGGAGTCCTGAGTCACGTCTGAAGTCCATTGCTATCTTGTCCCATTTCCATACAGGAATACTCAAGGGTTGTAAGAACCCGGATGGTTTTGGTGTTCTATCTTGGCCTTCTGACAAGTCAGGCAGGCGTAGACAAATTCTGCTACCTCCTTTTTCATTCCAGGCCACCAGAAAATTTTCTTGAGGTCTTGGTACATCTTGGTGGCCCCGGGGTGAACACTTAGACTACTCTTGTGCCCTTCCTCTAAAATCATTCTCTTAAGCTCAGGAACATCAGGTACACAAACCCTACCTCGAAACCTCAAAATCCCATCAGTCCCTTCACTAAAACCTATATCCCTACCTTGAGCGATAAGCTCCTTCTGATCCAAAAGATGTTGATCGGTCTTCTGACCTTCCATAATCTGCTCCAGTAATCCACTAGTGACTTTTAACATTCCTAGTCGCACACTCTTAGAAGTGACCTCACAAACTAAGCTCAGATCCCTAAACTCTTCGATCAAACTCATCTCTAACCATCATAGCGGAAAGATGTAGGGGTTTCCTACTCAAAGCATCAGCCACTACATTGGCTTTGCCGGGGTGATAGTTAAGCCCAAAATCATAATCCTTAAGAAACTCTATCCACCTTCGCTGTCTCATATTCAATTCTTTCTGGTCAAAAAGATATTTAAGGCTCTTATGGTCACTAAACACTTCAAACCTAGAACCATACAAGTAATGTCTCCATATTTTCAACACAAACACCACAGCGGCTAACTCTAAATCATGAGTGGGGTAATTCCTTTCATGGGTTTTCAACTGCCTAGAGGCATAGGCCACTACCTGCCTATTTTGCATGAGCACACCTCCGAGTCCTAACTTAGATGCATCACAATACACTTCAAAAGGCTCACTTGGATTAGGTAGCACTAAAACTGGGGCGGAAGTCAATCTCCTTTTCAACTCCTGAAATCCATTTTCACACTGAGCATCCCACACAAAAGCTTTTCCTTTCCTGGTCAACATTGTCAAAGGCAAGGCTAACTTAGAGAATCCCTCTATGAATCTACGGTAGTATCCTGCAAGGCCTAAGAAACTCCTGATCTCAGTCACTGATTTAGGTGATTCCCACTTCAACACCGTTTCTACCTTGGATGGGTCTACTGCTATTCCCCCTCTTGAGATCACATGTCCTAGGAAACTCACTTTGTAACACCTGAGGACGAGATCGACATCGTATTAGGACGACGTATCGAGACCTCGACCAAGACCTTGTGTCGAGATCCCGTGACTAGATCGTTTGCCGAGATCATTTGTCGAGCTGATGAGACCACGTGCACTAGGCGAGCCGAGGAGGTCGGGTGTCGAGTTGATGAAGTCGCTGCATCGAAATGATGAGGGCGCAAGTCGAGCCGAGAGACCGCGTTCACGAACTCGTGTTAGAACCTTGTACGCTTGCACGAGCACTCTTGTCGACATCGTGTCGAGATGACACCTCGTATTATTTCGAACGTTATTCAGCGTTATTATTATATTGTTTGTAATTATTACATTGTCGGCTTGCCGTTGACCGACAGAGTAGAGGGTAATTATGAGAGGAACGAGTTAACGGGTAGATGATTGATGGGATTGGCATCTTATAGCTGGAGTTATGTTTATACCCCTTTCTCGCCAGCTGTATACCACGACCGATTCCCTCACGCTCATTCTTTCTCTTTTCTTCTTTCTTCTTCCTTCCTTCTGCTCTGTGTTTCATTGTTCTCTTCAAAAACTTCCATCGACGAACCGTGAGTTCCATCGAGATTCTGCACAAGCTTTCTTCATCAATTTTGTTCATCATCAACTTCTCGACCCATATCTCGTCTGATCGACCATCACCGTTGAGGTATGAAGAACAGATTTTTCTTTTCATCGTACTCTTTGTTTAGCGCTAATTCTTCTTCCATTTTTAACCAGTTTTATGCTTCCAAATCATGTCAAATTGATGGGTTTTCTTATTCACGATATTACCTATCTTTTAACCGATTAATTGGGCTTGTAAAACAAATTTCTTTCTCCGATTTCTGCAATCGGCAGTGCCCAGAAACCTCCATTTTTGGTTCATTTCGATTTCTGGTTTTTCATTCGTTGTTCTGGTTATTGTTGTTGTCGATCTATCTGTTGAAGCATCAGATAACTTTTTCATGAAATTTTGATCGAAATCCCTAACTTTGTGTTAGAGGAAAAATATATTTCAGTTCTTGAGTTTTATATTTTTCTGGGTTGTGGTTAAGTTTGGGATGAGAGCTAGATGTATTGGAACCCATAGATCGATCTGAGTTGTGTTTGTTTTAGGAAGTATATTTCTCGAGATCGAGTGAATTCCGAATCAAGGTGTACGGGAAAGCGAATCCAAGGACGCGAAAGCAGCAGAATCCAGATCGAGGATTGTACGTGTCGAGGTCGACTGAGAAGCGTACGTGTCGAAGTCGTTGTCGAGTTCGTTGAAGACAGCCGTGTCGAGATCGAGTAAGAGAAGTCGTTGTCGAGCTCTTAGAAGACAAATTGTGTCGAGGTCGTTGTCGGCGGCATTAACTTGGAGTTCGGTAAGGCGCTTCACATTAATATTTTCATAGTATGTAAGGCGCTTCACATTAATATTTTCGTAGTATGCTAGCGTAAGGACATTTCATATTCTACGTGGTTATGTTATTGTGTATGGATTTCTGATTTGTGTCGAAATGAAATGTTGTGATATGATTGAGTTTTTGCATGTATTTAATATGTGATTGAATATATGTCGTGAAGTGTGTATTGCATGTTGAATTGCGTTTCTTTATGTCGAGCTTGCTCTTTTATTTGACATGCGGTTGAATATCTTGTGTTTAACTCTTTGAATATCGTGATCACGGAATTGTTCATCGAGTGAGCGAGCTAGGTGAGTCGTATGGCGTTTTTGACCGTGACCGGATAATCGAGGGTGCTAGGTCCCCTTTTTGTTTACGGGAGATTGACTAGACGTCGCCACGCTCACGGGACCTGAGTTGGTATCCTAGGGAGAGCGAGGATCCCAAGGCTTGGCTGGACTTTCCGACATCTGATGCAGCGTGTGCATTCGGGAAAATTGTCGAGTCGAGAGAAAATGGATTTGTGAGTTGTGTCGAGTTTAGAGTGAGATGGTCGAGTCACGTCGGTGAATGTTATACTTGTTGTTTGCTTATATTTTTATGTCGAGCTTATCTTGAATTGTTGAGAAGTTGACCCTTTCCGTGGTGCCTTCAATCCATGACGGTTACCCGAGCGATGTCGAGGCGCGGGTAACTCGGCGATGAAGCGATGCCGAGGAGGAGCTCGACGAGGACCCGAGTGACGACCTCTATCTGTCGTGATTGTTTATTTGTTGGATGTTTGTTTTTCTGAGGACTGTACTTGTTTTTCTTTTGTGTTCGAGGTCGTGACCAGTTTGGGCAGTGTTGTTTTGTTGCTACAGGGTAGACTGGTGGTCTTACTTTTGGAGCGACCCTGCGTGGGAGTCTGCTAAGTACCCCAGGTATGATTACTCTTTGAAGTCGTCGTACCTTAGGTGTATTTTCTTTACACATTTGCTACTCTGTATTTGTATACATTATTATTTCGAGTGATATATATATGTATGTTATGCATGTATGTTTTATTTGAATTTAAGTCTTGTGTCTTAGTTGCACCATGTTTCGAAAAGCTGTAATTACTCTGATGTGCACGAGTCGGTTTTATAAAAAAAAGATATATCGTATTTTTAAAAGGCACAAGAGTTTTGTTTTTAAAACACATCTCATATAGATTTATGTTGAGCTCGGTGTGTTGAGCTCGGTAACTCGAGCTCGGTATATTGAGCTAGGTAGCGGTCCGGAAACGGGTCGTTCTGACTTTAGTATCGAGCGATTCGGTTCTGACCGAAGTGTGCATAAAATTTGGGTGGTCAACGTGTCGGGTTATGTGTTGGGTACCTAGTTGTATTGTGTTGATTGCTTTGTTTGATTAAGTGAAGCACTTATTGCTTGAGAAATTGTTTGAACTGTTTCTTGATTGAAGCGGTGTGTTTTAACACATCCTTGTTGTGAGATTCAGCGGGGTTTTGAACTTTGTGGAATCTAATGCCACCTCGTAGGAATACGACATCCGCAACCGAGAACGCCGACATGGAACGAGCTATTCAAGCTATGGCCGAGATGGCGGCAGCCATGGCTCAACAATCACCGCTGCAACTCAGCCAGCTAACGCGATGGCTCAGCCAGGCGGCGTTAACTCGGTGAACTTGCGGCCAACAGCGAAGCGAGCGAAATCTTTGAAAGCGAGAGGATTGGCCGACTTCAGAAGCATGATCCAGAAGTTCTACGGTGAGCCAAATCCGGATAAAGTCTGATCTTTGGATGCAAGAGATCGAGAAGATCTTTGAGGCACTTCATTGCCCGGACAACGTGAAGGTCGACTATGCCACCTACTTACTGCTAGGAGGCAGAGTATTGGTGGAGAGGAGTGAAGCAACGCGTTTATAGCGAGAACATCGCGAGATGACACGGAGCTTTTTCGTGAAAGGTTTTTGGACAAGTACTTTCCGGATCTTGCCGCGAGCCGAGAAGGAGCGAGGAATTTCTTCAATCGCGGCAAGGCAACTCGGCGATGTCAAGTATGCGGCCAAGTTCGAATCGTTGGTGAGGTATTTCAGTCCATTTCGTGACCGAGTTGACCAGAGATGGTTGAGTGAGAGATTCCAACGGATTGAGATTCGACATTCAAGTCGATGGTGTCGTTGAGGATCCGAAATCTCCAAGAGCCGATTGATCGATGTGTCGAGGTAGAAGGAGTGAGGAGCCACAAGAAGAAGATTATTGTGGGCGGACCGGTGAGACCCCAGTGCGGGCGGAGATTTGCACGTAAAGAAACTACCGCGAGAAGAGGCCTTACGACCAGACCTCGGGGAACAACAACAGGGACAGATGTCGTCAGATGACCCAATCTGCAGGAGTGGAGGTCGGACCGGTGTCGAGGTGATTTGCTACCGATGTGGAAAGCGGGACATTACGCGAGTAATCAGACTCGAAGGAGGAGGTGTGTTTCAACCGCAAGAAGCCAGGGCATTTTGCTAAGGATTGTCCTACACCTAAAGCCGAACCGACTATGCTTGCGGCAAGAGCCAAAGGAAAGCGTCAAGTGGCTAAAGGCGAGTTTTACGCATGAGTGGCGAGGAAGGCTGAGCAGTGATGATCTTATCCAAGGTGAATGTGAGATCGAGGGTAAATCCTTATCCGTTCTTTTTGATTCGTGCAACCCATTCCTTTATTTCTTGATTGTGTGAACCATTTGAGCTTGTGACTGCTTTACCGTTTAAATTAGTAGTTACAACCCGGTGCTAAAACCTTAGTCACAAACACCGCATGTCTTAATTGTGTAGTGATTATTGAGTAGAAAGTTTGTGGTCAATTTGGTTTGTTTGCCTCTTAAGGGCTTAGATGTTATCCTCGGGATGGATTGGTTGTCACACCACCATGTCCTTTGACTGTGCCGTAAAGCGTAATTTTTCCAGACCTTGGAGTCTCCAATTATCTTTCTCGCCGAACGTATTGGAGTTTCTTTGAAAGAAGGAACTAGGGAATACATGTATCCGCTAGTTCGGAAGTTTTCCAGCGGTCGGCGTGAAGAATGTTCGGTGGTGTGTGACTTTGAGGGCGTTTTCAGAAGGCGTGCCAAGGTTACCACCCGATGAGAGGTCGACTTCTCCATCGACTGATTCCAGGAACAGGACCGATTTCCAAAGCGCCATACAGGATGTCTCCCGCCGAGATGAAAGAGTGAAGTCCCGGATCGAACACTTGGAGTCGAAGCAATTCATACGACCGAGCGTGTCACCGTGGGGAGCTCGGTGTTGTTGGTTAAGAAGAAGGATGGACGATCAAGGCCGTGCGTGGACTATCGCGAGCTCAACAAGGTTACCGTGAAGAACCGATTATCCGTTACCACGTATTGGCGACTTGATGGACCAACCGTGGAGCGGCGATCTTTTCCAAGATAGACTTGAAGTCGGGCTACCATCGATTCGCGTGAAGGAGGAAGATGTCGCCAAAACAGCTTTCAGGACTAGATCACGGTCACTACGAGTATTTGGTGATGCCGTTTGGAGTAGCGAATCGCGCCGGTGTGTTTATGGACTACATGAACAGGATTTTCCATTCGCTTTTGGATCAGTTCGTTGTAGTGTTCATCGGCGACATATTGATTTACTCGAGGAACCGAGAAGAGCACCGTAACACCTATGTCAAGTACTACGGATATTACGAGATAAGCAACTCTATGCCAATCTGGTCGAAGTGTGAATTTTGGCTTGAAGAGGTGAATTTTCTTGGTCACGTGATTTCCAGGAGAAGGGATAGTGTGGATCCAACTAAGATTGAAGGCGTGCTAGCGTGGGAACAGTAGAAGGCGATTATCGAGATCGGGAGTTTTGTCGGCTTAGCGTGCTATTAGAAGATTCATTGAGGTTTCTCGAAGATTGTCGCGCCTCTTACACGGCTACGAGGAAGAATCAACCTTTGCTTGGGCGAGGAATGTGAAGCCGCTTCAACGGCGAAGGAGCTTTTGACGGCAAAGACTGTCTTGATTTTGCCTCAACCCGAAGAGCCTTTCGAGGTGTATTGTGATGCGTCACACCAGGGATTGGGATGCGTCTTTGATGCAACATCGGAAGGTGGTCGCGTATGCTTCAAGACAGCTTAAGATTCACGAGAGGAACTACCCTACTCACGACTTGGAGCTAGCGGCAGAGTTTTTCTTGGCGAAGATATGGAGGCACTACCTTTACGGGAGCACTCTTCGCTTTCAGCGATCACAAGAGCTTGAAGTACTGTTTGACCGTAAAGAACTCAACATGCGTCAACGTAGATGGACATAATTTCTCGAGGACTACGACTTTACGTTGGAATACCATCCCTAAGGCTAACGTAGTAGCGCATGCGTTGAGCAGAAGAGCGCTTTAACCTCGGTAATGATGATCAAGGAGTTGGAGATGCTCGAGAAGTTCGAGACTTGAAGTTGAGTGTCGAAGTTTCACCGGGAAGCCGAGATTTGGTATGCTTACCATTTCTAACAGATTGTTGGGCGAGATCCGAGACCAGCAAGTTCATGACGAGCTCGCAAAGAGAAGATTCATTGATAGCGCAAGGGAAGGCGACGAATTTCAGGCCTGAGCGGACGACATCTTGAGGTGCAATGGCCGAGTGTGCGTGCCTAACGATCCGAGCCGAGGAAGTTGATTCTCGACGGCGCATAAGAGCAACTTTAGTATTCATCCCAGAGTTACGAAGATGTATCAAGACTTGAAGAAGCATTTTTGGTGGTCCTGAATGAAGAAGCAAGTGGCCGAGCACGTATCTTCATGTTTGGCGTGTCGAAGCGAAGGTGGAGCACCAACGACCTGCGGGAATGCTACAATCGCGCGTACCCGGTATGGAAATGGGACAAGATTTCCATGGACTTCGTTGTAGGTTTGCGAAGACGCGAAGAAGAATGATTCGATTTGGGTGATCGTCGACCGATTGACCAAATCTGCTCATTTCTTGCCGGTGGTCGACATACAACGTGGAAAAAGCGACCGAGATCTACATCGCGGAGATAGTACGACTTCATGGAATACCCTCTTCGATCGTGTCGGACCAGAGATCCGGTTCACGCCTCATTTTTGGAGGGAATTGCAAGGAGCGATGGGAACCGAAGCTCGAGCTTAGCTCGGCATATCATCCACAGATCGACGGTCGATCGAGAGAACGATCCAATCGCTTGAAGATTTGTTGCGAGCTTATGCGTTAGATCACCGAGGAAGTTGGGACGACGCCTTACCATTGGTGGAGTTCACATACAACAACAACAGCTTCCATGCGAGTATTGGGATGGCACCTTTGAAGCGCCAGATGGATCGGAAATGTCGACGCCTCTTTGTTGGTACCAGGACGGCGGCGAACTATCGTAGGACCAGATATGATCCAGCCAGACTACCGAGAAGATCCGTTTGATCGTAGATCGGATGCGAACATCTCAAAGTGATGTAAGAGTTATGCGGACCAACGACGTCGACCACTCGAGTTCGAGGAAGGAGAACATGTATTTCTTAGAGTCACCCCACTAATGGAGTTGGTCGAACGATCAAATCCAAGAAACTTACCCCCAAATTCATTGGACCTTACCAGATTCTTCGTCGTATTGGTCCAAGGCATATCGATTGCCTTGCCACCATTCTTGTCGAACATCCACGACGCCTTTCACGCCTCACAATTACGGAAGTATGTTTAGACCCTTCTCATGTCATCGAACCGGATGTGATTCAAGCGAAGGGCGACCTATCTTTTGAGCGTCACCGGCAAGGATCGTTGATCGGAAAGCCAAACAGATTCGCGGAACAAAGAGATCCAACTTGTCAAAGTTGTGTGGGATCGAAGGGCGGGAGATGCGACTTGGGAGCTGGAGGAGAAGATGAAGATTCAAGACTGAACTTTTCCGAGGTAAGAATCTTATTTGCAATTTCGAGGACGAAATTTTTTAGAGGGAGAGATTGTAACACCTGAGGACGAGATCGACATCGTATTAGGAACGACGATCGAGACCTCGACCAAGACCTTGTGTCGAGATCCCGTGACTAGATCGTTTGCCGAGATCATTTGTCGGTGATGAGACCACGTGCACTAGGCTGGCGAAATGAGGAGGTCGGGTGTCGAGTTGATGAAGTCGCGTCTCGAAATGATGAGGGCGCAAGTCGAGCCGAGGAGACCGCGTTCACGAACTCGTGTTAGAACCTTGTACGCTTGCACGAGCACTCTTGTCGACATCGTGTCGAGATGACACCTCGTATTATTTCGAACGTTATTCAGCGTTATTATTATATTGTTTGTAATTATTACATTGTCGGCTTGCCGTTGACCGACAGAGTAGAGGGTAATTATGAGAGGAACGAGTTAACGGGTAGATGATTGATGGGATTGGCATCTTATAGCTGGAGTTACGTTTATACCCCTTTCTCGCCAGCTGTATACCACGACCGATTCCCTCACGCTCATTCTTTCTCTTTTCTTCTTTCTTCTTCCTTCCTTCTGCTCTGTGTTTCGTTGTTCTCTTCAAAAACTTCCATCGACGAACCGTGAGTTCCATCGAGATTCTGCACAAGCTTTCTTCATCAATTTTGTTCATCATCAACTTCTCGACCCATATCTCGTCTGATCGACCATCACCGTTGAGGTATGAAGAACAGATTTTTCTTTTCATCTGTGCTACTGTTTAGCGCTAATTCTTCTTCCATTTTTAACCAGTTTTATGCTTCCAAATCATATCAAATTGATGGGTTTTCTTATTCATAATATTACCTATCTTTTTAACCGATTAATTGGGCTTGTAAAACAAATTTCTTTCTCTGATTTCTGCAATCGGCAGTGCCCAGAAACCTCCATTTTTGGTTCATTTCGATTTCTTGTTTTTCATTCGTTGTTCTGGTTATTGTTGTTGTCGATCTATCTGTTGAAGCATCAGATAACTTTTCATGAAATTTTGATCGAAATCCCTAACTTTGTGTTAGAGGAAAAATATATTTCAGTTCTTGAGTTTTATATTTTTCTGGGTTGTGGTTAAGTTTGGGATGAGAGCTAGATGTATTGGAACCCATAGATCGATCTGAGTTGTGTTTGTTTTAGGAAGTCTATTTCTCGAGATCGAGTGAATTCCGAATCAAGGTGTACGGGAAAGCGAATCCAAGGACGCGGAAGCAGCAGAATCCAGATCGAGGATTGTACGTGTCGAGGTCGACTGAGAAGCGTACGTGTCGAAGTCGTTGTCGAGTTCGTTGAAGACAGCCGTGTCGAGATCGAGTAAGAGAAGTCGTTGTCGAGCTCTTAGAAGACAGCTGTGTCGAGGTCGTTGTCGAGCAGCATTAACTTGGAGTTCGGTAAGGGCGCTTCACATTAATATTTTCATAGTATGTAAGGGCGCTTCACATTAATATTTTCGTAGTATGCTAGCGTAAGGACATTTCATATTCTACGTGGTTATGTTATTGTGTATGGATTTCCTGATTTGTGTCGAGCTGAAATGTTGTGATATGATTGAGTTTTTGCATGTATTTAATATGTGATTGAATATATGTCGTGAAGTGTGTATTGCATGTTGAATTGCGTTTCTTCATGTCGAGCTTGCTCTTTTATTTGACATGCGGTTGAATATCTTGTGTTTAACTCTTTGAATATCGTATGCGGCGAATTGTTCATCGAGTGAGCGAGCTAGGTGAGTCGTATGACGTTTTTGAGCCGTGACCCGGATAACTGAGGGTGCTAGGTCCCCTTTTGTTTACGGGAGATTGACTAGACGTCGCCACGCTACGGGACCTGAGTTGACTGTCCTAGGGAGAGCGAGGATCCCAAGGCTTCGGCTGGACTTTCCGACATACGGTACGGCGTGTGCATTCCGGAAAATTGTCGAGTCGAGAGAAAATGGATTTGTGAGTTGTGTCGAGTTTAGAGTGAGATGGTCGAGTCACGTCGGTGAATGTTATACTTGTTGTTTGCTTATATTTTTATGTCGAACTTATCTTGAATTGTTGAGAAGTTGACCACTTTCCGTGGTGCCTTCAATCCATGACGGTTACCCAGGCGATGTCGAGGGCGCAGTAACTCGGCGATGAGACGATGCCGAGGGGGAGCTCGCCGAGGACCCGAGTGACGCCCTCTACCTGTCGTGATTGTTTATTTGTTGGATGTTTGTTTTTCTCAGGACTGTACTTGTTTTTCTTTTGTGTTCGAGGTCGTGACCGGTTTAGGCGATGTTGTTTTGTTGCTCTGAGGGTAGGCGGTGGTCTTACTTTTGGAGCAGCCCCCTGCGTGGGAGTCTGCCGGAAGTACCCCCAGGGTATGATTACTCTTTGAAGTCGTCGTACCTTAGGTGTATTTTCTTTACACATTTGCTACTCTGTATTTGTATACATTATTATTTCGAGTGATATATATATGTATGTTATGCATGTATGTTTTATTTGAATTTAAGTCTTGTGTCTTAGTTGCACCATGTTTAAAGTCAGAATTACTACGATGTGCACGAGTCGGTTTTATAAAAAAAAGATATATCGTATTTTTAAAAGGCACAAGAGTTTTGTTTTTAAAACACATCTCATATAGATTTATGTTGAGCTCGGTGTGTTGAGCTCGGTAACTCGAGCTCGGTATATTGAGCTCGGTAGCGGTCCGGAAACGGGTCGTTACACACTTCCTCCAACCAAAACTCACATTTAGAAAGCTTGGCATAAAGTCGCTTCTCCCTAAGGGTCTGTAATACTATACTCTAGTGTTCCACATGTTCTTCCCTACTCTTAGAGTACACTAGGATATCATCTATGAAGACCACTACAAACTTATCAAGGTATGGGTGGAAGACTCGGTTCATGTAGTCCATGAACACGGCAGGATCATTGGTTACACCAAATGGCATAACTAGATACTTGTAGTGCCTGTAACGGGTTCGGAATGCAGTCTTTGGAATGTCCTCAGACTTTACTCGAATCTGATGGTATCCTGACCTAAGATCTATCTTAGAAAACATGTAGGCTCCAATCAACTGATCCATGAGATCATCTATCCTAGGCAAGGGATACTTGTTTTTAATAGTTACCTTGTTCAACTGGCAGTAATCTACACAACCTCATACTCCCATCCTTCTTCTTGACTAACAATACTAGTGCACCCCATGGGGATACACTTGGCCTCACAAATTGTTTCTCTAGCGCTCCTCCAACTGTTTCTTAAGCTCAACTAGTTCTCATGAGACATCCTATAAGGAGCTATAGATATGGGTCCAGTACCTGGTACTAAGTCTATGGTAAACTCAGTCTCTCTCTCCGGAGGCAAGTCTTGCACTTCTTCAAACACATCAGAATACTCACTCACTATAGGCAGACCATCTATCCTGACTTGGTCTTCGACTTTTAGAGAGGCTATCATTATGTAAACTTGGGCATTTTGTTTCAAACATGCCTGTACTTGGTTGGCCGTTAAGAGTCGATGGTCTCTGGGTTCAATCAATCGAGAATACAAACAGTCTTTTCAAAGCAATTTAAGATGACTTGATTAGTAGCTAACCAATTCATGCCAAGAATTACATCAAGTTGACTCAAAGGCAAACAAACCAAATCAACCACAAATTTCTTGTCACCTATGGACAAAGGACATTTTAAACCAGCAAAAGAAGTTCTGACTTTACCATTTGTGGTGTCTCAACCTCAAGCTCACAGGTAGAAATTTGAAATAGGTAAATTCAAATTTTTCACACATTTATCGACACAAAGGAGTGCGTATGCACCGAGTCGAAAAGTACCACTAAAGGAGTTCCATGTATGAAGCACGTACCTTGGATAAGGTTGTCCGACGCCGCGCTTGATCACGTTGAGAGCAAAGACTCGTCCTGTTGGCTTAGGTCGGTTGGGTTGGGAATTCTGCCCTCCATTCCCGTTTGGTTCTTTCTTCGGATTCGGGCACTCCCTTCCGATATGTCCTGGCCTTCCACAGTTGAAACAGATCACTTGCTTTTCAGGACAATCTCGGTAGGTATGTCCGTACTTGCCACACTTCATGCAACGCAGAGGGTCGGCGGCCTCTCCACCTCCGCCAAACATTTGTGCCGCAGGTTTGTTGAAAGATTGATTGCGGTTACCATTACGGTTATGTCCAAACCGTCCATTCGGAGTTGGGTATGGCTTTCCCCGATTCTGGAAGTCTTTATTGTCTTTCTTCTTGTCCTTCTGGGAGCCAACCGACTTGTAGTGTGCTGCTTTAGCTTTGTTGTCCTCATCCCACATTCTACAGCTGTGGATCAATTCAGGGAACTGTCGAATTCTCTGGTAGTTGATGGCTAGCTTGACTTCAGGTCGCAGTCCATTGGTGAATTTCACACACTTCGAACGTTCACCAGCTTCTCCCACATATGGGTGATAGTACCTGGACAGCTCTTCAAACTTGGTGATATACTCAGCTACTGACATATTACCCTGCTTCAATTCTAGGAATTCAGCTTCCTTCCGGTTACGGATATCCTCAGGAAAGTACTTCTCCAAGAAAATCTCCTTGAAGGCTTCCCAAGTGACTCCTCCGGGTGCAGCTTCCACACGTGGGCGGTTACTCTCCCACCAGTATTCTGCATCTTCAGCAAGCTTAAAGGTACCAAAAGTCACCTTTTGAGCATCCGTACACGCCATAGCAAGGGAGATCTTCTCCATCTCCCGTATCCAGTTCTGAGCACCATCGGGGTCATGTCCACCCTTAAAGGTAGGTGGGTCATTCTTTTGGAATTGCTCCAATCCTCTAAATTCAGCGGCTCCGGCATTAGCATTCCTATTTTGAATTCCTTGTACGGCCTGAGCCATGGCAACGAGTGCATCCGCTAAAGCTCTATCGTTCCTACCCGCCATTACTCCCTGCACCAATCAGAACCAAATTGGATGCAACAAGCAACGTCAACCCATAAACTAAATCAATAAATAAATAAGTAAATAAATAAATAAATAAATCAAACATTGACGCACGAAGCACAGAGTTCACACAGAGAAACATAATAGACACACACACAGTCCGGTAAGACCGAACTTCTCTGATACCACTTAATGTGACACCCTAAACCCCGTTTCGAAAATCGTTCAATAAAAGAAAAAGGTAAACACGTCAATTTGCTCTTGATTCGGTAAACTGAATTAAAAATATAATAGTCATTGCGGGATGAAAATAAATTATCTATTTTCCAGAGGAGGTAACGATAAATAAAAATTGAATTAGATATAAAAAGGATCAACAGATAAATCGATGAATAAATCGAATTCAGACATCATTCAGTTTGAAAGTATTGCGTAATAACTAGCATAGCAAGTATTTTTCTTTCAAAAATCTTATTTGAACTTGTGAAATAAAAATAAAAATAAAACCAAACGACCTACGAACCCCCAAAAAAAAAAAACATGTGTCACATAGTCTCAGAGCTTCACTTAGCCCAGCTTACACAAGAGCGACAAAATACATGAATGACTCAACGTCTCAATAAGAAAAATATTCGAAATAAAACTATAAAAGTTCTCCATAAGAAGCCTTCACAACTAGCTACGTGTCCTGGCATTAGTAGTGTCTGCAATTGAACATAGAAGAACAAGAGACAAACAACCACCGAGGGGTGAGTACGTTGTAGTCGAGTTATAATGATATTTAGAGAGAAAGGTGAATAAATAATATATTTATATACGTATACAGGTATATATATATTTACACACCACACTATAGCAACCAATTCACATAAGGTAGTAACTGTAACACCTGAGGACGAGATCGACCTCGTATTAGGACGTCGGATCGAGACCTCGCGTCGAGATCTCGTGTCGAGACCTCGTACCAAGAGCTTGTGTCGAGATCCCGTGCCAAGATCGCGTGCCGAGGTCATTTGCCGAGCTGAGGAGACTGCGTGCACTAGCTGCTGAGCTGAGGAGGTCGCGTGTCGAGTTGATGAAGTCGCGCACCGAGCTGAGGAGGTCGCATGTCGAACTGAGGAGGCCGCGTGCACGAACTCGTGTTAGAGCCTTGTGCGCTTGCACGAGCACCCTGGTCGACATCGTGTCGAGATGATAACTCGTATTCTTACGAACGTTATTCAGCGTTATTATTATATTGTTTGTAATCATGAGAGAGTAGCGATTAGATGGGTAGATTGACTGATGGGATTGGCATCTCATAGCTGGAGTTACGATAATGCCCCTTCTCTCACCAGCTGTATACCACGATCGGTTCCCTCCAACACTCATTTTCTCTTTTCTTCTTTCTTCTTTCTTCTTCCTTCCTTCTGCTCTGAGTTCCTTGTTTCTCTCCAAAATTTCCATCGAAGAAACCTTGAGTTCCATCGAGCTTCTGCGTAACTTTTCTTCATCAATCTTGTTCCTCATCATCTTCTCGACCTATATCTCACCATCTCGACCATCAGTGGAGGTATGAAAAACAGATTTTTCTCTTCCTTCGTGCTACTGTTTAGCGCTACTTCTTCCTTCCATTTTTAGCTAGTTTTATGCTTCCAAATCATGTCAAAGTGATGGGTTTTCTTCTTCATGATATTACCTACTTTTCTAACCGATTATTTGGGCTCGTAAAACAAATTTCTTTCTCTGATTTCTGCAATAGGCAGTACCCAAAAACCCTTCCTTTTTGGTTTGTTTCGATTTCTTATTTTAGTTTGTCGATCGTTGCTTCTGGTTGTTGTTGTTGTCGATCTATCTGTTGTAGCATCAGATAACCTTTTTCATGAACTTTTGATCGAAAACCCCAACTTTGTGGTTAAGATTGGGATGAGAGTTAAGTGTTATTAGAACCCAGAGATCGAACTGAGTTGTGCTTATTTTAGGAAGTCTGATTCCCGAGATCGTGTGATTTCCGATTCGAGGTGTACGGGAGAGCGAATCCGAGGACGTGGAAGCAGTGGGATCCAGATCGAGAACTGTACGTGTCGAGGTCGACTGAGAAGTGTACGTGTCGAGGTCGATTGAGGACGGTACGTGTCGAAGTCTTTGTCGAGCTCGTTGAAGACAGCCGTGTCGAGATCGAGTAAGAGAAGTCGTTGTCGAGCTCACTTGAAGACAGCCGTGTCGAGGTCGTTGTCGAGCAGCATTAGCTTGGAGTTCGGTAAGGGCAGCTTTTAGACATTATTAAGACTTTATTTTATGTTATTGTGAATGAATTTCCTTGATTTGTGTCGAGCTTGAAATGTTGTGATATGATTGGGTTTTTGCATGTATTTAATATGTGATTGAATATATGCTGTGAATTGTGTATTGCATGTTGAATTGCGTTTCTTCATGTCGAGCTTGCTCTTTTTATTTGACATGCGGTTGAATATCTTGTGTATAACTCGTTGAATATTGTAAGCGGAGAGCTGTCCATCGAGTGAGCGAGCTAGGGAGTCGTATGACGTTTTTGAGCCGGACCCAGATAACTGAGGGTGCTAGGTCCCCTTTTTGTTTATGGTGGATTGGCTAGGCGTCGCATTATCAGTTTGGGGTTGGACTCGATTAATGCATGGTATCGGTTTGGGGTTGGACCGCTACCTATTACGTCGGTTTGGGGATGGACGTGCTGACGATATTCAGGAATAAGAGTCGAGTCGAGTCTAGAGTGAGATGGTCGAGTCACGTGTGGTGATTGAGATACATTATTGTGTTGCTTATTTCTTTATGCCGTGCTTATCTTGTATTGTTGAGAAGTTGACCTTTCCCGTGGTGCCTTCAATCCATGACGGTTACCCAGGCGATGTCGAGAGCGCAGGAACTCGACAAACAGATGATGCCGAGGAGGAGCTCGGCGAGGACCAGGCGACCTCTATTTGTCGTGATTGATTATGTTGTTGGATGTTTGTTTTTCGATGACGTGCCTCGTTTTTCTTTTGTGTTCAGAGGTCGTGACCAGTTGGGCAGTATTGTTTTGTCGTTTCAGGGTAGACTGGTGGTTTTACTTTTGGAGCAGCCCCCTGCGTGGGAGTCTGCCGGAAGTACCCCCAGGGTATGATTGCCCTTTTGATGTCGTCATACCTTAGGTGTCTTTTCTTTGTACATTTATTACTCTGTATTTGTATACATTATTATTTCGAGTGATATATATGTATGTTATGCATGTATGTTTTATTAGAATTTAAGCCTTGTGTCTTAGTTGCATCATGTTTCAAAAGTCAGAATTACTCCGATGTGCACGAGCTGGTTTTATAAAAAATATAGATCGTACTTTTAAAAGGCACAAGAGTACCGCTTTTAAAGCACGCGTCGCATACTGAGGTTTAGTTGAGCTCGGTGTGTTGAGCTCAGTAACTCGAGCTTCGGTATATTGAGCTCGGTAGCGGTCCGAAAGCGGTCGTTACATTGTTGAGTATCGAGCAGCTTGATTCGGTTCGACCGAAATGTGCATAGAATTTGGGTAGTCAGCGTGTCGGGTTATGTGTGTTGGGTACCTGGTTGTATATGTTGATTCTTTGTTTGATTAAGTGAAGCACTTATTGCTTGAGAAATTGTTTGAACTGTTTCTTGATTGAAGCGGTGTGTTTTAACACATCCTTGTTGTGAGATTCGATGTGGTTTTGAACTTTGTGGAATCTAATGCCACCTCGTAGGAATACGGCAATGCAACCGAGAATGTTGACATGGAACGAGCAATTCAAGCTATGGCCGAGATGGCGGCAGCCATGGCCCAAAGAATCACCGCCGTGAACTCAACAGGCTAACGCGATGGCTCAACAGACGGCAGCGTTAACCCAGCAGAACTTACAGCAACAACAACGAGCAGAGCGAAATGCTGAAGCTAGAGGATTGGCAGACTTTAGGAAGCATGATCCACCGAAGTTCTACGGTGAGCCAAATCTGGATAAAGCTAATCTTTGGATGCAAGAGATCGAGAAGATCTTCGAGGCACTCCATTGCCCGAATAACGTGAAGGTCGACTATGCCACCTACTTACTGCTAGGAGACGCAGAGTATTGGTGGAGAGGAGTGAAGCAAACATTTATAGCGGAACGTCGCGAGATGACCTGGGAGCTTTTTCGTGAAAGGTTCTTGGACAAGTACTTCCCAGATACTGCACGAGCCGAGAAGGAGCAAGAATTTCTTCAATTGTAAAGAAGGCAACTCGGCGATGTCCGAGTATGCGCCAAGTTCGAAGTCGTTGGCGAGATATTTCAGTCCATTTCGTGATCGAGTTGACCAGAGATGGTTAAGCGAGAGGTTCCAACGAGGTCTGAGATTTGACATTCAGAAGTCGGTGGTGTCATTGAGGATCCGAAACCTCCAAGAGCTGATAGATCGGCCGGTCGAGGTAGAAGGAGCGAGGAGCCACAAGAAGAAGACTGCTGTAGGCGGACCGGTGAGACCCCGAGTGCGGGCGTAGATTTGCACGCAGAAGGAAACAATCGCAGAAGAAGCCTTACGACCGACCTCGGGGAACGACAACAGGGATGATCGTCCGATGACCCAGGTACCGAAGCGGAGGACGACTAGTGTCGAGGTGACTTGTTTCCGTTGTGGAAAGAGCGGGACATTACGCCAATAATCGTACTCGGAAGGAGGGTGTGCTACAATCAGAAGAAGCCAGGGCATTTTGCCAAGGATTGTCCCATACCCAAAGTGAACCGACAATGCTTGCGGCAAAGGCCAAAGGGAAGCGTCAGTAGCTAAAGGCGTAGTTTTTCGCATGAATGGCGAGGAAGCGAGCGGTGATGATCTTATCCAAGGTGAATGTGAGATCGAGGGTAAATCCTTATCCGTTTTTTGATTCGGTGCAACCCATTCCTTTATTTCTTCGATTGTGTGAACCATTTGAACTTGACTGTGATCGCTTTACTGCTCAAATTAGTAGTTACAACCCCACCGCTAAAACCTTAGTCACAAACACCGCATGTCTTGATTGTGTAGTGGTTATTCAGTAGAAAGTTTGTGGTCAATTTGGTTTGTTTGCCTCTTAAGGGCTTAGATGTCATCCTCGGGATGGATTGGTTGTCACACCACCATGTCCTCTTGGTGTGCCCGTGAAAGCGTAATTTTTCCGCACCTTGGAGTCTCCAATTATCTTTCACTGAACGACGGAAGTTTCTTTGAAAGAAGGAACTAGGGAATACATGTAGCTGGCTAGTTCGGAAGTTTTCCAGCAGATCCGCGTGAAGAATGTACCAAGGTGGTGTGTGACTTTGAAGACGTTTTCCCGAAGACGTGCCAGGGTTACCACGGTCGCGAGGTCGAGTTCTCCATCGACTGATTCCAGGAACGGGACCGATTTCCAAAGCGCCATACGGGATGTCTCCTGCCGAGATGAAAGAATCAAGTCCCGGATCGAACACTTGGAGTCAAAGCAATTCATACGACCGAGCGTGTCACCGCGGGGAGCTCCGGTGTTGTTGGTTAAGAAGAAGGATGGACGATCAAGGTGTGCGTGGACTATCGCGAGCTCAACAAGGTTACCGTGAAGAACCGCTATCCGTTACCTCGTATTGACGACTTGATGGATCAACTGTGGAGCGGCGATCTTTTCCAAGATAGACTTGAAGTCGGGCTACCATCGATTCGCGTGAAGGAGGAAGATGTTCCCAAAACAGCTTTCAGGACTAGATCACGGTCACTACGAGTACTTGGTGATGCCGTTTGGAGTGACGAATCGCGCCACCGTGTTTATGGATTACATGAATAGGATTTTCCATTCGCTTTGGATCAGTTCGTTGTAGTGTTCATCGACGACATCTTGATCTACTCGAGGAACCGAGAAGAGCACGCAGAACACTTATGTCGAGCATCGCAGATATTACGAGATAAGCAACTCTATGCCAACCTGTCGAAGTGTGAATTTTGGCTTGAAGAGGTGAATTTTCTTGTTCACGTGATTTCCAAAGAAGGGATAGATGTGTAGCCAACTAAGATTGAGTCGGTGTTAGCGTGGGAGCAACCAAGACTGCGATTCTGAGATCAGGAGTTTTGTCGGCTTAGCAGGATATTACCGAAGATTCATTGAAGGTTTCTCGAAGATTGTCGCGCCTCTTACCCGACTAACGAGGAAGGATCAACCTTTTGCCTGGACCGAGGAGTGTGAAGCCAGTTTTCAAAGACTGAAGGAGCTTTTGACGACAGCGCCTGTGCTGATTTTGCCTCAACCCGAAGAGCCTTTCGAGGTGTATTGTGATGCGTCACACCAGGGATTGGGATGCGTGCTGATGCAACATCGGAAGGTGGTCGCGTATGCTTCAAGACAGCTTAAGATTCACGAGAGGAACTACCCTACTCACGACTTGGAGCTGGCAGCAGTAGTTTTTGCGTTGAAGATATGGAGGCACTATGTAACACCCCGATTTCGGAGCGCTACTGTGCAACCCAATCTAATGCTGAAAACATATAAACTAAGATCTACTATCTTGACCACTTTTAAGAAACCAAATCATGTTCATAACACTTAAACAAACCCAAATAAGTTGTTGTCTTTAAACTCATAAAACAGCCCCAAAATTCATTTTGTTTCACACAATTTTCAAAGCTTTAAACATAACAATCTTTATAGATTTAAAGCACTAACCAAAAGCCAACTTCCTTAACACCTAATATACTTTAAAAACAAGTTAAAACATCCCCTAAACCATGCTTAGGAGCCACGGTTCCAGCCCCTAAAAATCCCCAAATTATTTTCACAAAACTTGTTAAACATGCATATTGGCTAGTTTCCAAACTAATCAAGTATAATCCATCAAAGAACTAACTTTAAATCAACAAAATAAAACCAAAACAACCTTAAACAACCCCTAATTTCGTTCAGCCCCAAAACCTAGGGTTTCCCAAATTTCAATTACCAAAAACAAGCTTAATCATTGAAGGAAACAAAGGGCTAAAAGACTAGTCATGCATATCTAGCCAAATCTAACACCTTTAAGCAAAAATGATTCCTAAAACCAACCAAACCCATTCATGGCAGCCAAGAAGAAAAGGAAATGGGTTAGGACTCTTACCAACCAAGATGATGATGATTGATCATGAAGGAAGAAGAAAGGATGGAAGGAATCAAGGATTAAGGACTAAAACTTCAAGTTTCTCCAAGATCTTGAACTTTCTCTCTCAAGAATTTTTTTTTTCTCAAACCTTCAACAATGAAAGAATGGATGGATCTGATCTTGAGCAAGGGAGAAGGCCACGAAATTTTTGAGGGCAAGAATGGAAAGGAAAAGTTCATTTAGTTAGAAACTAACTCACTAAGTCATAAACCAACTAAACTAACTTCCTACCATTTACTAACCAACCAATCACACCTTGACACTTGTAAATGCCATCATTAAAAGCACATTCAGCTCCCCTAGTGGCTAGATACATCTCCCCTTAGCCCAAAATATCTTAGGGTCTCGCTATGGCGCGTGCTCTCGCCAACCGGTCAAGCGCTGCGTATATTAGGTTTTAATAATAAAAACTCCAAAAATATTTCTAATTATAACCCCACACCCAAAAATCACAAATATTCCTCGTGGCATAAGAAAAGTATCTATGTATCTCGTTTTCTCGAAATGCGAACCGAAACGTCGCAATTAGGCAGTCTCTGGCCATAGAAAATACACTAAATATTTTCTGATGCCCAAAAATTCTAGAAAAATTACAATAAATCCTAAATATTGGAAAATGCTAAGATCTCAAATTTTATAAAATTTGGATCACGTTTGGGCATGTTTCAGTTAGAAACACACACAATAGCCTATCTACGGCAGAATTCAACAGAATTCTCGCAGCGTAATAAAAACTGTAAATTAGTGAGAATCACTAATTTCAATTTCTCTTATCATATAGATATTATTCAATCAATAAAATTATCAAAACAAAATCATTAAAATAATAGTCATATTAAATATGACATAAAACAGACGATTAATACTATAACTAAATAATAAAAATCCAAACTATGACTTAAAAATAACTATTAAGTCCTAAAATTATTTTTCATTCAATAAAATAATTTTCTTTAATCAAACAACAATCTTTCACATTTTTCGATATTAATTCATATTAAAAACAGTATACGTCTACACTGTCTCTTAATCTGAATTAATTGTTAAAACAGTAAATTGTTCACAATAAATCTTTGTTGTTCTTCATACTTTTAACAAACCATTGAGGTCATGACTCTCTACGATTTATTTTCAAGTAGTTAGAACTACAAAATAATTTTCATAAAAATTGGGATGTTACACACTACCTTTATGGGAGCACTCTTATTGTTTTCAGCGATCACAAGAGCTTGAAGTACCTGTTCGACCAGAAAGAGCTCAACATGCGTCAGCGTAGATGGACAGAATTTCTCAAGGACTACGACTTTACGTTGGAATACCATCCCGGTAAGGCTAACGTAGTAGCAGATGCATTGAGCAGGAAGAGCGTTTTAACCTCGGCAATGATGATCAAGGAGTTGGAGATGCTCGAGAAGTTCCGAGACTTGAAGTTGAGTGTCGAAGTTTCACCGGGGAAGCTGAGATTTGGTATGCTTACCATTTCTAACAGATTGTTGGACGAGATCCGAGACCAGCAAGTTCATGACGAGCTCCTGCAAGAGAAGATTCAGTTGATAGCGCAAGGGAAGGCGACAGAATTCCAAGTCGGAGCGGACGACCTCTTGAGGTGCAATGGCCGAGTATGTGTACCTAACGTAGCCGAGCTGAGAAAGTTAATACTCGACGAAGCGCATAAGAGCAACTTTAGTATTCATCCAGGAGTTTCGAAGATGTATCAAGACTTGAAGAAGCATTTTTGGTGGTCCGGAATGAAGAAGCAAGTGGCCGAGTACGTAACCGTGTTTAACGTGTCGTAAAGCCGGCGTGGAACACCAACGACTGCGGGAATGTTACAATCGCTGACGCATCAGTATGGAAATGGGATAGTATTTCCATGGATTTCGTTGTAGGTTTGCGAAGACGCAGAAGAAGAATGATTCGATTTGGGTGATCGTCGACCGATTGACCAACCGCTCATTTCTTACCAAAGGTGGTCGACATACAACGTGGAAAAGCCGACCGAGATCTACATCGCGAGATAGTACGACTTCATGGAATACCCTCTTCGATCGTGTCGGACCGAGATCCGAAGTTCACGTCTCATTTTGGAGGGAATTACAAGGAGCGATGGGAACCGAAAGCTCGAGCTTAGCTCGGCATATCATCCCCGCATCGACGGCCGATCGAGAGAACGATCCAATCGCTTGAGGATTTGTTGCGGCGTGTACCTTAGATCACCGAGGAAGTTGGGATGACGCCTTACCATTGGTGGAGTTCACATACAATAACGGTTTCCATGCGAGTATTGGAATGGCACCTTTTGAAGCAATCGTATGGACGGAAATGTCGACGCCTCTTTGTTGGTACCAGGACGGCGAGCTCGCTGTAGGACCAGATATGACCGGCCAGACTCATCGAGAAGATCCGTTTGATCGCAGATCGGATGCGAACATCTCAAAGTCGATGTAAGAGTTATGCCGACCAACGAAGTCGACCACTCGAGTTCGAGGAAGGAGAACATGTATTTCTTAGAGTCACCCCACTCATCGGAGTTGGTCGAGCGATCAAATCCAAGAAACTTACCCCTAAATTCATTGGACCTTACCAGATTCTTCGTCAGATCGGTCGATGGCATATCGATTGCCTTGCCACCATTCTTGTCGAACATTCACGACGCCTTCCACGCCTCACAATTGCGGAAGTATATTTCCGACCCTCTCATGTCATCGAACCTGATGTGATTCAACCGAGGGACGACCTATCTTTCAAGCATTACCAAAGAAGGATCGCTGATCGGAAAGCCAAACAGCTATGAACAAAGAGATTCAACTTGTCAAAGTTGTGTGGGATCGTAAGACGGAGATGCGACTGGGAGCTGGAGGAGAAGATGAAGACTCAGTACCCTGAACTTTTCCGAGGTAAGAATCTTATTTGCAATTTCGAGGACGAAATTTTTTTAGAGGGAGAGATTGTAACACCTGAGGACGAGATCGACCTCGTATTAGGACGTCGGATCGAGACCTCGCGTCGAGATCTCGTGTCGAGACCTCGTACCAAGACCTTGTGTCGAGATCCCGTGCCAAGATCGCGTGCCGAGGTCATTTGCCGAGCTGAGGAGACTGCGTGCACTAGCTGCTGAGCTGAGGAGGTCGCGTGTCGAGTTGATGAAGTCGCGCACCGAGCTGAGGAGGTCGCATGTCGAACTGAGGAGGCCGCGTGCACGAACTCGTGTTAGAGCCTTGTGCGCTTGCACGAGCACCCTAGTCGACATCGTGTCGAGATGATAACTCGTATTCTTACGAACGTTATTCAGCGTTATTATTATATTGTTTGTAATAATTATATTGTCGGCTTGCCGTTCTCGTCGCGTGTCTAGATCTCTGACCTATAGAGTAGAGGGTAATCATGAGAGAGTAGCGATTAGATGGGTAGATTGACTGATGGGATTGGCATCTCATAGCTGGAGTTACGATAATGCCCCTTCTCTCACCAGCTGTATACCACGATCGGTTCCCTCCAACACTCATTTTCTCTTTTCTTCTTTCTTCTTCCTTCCTTCTGCTCCGAGTTCCTTGTTTCTCTCCAAAATTTCCATCGAAGAAACCTTGAGTTCTGTTCTGAACAGAACTTCAGAGGATGACCGGAGGGAAGCAATGCGGTTGTGCTCGCGACGGATGACGATGGCGTGTTGGGTGGTGTACCTGCAAACACTCCGACGCTCAAGTCAGTGTGTGTCGAGGTGAGTAAGAGGTGGTAGAAAGATCATTACCTCGACCGTTCGACGCGGTCTTCTTTAAATATGAGTCGAGGACTCGCTACCGCCGATGTGTCCCCGTCCCGTGAAACCGGGAAGTCGGCATTAATTTCCTTTAATGCACAAAGCCGTTGGGTCGGCTGCGTCGAGGGAAGGCGGAGAGGCATGCGGACGACGTGGCATCGAGGGAAGGTGGACCGACGAGTGGGAATGGGCCTGTGAATGCTGGATCTCTGGATTGGGCCTCGGCCCAGTCCGGAACAGTTGCCCCCCAAGTCGCTAGCTCGAATGTCGAGGTGGTGACTTGTTGTCGAAGTTCGTTGATGTCGACGTTCGACGTCTTTGTTCGTAAGGAACTGCAAGTGTCGTCATGTCGTGCTTGTTCATTAGTTCGTTCTGGACCTTCGTGTTCCACATCTGCTGAGGCAGTTCTCGACACGAGGCTTGATGTGCTTGTGCAAGGCACAAGGCTTTGTCACGAGCTCGTGCACGCGGTCTCGGCACAAGGTCGATCTCTTCATCAGGTGCTTGCGCGAGGTCGATCACAGGTGCTTGTGCCAACGCACAAGGCTTTATCACGAGCTCGTGCACGCGGTCTCGGCGCGAGGTCGATCACAGGTGCTTGTGCCAACGCACAAGGCTTTATCATGAGCTCGTGCACGCGGTCTCGGCACGAGGTCGACAAGGCTTTATCACGAGCTCGTGCACGCGGTCTCGGCACGAGGTCGATCTCTTCATCAGGTGCTTGCGCCAACGCACAAGGCTTTATCACGAGCTCGTGCACGCGGTCTCGGCACGAGGTCGACAAGGCTTTATCACGAGCTCGTGCACGCGGTCTCGGCACGAGGTCGATCTCTTCATCAGGTGCTTGCGCCAACGCACAAGGCTTTATCACGAGCTCGTGCACGCGGTCTCGGCACGAGGTCGATCACAGGTGCTTGTGCCAACGCACAAGGCTTTATCACGAGCTCGTGCACGCGGTCTCGGCGCGAGGTCGATCACAGGTGCTTGTGCCAACGCACAAGGCTTTATCATGAGCTCGTGCACGCGGTCTCGGCACGAGGTCGACAAGGCTTTATCACGAGCTCGTGCACGCGGTCTCGGCACGAGGTCGATCTCTTCATCAGGTGCTTGCGCCAACGCACAAGGCTTTATCACGAGCTCGTGCACGCGGTCTCGGCACGAGGTCGATCCGCAGTGCTTGTGCCAGCGCACAAGGCTTTATCATGAGCTCGTGCACGCGCGGTCTCGCCGACGAGGTCGACAAGGCTTTATCACGAGCTCGTGCACGCGGTCTCGGCACGAGGTCGATCTCTTCATCAGGTGCTTGCGCCAACGCACAAGGCTTTATCACGAGCTCGTGCACGCGGTCTCGGCACGAGGTTGATCTCTTTATCAGGTGCTTGCGCCAACGCACAAGGCTTTATCACGAGCTCGTGCACGCGGTCTCGGCACGAGGTCGATCACAGGTGCTTGTGCCAACGCACTAGGCTTTATCATGAGCTCGTGCACGCGGTCTCGGCACGAGGTCGACAAGGCTTTATCACGAGCTCGTGCACGCGGTCTCAGCACGAGGTCGATCTCTTCATCAGGTGCTTGCGCGAAAGCACAAGGCTTTATCACGAGCTCGTGCACGCGGTCTCGGCACGAGGTCGATCTCTTCATCAGGTGCTTGCGCCAACGCACAAGGCTTTGATAATAAATAAATGCTGGTTGCGTATTTCTCCAATCATACTTCATTGCTTCACATTTATGTGGTTAGGATACATTTGTTTCAACTATAATATTTCTTCATCTTTGCTGCGTTCCAAGTTCTTGGAATTTGCTGTCCTTGCAGTGTCTCGAGTGTGTAGGCGCCGGTACCTGTCTTTGCAACAATTCTGTACGGGCCTTCCCAATTGGGTGCAAGTTTCCCTTGTGTGGCGTTCTTCAGGCCAACATCAGCTCGTCGAAGAACTAAGTCCCCAGGCATGAATTCCCTAGGTACAACACTTCGGTTGTATCTTGCTGCGATTTTCTGTTTTACTGCGACCTCGCTGAGTGTTGCAAGCTCCCGGCATTCGTCAAGGAGGTCGAGTTCTTCTCGTATGCTCGGCGGTTGTCAATGCTACTCTGGGATGCGAGGTTCTCCAACTAAGTTCCCAATCTCGACAGAATGATGGCTTCGGTCCCATATGTGAGACGAAAGGAGATTCTCCCGTCGTCGAATGTGGAGTAGTTCGACACGCCCGAGCACTCGGGGAAGCTCTTACGCCCGCTTCGGGCCTCATCCAATCTTCGTTTCAGACCTCGTAAGATAACTCTGTTCGCGGCCTCAGCTTGGCCGTTCATCTGGGGGTGTTCTACCGAGGTGAAGTGCTATTTGATGTCGAGATCTTCCAAGGTCTTTCGGAATCCGCGATCTGTGAATTACGTTCCGTTGTCGGTGACGACCACCCTGGGAATCCCGAACCTTGTCAGAATATATCTTTTGAAGAACTTAATCAAGTTCTTTGCAGTTATCTTCGCCAGGGGCTCTGCCTCAACCCATTTGGTGAAGTAATCTACCGCAACGACCAGGTATTTCACCTGTCCGGGAGCCATTGGAAAAGGTCCAAGTATATCAATGCCCCACCAAGCAAAGGGCCATGGTGATGTCAGGGATGTTAACTCTGTAGGAGGAGCTAAGTGTAGATCGCCATGTCTCTGGCATTTGTCGCATTTCTTCACGAACGATATCGCGTCTGCGTTCAGGGTCGGCCAATAGTACCCTGCGCGGAGGATTTTCTTTGCCAAGGAACGTCCTCCAAGGTGTTGCCCACATATGCCTTCATGCACTTCAGCAAGTGCATATTGCGCTCGGGTATCGTCGACGCATTTCAACAGGGGGTGGAGAACCCTCTTTGATATAAGATACCGTCGATCATAGAATACGAAGATGCCTTTTTTCGGATTTTTGCGGCTTCCTTCTCACCATCAGGTAGCCGACCGAATTGAATAAATTCTTGAATCGGTGTCATCCAACTGTCGGGCTCATCAGGCGGATCATCGACACTTGCCTGGGAAATTGCAAAGCAGAATTTCGGAAGTTTCCTCAGTACCTCGTCATAAGTGGTATCAACCACGGCAGTAATGCTAGGCTTGGCCAGTGTTTCTTGTATTACCGATCTGTTGTTTCCTCGCCTTCGTCTCGGGCGAGTTTGGGCCAGAATGTCCGCTCGACGTTTTGTTCTCTCGGGCGTGTCACGATCTCCACGAGGTGAAGTCGCTCATTTTCTTCTTTACCAGGGCGAGGTATTTTTGAAGAAGTGGATCTTTAGCCTGGTATTCCCCACTTATCTGGGACACAACTAGCTGAGAATCAGTTCTGAGCTTTACCTCTTCAGCGCCGAAGTCTCGAGCCAGTGTGAGGCCAGCTAAACACGCTTCGTACTCTGCCTGGTTGTTGGAGGTGGGAAGGAGAATCCCAATGAAAATTCGACGACCAGCCGTCGTCGTTCTCGAGCAACAAACCAGCGCCATCGCCGCAGAATTCGATGATCCGTCGACATGGACCGTCCATTTGGAACACTGTTCTGTAGCTCCAGGAGTCATCTCGGCAATGAAATCCGCCAAGCACTGGGCTTTGATAGTTTGTCTCGGCTCGAAAGTAACTCCGAATTCGGACAACTCAACCGACCATTTGATCATACGCCCCGCCAGGTCAGGCCTGTGTAGAATCTGTTTGATTGGCTGGTCAGTTCGAACCACTATGGGATGTGCTAAGAAGTATTGTCTCAAGCGTCGAGCTGCGATTATCAGTGCGAGCGTGACTTTCTCGATTTTCTGGTATCTCAGCTCTGGGCCCTGAAGTGCTTTGCTTATAAAATAGACCGGTTTCTGGTTCTCATCTGCTTCGCGAATGAGGACGGCACTCAGAGCTTCGTTCGACACTGCCAAGTAGAGATAAAGGACCTCCCCTGGAGACGGCCTCGTCAACACTGGTGGTTGGCATAGTATGCGTTTTACCTGTGTTAAGGCTTCTTCGCACTCGGGTGACCATTCGAACTGAATTCCCTTCTTGAGTAAGCGGAAGAAAGGCAATGCATGTTCTGCAGATTTTGAGATAAACCTAGTCAAGGAGGCTAGCATTCCCGTGAGTCACTGGATTTTTTCTTTGACGACGGTTCTTTGCATCTCTATTACACCAAATTTATCTGGTTGGCCTCGATTCCCTCTCGGTTAGGTAGAAACCGAGAAATTTTCCAGCTCGAACTCAAAGTGCACTTTTCCTGATTGAGCCTCATATTATGTCTTCGTGATTTCAAGAAAGACTTCTCTAAGATCGACGACGTGGTCGACTTCTTTCGTTGTTTTTACTATCATATCATCCATATATACCTCCAGCATTCTACCGATCTGGTTGGCGAAGACTTTGTTCATCATGCGCTGATATGTCGCTCCAGCGTTCTTAAGGGCCAAAAGGCATACCGTATAGCAATAAATTACTTTTATCCATCATGAACGCAGTTTTTTCTTGATCAGCATGATGCATCGGAATCTGGTTGTACCCAGAGTATGCGTCCATGAAAGACAACAATTGAAAACCAGAGGAATTGTCGACGAGTTTGTCGATATTAGGGAGGGGGTAGGCGTCTTTGGGGCACGCCTTGTTAAGATCGATAATCAACACACATTCGCCACTTTCCATTAGATTTCTTAACCAATACAACATTTGACAGCCAAGTAGTATATTTAACCTCCCTAATGAATTCAGCCTTAATTAAGTCTTCGATAGCTTTGGCAGCGGCTTCGGCTTTTTCAGGAGCTTGCTTACGGCGCCTTTGAGCTACCCAATGAGCTTTGGGGTCGAGAGCGAGTTGGTGGCGAGCAATATCGGGAGAAATACCCAAGATGTCGTACCGGCCCAAGCGAAGAGGTCGGCATTGGACTTCAGGCACTCTGTTATTTGCAATTTGACCTGTTCAGGGAGATCGACACCAAGCTTTACTGTCTTCCCTGGGTCTTCTCCTAGTTGAACTCGGATGAATTCTCCGTCAGGTACTGGCCTTTTAATCTTTTGGTTGAGCTCGCGGGCCAGGAGGTCGTCTTCCTGTATCTCATCCTCGAGCTCAATCCTGGCGTCGAAATCGGTGAGATTGACGTCTGCAGCAGCCTTTGCAGGATCAAGCCTCTTGGTCGAGGGGAGTTGTTTCTCTTCCTTTTGCTCTTCGGCCTTCAAAGACAAAATATAACATCTCCTCGCAGCCTTCTTGGTCGGCCGATGGTGACGACTTTGTCTTCGTCATCATGAAAACGCATTTTCAGGTGAACTGCCGAGGTTACGACTCTAACTCACCCGATGTCGGGCGTCCGACGATGCGATTGTAAATGCAGACTTGCATGGTAACACGATGAATTGGACCTTCATAGTTTTGGAGATTGGTTGCTCTCCAAAAGTCACCATCAACTCCACATAGCCCAATCGGCTTTGTTTCGAACCGTTGAAACCCGGTCAGGTCGGACCGATGCTGACGAGATCTTTTCTGGTAGTTTCAAGGTTTTAAACAGCTCGTAGAACATGATATCCGCCGAGCTCCCTTGGTCTATCAAGATTCTTCTGACGTCAAAGTTAGCCATATAGGCTTTCACCAACAGGGGAATTAAATAGTTCGGCCTTCCATTCACCAAGTCTTCATCAGAAAAGGCTAGGGGTGGTCTTCCCTTATGTCGACTTGATGAAGGAAAAACAGTAGAAACGGTCATCGCTTCTCTCAACTTTCGTTTTGCTGAATTGATGCTCGCCCCTCCCTTATCGGAGAATCCTCCGAAAATGACCATGGCGATAGGAGGAGGACGAGGTCTCTCCTCGGATGCACGAACTGTTCCTTCGCCGTCGCATCCCGTAGTCGAGTCTCTCCTTCGAGGTCGAGGTGATCTAGATCTAGACCTTCTATCTCCAAATCTCGGTTTTCCTTTCACATATTTGGTCAACTCCGCCCTTTTGGATCGGTTGTTCTATGACGCCCTTCAGGTGAAAACATTCATCTGCCTCGTGTGCGACACACTTGTGAAAGTGGCGATGACCTTGACTTATTAGCATTCGGCTTCTCTTTTCCTTCGGGAAATTTAATTCCAAAGATCACGGATTCGGTGTTCGCGCACTCATTCAAGATATGCGCCAGGGTAGTGTTCAAAGGAGTATATTCGTCGTATCTCTTTGTCGACCCCGACTTTCCTTCTCCCTACGCGACTTGTCCTCGCGTTGTCCACCACCTTCCTCCTGGTTTTACCTTTGGCCTTTGATGCCATCAACTTCTCTTCGTAATTCATGAATTTCGAGCTCGCCAGGAACTCTGGTCGAGGACCTCGGTTTGTCGACACCAATGTCGACATCGAATAGGCTTCCTTCGACCAGGCCTTGCTCTAACAAGTATAGTTTCATCTCGCCGAGCATTTTTTCACCAAAATGGCTTCTTTGTTGAAACGCCGACATAGTCTCTCGATAGACTCACCTTTCCTCTCGTGAATCGCGGCTAGGGCTGCTGTCGCCTTGGGTTGGACTTTAGATGCGGTGAAATGTGCGGAGAACTGGTCGATTTAACTCACCCACGATCCAATGGAATTTCTCTTAAGAGTCCGGAACCAAGACAAGGCCAACTTCTTCAAAGTGAGGAAAGATCCCGCACTTTACCGCCCTGGCGCCCTTATAGTCCATGACAGGTCAAAGCGACCAACATGTTCGTTTGGTCGGTGGTCCCGTCAGAGTCCAACGAGGGCGGTTTCAAGATGCTTTAATCGGGAATCTCATAATCTTGGACGTAAAAGGACCAAAGGCCTTGCACGTGTCATCTGTGGCATCGCTCTGAGAAGGGGTTGATGAGACAGAATGAGCACGGCGGCGGTGAGAGTGCGGCCAGGAGATTTTACTCGCCGCCTGAGGCCGAGGCGCTCTTCGGGAGTGTCGCCGCTCGTGGTGGTACCTTCGCGATGAGACGCAGCGTCGAGAAGCGGCGATGGCGCGGTGGAGAGTGTGGCATATCGGATTCAGGAGAAAGACTTCTGGAAGAAACTCTTCTGCGGTGTGTTTGTTCATGTCTTCCGTTTTGAGGCAAACGAACCTCAGATCTGTGACGGCGAGGTGGAGTACGATCTCATCAAGTGTTACGGCGACTTGCTCGATGCCCGTGAGCGGTGTTGAGTCGTGCCTCGGTGGTGGTGATGAATGCACCTGAGATTTTCGGATTCCTTCGATCCTCGAGGAGAATGAAACACGATCTTCTCTCATTGTCGATCCGTGTCGCAACGCCGAACGGAATTTCCTTCGCTGATTCTCCATTCGATCGAGACGTTGATTCTGAGCCTGCATCGCTTCGGCATGGCTTCGAATGAATTCGCGGAACTCGCGAATGAGAATGGCGGCGGGGTCTGTTCCCGCATCCGTTTGAGTAGCAATGATCGGAACGGCGTCATCGCGTCTGCGAGGCGGTTCGCCGAGCTATCGGCTGGTTTGGTTGTTCAAGATCTGCGTTCGCATGAGTGGAACTGCTAGTCGCGACCGACGCTCGATCCACCATCGCCGAGAAGAAGGGAGACTTCGACAAAGAAGATGGAATCAGAAACGATTCCCACAGACGGCGCCAATGTTCTGAACAGAACTTCAGAGGATGACCGGAGGGAAGCAATGCGGTTGTGCTCGTGACGGATGACGACGGCGTGTTGGGTGGTGTACCTGCAAACACCCGACGCCGCCAAGTCGATGTGTCGAGGTGAGTAAGAGGTGGTAGAAAGATCATTACCTCGACCGTTCGACGCGGTCTTCTTTAAATATGAGTCGAGGACGGTTACCGTCGATGTGTAACCGTCCCGTGAAACCCGGAAGTCGGCATTAAATTCCTTTAATGCACAAAGCCGTTGGGTCGGCTGCGTCGAGGGAAGGCGGAGAGGCATGCGGACGACGTGGCATCGAGGGAAGGTGGACCGACGAGTGGGAATGGGCCTGTGAATGCTGGATCTCTGGATTGGGCCTCGGCCCAGTCCGGAACAAGTTCCATCGAGCTTCTGCGTAACTTTTCTTCATCAATCTTGTTCCTCATCATCTTCTCGACCTATATCTCACCATCTCGACCATCAGTGGAGGTATGAAAAACAGATTTTTCTCTTCCTTCGTGCTACTGTTTAGCGCTACTTCTTCCTTCCATTTTTAGCTAGTTTTATGCTTCCAAATCATGTCAAATTGATGGGTTTTCTTCTTCATGATATTACCTACTTTTCTAACCGATTATTTGGGCTCGTAAAACAAATTTCTTTCTCTGATTTCTGCACAGGCGCACTCCAAAACCCTTCCTTTTTGGTTTGTTTCGATTTCTTATTTTAGTTTGTCGATCGTTGCTTCTGGTTGTTGTTGTTGTCGATCTATCTGTTGTAGCATCAGATAACCTTTTTCATGAACTTTTGATCGAAAACCCCAACTTTGTGGTTAAGATTGGGATGAGAGCTAAGTGTTATTAGAACCCAGAGATCGAACTGAGTTGTGCTTGTTTTAGGAAGTCTGATTCCCGAGATCGTGTGATTTCCGATTCGAGGTGTACGGGAGAGCGAATCCGAGGACGTGGAAGCAGTGGGATCCAGATCGAGAACTGTACGTGTCGAGGTCGACTGAGAAGTGTACGTGTCGAGGTCGATTGAGGACGGTACGTGTCGAAGTCGTTGTCGAGCTCGTTGAAGACAGCCGTGTCGAGATCGAGTAAGAGAAGTCGTTGTCGAGCTCACTTGAAGACAGCCGTGTCGAGGTCGTTGTCGAGCAGCATTAGCTTGGAGTTCGGTAAGGGCAGCTTTTAGACATTATTAAGACTTTATTTTATGTTATTGTGAATGAATTTCCTTGATTTGTGTCGAGCTTGAAATGTTGTGATATGATTGGGTTTTTGCATGTATTTAATATGTGATTGAATATATGCTGTGAATTGTGTATTGCATGTTGAATTGCGTTTCTTCATGTCGAGCTTGCTCTTTTTATTTGACATGCGGTTGAATATCTTGTGTATAACTCGTTGAATATTGTAAGCGGAGAGCTGTTCATCGAGTGAGCGAGCTAGGGAGTCGTATGACGTTTTTGAGCCGGACCCAGATAACTGAGGGTGCTAGGTCCCCTTTTTGTTTATGGTGGATTGGCTAGGCGTCGCATTATCAGTTTGGGGTTGGACCTGCTGATTAATGCATGGTATCGGTTTGGGGTTGGACCTGCCGCTTACCTATTACGTCAGTTTGGGGATGGACCTGCTGACGATATTCCGGAATAAGAGTCGAGTCGAGTCTAGAGTGAGATGGTCGAGTCACGTGTGGTGATTGAGATACATTATTGTGTTGCTTATTTCTTTATGCCGTGCTTATCTTGTATTGTTGAGAAGTTGACCCTTTCCCGTGGTGCCTTCAATCCATGACGGTTACCCAGGCGATGTCGAGGGCGCAGGGAACTCGACAACAGATGATGCCGAGGAGGAGCTCGACGAGGACCAGGGCGACGACCTCTATTTGTCGTGATTGATTATGTTGTTGGATGTTTGTTTTTCTGATGACTGTACCTCGTTTTTCTTTTGTGTTCAGAGGTCGTGACCAGTTGGGCAGTATTGTTTTGTCGTTTCAGGGTAGACTGGTGGTTTTACTTTTGGAGCAGCCCCCTGCGTGGGAGTCTGCCGGAAGTACCCCCAGGGTATGATTGCCCTTTTGAAGTCGTCATACCTTAGGTGTCTTTTCTTTGTACATTTATTACTCTGTATTTGTATACATTATTATTTCGAGTGATATATATGTATGTTATGCATGTATGTTTTATTAGAATTTAAGCCTTGTGTCTTAGTTGCATCATGTTTCGAAAAGCTGTAATTACTCTGATGTGCACGAGCTGGTTTTATAAAAAAAAAATATAGATCGTACTTTTAAAAGGCACAAGAGTACCGTTTTTAAAACGCGTCGCATACAGGTTTAGTTGAGCTCGGTGTGTTGAGCTCGGTAACTCGAGCTCGGTATATTGAGCTCGGTAGCGGTCCGGAAACGGGTCGTTACAGTAACAACGTCTCATATCATCCACGAATACACGCAGAAAAATTTCGTTATTCCTCATAGTCACATAATTATCAAAAGAAAATAATGCAAACGCTAACGACACTACTTCTTATGCATGTGGTACCATCTACTACTCTGGGAAGTCTCCTAGGAGTACATATTTAGTTTATTAGAGACCACCTCGTGGGTGATTACTCTATTACCGCATACTCTCGACTTGGGATGATAATGTCCGGTGACGGTCAGGGTAGCTAAGTCTGATAAGTGGTCCCACCCAAGCGCGACACTCAAACTATCGTGAACACAAACTCGGCTTCTCACCCTCTAGGCCGAGGTGTTGCCGCTACAGCTCACTTATATTGGCCTCCACCCTTCATTTCAATAATGCTTCCCCCCATCCTATTACAAGGGTTGTATGACAAACAAACACACAAGGTCGGGTTTCCTCCGAACGTCATAGTTCAATTTTTCATCGATAATCCATCATGGCCCATATGGCTAGGATCATCTCACAAGGAATGACTCAAGTCCCATTATGGCTACTAATAGCTAGGTGACTTGCACACAAGGTCATTTATCCTTTCAAGGTTATTGCCACAAACATGGACTTTTCACAATCTTCGTCACAAAATAATAAGCAGGATGCAAAATAAATTACAGAGACAACATAAAACAACAAACGCATGTACTTAACCATTTAATTAAAACATGCAGAACAGCCATACCAGAAATCAACAACAACTTGTGTTTAATTATTTAATTAAACGTTCAAAAACAGCAACAATATAAAGATTAAAACAGCAGGCATTTAATCTTATAATTAAATTATGCATAATACAGCAATAGAAAAAGAAATCGACGCAAAAACAGCAATTAAAAATTGTACAGTTTCAGTGATTTTCGCATAGCAATTCTGCATACAGAACAGAAACAGCAACATACAAAAATGCTGCAGAAAACAATGATTCTCGCACAGCAATCCTGCATACAAAACAAAACAGCAACATACAGAAATTCTGCAGAAAAACAGGAAATCTGCACAACAAAAATCTGCACAACAGCAGAAACAAAACAACAACGAAATAGCTTGTATTTACAACGAAACGCTATAATTTAAATATAAACGAGGTAAATTAAATTATTCTAATAATTCAATTATAGTAGCCACAAAACAACAACCATTTAAATTCTCTTATAAAATCTTACAATTCACAATTTATCAATTAAATCATTAACGGATATATGAATTTAGGACTCTAACATTTCAATAATATCCTAAGTCTCAAAACAGAATTTTTTAAACACTTATAACATTCATATACAACCATGGCAGTCACATAATTCATTTAAAATCATGATCATATCATTTATAAACATTAAAAACAGAGTTTCTTTAAAACAATAATCAAACAACGGGGTTCAAGGACAACCCCTTCACCTATTCCCTCAAATATCCTCAACCTCAATAATCTGCCCCCCTTACCTTTGTGTCTTAAGTAAATCCCCTTGTTGAAGAGGGATGATGATGACTCCGAACCAAACCTACGATGAGTTTGCTACGAATAGAAAAGAGGCCATAAGAAACATTGGAAATCCCCAAAACTCGAAATCTCTAGGATGCGAAATTTAGGAAGGAAAAGAACCATGACTTACCCAATTTCTGATGAAGAACAAAGATGGGGGTGCTCCTAATCTTGGTGGCCGAATTATGCAAGAGAGGAAAAATGTGGATTGCTTCCTTCAACCTTGTGTGGCGCTAGGGTTTAGAGATAGGAAGGAGAAGAAACAAATGAATCCAATTGAGAGAGATGGGCTGGAGGCGCAGGTGAGACAAGGGTTTACACCCTTCACATGTAAATTTTTCTATTATTTGGGTTGGAGGGAGCCCATGAGTGTTGGCCCATTAGGTAGGTGGAAAAAAAATATAACCCTGCATATAAGGTGCTAGCCCAAGGCATTACCACGCCCCTTTTTTTTTTTTTTTTTTAAACAACTCTCAAGAATCATTCAATTAAATTAAAAGTCTCTATTTGTGCACAAACATATAATGCAATTAATTAAAATAACTGCTACTAAAAAAAAATGAGGGTCGTTACACTAGACCATTCTAAGGACTTCTATCTCCCTTCTAGGGTTTCTGGGTTTCATTGTTCTCCATTTATCACCTAATTATTAATCTAGTTATCTTTCCTAGTATTATTGAAAATCAGCATGTCATACTGTGTAGCTATTATTGGACCACTTGGAGTCGTGGCCGGAGGAAAGGAATATCGCGGATAATTAGTGGATTTGTTAATGTGAGTGTTTCCTTTGTTTAGGGTACCCTATGACCCCGAACTTGTCCTTATGTGTTTTATGTTGTTACCATTTATGAGCAATGTGTGATTGTGATTATATGTTGTTATGTGAGTCTGGGTGCATGTTCATTATAGGAGCAATGAAACGAGATGAATAGTATAAGCATGCGTATTCTTGATGGTACCTGACTGAATTTACGTTTGAATATAATTGAAGACCTTGTGACTAGTGTATATTCAAATATATATTATTTATAATTATAATGTGATGATGCTCTGCTTAGACCTTTGATGGATTGGTTATTGGACTGGATGCTGCAGCACTGAGCTGCAGCAATTGTTATATTTGAATCATGCAGAAATTATGAGGAAATGATATGTTGTTTTCTAGCTTAGTCCCACTTAGTTTTTCCACTTGGATTGTTTGTTTGGATTGGTTTTGGATTAGAGGGAACCTTGTGGCGTAGTGGTACCTCAAGATTGACACATAGGCTGGTTGCCAATTTGATTGGCTGTGATTACGTTTTAATTACTAGATTGGATTGACACATAGGCTGGTTGTCATGCATCATTTATGTTGTGTCTTTTGGGTGGTGAGTAAATGATTTCATGGGGAATAGTTCGGAGACGGCCATGAGGAGCTTTGCTCGGCCTTGCAGGTAGTTGCCAGTAGGGGGTCTTACGTAAAGGCAGGGCACTACTGGGGCGTCCTACTTATATACTGGATCACCCTGACTAGACTCAGTCTGTATCTATGGATGTTGAGGGCACTCTTGTAACACCCATATTTTCGCGATACGTTAATTAGCGTTATTTAGTGTAATTTGTCATATTTACGCTGTAATAAAGAAATTTCTTGTTCTCTAAGAAAGTGTATTAATTAAATCAAGATCAAATTAAATTTGAGAATTAATATTTTATATTAATCCACGGTTTGAAAATCGTCGAAAAATTCTAACGAAGTTTTGACGCGTTTCGAATCGCCGGGCGGTTTCGCCGCAGATAAAATTATAAATGAACTCCGATTTCGATGAAAATCGAATCGTAACTTGTTGCGACCATTTTTGAATATTTGGCATGATTTTTATTATTTATAATTACATATTTTCACGCGATGAATTAATTTCTCGTTAAATTAATATTCGCGAGTTTATCGGTAACGCGGTATTTCGTCGTCGTGTTTTAAACAACCCCTAGACTCTAGAATTAGTGGGTGACCATGAGAGATGTGAGATTAGGTGGGTAAGATTAGGTGATATATTTAACATCTAATATAATTGCTAGGTGTCTTGGTTGTGTGTTTTTTTTTAAAAGAAAATCTTTATTTCAACAACTTCTACTAACTATGCCTATTTTATTATTATAAAAGCAAGGAGGTGAAGGCTTGTGCAGCCATTCCAGCCCTCATTCACGCCACCTTCTTCCCAAACCCTCTTCTCCATCTTTTCTTTTCTTCTCCAAGTTTCCACCACTTCCATTGATGATTCCATCCATTCCTTTGATCCTTTGAAACAAGGTTCCTTCATCAATATTGTTCTATACCATCTCCTTTACCTAGATCATCCTCTTGATCATCATTTGAGGTAAAGAAATCTGATTTTCCTCCCCCCTTCTTGCTGCTACTGTCGCGGCTTCCCCCCCCCCCCATTTTAGCTAGTTTCTTTGCTTCCAAACTTTGATTAATTGCTAGGTTTTCTTCCTCATCCTACTACCTATCTTTCTAACCATTTATTTGAGCTTAAAAACAACTCTTCCCCCTCTGTTTTTCTGCAGTAAATTAGCGCCACCCTCCCCCATTTTTAGTGTTTTGATCTTTGCTTGTTTTATGTATTAATATGTTGCTTGTTTGTTGTTGGTTGTTGTTGATTCATGGTTGAAGCATCATAGAACTTTTCCCTTGAGATTTGATCGAAAAACCCTAGGCATGAGCAAGAGGGAAATTGTGTAATCTTGCTTTAATCATGTAATTAATGATTTATATGTGTTGTAGGAATTGATTAGATGCTAATTGCATGTGTAGTTTAATTTAATTAGGAGTAACATGTTAGTTTGCAATTTTTCTCTATTCTTGAGTCTTAAGAAACATGTTATTTAATTGTCTAAATATGTGCTTAAGTATTTGATAACATGTTTAGGATTGTTTTGGAGCTATTGGAATTGTTTTGATGTTAGTTGAATGTGTAGTTTAAATTAAAAATTTGTAACATGGTAGTTTAGTTATATTTTAAATTCTTGAACCATATTAATTTGTAGCTATGATGCTTGGTTAGGTATTGGATGGTTTATTAAGGGTTTAGAAGTATTTTTAAGGTTGTTAGAATTATTTGCAAGAATTAGTATAAAAACTAGCTTATGGTTTATGAAAAAAAATTGGGTTATGGAAGACTAGACATGATTATTGACTTTGATGAAATGACCCTTGAATTAATAAAAATGAGTTAGCCTTGAGTCTTTAAATTTTTGGAAAAGAATGTTGGGAAAGAATTTTTAGAAACCCTTGTTTTGATTTGCTTTTAGTTTATGCCTTAACTATGTATTGTAATGAGCATGCTTAGGTTATTAAATTTGGGTTTATGTTCATTCTTGAACTAGAAAAAAATGTGGGTTCTAGTTGTGGGTCTTTGCCTTGAATTGTTTAATTAAATTGTTGGGGTGATTTAATTGATTTTGGAAGTGTGTGATCCATATTAGAGTTAAAGTTTTTAGTGAGCACGAATAAATTGTTATTTAAGGTTTGCCTATTCTTGAAACTATAGAAAAGTTGAGCACGAATAAATGAGTTAGCCTTGTGTTCAAGTGTTTAATTGATTTTGTGCTATGCTTAAGGTCTCAAGAAAAGAGTTCTTGAAAAATTAGCATTTTCTTGAATTAGGTGTTATGTATTAACTTTGCAAGAAAATGATTTTTGAGTCAAAATCTTATTCTTTCCAAGCAAGTTAAGCTTTATAAACTGTTATGTGATAAATTATCTTTCAAAAAGTATTTTGATTTTAAAACTTTATTTATTTTTAAGTAGCTAATAATTTAAATGCTTGAATGAGTTTGGTTGGAAAAAAAAGGGTTAAGTTGAGAGCTTAAGTTTAGTTAGAATTTTAGATTGTGCTAAGCTGTTCGTTGTGTTAGGCTCGAGTGATCTGAGATCGTGCGGTGCGGAAACCGAGGAATACGTAGACGCGAACTTGAGGATTTCGGAGCGACATAGCGACTGTTGGTGGTAAGGGCGCTTCACATTTAATACTTGCTTTAGTTTGTTAACGTAAGGGCAACTTTAGATATTTTTAGGCTTTTCGTTATTTAATTGCTTTATTAAATACGAAGAAGTCTGAGAGCTCTCCGAGTTCAAAGTTAGGGTTTTTGAACCCCTTCGTTTATTTGTCGTGCGGTCGCCATATTCCGAGTCTTTCGTGAGTGAAAACTTTGCGGTTGGTCCTCTGGCCCCAACCCCCCACATTTGTTGTACCTCTCTGTTAACCCCCTCGAGTTGCAGAGGGATGGATTCCTTGATTTGCGTGTCATGTATGAGATAATTGCGGATGTTGTCGAGCTATGCAAATATTTAAAATGTGATTGAATATATGCTGCTTATGCTATTGAACTGAATTATATTATTATGAGTTATGTGAATTGCTCCTTGAATTATCGTGTGCGGTGAATTGTTCGTTGAAGTGTGAGAGCTTAGTCGTGTCGTTGGAAGTTGTCGCGTTTTGTGGTAACTCTGGTCTGGATAGTCTTTGGAACGGGATTCAGTATCGTTGTTAGCCTGTAGTGGGACGATCCCGGACCTGAATAGTGCCGGAATGGAGATTCAGTGTCATCAGAGTTTTAGACCTGAATAGTGCCGGAATGGAGATTCAGTGTCGTCGGGACGATTCTCGATCTGAATAGTGCCGGAATGGAGATTCAGCATCGTTGATAAACCGAAAGTTGTGAAGTTTCGTGGCGTCAGGGAACCCGAGCTGAATGTCCTAGGGTGAGCGGAGAGCCCAAAGCTACGGCTGACGTTCAGTGGATGGATCAGCGTTATTCCGGAATTATCGAGAGTGTCTTGCGGGTGTATTTGAGTTGCGTTTTGAGAGATTGTGCATCTTGTGGCTTGCTTTATGAATTGCTATTTTTATGGTTATTTGAGAAGTTGACCCTTTCCCGTGGTGCCTTCAACCAATTATGGTTACCCAGGCAATGGAGTGGACACGAGGAACCCGATGGTGAACAATGACGGGGAGGACTTCTTCGAGGATCCGGGTGATGTCTTTTATTTGTCATGATGGACCGATATGCGTTTGTGATTATCTGACTGTGTATGTTACTTTTGGATGACTGTAGCTTATGACTTTTGTGTACAGTGAGTTGGTGACCAGTTGGGCCGGGTGATGTTTTGTTGTCACAGGGTAGACTGGTGGTTTCACTTTTGGAGCAGCCCCCTGCGTGGGTGTCTGCCGGGAGTACACCCAGGGTATGGTTTCTCTCTCGAGAGTCTTCATACCATAGGTGTATTTCTTTGCACATTTTCTACTCTATTATTTTGCATATACTGTATATATATGACTTATGTATTGATGCATGTATGCCTTATCAGGATTTGAGTCTTGTGTCCTAGTTACACCATGTTTCGAAACGCTGTAAGTACTCTGTGTGTGCTTTACGGGCACTATTGTTTGTTTTTAAAAAAAAATTATATCCACAATTTTCTAAAGGGCACAAGAGTACCGTTTTTAAAAACACGTCACATATAGGCTTATTTTGGTTTCGTAGCGATCTGGAAACGGGTCGTTACAAGGGTGGTATCAGAGCGGTTCGGTTCTAACCGGACTGTGTATTGAATCATTAAGCTGGTCACCGTGTCGAGTCCTGTCTTGTTGGGTAGATAGTCGTACTATTATTGTTATTGTTTGCTGAGTGAAGCAGTTTTGCTTAAAATTGATTGGATTGTTTCTTGATTGAAGCAATGTGTGTTAACACACCCCTTTTGTTTGTGAGTTCTGGCAGGTTTTGGATTTTTCGAAAATCTAATGCCACCTCGTAGAGACCCTACAACCGGATCCGATAACTCTAACATGGATCGAGTAATTCAAGCGATGACTGAAATGGCGACTGCTGTTGCCCAATAGACTGCTGCCAAGACTCAACGGGATCTACAGAAGCAAGAGAGAGAGGCGCGAGCTACCGAATCAAGGGGATTGGTTGATTTTCGTCGACATGATCCTCCGAAGTTTCGTGGAGAGGTTAACCCGGAGAAGGCTGACCTATGGCTGCAAGAAGTAGAGAAGATTTTCGAGGTACTACGTTGCCCAGTTGAGGTTAAGGTGAACTACGCAACTTACCTGCTCCTAGGTGATGCGGAGTACTGGTGGAGGAGTACTAGGCTGATGATGGAGGCAACCCATCAGGAGATCACTAGGGCATCTTTCCGGGAGAAGTTTCTGGACAAGTACTTTTCCCTTAGTGCAAGGACCAAGCTGGGAGATGATTTTCTGAAAGTACGATAGGGCAACATGACGATCGGCGAGTATGCTGCGAAGTTTGAGTCACTATCTCGATACTTTGTTTTCTTTCGACAGACGGTGGATGAAGGGTATATGTGTCATAGGTTCATGGAGGGGCTCCGTGATGACATCCAGGATTCAGTGCTGCCACTGGGTATTAGACAATTCCAACAACTGGTTGAGAAGTGTAGGGAGATAGAGACTATGAAGGACCGAAGACTCAACCAGGGAGGCAACAACTCTGGAGGGCCGATTAGACAGAGTGATCGAAATCAGAAAGGGAAACAACCATCGCAAAAGCCATATGATCGACCTCAAGGGAACGGCAACAGAGGACAGTATCGCCCGATGACTCAGGATGCGAGAGGCGAGAGTCAGACTAGCACCGACGTGATTTGTTATCGCTGTGGAAAACCGGGGCATACTGCCAGAGATTGTCCTGCGAGAGACGGAACGTGTTTCAACTGTGGCAAACCTGGGCATTTAGCCAAGGATTGCAAAGCTCCAAAGACGGAACCAAGAGTGAACGCCGCGGAGGCAAGGAAGAAGCGCCAGGTTGCCAGGGGTAGAGTTTTCTGAATGGGCGGCAAAGAAGCAGGGCGATTAGGAGATCTAATTCAGAGGAACTACAAAATTGAGGGTAACTCTCTATCCGTAATCTTCGATCCTAATGCCGCACATTATTTTATTTTTTTGGATTGTGTGAGCTGGTTTAAAATTGCTTTTGACTGTTTTATTTTTTGACTTAGTAGTGTTACTTCAACTGCTAAGACCCTAGTTTCTCACACTGCATGACTCCGTTGTGTAGTAATTGTTGAGTATAAAAAGTCCTTGTCAATTCGAGTCACGTATCTTTAAAAGTCTTACCATTATTCTAAGGTCGGATTGGTCTTTGAATTACCATATCCTTCGGGACTGTGCCCAAAAATCGTAGTTTTTCCTAATTTGGAGTCTTTACATACTTTTCTGTTAATTCTATCGGAGATTCTTATAAGAGAGAGAACTCGGGATTTCATATTCCCTGTTAGTTTAGAAGTTGCCAAGCGACTGAGTTGAAGAATGTACCGGTTGCGACGGTATTTACGGATGACATCTTGATTTATCCGAGGAGCAGAGAAGAGCACAAAGAGCATCCACGCCAAGTACTACAGATACTACGGGAGAAGCAGCTTTATGCCAACTTTTCGAAGTGTGAATTTTGGCTTGAAGAGGTAAATTTTCTCGAACATGTCAACATTCGGAGTGGAATAGCTGTGGATCCAGCCAAGATTGAACTGTGTAAGCGTGGGAACAGCCGAAGACTGTGGCAGATATCCGAAGTTGTCGGTTTAGTAGGCTACTACCGGAGATGCATTGAGGGTCTTCCAAAGATTGTAGCACCGCTTACACAACTTACGAGGAAGGATCGCCCTTTTTCTTGGACTGAGGAGTGCGAATTCAAGTTTCAGAGATTGAAGAAGCTTCTGACAACAGCACCAACGTTGATTTTGCCTCAACCTGGGGAGCCTTACGAGGTTTATTGCGATGAGTCACACCAAGGTTTGGGATGCATGCTAATGCAACTTGGAAGTTAGCAGAGAAGATGCGAGAGCAGTACCCAGTCTCGTTTTCTAAACTCGTACCTGACCTGTAGTTTCGAGGACGAAACTATTTTTAGAGGGGGAGTATTGTAACACCCATATTTTCGCGATACGTTAATTAGCGTTATTTAGTGTAATTTGTCGTATTTACGCTGTAATAAAGCAATTTCTTGTTCTCTGAGAAAGTGTATTAATTAAATCAAGATCAAATTAAATTTGAGAATTAATATTTTATATTAATCCACGGTTTGAAAATCGTCGAAAAATTCTAACGAAGTTTTGACGCGTTTCGAATCGCCGGGCGGTTTCGCCGCAGATAAAATTATAAATGAACTCTGATTTCGATGAAAATTGAATCGTAACTTGTTGCGACCATTTTTGAATATTTGGCATGATTTTTATTATTTATAATTACATATTTTCACGCGATGAATTAATTTCTCGTTAAATTAATATTCGCGAGTTTATCGGTAACGCGGTATTTCGTCGCCGTGTTTTAAACAACCCCTAGACTCTAGAATTAGTGGGTGACCATGAGAGATGTGAGATTAGGTGGGTAAGATTAGGTGATATATTTAACATCTAATATAATTGCTAGGTATCTTGGTTGTGTGTTTTTTTTTTTAAAAGAAAATCTTTATTTCAACAACTTCTACTAACTATGCCTATTTTATTATTATAAAAGCAAGGAGGTGAAGGCTTGTGCAGCCATTCCAGCCCTCATTCACGCCACCTTCTTCCCAAACCCTCTTCTCCATCTTTTCTTTTCTTCTCCAAGTTTCCACCACTTCCATTGATGATTCCATCCATTCCTTTGATCCTTTGAGCAAGGTTCCTTCATCAATATTGTTCTATACCATCTCCTCTACCTAGATCATCCTCTTGATCATCATTTGAGGTAAAGAAATCTGATTTTCCTCCCCCCTTCTTGCTACTACTGTCGCGGCTTCCCCCTCCCATTTTAGCTAGTTTCTTTGCTTCCAAACTTTGATTAATTGCTAGGTTTTCTTCCTCATCTTACTACCTATCTTTCTAACCATTTATATGAGCTTAAAAACAACTCTTCTCCCTCTGTTTTTCTGCAGTAAATTAGCGCCACCCTCCCCCATTTTTAGTGTTTTGATCTTTGCTTGTTTTATGTATTAATATGTTGCTTGTTTGTTGTTGGTTGTTGTTGATTCATGGTTGAAGCATCATAGAACTTTTCCCTTGAGCTTTGATCGAAAAACCCTAGGCATGAGCAAGAGGGAAATTGTGTAATCTTGCTTAAATCATGTAATTAATGATTTATATGTGTTGTAGGAATTGATTAGATGCTAATTTCATGTGTAGTTTAATTTAATTAGGAGTAACATGTTAGTTTGCAATTTTTCTCTATTCTTGAGTCTTAAGAAACATGTTATTTAATTGTCTAAATATGTGCTTAAGTATTTGATAACATGTTTAGGATAGTTTTGGAGCTATTGGAATTGTTTTGATGTTAGTTGAATGTGTAGTTTAAATTAAAAAGTTGTAACATGGTAGTTTAGTAATATTTTAAATTCTTGAACCATATTAATTTGTAGCTATGATGCTTGGTTAGGTATTGGATGGTTTATTAAGGGTTTAGAAGTATTTTTAAGGTTGTTAGAATTATTTGCAAGAATTAGTATAAAAACTAGCTTATGGTTTATGAAAAAAAATTGGGTTATGGAAGACTAGACATGATTATTGACTTTGATGAAATGACCCTTGAATTAATAAAAATGAGTTAGCCTTGAGTCTTAAAATTTTTGGAAAAGAATGTTGGGAAAGAATTTTTAGAAACCCTTGTTTTGATTTGCTTTTAGTTTATGCGTTAACTATGTATTGTAATGAGCATGCTTAGGTTATTAAATTTGGGTTTATGTTCATTCTTGAACTAGAAAAAAATGTGGGTTCTAGTTGTGGGTCTTTGCCTTGAATTGTTTAATTAAATTGTTGGGGTGATTTAATTGATTTTGGAAGTGTGTGATGCATATTAGAGTTAAATTTTTTAGTGAGCACGAATAAATTGTTATTTAAGGTTTGCCTATTCTTGAAACTATAGAAAAGTTGAGTTGTGATGTATAACCTTGTGTTCAAGTGTTTAATTGATTTTGTGCTATGCTTAAGGTCTCAAGAAAAGAGTTCTTGAAAAATTAGCATTTTCTTGAATTAGGTGTTATGTATTAACTTTGCAAGAAAATGATTTTTGAGTCAAAATCTTATTCTTTCCAAGCAAGTTAAGGTTTATAAATTGTTATGTGTTAATTATCTTTCAAAAAGTATTTTGATTTTAAAACTTTATTTATTTTTAAGTAGCTAATAATTTAAATGCTTGAATGAGTTTGGTTGGAAAAAAAAAGGGGTTAAGTTGAGAGCTTAAGTTTAGTTAGAATTTTAGATTGTGCTAAGCTGTTCGTTGTGTTAGGCTCGAGTGATCCGAGATCGTGCGGTGCGGAAACCGAGGAATACGTGGACGCGAACTTGAGGATTTCGGAGCGACGTAGCGACTGTTGGTGGTAAGGGCGCTTCACATTTAATACTTGCTTTAGTTTGTTAACGTAAGGGCAACTTTAGATATTTTTAGGCTTTTCGTTATTTAATTGCTTTATTAAATACGAAGAAGTCTGAGAACTCTCCGAGTTCAAAGTTAGGGTTTTTGAACCCCTTCGTTTATTTGTCGTGCGGTCGCCATATTCCGAGTCATTCGTGGGTGAAAACTTTATGTTGGTCCTCCGCCCCAACCCCACATTTGTTGTACCTCTCTGTTAACACCCTCGAGTTGCAGAGGGATGGATTCCTTGATTTGCGTGTCATGTATGAGATAATTGCGAATGTTGTCGAGCTATGCAAATATTTAATATGTGATTGAATATATGCTGCTTATGCTATTGAACTGAATTATATTATTATGAGTTATGTGAATTGCTCCTTGAATTATCGTGTGCGGTGAATTGTTCGTTGAAGTGTGAGAGCTTAGTCGTGTCGTTGGAAGTTGTCGCGTTTTGTGGTAACTCTGATCTGGATAGTGCCAGAATGGGGATTCAGTATCGTTGTTAGCCTGTAGTGGGACGATCCCGGACCTGAATAGTGCCGGAATGGAGATTCAGTGTCATAAGAGTTTTAGACCTGAATAGTGCCAGAATGGAGATTCAATGTCGTCTGAGTGTTTCTCGATCTGAATAGTGTCGGAATGGAGATTTAGCATCGTTGATAAACCGAAAGTTGTGATGTTTCGTGGCGTCAGGGAACCTGAGCTGAATGTCCTAGGGTAAGCGGAGAGCCCAAAGCTGCGGCTGACGTTCAGTGGATGGATCAGCGTTATTCTGGAATTAACGAGAGTGTCTTGTGGGTGTGTTTGAGTTGCGTTTTGAGAGATTGTGCATCTTGTGGCTTGCTTTATGAATTGCTATTTTTATGGTTATTTGAGAAGTTGAACCTTTCCCGTGGTGCCTTCAACCAATGATGGTTACCCAGGCGATGGAGTGGACACGAGGAACCCGATGGTGAACACTGACGGGGAGGACTTCTTCGAGGATCCGGGTGATGTCTTTTATTTGTCATGATGGACCGATGCGCATTTGTGATTATCTGACTGTGTATGTTACTTTTGGATGACTGTAGCTTATGACTTTTGTGTACAGTGAGTTAGTGACCAGTTGGGCCGGGTGATGTTTTGTAGTCACAGGGTAGACTGGTGGTTTCACTTTTGGAGCAGCCCCCTGCGTGGGTGTCTGCCGGGAGTACCCCTAGGGTATGGTTTCTCTCGAGAGAGTCTTCATACCATAGGTGTATTTCTTTGCACATTTTCTACTCTGTTATTTTGCACATACTGTATATATATGACTTATGTATTGATGCATGTATGCTTTATCAGCATTTGAGTCTTGTGTCCTAGTTACACCATGTTTCGAAACGCTGTAAGTACTCTGTGTGTACTTTACGGGCACTATTGTTTGTTTTAAAAAAAAAATTATATCCGCAATTTTCTAAAGGGCACAAGAGTACCGTTTTTAAAAACACGTCACATATAGGCTTCTTTTGGTTTCGTAGCGATCTGGAAACGGGTCGTTACAACTCTCATCCGCTCACCCATAGTGGAAAAGGATCCTGATGATTTCGTCGGAGTAGATATTAGGTTCGCATTAGCTAGTTGCCAATGTAGGACCGTTGACCGATTAGCATTCGTTGTTAAGACCAACTTGGCTTCGTGCTTGAGCTATGTGCTTATGGAATGGATTTGACCTTGTAGTTGTGTGAATGGAACATTGGTTACTGTTGATTTAATGTGGTTTGTATTACGTGTTAAATGACTCAAGTTGTTGTATATTCTCATTATGCCTGCTGCATGAACACTTGTCTCTTTTGCATGTCTTGCGTATTATTTATCGGGAGCATGTGTGTCGGGAACACTCGCTGAGATTTTTATCTCATCCCTTTCCAATTACTTTTATTCACATAATTGGCTTGGAGAACCGAAGATGCCTCTTGAGTTAAGTTTGAATATTTAGAATGAATATTTGTAAATAAAGTTCTAAGTTTGTAACTTGTCTTTGTATTAAGGAATTCTTGCATTGGGTATCGAAAATGTATTTTGGACCAAAGTGTAATATTTTATGGTGATTTGCGAAGGTTTAGTTTTTAAGTATAATTTCTTTTAAAAGGTTAGTTTTCGGAAAAGGTTGCGTTCACGTGTTTTAAATGACCGAATGAGTTATCTTAGTCATCACGGAAAGGACAATGTCTTATGAAACACAGTTTTCAAATTGATGGTAAATGGAGTTTAATAACTTAGCATTTATCTCAAAAATGATTTTCATACATGTCATGCTATTTAAGAACTGATTTATGAACTTAGTTATTCTATCGGAAGAAAGATTTTTAATTAATCATCAAAAGAATTCGTTTTGAAAAGAAAACCCGACTTATTTTACCAAACATTTTGAAATTTTATCGTCTTATAATAATATAAGCATTAGATAATTAGGGTGTTACAACTACTCCTTTTGTGACGACACCTGATGTGCCAGAGGCTACCCTTCCCTCATTCTGCACTCATTGCCCTCACTGCTCATATCCCTTGCCACCGAGCCCGACGATCGGAGACCCGATTAATTGGCATAGGGCCACTGGGGAGTGGTTGTTGAGGGATATAGTCGTGATTGAGAGTGATGAGGAAGAAGATGATCCCTCTGAGGCTACTGGTCTTGCTAGTTCGGAGTCTGTTATTTTTATCTTACGGGGTTCCCACCTCGTTTGTGTCTTAGGTTTACTGATGTATATGTCAAACTTCGCCTGCGTACGACTCTCTGATCAGTGATAGTTGTTATGATGCATATATATATAGACTAAATTATACTTTTAGTCCTTTATCTTTATTTTAGGTTTCAGTTTGGTCCCTTATGTATTATTTATTCTGAGTTGGTCCCTTATGTGTAAAATTTACACTAATGTGGTCTTTCTGTTTCGAAGTGGTCCCTTATGTTGCAAAAATTATACCATTGTGGTCCATTTTTTTTTGCAAAATAAGGGGCAAAAAAGGGGACCATATTGGTATAACTTTTGTAACATAAGGGACCGTTTGGAACAAAAAAAAAGAGGGACCAGATTGGTATAACTTTTACACATAAGGGACCAATTTGAAATTTTTAATACATAATCGACCAAACCGAAACCTAAAATAAACATAAGGGACCAAAAGTATAATTTAACCTATATATATATATATATATATATATATATATGATGGTATCTTTTTATGATATTAATGGTTGTTAACATATTTTACTATTCATCATTTTAAAGTTCGTTACACTTACAAATGATTCTTCCGCATTTAGTTAAATCTGGGTAACAACAGTAGCACTCTGAAAACAGGGTGTTACAGGGCATCTTCCATTTTATTGTTGATATGTGTGCATGTGGTGTGGATTGTTGTTAGAATTGAGAAATTTGAGTTGATGTTGATATGATGTTTTGATTGGTGATATCCTAAGTGGTGATGCTTTGATGGATTAAATTGATGTTGTGATGTGGTGTTTTGATTTGATGATGTTTGCTATGTTATGATCATTGAATATGTTATGTGGGTGTATGTTCGATAATCGGAGGGTAATAAGAGATTATCGACAAAAAGAGATGGGTGATGAACTGAATCGTCAAATTGTTAAAGTTTTGGAATAAAACCTAAGTGAATTTTTATGTATAATCAATGAGACACTTAAATGTGGATTTTTCTAAAAACTCTCAATGAGTAAAGGATTAACCACTTGTTTTAAAGAAATTAAAATAAGTGATAGAAATCAGCATAAGAAATTATCTTTTGAACTATTAGTTAAATTTCCGATATCGTTCTAAAAATGTTTTGAACTAATAGTAGCCTTTCCAAAACAGAAATGAATTCTTAGGAATATCGAGTAAAGTGAAGTTATGTGAAAGCGGGGGTTCTAACTATGGGAGTTTAGAACATAAATCATATTAAGTCTTGGACACTTCGTACGAGTGATCCCGTTGCGGTGAACAAGACGGTGGTGATGTTTTATGCATACCTCGATGCTTGGCTTAAAAATCTAATTGATGGGGACTAATGTCCAGTAATCGTACATGAGCTAGGGTAAATGTGATTATGGGTCGAATGTTGAGTCGATATTAGGACCGGGGGATCCAAATGATGTGGACCCGTGTCGTAAAGTGGGATTTGAGAATCCATAGATGTGGACCAGTATCTTTGTTGGTGATCTGGTAATCCAATAGATGTAGATTAGTGATCTGGGAATCCAATAGATGTGAACCAGTATCTTTGGTGTGTGATTCTGGGAATCCAATAAATGTGGACTAGTTTGTATGGAATTTTGTTATGGTGTATCCTTGTTGTGATGATTGTTGGGTGACTAATGTCAAGTGTTTTTATGCCATGGTACTATGTGTTTGATTATACTTTGTTAGTATAATATGTTGTTATTATATATGTTTATTTTCAGATGATGACCCTTTCTATATATGGGCAATCTCATGGACGTCTCCCCAGATGAAGGTGCAAGCTGGAGAGCTGTAGTCATTGAAGGGCGACAAGCAATGCAGAGGAGGACTAGACACGGATATATTTTTGGAGTCATAGTTATGAAACTTGCTGTGAGATACAGTAAGAATTATAGGGCTGACCAGCTATAGGATTCTTTGGTGTATTTCCTTAAGTTGTATTTTTTACAATGAATCTTTTGAAAACTCGTATTATTTTCTTATAAATGTTTATACATCTTTCTTTGCATGGTTATTGTGATTTGATTATTATGTCTTTATTTGAACGTCATGTTTAAAAAATGCTGCAATACTCTGATTGTTATTTTGAAAGAAGTTTGAAAAGGATAAAAAAAAAGTAGACCCACATTTTTCGAAAACCATGCAAGCAGAGTATTTCACTTTGAAAAGTATTTTAACTTTTAAAAGAAATATTGGATTAGTGGGTGCAATGTGTATCAACAAGGATTTCATGTGCATTGGCATGCATACTGAGCACATCATAGCATGTGATGATTGATGATTGATTTGTTGATTGGATTGTTTGTTCACATGCAAATTGCTTGATATGCCATGATGATGCTTGTTGTACTATGTGTGTGTGTATATATATATTGTTTGTATGTGAATAGCATGTGATGAACTCTTGGACAAGGAATTTACCCTTGCATGTTTCATCTATGATATGCTTCGATCGATCGACTTATTTAGATGGCTCCACTGATGCCGATGAGGCACATGGGCTGTACGATCTATGAGTTTCCCAACTACTGTAGGAATCAGGTTGTTGATCATGAAGAGGCATGAAAGAAGAAATGTAGACTGCTAGTTTTCTGACAAGCTTTGAAGCAGAGAGTTATTTGGAGATGATTTATGTTTTGAGCTTACTAAATCCACATCTGGTAAGAGCCTTTACTATAGACGTTGTCTATAAAGTGTGGTTTCTATTGTTGTGTCTCTGACTAGTTATCTAGATCAGTAAACTTAGAGTTTTGATTAGATCAGCTCTTAGGACTTTTGTTGTTTAACTCAAGTCTTCGGACTATGACGAAGCATGCTGTGTATTTTAAAAAGATTGAAAAGATGTATGCCTTATGGAAGAATTAACCTTCTTTATAATCGATAAGTCTCAATTGCTATGTGTTTGGTTGTTAAAGTTTTCTTTGGTATCAGTTTTTCCGCAGCTACTCAATTGAGTAAATTTTCAAAAAGTTTTAATTAACTGTGGGTTACGAAATGTGACATTGAGGGGGTGTTATATAAGTGGTATCAGAAGTGGTACCAGAGCTAGTCGATGGCTTTTGGGATCCAGGTTATAGATTCACATTGTTTTTGTCGTGTTTACTCTGTATTTTGTTTTTTATAGAGGTTAATAGGAGTAAGAGTCGGTAGTGACTTGTTCGTTGTGGAATGTCAGCAATTTGATTGGTTGGATTTAATAACTTGGATATTTTAGGACTCTTGTATAAGAGCTAATTGAGTTATTAAGAGGTGACTGCTAAGGTAAGCTTCGAGGCGATCCCTTAGTTATTTTTCGCTAACGAGTTTGAATTGAACCTTAACTTTAGAGTTATGGGATTCGCACTCTTAGCTATTGGGTAAGTGAGAACTCCCTTAAGTGAGAAGGAAGTTCAATTATTAGGGAATCTATAGAAGTATAGGAATGTACCTTGGACAGGTAGTGGATGCATAAGTAGCTAGTAAGCAACCAAGGAAGGACATAATGATGTTATGTTTGACAGTAGAGTTGAGAGACTGGAATAGGATCTAGATAGAGCAATAGAAGTATAGTAAAGACTTAGTGGACCTCGAACAAGTTGCGACTGCGACTATGAACTCGAGCATTCTCACACTCAGAACTATGTTAGAAAACCACTAAGAAATTACTAATTTCCTTGTGTTATAGACGACTGCTTAGGTCATTGGAATAGAACCAGCAGAATGAGGACTTAGATGATAGGGGAAAATGCTAGTTTGTATGCATATATTTTGATGCGTGATAATGGTTTAGACCTTTGATTTGAGTTAGTCTAGACAATCATTATAGTTTCGACCACTTGATGATAAGTTATTAGCTTGGCCCTCTTAATAGCTTATTAAGAGTAAAAGGAACTACAAGTGATTGGAATAGACCAATGATATTGACACCTTTAAAACAAGTTGAATTTGATGGTAACCCTATAGTGTTGAAGTGAGACTTAGGAATCTGTTAGAATTCACTTATGATTTCCTCGTGTTTTGTGAGTATAAGAAGTTTATTCTGATGGTATTCCTAAGACATGATTAGATCCTGCACTGTTTATGGATTCTATAAACAAGACTTTTATCCCCATTAAGACATATTGATGGTTACAAGTTATAGGTGGACTTGTGATCCATGTTTATGAATAGTAAGAGTTTCCATGATTCAGGGAGATCGGAGACTGTGTGAGTGGGAAGTATAAATTGGGTTGTAGAATGAGAATCCTTAGGACTAATGCCAATTAGTGAAAGAAAACACAAAGGATCCTTTAGAAATAGGAGTAGTGTCTCGTTAAGAGAAATTAAAGATGTGATGAAGGTAAATAGGCGAGATAGTAAGTTTTGACTGTGCACTCTAGGTGTAAGAGACTGAGATTTAAATGTCAAAGATAGTGGAAAAACGATATGGTGCTTAATGATTTTAGAAGATGAGTAAGACAATGCCAATATAATTTTAGTTGCTAAGAAGAAAATTACTTTGACTGAGTACATAAGATAAGGATATAAGTATCATATAAGGTAAGGATATAAGTTTAGTGACATTAAGTATCATATAAGGTAAGGATATAAGTTTTGTCTCGTAACTAGTGCAGGGTTGCACAAGGTTACAATAATGTGAGTATTTTCAATTCAGTTCCTCACTGGGATTGGATAGTCAACTGAGAGAATTATCAGATCCTTTTTGCTTGGCTAAGGAGCTGTGAATAGCTCTGTGTTTGGAAATTGCAACGAGTGTTCATTGTAGATGAGACTCGCTTGTAGCAACAACTATCTGAAGAAATAGTTGACTCTTGTTTTGATACTTTCAATTTTCGAGGATGAAAATTTTTGTAGTTGAGTAGTGTTGTAACACCCCAAAAATTTACACAATTGATTGATATTATAAATTGAATTATCATAGTAACTGTGGTGAATTATTTAATTATAATTCACCCTAATAGTTTTAGTTTGCATGATAGTGATTTATGTTAATTATTGGATGATAAATTTCTCTTTAGGTATTTAGCATGTTCGGCTTGTCAGATGCATTGACACTGCGAAATAAACAGTGCTCACGTATTTACTTAGATGACAATATTAAGGTCATATTATTTTATTCTATGTTCGTAAAACACAAATCTCTGGATTTTAAATACTTTGGAAAGAAAATATATTTTCTTATTTAAAATATTTTATTAAAGGGTTTTCATGATGAGAGTTTTTTAAAAACTATAAGGATACTATTAGTTTTAGGCTTGGGGCTATTTTTATTGGACTCAAAATAAAATTTGTGACAGACTTAAGCGTATTTTTACTGCGCACACCTTTTCTAATGACCATAGCCTTTCCACTTACTTTCTGCACCCCAATTATTTCTGAATGCACCCCTTCATTGCCTCTAATCCACGCGACTTACTTCTTCTCTCCCTGACTCTCATTTCCTTGCAAACCCTTAGAAAAAAGGGATCAGAGAGAAGCTCCATCCTTCCCCTTCCATGAACAGCTGCAGCCGCGCTTCCCTCTGCCTTTTACGCCATTGTCTAGCCTTATTTGGCTAAAGGAATTACATTTTCTTCTTCCTCTTGACATCTTCTATCCTTCCATCCGAATAGATTTATGAAAGGAGCAGATCCAAAAATCGGGTTACCTTTCGAACTCATTTTTTTTGGCCAACTTTGGCCATATTTCACAAAACCACCACTGTGACATTCATGAATGATGAGGGCGGGAAGTGATCGCTAGTGCATAAATAGGTTGCACGGACAAAAAGTGACTCCTGGAAGGCTTCCAGCAAAGGGTCACGTGAATGAACCGAATACACATCGGAATGAGAGGGATCCTGAGGCTATGCAAGTATAAGACTATATAGTTGAAGGAATGCTTAAAAGAATTGATTGGTACTATCTATAACAATAAATACATTATCTTTTCTGGATGTTACAAATGGTATCAGAGCGGACCTCTCTCAGTACGGTGTGGTTCGGGGACGAACCAGGCGGAAGCTGGTGGGCATGTGACATCCAGGACTGATGTCACATGCCCACCATGTCACATGCCCACCAGGTGGCACGGACAAAGAGCAGCTCCTGGCTGACTTCCAGCGAAGGGGCACGTGAATGAACCGAATACACATCGGAATGAGAGGGATCCTGAGGCTGTGCAAGTATAAGACTGTATAGTTGAAGGAAGGCTTAAAAGAATTGATTGGTACTACCTATACCAACAAATGCATTATCTTTTCGGGAGCCCGAAGCATAAGAACTCCATAGTTAAGTGTGATTGACTTGGATCGCTTATGGGATGGGTGACCTCTGGGAAGTACCTCAGCATGTGTGTGAGTGACAACAAAGCACACTGGAAAACTCGTGTTCGTTTGTGGGTCATCAATCTTGAAAGCAGTTCGGGATGTTATAACCACCACCACTCTACTCCTCTTTTCAAGCTCTACAAAACCCATACCTATTTCGCATAAAATGATCCAAAAATGGAAACCCTAACCGCCACCTTTCCTGCAATATTCTGGCCGCCATGAACCTCCGTTCAAGAAACTAAGTTGATATTTGAAATCCACTCCTCGTTCGCAACAAAACCCACAAAACGGAGTCACGATTGGAGCATCGCTGCCGTGAGCAACCGCACCGAAATCTTTCGCCGTCGCACCAATGTCCTGGAGCCGCATCTAATCCATCTTCTCCTTCTCATGGTGAGTTGATTTCTTTCCCTATATCATCTCAGTTTTGATTTCCCCAATTTTATTCAAAACCCTAACTCAAATTTGGATTCATTCTCAAGTTCTGCCTCTATTTTGATCAGATCCAAAAATTTAGTTAATTAAATCAATTAATCAGTTCCCTTTTTGCTTGTTTCTGGGTTATTGGATTGATTGGTGTTGGATATCCGATTTTTCTCCATGTCCGAAGCCACCACAAGAAGAGAAGGAACATGTTGTTTCAAAGTCGTGAAATTCATTCGCAGCAAATGGGGGGCAGAATTGAATTGATAAAAAAAAAGGAGCAGCTTGGATCTTCAAGGGAAAGAATCTATGGTCTTGTGAATGGAATTGTTAGAATATGATTGATTTTGGGTTAGGACTATTGTGTACTTAGTTGTATTTTTGAAAATGAATTTGTTTTACAAAAGACTTTGAAAAATGTATAGCAAAAGACTTTGGATTATTGTTTGTTTAATGTTACTTGTTGTTAGTATTTCCTTTCAAATGAAAACTTGTGAAACCTTGATTTTGGTAAAGTTTAAAATGAGTTTGATTTATTTAGGACACTTGTGGATCCTTGTGGTGATATAGTTCTCGCTTAGAAATAGTGTGAATGTGGATTTTATGCATTGAGAAGAAGATTAAGTAAGAATAATTGTTAGATTCGGATTTGACACTATAAGCCATGTTTTTACATCATTCTTGTTAAAATGGTGAGTTAGAACGTCTAATTAGTGCCTTCAGGGACACAGATTAGTTTTGATTGAGTTTAAAATGAAAATTGGAGTTTGTTGATGTTGGGAAAGTGAAGAGAAGTTTAAAAGTGATAAAGGGATAAAAACCTTAGTGATAGGAAGTATGTAACACCCCTCATTTGTATAGACTATTTCATGCTAATTTTTTATTATCACGTGTTAATTAAATTTTAATGTGAGATTATGTTTAATAATGTTTTAAGATTATATGAAAGTGTTTAAGAATCCATTAGGGTCAATTCGGAACCAAAGTGCACAAGTTAGGACACCTTGGAGGGAGTTCAAGACTTGCTTTGATTCGAGAAATAATTCAGTCAACATAGTATTTTAGAACCCTTTAACAACCAAATTGGATTTAGTCATCTTCTTGAAAGCTGTATATATTTCTCTAAGCTTTCATTTGGCTTTGGTTTGACTCAAATATGATGACTAGAACTGAGGATAAGCTCTTCGGAGTAAGTGCTGCCCAAGTGTAGCTTTTGGAATGCTTGAGTAGACTTACACTAACCTTTTGACCCACTTATATTCCTATTCTGACCATGATCATCAGAGAGGAATTTGTAGGAAATTGACTTAGCTTTCCAAGCAACAAAGAACTCCATAATCGGACCCTCCTAACTCAATATATGACCATAATGGTATCAGCTGTCTATGCAGGGCGTTTTTACCGTGACAACAACGTTAAACTCGTGTTTTTACTTCGTTTTTCACTTTTTACCACCCTAGGCTGTAGAATTCCGACCCAAAACGACCCCTAAGCCTATTTTGACCTATGTACACTTAGTGAGACCCTCATTTACACCTTGCAACCAAACACAAACCCTTGGTGCCTCTCTTTTCCCTTTCCCTCACTTCTCTCATCTTCTCTCATCCTTGGTGGAGACTGAGCAAACTAGACCGATCAATTTCTTTGTAACGCCGTAGAGAAGAACGAGGTTGTTGTTGTCTTCCCATCATAGAGCTCCATTCGATCCAACATATTAGTAAGTCTCTCATTCTCTTGTTGATTTTTGGAATTCAACCTCAAAACCGCATTCTAACAATTTCCATGTGTTCCTTCATTTTCGTAGCGAACTTTTTCGCAAAGAACCATTGCGAGATACTATCTCCTTCCATCCCTATGAGTCAAACTTGAATTTAACCTTAAGGTAAGGGAGAAGCTATTGTGGTTGGGGATATTTGAGGGAATAGGTGAAGGGGTTGCCCTTGAACCCCTTTGTTTGATAATTGAATGAAACGTAGGCATAACGATTAAATTATATATGATATGATTGCTGTTTGGAATGATTAAATGGTCTTTAAGGTTGTTTAATGATTGTTATAAGTGTTAAAAAAAAATTGTTTTGATGCCTAGGATGTTGTTGAGTTGTTAGAGCACTAAATTGATGTGTCCGTTATTTTCTGTGATGTTTGGAAGTGTCAGGATTGATGAATTGTGCCTTGAGATGATTTGAAAGATTAAATGAGGTGCTGATTTTATGGCTATGGTGGTCTGAAATGTTAGAATAATTTAACTTGTCTCGTTCATATTTTATTTCGTAGCATTTCTTTATAAAGAGGTTACCATAATTATTTTAGAATCAGAGAACCGAGTTAGAGCCTTAAGAATTACTCCTAATTATTAATAAAGATTTTTATTTAAGTGTTAATCTTAATTATGATGTTCCTAAATATTTAGAATCGAAGAAAAATAGGCGAAACATGCGAAAACATTTTTAAATGAAAACACAACGTTGCTGTCCAATTTCTGTTTCTATTTCTATACAGTTTTCTGTTTGCTATTTTTATGTTGTTGCTGTTCTCTTCGAATTTTAATTACATGATTAATTACATGATGTTGTTGTTTTATACTGTTGCTGTTTTCTACAGAATTTCTGTTGTGCAGAATTTAGGCGTAAAAGTAGTTGTTCAGTCTCTGTTGCTGTGCAGTTTCTGTTTCTGTACAATTTCTGTTTGATGTTTTGTGTCGTTGCTATTTTTTGTTTCTGTTTTCTGCAGGTTTTAATTACATGATTAAGAGATAATTATTTTTAAGACAATTCATTGATTTCATGTGATTTATTCTTTAATCCGCTTGTTATTTTTTGACGATGATTGTGAAAAGTCCACGCTTGTGGCAATGACCTTGAAAGGGTAAATGACCTTGTGTGTAAGTCACGTAGCTATAAGTTGTTACAGCTAAGGTTCTATCCACCCTCCAGCTGTACTCACGATCTTCTCCACCCTCATGTGGAGTTTTTGCCTTCAGTAAGGTTCGAACCCAAGACTCTGGGGCTTAAGTAACCCGAAAGCTCCTTGGCATTCCAGAATTGGGGAAAGCCATACTCAGCTCCGACTGGACGGTTTGGACAAAACCGTATTGGTAACCGCAATTAGTCTTTCAACAAACCTGCGGTAGAGAAGTCTGGTGGAGGTGGAGGGGGCCCTTCGACCCCTCTGTATTGCATGAAGTGTGGTAAGTTTGGACATATGTACCGTGATTGTTCTGAAAAGCAAGTGATCTGTTTCAGCTGTGGAAAGCCAGGACATATCGGTAAAGAATGCCTAAATCTGAAGAGAGAACCAAACGGGAATGGGGGGCAGAATTCCCAATCCAACCGACCTAAGTCAACAGGACGAGTCTTTGCTCTGAATCTGACTGAAGCCTCCGCGTCTGACAATCTTATACAAGGTACGTGCTTCATATGTGGAACTCCTTTAGTGATACTTTTTGACTTTGGTACTACGCACTCCTTTGTGTCATGTGATTGTGCGAAAAATCTGAATTTACCAATTTCATCCCTACCCTGTGAACTTGAGGTTGAGACACCAGCTAATGGCAAAGTCCGAACCTCTCTTACCTATTTGAACTATCCTTTGTCCATAGGTGATAAGGAATTTATGATTGATCTGGTATGTTTGCCTTTGAGTCAACTTGATGTAATCCTTGGCATGAATTGGTTAGCAACTAACTAGGTCATCTTGAATTGTTTTGAAAAGACCATTTGTATTCTTGATTCGGTTGAACCCAAAGATCAGGACTCTTAACTGCCAAACAAGTACAGGCATGTTTGAAAGAAGATGCCCAAGTATACATGATGATAGCCTCTCTAAAAGTCGAAGACCAAGTCAAGATAGATAGTATGCCTATAGTGAGTGAGTACCCCGATGTGTTTGAGGAAGTGCAAGAGTTGCCTCCTGAGTGAGATATTGAATTTACCATAAACTTAGTACCAGGTACCGGGCCCATATCCATAGCTCCTTACAAGATGTCTCCCGTAGAACTAACTGAGCTTAAGAAGCAGTTGGAGGAGATGTTAGAGAAACAATTCATGAGGCCAAGTGTATCCCCATAGGGTGCACTAATATTGTTGGTCAAGAAAAAGGATGGGAGTATGAGGTTGTATGTAGATTATTGCCAATTGAACAAGGTAACTATTAAGAACAAGTATCCCATCCCTAGAATAGATGATCTCATGGATCAATTGATTGGTACCTATGTGTTTTCTAAGATAGATCTTAGGTAGGATACCATCAGATCTGAGTAAAGTCTGAGGGCATTCCAAAGACTGCATTCAGAACTCGTTACGGGCACTACGAGTATCTAATTATGCCATTTGGTGTAACCAATGTTCCTGCCGTGTTCATGGACTACATGAACCGAGTCTTCCACCCATAACTTGATAAATTTGTAGTGGTCTTCATAGATGATATCCTAGTGTACTCTAAGAGTAAGGAAGAACATGTTGAACACTTGAGGATAGTATTGCAGACCCTTAGGAAGAAGCGGCTTTATGCCAAACTATCTAAGTGTGAGTTTTGGTTGGAGGAAGTGAGTTTTCTAGGACACGTGATTTCAAGAGGGGGAATAGCAATAGACCCATCCAAGGTAGAAACAGTGTTGAAGTGGGAAACACCTAAGTCAGTGACTGAGATTGGGAGTTCCTTAGGCCTAGCAGGCGATTACCGTAGATTCATAGAGGGATTCTCTAAGTTAGCCTTACCCTTGACCATGTTGACTAGAAAAGGAAAAGCTTTTGTGTGGGATGCTCAGTGTGAGAATGGATTCCAGGAATTGAAGAAGAGGTTGACTTCTGCCCCAGTTTTAGTGAATCTAAGCGAACCCTTTGAAGTGTATGGTGATGTGTCTAAGTTAGGACTCAGAGGTGTGCTTATGCAAAATTGACAGGTAGTGGCTTATGCCTCTAGGCAGTTGTAAACCCATGAAAGGAATTACCCCACTCATGATTTAGAGTTAGCCGCTGTGGTGTTTGCTGAAAATATGGAGACATTACTTGTATGGTTCTAGGTTTGAAGTGTTTAGTGACCATAAGAACCTTAAGTATCTCTTTGACCAGAAAGAATTGAATATGAGGCAGCGAAGGTGGAAAAAGTTTCTTAAGGATTATGATTTTGGGCTTAATTATCACCCTGGTAAAGCCATTGTAGTGGCCGATGATTTAAGTAGAAAGTCCCTACACCTTTAAGCTATGATAGTTAGAGAGATGAGTTTGATAGAGGAGTTTAGAGATTTGAGCTTAGTTTGTGAGGTCACTTCTAAGAGTGTGAAACTAGGAATGTTGAAAGTCACTAGTGGATTGTTGGAACAGATTAAAGAAGGTCAGAAGACCGATCAACATCTTTTGGATCATAAGGAGCTTATTGCTCAAGGTAGGGACATAGGTTTTTAGTTAAGGGACTGATGGAATTTTGAGGTTTTATGGTAGGATTTGTGTACCAAATGTTCCTGAGATTAAGAGAATGATTTTAGAAGAGGGGAACAAGAGTAGCCTAAGATGTACCAAGATGTACCAAGACCTTAAAGGAATTTTCTGGTGGCCTAGAATGAAGAAGGAGGTAGTAGAATTTGCATACGCCTGTCTGACTTGTCAGAAGGCCAAGATAGAGCACCAAAAGCCATCTGGGTTCTTACAACCCTTAAGTATTCCTAAATAGAAATGGGATAATATAGCCATGACTTCATATCAAGACTCCCTAGGACTTCTGCAGGAGTAGATGCCATTTGGGTTGTTGTGGACAGATTGACAAAGTATGCACATTTCATCCCTGTGAATATGGAATACTCTTTAAAGATGTTGACCAGGTTGTACAATGTAACAAACCGTTTTCGGACTATTACTAAACTAGGAATAAACCTATATGCGACGCGTTTTTTAAAACAGTACTCATGTGTCCTTTGGAAAATGCGGTCTATTTTTTTTTTTAAAACAATCCTATCCGCATAGTACTCATAGTACACAAGAGTTGCCACAGCGTTTAGAAACATGGTGCAATCTAAGACACAAGATACATATAGTGGAAATACATACATACATATATATATATAAACACGTCAACGTAAATAGTACGTACAAAATAAAGACAGTGCATAAAGATGTCCCAAAAGAATACACCTATGGTATGAAGACCCTCATGAGAGCAATCATACCCCGGGGGTACTCCCGGCAGACACCCATGCAGGGGGCTGCTCCAAAAGTATGCCACCAGTCTACCCTGCATTGTACAAAAGACAAATCACTAAGCCCGACTGGTCACCAAAACAACTGTACACTATAAACAAGGTGCTACAATCATCCAAAACAATATAAACAGATAGTCAGACAACATGTCAATTACAGATAACTATCCGGATCCTCAAATGGGTCGTCCTCCTCATCATCGTCCATCGGGTCCTCTCCAGTCAAATTGATAAAAGGTGTCGTCGCAGGCATATCCTCAGGCACGTCCTCTCCTACTAGCACATCCTCTACAACACCTGCGCCGCTACATCCCACATCTCTGCACACGCTACACACATGAGGAGGGTCCACCGGAGGAGTAGGGGTATTATCAAGCATGGGGAAGGTCAGCTCTGCCGTTGGCTCTGGCTCTGGCTCTGCCAAAGGACTCGGAGTAGCAGCAGCCCTGGAGGTAGAAGCTCCTGCAGTCCCTCGTCTGATCACGCTCTTACGAGCGGTCCATCGAACCCTCGGTCCTCGTCCTCGTCCTCGGGAAACAAGTCAGGAAGCAGTGCGCCTCGGGATCTCGAGAGGTCCCTCTGGCGAGGAAGATGATGCTGGCATAGTTCTCTCTCTCTTAATAGCACGCCAGACATCCACTACCTGCATCGTCCAAATCGGAAAGCTCACTGTGTGCCGCGAAGTCTCCTGTCTCACTACTATACCACCTTCTCGGAAGCTCTGTACAACATCCCCAGTATAAACAACGCGACGGGAGATGGGGTCAAATTCCATCGCCGCGGGCATCTCTATGTCTGGAAAATCAAAGATGATCTCCGACGATGTCATCATCGCCGGTATCAGCACGCTCTTCGTCATCACCTAGGTAACCATCATTGGTTGAAGGCACCACGGAAAAGGGTCAACTTCTCAATAAACAAAGCAATAGTAAAGCATAAAGCAAGGAATGACAAAATCACAGGTTTCAGAACGCGACTCAAACTCTCTCACTAGACACTTTCGACAATTCCGGAAAGTAACGCCGATCCATCCACTGAATACCAGTCGTAGCTTTGGGCTCCACGACCACCCTAGGACATTCAGCTCCGGTTCCTTAACGCTACAACATCTAGCTAGGCTGCCGAAAAACAAAGGGGTCCTAGCACCCTAAGTTATCCAGATCGAAGCTCAAAAACGTCACGACACGACACCTCTCACATCAATGAATAAATCGCCGCATACGATAATTCAAGAAACAACTCGAATAATTATTCAATCGCGTATCAAATAAATATTCGTGAAAAGCTTAATACAATGCAACTCAGTTCAACAGTATAAGCAATCCATCACAATTAATCATATTTCATCAAGCAACGACTTTGACAACTCAGTTCATCCCTCTGCAACTCAGTGGAGTTGACAAAAAGGTAATCAAACAAGTGTGGGGGGTTGGGGACAGCTACCAACCACTTGCAGACAAGCCCACTAAATAATCATAAATAAAGTTTTAAGAACTAAAAAGTTGAAGGGGTACGAGACCCTCACTTCGAACCCTGAGGTTCTCAGACTTCTTCACTTTAAGACTCGAAATTAAATAATAAAACTTATCCATGTCTAAGAGTTGCCCTTACCACAGTTGGTTGCTAGCGTGGTACCGCAAGCCTCGCGTCCACATCGCACGATCTCCGGATTCGCAACTCCCATCACCACGAATAAACTTAGCACAATTCTAAATGCTAAACTACAAACTTAGGCTCTCAAAACCTAACCCTTTTCTAACCAAGCACTTTCACTTAGAATTTAATTTGAAATACTAAATTCATACTTGAAATATTTGTTTTAAAGAATCACTTACACTTGAAATAATTCACTACTAATAAACAAAATAACCTTTCAAAACTAAGAATCATTTTCTTGAAACTTAAGGCAAAGAACATTATCAATTAACCACTTCTTTTCTAACACTTAAGCAAGGCTCCACTTGGTTTCTTGGGTCTCAAGGAACCCAATTTTCCTTATGTGCTTCATAGCCTCAAAATTCCAAAACAAGTCCAAATTCAATCAAACCCTTTCCAAAATTTTCCGAAACTTAATCATACATCAACACAACCATTATAAACTAGAATGCAAAACAATTTCTCTCCCAAAACTCCTAAGGAGCTCGCGGCCTCATCCTTCCTTCTTCAAAAAAAAAAATTTGTAACTTCCAATTTAATTTAACAACATCATTTACTATGCCAATTCTTTCACAAATCAACAACCAATTTTACAAAACCAAAGCCTAAACACCACCAATCATAATTTCAACTTCTTTCAAGAATAGGTTTTCAACCAAAAACAACTCAATCAGAGTTCTAGTTCAAAATCAAAAGCTAAAACAACAACAACACCAATTAAGCTAGAATCAACAACCAATTTAATTGATTCACTCAACAATCACACCATCCCTCTTTTTTCCCTTAGGTTGCGCCTAGGGTTCCAAGGATTTTGGGGATTTTGGTGCTCACTTCCATCATTGATCATGATCAAGCATTTAATGAAGCATAAAAACAAGACAAAGCAAGAAAAACCACTACCTCCTCCTCCTCCTATGGGACTCACGGCCAAGGGGCTGTTTTGGGGGAGAAAATTTGTGCTCTCAACTTGCTTGGATGATGAAGAAGATGGTAGTGAAGAGAAGTAGAAGTTATTGCAAGAAGTTTGGAGGATTAGAAGTGAACAAACTCAAGAAATGAGATGGAGGAATGTTGCCATGGAAGCTCCAAGCTTTCTCTCTCAAGAAATGTTGAAGATGAAGTAAAATGAGGGTGGAGAGCGGGAGGGGGCTGCGTGGGGCTGTTTAAGGGAGGAGAGGAGGAATAAAAAAAAATGTAACTTAAGTGAAGACTTGGCTAAAAATGGTTCAAGTAAAGTAATTAAAACTAATCACACATTAAGTGACACCTCTCATAAAGCAAAGATGCTAATCACATCAATTAGACTAACCCATCTAATATCTCATGATTACCCTCTAATCCTAGAGTGTTAGGGTTACTAAAACACAGTGTCGAATAATCGCGTTACCGATTAATTCTCCACCGATAAAATCGCGAAAATTAATTTAGCTTGAAGTTAATTCACCGCATGATATTATTCTATTATAAATAATAAAAACACTATCAAACATTCAAAAATAATCACAACAAGTTACGATTCGATTTTCATCGAAATTGGGGTTTATTTAAAATTTTATCTGCGATAAAACTGCCCGGTGATTCGAAACACGACGAAACTTCGTTAGAATTTTTCGACGATATTCGAACCATGAATTAATATAAAATATTAACTCTCAATTATAATTTGATCTTGATTTAATTAATTCACTTACTTAGCGAACAAGAAATTGCTTATTATAGCATAAATACAACAAAACATACTATAATAGCGATAAATAACACGTCGCGAAAATACGGGTGTTACATACAACAAGGAGATGGTAAGGTTACATGGCATACCTTTTAGTATCGTGTGTAACACCCCAAAATCCCCTAAGCTTAGTCAATTATAAGTTGGGTGATTGTGTTTAAGCTTAATTTGGATTCATATTGAGTAAATATGATTACATAAAGCTTTGATGTGTAAGTCCTTGATTATGAGTTGAGAAATAGGTGGGATTTAATCCAAAAATGATTAGGAGTATTGATTAGGAGTTAATTAAAGTTGATTTGGGGAGAAAGTCTCAAGATTGGGTGTTAGAATTGAGTTTCCTTGATTTTAATGCAGTAGGAATCGATTCATGTGAACCCTGAATCGATTCAGGCAGTTAGAAGCCTCTAGGAGTCGAATTGGAGGGCCTGGGAATCGATTCATTCACTTAATTCGCGAGCTGTCACATTTTGTCTGTGTGAATCGGTTCACACATAAGCTGTGAATCGATTCACAGCCTTAAATTTTCTTAAAAACGCAGCAGCAGAGGACAGAACGCGAAATGAGGAAAAAAGGGAAAGGAAGGACGATTTTGGAGAGGAGAAAGAGAGGATGTGAGCTAGGGTTTCATGGTTTGAGAAGGATTGAAGAGATTCCTGTTGGATTTCTTCAATCTCTTGCTTGAATAGAGAGTTAGAGAGTTGAGATTGAGTTTTAATGGAAGTTGGAGGAACCCTAAAGGAATAAGAAGAAGATGAGCGTGAGGAAGAAGAAAAGGAAGAGCTCGACCAAGAGGAGAAAGACGGAGGAGAAAGGAGCATCAAGACCTAAGGATGGAAGATTGGAGAAGATGAGATGAAGATAGAGCTTGATCCAAGATTCCATGGAGGTTGAGAGCAAGCCAAGCCCTAGGATTTGGGAGTTTCCATCCCAAAGCACTTGGGAACAAGGTAACATAGATTTCCCCAATTCAAAACCTTTCTTAGGGTGTGCTAGGGTTTATTTTAAATTCCTAAACTTGATTGTCTATTGAGTAGAAATAGTGATAGTTGAGTGGGTTTGCTTAAAAGGAGGTTGGATGGCTGCCCCCAGCCTCCCACAAATTGTATGCTTGATGTATGAACCATTGGTTGCTCCATAGAACTCCAATGGGATTGAGTTTTTGATTCATGAGGGTCTATATCTCAAACGTGATGATAAGTTTCCTATAAATTTGTATTTGTCTTGGTTATAAGTATAAGTGAATGTACATGTTTTGAAAGCTTAGGGTTCCAATGCATGTAAAGTTGAATTATTTGATCTTGTAGTCAATGTCTTGGAATAAGTAAAGAGTGTTATAGAATAATATGATGTTTGCCCCAAATGTGAGTTCCACGAGACTCCACTTGGAATGTTTGATGCAAGCTAGAATGTTGGAAAAGCATGAGAAATAGATAAGATTAGAGATGTTCAAGTTTACGATCATTGATGATTGCTTATGAATTATAGTGTCTTGATCATATAATTTCTTAAAGATGCATGATGTGAATGTGGGTTGCCCAAATATATGTTAAGTTAATTGTAACACCCCAATTTTTATGAAAATTATCTTACAGTCTCCGAATTCTTGGAAGTAAATCATAGAGATTGATCACCTTAATGATTTATGAAATGTATAAAGAACTGCTATGTTTTGTCGTAAATAATTCGCTATTTTAGAAATTAATTCAGATTAATAGACAGTGTAGACGTATATTGTTTTTAATATGAATTAATCCTGGAAAATATGAAAAATTGTTGTTTGATTAAAGGAAATTATATTATTGAAGGAGAAATAATTTTTAGGACCTAATGAATACTTTTAAGTCACAGTTTGAATTTTCAATGTTTGGAGGACTGTTAAATTGTTGTTTTAAGTCGTATTTAATACGAAATTTATTTTAATAAATTTTGTATTGGTGATTTTATTGTTTGAATAATATTTAGATAATTAGAGAAATTGGAATTAGTGATCTTCACTAATTTCCAGTTTTTATTACGTTGCGAAAATTCTGTTAAATCCTGTTTTTGTGAGGCTATTGGGTAAGTTTCTAACTAAAACATGCTCAAACGTGATCCAAATTTTACAAAATTTGAGATCTTAGTATTTTCCAATATTTATGATTTATTGGAAATTCTTCTAGAATTTTTGGGCAACAAAAAATATTTAGTGCACTTTCTATGCCCTGAAACTGCCTAATTGCAACGTTTTCGCTCGTAATTTTAGAAAACGAAATGCATGGGTGCATTTCTAATGTCATGGGGGACATTTTGGCTACATAATAAATTTTAGGTGTGGGCTGATGTAATAGAAATATTTTTAAAGCGACGGGTGAAAAACCCTAATATACGTGAAACACAGCGCACCCGATTAATTGATAACGCATTACCTAGATATTTTACCAAGATATTTTATCAAGTGGGGGACATTTGTGTGGTTAGGAATCAGCCACATAGAATGGTGGGCTTCTAGCAGCCCACTTGTAAACTATATGCTAACTTGGTTTCCTAACTAAGTAAGATTTAGTTACCTTTATTCAACTTGGTTCCCTAACTAGTTAACAAGGGCATAACAAGAATTTTTCTTAATCCTTATTCCTTCTTCTAACTCATGCCTATATAAAGGGACAAATTTTTCTTAATCCTTATCCCTTCTTCTAACAAGAATTTTTCTTAATCCTTATCCTGTATTTTCATTCATTTCCTTCTTAGAAACATAAGAGACACTTTGGAAAATCAAGAGAAAGGTAGAGATCTAGTGAGAGAAGTTAGAGCAAAGTGAGAATTTCCTTCTCCTTTTCTTGAGGTTGTGTTTTCAGCCCTTCTATTTAGGTATGATCATGTTCTTCTTCTTCTTCCTATTTTCTTGTTCATAAAAGTTCTCTGTGTTAGTTAAAGATTTTGGAAGAAAAAGGATTGGATTTGAGATGGTTAAAAGTTTTGTTTTTGGTGGGGCAGTTGGGCTGAATAAATGCTTGTGGGGTGTGTTTTAAATTGTTTTTACTTATTAAAAGTACTTGATTTTAGATGTGTCTTGAGCCTTTGGTTATAGATCTAAAAGAAAAGATTTGTTATGTCATCAAAATTTTTCATTTTCCTTGTTGATCTTAAAACTCGAGTTTGGGTATTGTCAGTATTTTGCACATAACTTTTAGTACATAAATCTTTTTGATTTGATTTTTGATTTACTGAAAACTAGACTCATTTCTCTTCATTGTTCGCACAAATTTCACCGGATTTGGTTGAGTATTGAGGTTTTAAAGTGTACAACAAATTGGCCAATAGTGGGCGGTCATTTTCTATACCCCCAAGGATTCTTTAGTAAAACTGTACCAAATGGCTTACTATTTGTTAAATTAAAAATCAGTTTCAAAAACTAGACATCTTAAGCTTTCCAAGGAGTTGTCATTTCCTCAAATCCGACACCGTTTGCTATTTTAATAAAATCAGTGAAGTGAATGTATAGATGCAGGAAAATACTAGTTAACCGAATTTGAATATGTTTGGAGTTTGTAAAATAAAGAAAAATCCATTTTCTAACTTGTTTTGGTAGATCTTTTGGTTTGTTATCAAATAAGATTAGTTGAGCGATTCCAATCCTTTAGAGCCTAAGAAACATGGCTGCCCATAGACTTTGATGTCTTAGGATTCGTTCTAAAACATCATAGCTTTGTATATTCAAGGTTCGAGTGACGTTCGAGCGAGGAATATCGATGAAACCTCCAGCACGTTAGTTAAGGAAAGCGTACGAGGTAAGAGAAATTCTTATTGATACGTCAGGAGGACGCCACAACCGGCTATGGAGGTTCCGGTTGATAAGTCGAGGTTGAGCGCCACGGCAAGCCGATAGCTCTAAGAACGGTTCCGAGAACCAAAGAGAATCATCTCTCAATTTTTTTACTCAAAATTCAACTCCCTATTTCGTAAAATGAATTACAATATATAGAGTCCAAGTTGACTCAATAGACCCTAATAATTCAAATACCACCTAATTATTATTTTCAGATTTTAGTTTAAAATCAAACCAAATCTGAAATAATAAACTAAACATTTAAATCCTAATTAAAGCAAATAAATAATATGGCATTTATGCCTTACAAAGGAATTCTTAAAGAAAGAAATAAAAATCAAAATAAATAATAAATAGAAGATAGCCAATAATTGTCGTAAGACTAAGAATTGGTTGTCAACTTGGGCAAGATCACCAACGTTTTGAAAAGGCTCCCAGCTAATTAAATCTTCATCCAATCACAAGCATGATATAATTGGAAGATCTCTAGGTGCAAATGTGTCTTCAATTCAGGTGCAGATATGTTGCTTGCAAAGTGCTAGTGGAAAAGGATCTTCAGCCAACGAGTAATAAATGGACCAGCTCCATTTGGAAATATTAATATAGTAGCATCCAAATTAAATCGGGAGTCATGAAGGTGGAGGTAGTGAGGACGCCACAATCGGGATGGAAAACCGATTGATAAGTCAGGAGGACGCCACAATCGGCTATGGAGGTTCCGGTTGATAAGTCGAGGTTGAGCGCCACGGCAAGCCGATAGCTCTAAGAACGGTTCCGAGAACCAAAGAGAATCATCTCTCAATTTTTTTACTCAAAATTCAACTCCCTATTTCGTAAAATGAATTACAATATATAGAGTCCAAGTTGACTCAATAGACCCTAATAATTCAAATACCACCTAATTATTATTTTCAGATTTTAGTTTAAAATCAAACCAAATCTGAAATAATAAACTAAACATTTAAATCCTAATTAAAGCAAATAAATAATATGGCATTTATGCCTTACAAAGGAATTCTTAAAGAAAGAAATAAAAATCAAAATAAATAATAAATAGAAGATAGCCAATAATTGTCGTAAGACTAAGAATTGGTTGTCAACTTGTGCAAGATCACCAACGTTTTGAAAAGGCTCCCAGCTAATTAAATCTTCATCCAATCACAAGCATGATATAATTGGAAGATCTCTAGGTGCAAATGTGTCTTCAATTCAGGTGCATATATGTTGCTTGCAAAGTGCTGGTGGAAAAGGATCTTCAGCCAACGAGTAATAAATGGACCAGCTCCATTTGGAAATATTAATATAGTAGCATCCAAATTAAAAAGGCAATTGTGCATGAGCTGGGGGTAAATTCAGGTACATAATCACCCAAGGGTAGTATGAATTAATTATGCATCATCATGGGCTTAATGCAAGGAATATTACCCTTGGAATTGCATGCACTTGGGCCGGGGTCCTTCCAAATAAATTGCTCATGGGCACGTGTTTGGTTGTTACACTTTGATTTTAATGCATTGTTTGGGAAGAATCCTCATAGATTTCTTTCCACATGCTCAAGGCACCCATGCTCACATCATTCTCTCATTCTTCAAAAAGATTTGTCCTCAAATCTGTGCCATACCCTTCAGATAAACACATGGACCTCTTTTGCCTTAGACGCCTCGTCTTGTATGAGTACATCCACACCCAACTGCCGGGATCGAAGACAAGTCTTGTCTTTTCATTTTCAGCTTCCCAATCTTCTTTTCAGGATCCAATATCTATCTTCTTTTCAGGATCCAATATCTGAACCGTTGAACAATTTGGCAACACTAGGATCACAAAAATATTTTAAGGAAGCTCTCGAAACTAAAACAATGGTAGCTCGAACAGAATCTAAATATGTCTACTTCCATGTGCTCAAGCCACCCATTTTTGCATCATTCTCCTCTTCTTCAAGGGGATTTGCCCTCAATTCCAAACCTGCATCAACAATTAGTAGGTCTAAAAAAATTTCTCCTTTGTGCTCTCCACATTCTTTTTCAAGTTTGGATCTTTCCTCCTCCTCTCTCTCAAAGCTTTCAATTTTATCAACAAAAACCTCATTTTTCTCTTTTTCTTCTTTTTCTTTTCTCTCAAGATTTTCTTTTTCCTCTACTTCTTTCTCATAACTTTCTTTTCTCTCTATTTCTTTCACACTCATTTTCTTTTCCTCATTCTCACTCTTCACATGCATTAACTTTTCTGGATCTAATGGTACAAGAGTGATTTCTCGATTTTCAAATAAAAATGAGTGCTTATTGGTGTAGCTATCATGCTTTGCAAGTCGTTCGTGCCTCCATCGAAGCCCAAGTAACAAGTCTTTCGTTTCTGTAGGCAACACATCACATAGCACCTCATCTTCATATTCCCCAAGTTTGAATGACACTCGTACTTGTTTAGTCACCATCAAGTCACCCATATCTCTAAACTCTGGATCATCAAGGCTATCGAGTATATACGGTGTTGGATGCTCAAGAACTGGAAGTTTCAACTTCTCCACCATAGTTGTACTGGCCACATTTATCCAATATTTTCTATCAATGACTAATTACATACTTTGTCCTTCACAATGCATCTAGTAAAGAAAAGCTTCTTCCTTTGTTTGGCTTCCATGATGAATCACTCAGAAAAATGCAAACTTTACAAACAACCACCAAGAAAGATGAATAAAAATTGAAGTTTTTATTTGATTTTTTTTCTCTGTCACTTTTTTTTTGTTTCTTTTTTTTTTGTCTCTATTTTTTCACACACTTTTTTTTGAACAGGTTTCACCCCCTTTTTTTTTTTGAATTTTCGATTTTTTTTTATAAACTGGAAACAAACAAAAATTTAAAGACAAGGATTGAAAAGGATAGATAACACCTGACTAGAACCTAAGCTCTGATACCAACTGATACGATCCCCGGAGTCGTCGGTGGCTAAATCGGGAGTCATGAAGGTTGAGGTAGTGAGGACGCCACAATCGGGGTGGAAAACCGATTGATAAGTCAGGAGGACGCCACAACCGGCTACGGAGGTTCCGGTTGATAAGTCGGGATTGAGCGCCACGGCAAGCCGATAAGCTCTAAGAACGGTTCCGAGAACCAAAGAGAATCATCTCTCAATTTTTTTACTCAAAATTCAACTCCCTATTTCGTACGATGAATTACAATATATAGAGTCCAAGTTGACTCAATAGACCCTAATTATTCAAATACCACCTAATTATTATTTTCAGATTTTAGTTTAAAATCAAACCAAATCTGAAATAATAAACTAAACATTTAAATCCTAATTAAAGCAAATAAATAATATGGCATTTATGCCTTACAAAGGAATTCTTAAAGAAAGAAATAAAAATCAAAATAAATAATAAATAGAAGATAGCCAATAATTGTCGTAAGACTAAGAATTGGTTGTCAACTTGTGCAAGATCACCAACGTTTTGAAAAGGCTCCCAGCTAATTAAATCTTCATCCAATCACAAGCATGATATAATTGGAAGATCTCTAGGTGCAAATGTGTCTTCAATTCAGGTGCACATATGTTGCTTGCAAAGTGCTGGTGGAAAAGGATCTTCAGCCAACGAGTAATAAATGGACCAGCTCCATTTGGAAATATTAATATAGTAGCATCCAAATTAAAAAGGCAATTGTGCATGAGCTGGGGGTAAATTCACGTACATAATCTCCCAAGGGTAGTATGAATTAATTATGCATCATCATGGGCTTAATGCAAGGAATATTACCCTTGGAATTGCATGCACTTGGGCCGAGGTCCTTCCAAATAAATTGCTCATGGGCACGTGTTTGGCTGTTGCACTTTGATTTTAATGCATTGTTTGGGAAGAATCCTCATAGATTTCTTTCCACATGCTCAAGGCACCCATGCTCACATCATTCTCTCCTTCTTCAAAAAGATTTGTCCTCAAATCTGTGCCATACCCTTCAGATAAACACATGGACCTCTTTTTCCTTAGACGCCTCGTCTTGTATGAGTACATCCACACCCAACTGCAGGGATCGAAGACAAGTCTTCTCTTTTCATTTTCAGCTTCCCTATCTTCTTTTCAGGATCCAATATCTGAACCGTTGAACAATTTGGCAACACTAGGATCACAAAAATATTTTAAGGAAGCTCTCGAAACTAAAACAATGGAAGCTCGAATAGAATCTCAATATGTCTCCTTCCATGTGCTCAAGCCACCCATTTTTGCATCATTCTCCTCTTCTTCAAGGGGATTTGCCCTCAATTCCAAACATGCATCAACAGTTAGTGGGTCTAAAAAAATTACTCCTTTGTGCTCTCCAAATTCTTTTTCAAGTTTGGATCTTTCCTCCTCCTCTCTCTCAAAGCTTTCAATTTTATCAACAAAAACCTCAGTTTTCTCTTTTTCTTTTCTCTCAAGATTTTCTTTTTCCTCTACTTCTTTCTCATAACTTTCTTTTCTCTCTATTTCTTTCACACTCATTTTCTTTTCCTCATTCTCACTCTTCACATGCATTACCTTTTCTGGATCTAATGGCACAAGAGTGATTTCTCGATTTTCAAATAAAAATGAGTACTTATTGGTGTAGTTATCATGCTTTGCAAGTCGTTCGTGCCTCCATGGAAGCCCAAGTAACAAGTCTTTCGTTTCTGTAGGCAACACATCACATAGCACCTCATCTTCATATTCCCCAAGTTTGAATGGCACTCGTACTTGTTTAGTCACCATCAAGTCACCCATATCTCTAAACTCTGGATCATCAAGGCTATCGAGTATATACGGTGTTGGATGCTCAAGAACTGGAAGTTTCAACTTCTCCACCATGGTTGTACTGGCCACATTTATCCAATATTTTCTATCAATGACTAAATTACATACTTTATCCTTTACAAACAACCACCAAGAAAGATGAATAAAAATTGAAGTTTTTTTTGATTTTTTTTCGCACTCACTTTTTTTTTTGTTTCTTTTTTTTTGTCTCTATTTTTCACACACTTTTTTTTGAACAGGTTTCACCCCCTTTTATTTTGAATTTTCGATTTTTTTTATAAACTGGAAACAAACAAAAATTTAAAGACAAGGATTGAAAAGGATAGATAACACCTGACTAGAACCTAAGCTCTGATACCAACTGATACGATCCCCGGAGTCGTCGATGGCAAAATCGGGAGTCATGAAGGTTGAGGTAGTGAGGACGCCACAATCGGGATGGAAAACCGATAGATAAGTCAGGAGGACGCCACAACCGGCTACTGAGGTTCCGGTTGATAAGTCGGGATTGAGCGCCACGGCAAGCCGATAAGCTCTAAGAACAGTTCCGAGAACCAAAGAGAGTCATCTCTCAATTTTTTTACTCAAAATTCAACTCCCTATTTCGTACAATGAATTACAATATATAGAGTCCAAGTTGACTCAATAGACCCTAATAATTCAAATACCACCTAATTATTATTTTCAGATTTTAGTTTAAAATCAAACCAAATCTGAAATAATAAACTAAACATTTAAATCCTAATTAAAGCAAATAAATAATATGGCATTTATGCCTTACAAAGGAATTCTTAAAGAAAGAAATAAAAATCAAAATAAATAATAAATAGAAGATAGCCAATAATTGTCGTAAGACTAAGAATTGGTTGTCAACTTGTGCAAGATCACCAACGTTTTGAAAAGTCTCCCAGCTAATTAAATCTTCATCCAATCACAAGCATGATATAATTGGAAGATCTCTAGGTGCAAATGTGTCTTCAATTCAGGTGCAGATATGTCGCTTGCAAAGTGCTGGTGGAAAAGGATCTTTCGCCAACGAGTAATAAATGGACCAGCTCCATTTGGAAATATTAATATAGTGGCATCCAAATTAAAAAGGCAATTGTGCATGAGCTGGGGGTAAATTCACGTACATAATCACCCAAGGGTAGTATGAATTAATTATGCATCATCATGGGCCTAATGCAAGGAATATTACCCTTGGAATTGCATGCACTTGGGCCGGGGTCCTTCCAAATAAATTGCTCATGGGCACGTGTTTGGTTGTTGCACTTTGATTTTAATGCATTGTTTGGGAAGAATCCCCATAGATTTCTTTCCACATGCTCAAGGCACCCATGCTCACATCATTCTCTCCTTCTTCAAAAAGATTTGTCCTCAAATCTGTGCCATACCCTTCAGATAAACACATGGACCTCTTTTTCCTTAGACGCCTCGTCTTGTATGAGTACATCCACACCCAACTGCCGGGATCGAAGACAAGTCTTTTCTTTTCATTTTCAGCTTCCCTATCTTCTTTTCAGGATCCAATATCTGAACCGTTGAACAATTTGGCAACACTAGGATCACAAAAATATTTTAAGGAAGCTCTCGAAACTAAAACAATGGAAGCTCGAATAGAATCTAAATATGTCTCCTTCCATGTGCTCAAGCCACCCATTTTTGCATCATTCTCCTCTTCTTCAAGGGGATTTGCCCTCAATTCCAAACATGCATCAACAGTTAGTGGGTCTAAAAAAATTACTCCTTTGTGCTCTCCAAATTCTTTTTCAAGTTTGGATCTTTCCTCCTCCTCTCTCTCAAAGCTATCAATTTTATCAACAAAGACCTCATTTTTCTCTTTTTCTTTTTCTTTTCTCTCAAGATTTTCTTTTTCCTCTACTTCTTTCTCATAACTTTCTTTTCTCTCTATTTCTTTCACACTCATTTTCTTTTCCTCATTCTCACTCTTCACATGCATTACCTTTTCTGGATCTAATGGCACAAGAGTGATTTCTCGATTTTCAAATAAAAATGAGTACTTATTGGTGTAGTTATCATGCTTTGCAAGTCGTTCGTGCCTCCATGGAAGCCCAAGTAACAAGTCTTTCGTTTCTGTAGGCAACACATCACATAGCACCTCATCTTCATATTCCCCAAGTTTGAATGGCACTCGTACTTGTTTAGTCACCATCAAGTCACCCATATCTCTAAACTCTGGATCATCAAGGCTATCGAGTATATACGGTGTTGGATGCTCAAGAATTGGAAGTTTCAACTTCTCCACCATGGTTGTACTGGCCACATTTATCCAATATTTTCTATCAATGACTAAATTACATACTTTATCCTTTACAAACAACCACCAAGAAAGATGAATAAAAATTGAAGTTTTTTTTGATTTTTTTTCTCTCTCACTCTTTTTTTGTTTCTTTTTTTTTGTCTCTATTTTTTCACACACTTTTTTTTTGAACAGGTTTCACCCTTTTTTTTTGAATTTTCGATTCTTTTTATAAACTGGAAACAAACAAAAATTTAAAGACAAGGATTGAAAAGGATAGATAACACCTGACTAGAACCTAAGCTCTGATACCAACTGATACGATCCCCGGAGTCGTCGTTGGCTAAATCGGGAGTCATGAAGGTTGAGGTAGTGAGGACGCCACAATCGGGATGGAAAACCGATTGATAAGTCTGGAGGACGCCACAACCAGCTACTGAGGTTCCGGTTGATAAGTCGGGATTGAGCGCCACGGCAAGCCGATAAGCTCTAAGAACAGTTCCGAGAACCAAAGAGAATCATCTCTCAATTTTTTTACTCAAAATTCAACTCCCTATTTCGTAAAATGAATTACAATATATAGATTCCAATTTGACTCAATAGACCCTAATAATTCAAATACCACCTAATTATTATTTTCAGATTTTAGTTTAAAATCAAACCAAATCTGAAATAATAAACTAAACATTTAAATCCTAATTAAAGCAAATAAATAATATGGCATTTATGCCTTACTAAGGAATTCTTAAAGAAAGAAATAAAAATCAAAATAAATAATAAATAGAAGATAGCCAATAAAAGTCGTAAGACTAAGAATTGGTTGTCAACTTGTGCAAGATCACCAACGTTTTGAAAAGGCTCCAGCTAATTAAATCTTCATCCAATCACAAGCATGATATAATTGGAAGATCTCTAGGTGCAAATGTGTCTTCAATTCAGGTGCGAGATATGTTGCTTGCAAAGTGTGGTGGAAAAGGATCTTCACCAACGAGTAATAAATGGACCAGCTCCATTTGGAAATATTAATATAGTAGCATCCAAATTAAAAAGGCAATTGTGCATGAGTCAGGGTAAATTCACGTACATAATCACCCAAGGGTAGTATGAATTAATTATGCATCATCATGGGCTTAATGCAAGGAATATTACCCTTGGAATTGCATGCACTTGGGCCGGGGTCCTTCCAAATAAATTGCTCATGGGCACGAGTTTGGTTGTTGCACTTTGATTTTAATGCATTGTTTGGGAAGAATCGTCATAGATTTCTTTCCACATGCTCAAGGCACCCATGCTCACATCATTCTCTCCTTCTTCAAAAAGATTTGTCCTCAAATCTGTGCCATACCCTTCAGATAAACACATGGACCTCTTTTTCCTTAGACGCCTCGTCTTGTATGAGTACATCCACACCCAACTGCCGGGATCGAAGACAAGTCTAGTCTTTTCATTTTCAGCTTCCCTATCTTCTTTTCAGGATTCAATATCTGAACCGTTGAACAATTTTGCAACACTAGGATCACAAAAATATTTTAAGGAAGCTCTCGAAACTAAAACAATGGAAGCTCGAATAGAATCTAAATATGTCTCCTTCCATGTGCTCAAGCCACCCATTTTTGTATCATTCTCCTCTTCTTCAAGGGGATTTGCCCTCAATTCTAAACCTGCATCAACAGTTAGTGGGTCTAAAAAAATTTCTCCTTTGTGCTCTCCACATTCTTTTTCAAGTTTGGATCTTTCCTCCTCCTCTCTCTCAAAGCTTTCAATTTTATCAACGAAAACCTCATTTTTCTCTTTTTGTTCTTTTTCTTTTCTCTCAAGATTTTCTTTTTCCTCTACTTCTTTTTCATAACTTTCTTTTCTCTCTATTTCTTTCACACTCATTTTCTTTTCCTCATTCTCACTCTACACATGCATTACCTTTTCTGGATCTAATGGCACAAGAGTGATTTCTCGATTTTCAAATAAAAATGAGTACTTATTGGTGTAGTTATCATGCTTTGCAAGTCGTTCGTGCCTCCATGGAAGCCCAAGTAACAAGTCTTTCGTTTCTGTAGGCAACACATCACATAGCACCTCATCTTCATATTCCCCAAGTTTGAATGGCACTCGTACTTGTTTAGTCACCATTAAGTCACCCATATCTCTAAACTCTGGATCATCAAGGCTATCGAGTATATACGGTGTTGGATGCTCAAGAACTGGAAGTTTCAACTTCTCCACCATGGTTGTACTGGCCACATTTATCCAATATTTTCTATCAATTACTAAATTACATACTTTATCCTTCACAATGCATCTAGTAAAGAAAAGCTTCTTCCTTTGTTTGGCTTCCATGATGAATCTGTAACATCCCACCAAAATTGCCTAATTTGTATAATTTGCATAATTGTATGATTTGCTTAAATTGCTTAATTTGCCTAATTTAATTAGTTAGCTTTTAAATTAGGATTCATATGGGTTATTGTTAATTAATTGAGTAGAAAACTTTTGAGGTGCAATGTATGATTTGTGGGGTGTGAATGGAGATGGCCATTAGTAAGATGAGTCTTAACCAAGGGTAGGATAGTAAACCTACATTAGAAGATAAGGGATAATTGGGACCACATACCTCTAGAAGACCCCTATTACCTCTCATTTCCTCACACAACACACATTCAGCCCTCTCTCTACCCTCACCCACGATTTCTTCCTCTCCATGCCCTAGGGGAGAAGAAAAACAAAATAATAAGCTAAGTCCTGCACCTTGAAGAAGAACAAAGGAGACAAGGAAGCACCCTCATATTTTGGTCCTTGGGTAGAAGAAGGTTAGGACTGCAACCTCTTTGGTGGACCAAACTGAAGTTGAGTGGAGAAGAAGGAGTTCAGCTCGAAAATCACAAGGAGGAAGAGGAAGGATAGGAAGTCTTCCGAGCCCTTGATTCTTCTTCTTGATTTAAGGTGAGTTCTTCTCCTTTAGGTGGTGGGCAACCAATAAGACCCCCATTAGGGTTTTTATTTCCCTTTGCATGTGGCTTAGCCGGTCTAAGATGGAGATTTTTGAGTGAGGGTTTGATGTTGAACTTAGTAGAAATTTGAGTTACAACCTAGTGGACATGCATGTTAAGACTGCCTCTGGTATTTCGAGTATAACTCTCTCTATAGATTTTGATTGAAATGATTTTTGTTTCTGTGTACACTAGACATGAGGGGCTTCATTTTAGGCACAAGAATCACTTAAAAATGTTAAGAATTGAATTAGATATAGAATTTACAAGTTCAGGTATGAATGTTGTCCTGTTTTCTGACACCAGTGGATTGTTTGTTAAAACTGCACTAATCTGATGGTTATCTTCCAATGAGTGGTCGTTTTCTCAATTCCGACTTCGTTTGATATGTTAACAAAATTCCCGAAGTTGATGCTTTGCTGCAGAAATTCTGTAGAAGGCCTGGCACGGCCAGAATGTTGCAAAGACGCCGGCCGGCCGTGTTTTAATCTGTCTCCTAGGCTTAAAATGCTTAGTTTTGGACCATTTGATTCCCTTAAACATGCTAATATGCTTGTTATGCTTAGGTATTATTGTTATGTATCTTTATATGAGATTATGAGGAATGTGTTAGAGCTATACACAATTTGATAATGACTTGTGATTTGTTATGAGTTAATGATTTATGATTGAGTTTGGTTGAGGCTGAGGGTGTTTGCAATTGTATGGCAACTCGTTTTTGGTTATATAGGGTTTTTCCACTGACGAGGACCCCTTGGTGGAGCGGTATATAATTGAATAGCTCTCACTCTTTTCTTGGGCTATTGAGTGGCACCAAGTGGGTACATCCTTTGTGATTATGATTTGTGACTTGTTTGTAAGCAATACTTAATAGATGTTTGTTTAGATATGTTAGAGGTATAAATGTGACTTGGAAATTACTATTACATTTGCTTACTTGGAGATTATGTTTTAAGGAGGTAAGTGTGGTGAGGGGTCCGTGGAGGACTCACTGAGATTTCTTAATCTCACCCTTTCATTTAATTGTTTCAGATAAGCAGGTGCAGAAGATTGACTAACGGAAGGGATTGCTTATCCGCTAGTTTTATGTATTTGGTTTAAGTGATGTATGTGGGCTTATGGACCTTACCTTTTGTAACCTTTATGATTTATGATTGTATTTTGAGTCTTAAGTGATGTACTAAAACTCGTGAGACCAGTATTATGTATGACTTATGACTTGTGTTCTATCAAGTTTAATTTATCCTTGTGTCGATATCTGATAATGTATAAAATGCTATGATTCGATGTGAAAATTGAATCAGGGTGTTACGTTATGGTATCAGAGCAGTTCGATTCTTATCGGACTGTGGAATAGCTAGGAACTGCTTAACGTGTTGTTAGAAACTGTTGTTATATTTCTCCTTATTATGCTATGAGATATTGAGCCTGATCAACTCAATGCTTTGTGCATTTTATGCAGAATTATGGCCTCAGTCTTTGGGCGACGCCAGAGGGCCTAGGAGGAACGCCATCGACCCTAATGACCCACCGACAAAATGACAACATCATGCAGGGAATACTACAGCAATTCAAACTCAAGCGAAAGAACCAATCAATTGGCACTTTATGGCACAACAAAGAATACAGCAGCCCCACAACCTCCCTATGCAGTTGACGGGAATTTCCTTAAATTTCTCAAGCTGAAACCTTCCACCTTTGTCGGTGCCTTAGACCACACCAAAGCTCAGTATTGGCTGGATGAGATGGAAGGGGGTTTTCAGGTGGTTCCCTGTACTGAAGAACAAAAAGTAATAAATGCTACTCAGATGCTGAAAGAGGAGGCAGAACATTGGTGGAGAGGAGAGAAAGCTCATCTCCAAGCTGCTCATACACCCCTTACTTGGGCAAACTTCTGCAAGGCCTTCTTCGACAAATATGTTCCCGAAGCCATTAGGCAGCAAAAACATAGGGAGTTCCAAGACTGCAAGCAAGGAGATAAGACAGTTAGGGAGTATGTGATGAAATTTGAAGAGTTGGCTCGGTATGCTCCCTGGGCCACCTATGCTCCCGATGAGACTTGGAAAATTGACCAATTTAAATGGGGTTTGAGGGCTGAAATTCGAAACAGTTTGTCCCAGACTAAGTTTATTGACTATGCCACTCTAGTGCACCAAAGCTTGGTGGCAGAGATAAGTTTGAAGGAGGTAATGGATGAGAGACAAGAGAAATGGAAGAAAAGGAATGAAGACCGTAAGACTAGCCAACCCCCAAAACAAAAGGGCAACTCCAGCAAAGGAAAGCAAGCTCAATCATCCGACACCGACAAATTGAAAACTTGTACCACTTGTGGTAGGTACCATAGAGAGGAGTGCTTGGGCAAGGACTACTGCTTCTACTGTAAGGAAAAGGGTCATTTTACCAATAATTGTCCCACACTCAAAAAGAAAGGTGAAAAAAGAGAAGCAGCGAGAAGTGGTGAACCTAACCAAGGGCGTGTTTTTGCCTTAGACGCCAAGAGGGCAAAGGGTGCGGACGGTCTGATGAAAGGTACGTGTCTCTTGAGTGATCAGCCTGTTATTGTTCTTTATGATTCTGGTGCCACTCATTCTTTCATCTCCTACAAATGTGTAACAAGGTTAAAGTTACCACTTACTTCATTGTCAGTTCCTTTGAATGTTTAGACACCTGCTGATGGCAGCATCTCTATTTCCTTCCTATGCGAGAATTGTCCTCTCGAGATACAAGGAAGGGTATTCCTGGTCAATCTAGTTTGTTTACCCTTGGAAGGTATGGATATTATTTTGGGGATGGATTGGCTTGCGGCTAATCAAGTCGTTCTGAATTGTTATTGTAAAACCATAGAATTTGCAAATTTACAACCTCCCCAAAAGAATATTGATCCTGATGTGTTGGCCAGTGTTGCTCTATTAAGCCAATGCCTAGGAGAGGGATATTTCGGCTATGTTCTGTTACTCTCTTCATCTTTAGAGGTTGGACTAGATTTGATCACTGTCCCGGTCGTAAACGAATACTTAGATGTGTTTCCTGAGGAGGTGATGTCCCTATCTCCCGAGAGGGAGATTGAGTTTTCAATAGATTTAATCCCTGGGACGGGACCAATATCAATAGCTCCGTATAGGATGTCACCAGGAGAACTTAAAGAGCTCAAATCCCAATTGGAGGAACTGATATCCAGCCTCATCGATCGAGTGCCTCCCTCGGGGAGCACCCGCCTTGTTAGTTAAGAAGAAGGATGGTAGTATGAGGTCGTGTGTGGACTATAGGCGGATTAATAAGGTGACCATCAAAAATAAGTACCCGCTTCCCTGATAGACGATCTCATAGATCAACTTAGGGAGCTTCATACTTTTCCAAGATTGACCTAAGGTCCGCTACCACCAAATTCGGGTTAAGGCCAAAGATGTTCCCAAACCGCTTTTAGAACCCTAGACGGCCACTACGAGTATTTGGTTATGCCCTTCGGGTTAACCAATGCTCCCGCCGTGTTCATGAGCTACATGAATCAAATTCTAGGGCCTTTTCTTGATAAATTTGTGGTGGTGTTCATTGATGATATTCTGATTTATTCTAAAAGCTCCCAGGAGCACGTGGAACATCTTAGGATCGTGCTAGATACCCTTAGGCAAAAGAGATTGTTTGCAAAACCTTCCAAGTGTGAGTTTTGGTTAGAAGAAGTAAAGTTTCTAGGACATGTGATCTCACACGCAGGAGTGTCGGTTGACCAGATAAAGTACGGCGATCTTTGGATTGGGAAAGGCCGACCACTATTACTGAAATTCGAAGCTTTTTGGGTCTAGCTGGGTATTATAGGAGATTCATCAAAGGGTTCTCCCAGTTAGCACTTCCGCTAACGAGGCTAACCCGTAAGGGGCAGCTGTTTGTATGGAGTAATAGTTGTGAGAATAGCTTCTTAGAGCTCAAGATTAGATCGACCACTTTGCTCAGATCGATTATTCGGATCCATCATTAGGGTTTGAAGTGTATAGTGATGCTTCGATTAAGGGATTAGGATGTGTGCTTATGCAAGGTGGGCAGGTGGTAGCTTATGCTTCAAGACAATTGAAACCTCATGAAGAGAACTACCCAACTCATGATTTGGAACTCGCGGCAATTGTTTTTGCCTTAAAAATTTGGAGGCACTATTTGTATGGTGCCCGGTTTGAGGTCTTTAGTGATCATAAGAGTTTGAAATATCTCTTTGATCAAAAGGAACTCAGCATGAGACAAAGAAGGTGGGTAGAACTCCTCAAGGATTATGATTTTGAGCTGAAATATCACCCAGGCAAGGCGAATGTGGTCGCCGATGCTTTGAGTAGGAAGTCCCTTCAAATATCATCCTTGATGATTAAGGAATTAGAGTTGTTGGAGTCCTTTAGAGACTTAACCTTAGAATCCTTCTCTACTGGTTATAGTCTTCTAGTGCATCAATTGCAAATCAGTTGTGACCTCAAGTCTCAGATTAGGCAAGCTCAACTCTTGGATGAAGAATTGCAAACTAGGAAGAATCAGCCCGACTTCTCCATAGACAACGAGGGAACTATCCTGTTTCAACATAGAATCTGTGTCCCTAAAAATTCAGAACTTAAGTGGCAAATTTTAGAAGAAGCTCATAGGAGCGGATTCACAGTCCATCCCGGTACAACCAAAATGTACCATGACCTCGGCGATATTGGTGGTCGGATGAAAACGGATGTAGCTGAGTTTGTAGCCCGATGTCTAGTGTGCAAAAAACCCAAAATTGAACATCAGAAGCCTTCTGGCATGCTCCAACCCCTAGAAATACCTGAGTGGAAGTGGGAAGGTATATCCATGGACTTCGTTCTTGGGATTACCCCGTACCCAAGCCGGTGATGACTCAATTTGGGTGATTGTGGACCGATTGACAAAATCAGCTCACTTCATACCTGTTAAGACTACGTACTCCACCTCTAAGCTAGTAAAAGTCTACATCCAGGAAATAGTCAAGCTCCACGGGGTCCCTACGAGCATCGTCTCGGATAGAGATCCCAAATTCACCTCTAGATTTTGGAAGGTTTTTCAGCAAGCTTTGGGAACTAGGTTGAACCTTAGCACCGCATACCACCCCCAGACCGATGGTCAGACTGAGAGGACCATCCAAACCTTAGAGGACATGCTTAGAGCATGTGTCTTAGAGGATGGAGGAAGTTGGATTGATTATCTACCTTTGGCAGAGTTTGCTTACAACAATAGCTACCATTCGAGCATAGGGATGGCTCCTTATGAAGCCCTTTATGGGCGAAAGTGTAGGACACCTTTGTGTTGGTATGAAGTTGGGGAAAGGAAATTGATAGGTCCCGACCTAGTTCAGGAGACAACGAATAAGATTCGGATGATTAGGGATAAGCTTAAGACCGCCCAAAGTCGGCAAAAGAGTTACGCGGACTTAAAATCTAGACCACTTGAATTTGAAGAGGGCGAACATGTGTTTTTGAAAGTGTCTCCTACAATAGGTGTTGGTAGGGCACTAAAGGCCAAAAAAGTTACATCCTCGTTACGTCGGTCCTTTTCAAATCTTGAGTCGGGTCGGTTCTGTTGCTTACGCACTTGCACTTCCTCCCTCTTTGTCCAACTTGCACAATGTGTTTCATGTGTCGCTACTCCGAAGGTATATTCCCGATCCTTTTCAACCCTTAGCTCATGAGTCCGTGGACTAAGATCGGACCTAACGTACCAACCTATGCCGGTCCAAATTGTAGATTGGGACGTAAAGGCACTGAGGAACAAACGCATTCCCTTGGTTAAGGTCATTTGGGAAGGATCTACTCCGGGGGAAGCTACTTGGGAGATGGAAGAAGAGATGCGAGAAGCATATCCATATCTGTTTCAATAGGTATGTGTATTTAATTTTTGAGGGCAAAAATCCTAAAAAGGTGGGGAGTAATGTAACATCCCACCAAAATTGCCTAATTTGTATAATTTGCATAATTGTATGAATTGCTTAAATTGCTTAATTTGCCTAATTTAATTAGTTAGCTTTTAAATTAGGATTCATATGGGTTATTGTTAATTAATTGAGTAGAAAACTTTTGAGGTGCAATGTCTGATTTGTGGGGTGTGAATGGAGATGGCCATTAGTAAGATGAGTCTTAACCAAGGGTAGGATAGTAAACCTACATTAGAAGATAAGGGATAATTGGGACCACATACCTCTAGATGACCCCTATTACCTCTCATTTCCTCACACAACACACATTCAGCCCTCTCTCTACCCTCACCCACGATTTCTTCCTCTCCATGCCCTGGGGGAGAAGAAAAACAAAATAATAAGCTAAGTCCTGCACCTTGAAGAAGAACAAAGGTGATGAATAAAATGCTATGATTCGATGTGAAAATTCAATTAGGGTGTCACAGAATCACTCAGAAAAATGCAAACTTTACAAACAACCACCAAGAAAGATGAATAAAAATTGAAGTTTTTTTTTTATTTTTTTTTCTCTCTTACCTTTTTTTTTGTTTTTTTTTTGTCCCTATTTTTTCACACACTTTTTTTTTGAACAGGTTTTACCCCCATTTTTTTTGAATTTTCGATTTTTTTTTATAAACTGGAAACAAACAAAAATTTAAAGACAAGGATTGAAAAGGATAGATAACACCTGACTAGAACCTAAGCTCTAATACCAACTGATACGATCCCCGGAGCCGTCGGTGACTAAATCGGGAGTCATGAAGGTTGAGGTAGTGAGGACGCCACAATCGGGATAGAAAACCGATTGATAAGTCAGGAGGACGCCACAACCGGCTATGGAGGTTTCGGTTGATAAGTCAGGGTTGAGCGCCGCGGCAAGCCGATAAGCTCTAAGAACGGTTCCGAGAACCAAAGAGAATCATCTCTCAATTTTTTTACTCAAAATTCAACTCCCTATTTCGTAAAATGAATTACAATATATAGATTCCAATTTGACTCAATAGACCCTAATAATTCAAATACCACCTAATTATTATTTTCAGATTTTAGTTTAAAATCAAACCAAATCTGAAATAATAAACTAAACATTTAAATCCTAATTAAAGCAAATAAATAATATGGCATTTATGCCTTACTAAGGAATTCTTAAAGAAAGAAATAAAAATCAAAATAAATAATAAATAGAAGATAGCCAATAAAAGTCGTAAGACTAAGAATTGGTTGTCAACTTGTGCAAGATCACCAACGTTTTGAAAAGGCTCCCAGCTAATTAAATCTTCATCCAATCACAAGCATGATATAATTGGAAGATCTCTAGGTGCAAATGTGTCTTCAATTCAGGTGCAGATATGTTGCTTGCAAAGTGCTGGTGGAAAAGGATCTTCAGCCAACGAGTAATAAATGGACCAGCTCCATTTGGAAATATTAATATAGTAGCATCCAAATTAAAAAGGCAATTGTGCATGAGCTGGGGGTAAATTCACGTACATAATCACCCAAGGGTAGTATGAATTAATTATGCATCATCATGGGCTTAATGCAAGGAATATTACCCTTGGAATTGCATGCACTTGGGCCGGGGTCCTTCCAAATAAATTGCTCATGGGCACGAGTTTGGTTGTTGCACTTTGATTTTAATGCATTGTTTGGGAAGAATCGTCATAGATTTCTTTCCACATGCTCAAGGCACCCATGCTCACATCATTCTCTCCTTCTTCAAAAAGATTTGTCCTCAAATCTGTGCCATACCCTTCAGATAAACACATGGACCTCTTTTTCCTTAGACGCCTCGTCTTGTATGAGTACATCCACACCCAACTGCCGGGATCGAAGACAAGTCTTGTCTTTTCATTTTCAGCTTCCCTATCTTCTTTTCAGGATCCAATATCTGAACCGTTGAACAATTTGGCAACACTAGGATCACAAAAATATTTTAAGGAAGCTCTCGAAACTAAAACAATGGAAGCTCGAATAGAATCTAAATATGTCTCCTTCCATGTGCTCAAGCCACACATTTTTGCATCATTCTCCACTTCTTCAAGGGGATTTGCCCTCAATTCCAAACCTGCATCAATAGTTAGTGGGTCTAAAAAAATTTATCCTTTGTGCTCTCCACATTCTTTTTCAAGTTTGGATCTTTCCTCCTCCTCTCTCTCAAAGCTTTCAATTTTATCAACAAAAACCTCATTTTTCTCTTTTTCTTCTTTTTCTTTTCTCTCAAGATTTTCTTTTTCCTCTACTTCTTTTTCATAACTTTCTTTTCTCTCTATTTCTTTCACATTCATTTTCTTTTCCTCATTCTCACTCTTCACATGCATTACCTTTTCTGGATCTAATGGCACAAGAGTTATTTCTCGATTTTCAAATAAAAATGAGTACTTATTGGTGTAGTTATCATGCTTTGCAAGTCGTTCGTGCCTCCATGGAAGCCCAAGTAACAAGTCTTTCGTTTCCGTAGGCAACACATCACATAGCACCTCATCTTCATATTCCCCAAGTTTGGATGGCACTCGTACTTGTTTAGTCACCATCAAGTCACCCATATCTCTAAAATCTGGATCATCAAGGCTATCGAGTATATACGGTGTTGGATGTTCAAGAACTGAAAGTTTCAATTTCTCCACCATGGTTGTACTGGCCACATTTATCCAATATTTTCTATCAATGACTAAATTACATACTTTATCCTACACAATGCATCTAGTAAAGAAAAGCTTCTTCCTTTGTTTGGCTTCCATGATGAATCACTCAGAAAAATGCAAACTTTACAAACAACCACCAAGAAAGATGAATAAAAATTGATGTTTTTTTTTTTATTTTTTTTCTCTCTTACCTTTTTTTGTTTTTTTTGTCCCTATTTTTTCACACACTTTTTTTTTTAACAGGTTTCACCCTTTTTTTTTTTAATTTTCAATTTTTTTTTATAAACTGGAAACAAAAAAAAATTTAAAGACAAGGATTGAAAAGGATAGATAACACCTGACTAGAACCTAAGCTCTGATACCAACTGATACGATCCCCGGAGCCGTCGGTGACTAAATCGGGAGTCATGAAGGTTGAGGTAGTGAGGACGCCACAATCGGGATGGAAAACCGATTGATAAGTCAGGAGGACGCCACAACCGGCTATGGAGGTTCCGGTTGATAAGTCGGGGTTGAGCGCCGCGGCAAGCCGATAAGCTCTAAGAACGGTTCCGAGAACCAAAGAGAATCATCTCTCAATTTTTTTACTCAAAATTCTACTCCCTATTTCGTAAAATGAATTACAATATATAGAGTCCAAGTTGACTCAATAGACCCTAATAATTCAAATACCACCTAATTATTATTTTCAGATTTTAGTTAAAAATCAAACCAAATCTGAAATAATAAACTAAACATTTAAATCCTAATTAAAGCAAATAAATAATATGGCATTTATGCCTTACAATGGAATTCTTAAAGAAAGAAATAAAAATCAAAATAAATAATAAATAGAAGATAGCCAATAATTGTCGTAAGACTAAGAATTGGTTGTCAACTTGTGCAAGATCACCAACGTTTTGAAAAGGCTCCCAGCTAATTAAATATTCACCCAATCACAAGCATGATATAATTGGAAGATCTCTAGGTACAAATGTGTAACATCCCGAATTCCCTAAGCCTAATTATTAGAAATCGTAAGTGAAAATGGATTTAATCCCTAAGGATTAAATATAGTTCATAGCCTTAATTTTGTAATTTAAAACCAATTAGGAGCTAAAGGGTAAAATAGTAATTTTACCCAATAATTTAAGAATTGTGAGACTAATTAATTAGGAGTAGTTTTAATTTACTAAAATTACTCAAGTTGTTGTTAGAAACCAAATGTTAGATTAAGAGGTTTATTAAGGTGTTGTTTGCAAGATTTTTAATTAAATCTAAGCCTAGACCCACCATACACCACACTTACCTCTCAACCACCCTAATACCCACTCATTCTCTTTTTCTCTCCCTCCCATCGTGACTCTCAGCCCCAAACTCAGAAAATTAGAAATGTAGAGAGAAGGAAGAAGAGGAAAAAGGGGAAAAGAAGAAGAAAGCTATATATGGTTTTGGGGCTAGAAGAGGATGAAGCTTTGAAGACTCCATTCAATCCTTGTCAAAGGAGGAGTTTGGACGGACCATCCTCCATTGTTGAAGCTTCAAGAGCTGGTTCAAGGAAGCGAGAAGGAGGAGCTCGAAATTATAAGAGGGAGAAGGAAGGAGAACTCAAGCTACTCAATTCCATTTCTTCTTCTTGAGGTGAGTTCTTCTCCTTTAGGTGATGGGCAACCAATAAGACCCGCATTAGGGTTTTTATTTCCTTTTGCATGTGGTTTAGTTAGTCTAAGGTTCAGATTGTGGAGTGGGAATTTGATGTTGGATTTAGTAGAAGTTGGGTTACAACTTAGTGAATATGCATGTTAAGACTTCCTCTGGTATTTCGAGTATAGCTCTCTCTATAGAACTTGGATTGATATGCTTCTTGTTGCTATGTAAACTAGACAGAGGAAAGGCTTCATTTTAGGCCCAAGAATCACCTGAAAATGTTAAGAATTGAATTAGATATAGAATTTACAAGTTAAGGAATGAATGCTGTCATGTTTTCTGACATCAGTGTCTTGTTTGTTAAAACTGCACTAACTGGGAGGACATCCTCTAAAATAAAAATTATATTCATAAACTAGACATCCTAAGCTTTCCTACAAGTGGTCGTTTGCCCAATTCCGACTCTGTTTGTTATGTTTATAAAATCCGTAAAGTTGACGCTCGTCTGCAGAAATTCTGCAGAGGCCTGACATGGCCGTTTTGCACAGCACGGCCAAGCCGTGTTCATGTTGTTTCTTCACTAATTTCTACCTTATTTTGGTAGGTTTGGGTTATGGTTTTGGTCCTTAACCTATAGTGTTTCAATCCTAGTTAGATTGTAATGCAAATGAGCTTAAATTATTTATGAATGAATGTTTTTACTTGCATGTGGACTTAATTGGTGGAGAAGATGAATTTGAACTCAGAACGATGGAAGAAGAGGAAAGGGGATTTTTGGAGCTCAAATCCCTAATTTGGGATTATTAAGGTAACATAGACTTCCCCAAAAACCTCCCTTAGGGTGTGTTAGGCTTTACTATTAAATTTATTAGTTCCATAATTAGTTTATTAGTCATACTGAATGGTCTTGTATGGGATTTGAATGAAATAGGGTTGGATGGTTGCCCCTAACCCCCCTAAACCAATGTGTGATGTTCGTACTGTTGCGAGTTCCATTGAGCTCTAATCGGAATATTTAATATAGTTATCTTGTATGTTAAATATGTATGATTTCGGTCTTGTTGAGGCTTGGCATTTGAACTAGCCCATTTGTATGATTTTGGGGCAATAAGTTATTTGAGATTGAATTCGCATGCACTAAGATATATGTATTCGCTTAGTGTAGATGATACTTTGATAAGGGTATTAATCCTCTTTACACATTTTAAGTTTCCTAATGATCTTAGTTTCTTAATATGTTTTGGATTCCTAGTAATACATGTGTATGTGGCTTTGAAATCCTTGTTGAAATCATCTTGGATTGGATTGAAAATTGTTTATGTGTGAGGATGTTTGCGTTTTAACTGCAAACCCATCATATAAGTACTTTGGTCACTTTCGATGGCGGGGACCCCTTGGTAGGACTTCTATAGGTCCTTACTCATTTTGATCTTTGGGCTTTGCCAAGTGGGTACATTCTATGATTCTTGTGATATGTATTGCATTATTAATTAGTGGTCCTTGATTGAATTGTGTTTGAAGTACTGTGAGTAACATATCCTTGATTAATCCGAGCCAGTCACCCCATATAGGCGGAGGCTGGGGGAGTATACTTGGGATGTTACAATATAAGCCGCTTGTATTCCTCTGATAGGAATTGTTTGGAATGTTTGTAAATTGCTCTGCAACCCCATCGTAAGTGATTAGCTACCACCTTTGCCGTTGGGGGCCCCTTGACTTTATCCTTCTATATATAGGATTTTACCCATTCTGCATTTGAGCTGGGCCTTTGGCTTTATCCTTGTATACGGGATTTTACTCATTTTGCAATTGGGCTGGGTTAAGTGAGGACATTCATTGTGGTCCTTTGGACATTTGTTTGCAATTGCTTCTCTCTTTAAAGATGTCAACTGCATTACTATGAATTGTGATTTGCTTGTAAACATTATTGAACACGTGTGTGCAATGATTATGAATTGAGGTTAGTGAAAAGTGATCGTGTTATGTTTAGGTTATGTGTTGATGTGTGTTTGGGAGTTGGAAACTTAGTTGCACTATCATGTTTGAGGTTTGATTAAGGATAGTGAACAAATAAATATGTATATATTTATGGGGAGGATTTTTCATATGTCGCACACCACGTATGGCTGGAAACAACGGTAAAAATACTTATGATTTCAAGTCTATGTTATTGAGTATTATAAACTCACCTTTGGGGCGTTGTTTTCAGGTACAACTGTTGAAGAGGTTCAGAGCATTGGATTGTGCTCGGTCTCGCTTATCTACGAGACCCGAGTCACCGAATCACCAGTCGCGTCCTAAGTCTTAGGTTGTGTCCTAGTAATTCTTTTAAAATGAAGTATATTTGTAATTGTTATAATTTATTATTCTTCTGAAAAGAAATTGTAATAATTTAAGTAACTTTCGCATTTTCGAAACTCTGAGTTATGTTTAAGGTTTTCACAGCGTATTTGGTTAACGCGTCAATATCCATGGATTTTCATTAATTAAAGCATGGTTAATATTTGTAAAACAGGATTCGTCCATTGTATCATTCGGTTTGCGAAACTTTTTTTTTTACGTCCAAATTCTAGTATTTAGGGCTTAATTGTAAGTAATTCCCTAATTAGAGTTAAGGTGTTACATTATGGTATCAGAGCAGTTTGACCCTCTCGGACTGTGATTCAAGTGTGTCTAGACGCGATCCGGTTTAGGAAAGAGTCAGTTGTGTCTGTAAGTCTAAGGTTTCTAAGTACTTTCGATAAATTATTGAGGTAGGCCACCTCAAGGATTTATTCTAAGTACGAGGGAATTGAAGACGAACAGAATATTGTCTTATATGCTCGCTTTACGAGATATCTTTATATAAGTGTGTGATGTTTGGTGTGACCCTTTGTAAATTCTGCCCATATATGCATTTCTCCACTCTTGACTTGGTTAGTTAGGGGCATAAAAGTAGCATTAAAAATCTTGCACTTTAGCTATATGATTGGATGGTTTGATTGTATTGAAATGTATGTCAATTGTGGAGGTTTGAGGAAGAGATGATGCATTTATATCGATTGATTATGATACTTAACTTAGAATTACGAGTGTATGATTAAGTATGTGGTTGGTACTTGGTTGGGTAGATCTTGAACAAGGCTTTAGGAATAAAATTCTGCACTTGTATCCTTTGTTGGATTGCTTGAATTGAGGTTTAAATTGCATGTCTTTATGAGTTAAAATTATGCACTATCATTGTTTGTTGGAATGCTTTGAATTGGAATAGATTTTGCATGTGAAAAGCTGTTAAAAAAAAATCTGCACGTGTATATATTTAGCATCTTTGAATTGGAATGGAAATACATGTATGATTGTGTAAAAATTCTGCACCTGAGTAGTTTATTAGGATACTTGATTTAGAGTTAATATGCATGCCCAATTGAGATAGAAAATCTTGCACTATTAGGGCTTGATGTATACTTGCTTAAGAGTATTATTTTCATGTAAATCAAGTGATAAAATGCTGCACTATGTATTTGTAGTGAATTGTTGATGTGAGATGGGACTAACATGCTGATAATTCTGCACTATGGATACTTAAATGAATTGCATGATTAGGTTGAAAGTGTGTGGTATATGATGCTAAAACTCTGCACAATTAGTAAATATATGGGTGCTGAATTGGAAAGAAATTATATAAGTATTAATGTTATAAATTCTGCTTGATAGTGATTTTGTCTTGAATTTGGTTAAGAGGCTTGGTGTTTTAAGTTGAGCTTTAATTGGGTACCATCTCTTTTTTTTTTTAACCCCCACAAAGCATTACAGGATTACATGCCTGAATTCCTGACTTAGTTGTGTGTTTTTTTTTTTTAAATCATGCAAGGGTTAGGAAAATGTAAGAACTGAATATTGTTAATAAAATTGGTTACGACAAATAGGATATGGGTTCAATGAATTCATGCTCCTTTAAATGATTATGTGATGTACTTGAAGTATGTGATTATTTGAAGTTCATAAGTTGAATGTGAGTAACACTTGATGTGGGCTTTGGCAACCGGAGGGACCCAATATCGGCTACCTGAGGACCGAGCCGGGGTGTTACAACAAAAGGCATTGAATGTGATTGAGACCCCATGTTTGCATAAATATTGCAAACCCGTCTTTGGTTATTTATGGGTTTTTCCACTGAAGGGGACTCCTTGGTGGAGCCAATTAAGGTTCTCACTCTTTTCTTTGGGTTATTGAGTGGCACCAAGAGGGTCCATCCTTTATGAATTGTGAATGCTGTGTAAACAATATTGAATAATTGTTGGCATTGATATGATATGAGGTATGTGACATGTGAATTGCTATGTGAACACTGTCGATTATTTGTTTGCATTAACTCTGGCTAGAAGTATGAAACCTGTGATTGATTATGTAACAATGTTGAACATTGTTGCATTACTTATGATTGAGGATTATGTTATACGCTTCTTTGTGATCAGTTGATTCCATAGTTATTCCTCAATAGGTGAGTGCTCCTAATGGTGACCTTACTGTTAACAGTGTTAGTAAACATGATCAATTTTCAACTATTAGTTTTGAGAAGGTCACTTTGGATATATTGTACCTAGAGTGGTTCAACACTGTGTTAATCCTTTTGTCGTGACCACTTGGTTCTACGACAATTAGAATTGGTAAATAAGGATTCTTAGCGGGCGGTTTTGATCAGTTTAAGATGGACATTCATAATCGCTTAGGTTTCCAACGCTTGTTAATTAATCAGGTTTGTTGGGCCTAACCAATGTGGATGGATCTTAAATTGATTGGGATCTCAAAGCCTCCTAAAGAACTTATAGTGCTTGTTTTCTAAAATCAAAAGAGATGGTGATGAACCAAACTTAGTAATACCTAAGTTGTAATTAGGGAACCTCGTAGGGAGTCTACGCCCTAATTCATTAGAAACACTTTAAGCCTTCTAGGCATAGTGACTTTGGTGGAATAACTAGCCTGATGAAGAGTGTTAGACCATAGTCTTTGGACTACTAGAGTCATAGTATAGCTAAATCGGCAGGAATTCAAGGAAATTAATGTCTATGCTAGATTCAACGGCCGGTGTATGAAGTGGCATTGTTTGACCAATTACAAACTTTGTCTTGACTTAATAAGCATCTTATTGGGATTAGGACTTAGTTTGTAACTGGTTAGCTAAATCACAAGTTCTCCGGATAGTTGACCTAGGGTAGCTATTAATTCTTTTTTTGAAATTCTGATGATTTAGAACGACCAAGGGAAGGAACTTACTCATTCGAAGCGGAGTAAAATTAGAGTTCACAGCGGAAGCACATGGAGCAGAACCTGTATAAGGATACGGTTAGAAGGTAAGACGAATTTTGGGGACAAAATTCCTAAAAGGTGGGGAGTATTGTAACATCCCAAATTCCCTAAGCCTAATTATTAGAAATCCTAAGTGAAAATGGATTTAATCCCTAAGGATTAAATATAGTTCATAGCCTTAATTTAGTAATTTAAAACCAATTAGGAGCTAAAGGGTAAAATTACTATTTTACCCAATGATTTAGGAATTGTGAGACTAATTAATTAGGAGTAGTTTTAATTTACTAAAATTACTCAAGTTGTTGTTAGAAACCAAAGGTTAGATTAAGAGGTTTATTAAGGGGTTGTTTGCAAGATTTTTAATTAAATCTAAGCCTAGACCCACCATACACCACACTTACCTCTCAACCACCCTAATACCCACTCATTCTCTTTTTCTCTCCCTCCCATCGTGACTCTCAGCCCCAAAATCAGAAAATTAGAAATGTAGAGAGAAGGAAGAAGAGGAAAAAGGGGAAAAGAAGAAGAAAGCTAGGGTTTTGGGGCTAGAAGAGGATGAAGCTTTGAAGACTTCATTCAATCCTTGTCAAAGGAGGAGTTTGGGCGGAACATCCTCCATTGTTGAAGCTTCAAGAGCTGGTTCAAGGAAGCGAGAAGGAGGAGCTCGAAATTATAAGAGGGAGAAGGAAGGAGAACTCAAGCTACTCAATTCCATTTCTTCTTCTTGAGGTGAGCTCTTCTCCTTTAGGTGATGGGCAACCAATAAGACCCGCATTAGGGTATTTATTTCCTTTTGCATGTGGTTTAGTTAGTCTAAGGTTCAGATTGTGGAGTGGGAATTTGATGTTGGATTTAATAGAAGTTGGGTTACAACCTAGTGAATATGCATGTTAAGACTTCCTCTGGTATTTCGAGTATAGCTCTCTCTATAGAACTTGGATTGAAATGCTTCTTGTTGCTGTGTAAACTAGACAGGAAGGGCTTCATTTTAGGCCCAAGAATCACCTGAAAATGTTAAGAATTGAATTAGATATATAATTTACAAGTTGAGGAATGAATGCTGTCATGTTTTCTGACATCAGTGTCTTGTTTGTTAAAACTGCACTAATTGGGAGGACATCCTCTAAAATAAAAATTATATTCATAAACTAGACATCCTAAGCTTTCCAACAAGTGGTCGTTTGCCCAATTCTGACTCCCTTTGTTATGTTAATAAAATCCGTGAAGTTGACGCTCGTCAGCAGAAATTCTACAGAGGCCTGACATGGCCGTTTTGCACAGCACGGCCAAGCCGTGTTTCATGCTGTTTCTTCACTAATTTCTACCTTATTTGGTAGGTTTGGGTTATGGTTTTGGTCCTTAACCTATAGTGTTTCAATCCTAGTTAGATTGTAATGCAAATGAGCTTAAATTATTTATGAATGAATGTTTTTACTTGCATGTGGACTTAATTGGTGGAGAAGATGAATTTGAACTCAGAACGATGGAAGAAGAGGAAAGGGGATTTTTGGAGCTCAAATCCCTAATTTGAGATTATTAAGGTAACATAGACTTCCCCAAAAACCTCCCTTAGGGTGTGTTAGGCTTTACTATTAAATTTATTAGTTCCATAATTAGTTTATTAGTCATACTGAATGGTCTTGTATGGGGTTTGAATGAAATAGGGTTGGATGGTTGCCCCCAACCCCCCTAAACCAATGTGTGATGTTCCTACTGTTGCGAGTTCCATTGAGCTCTAATCGGAATATTTAATATAGTTATCTTGTATTTTAAATATGTATGATTTCGGTCTTGTTGAGGCTTGGCATTTGAACTAGCCCATTTGTATGATTTTGGGGCAATAAGTTATTTGAGATTGAATTCGCATGCACTAAGATATATGTATTCGCTTAGTGTAGATGATACTTTGATAAGGGTATTAATCCTCTTTACACATTTTAAGTTTCCTAATGATCTTAGTTTCTTAATATGTTTTGGATTCCTAGTAATACATGTGTATGTGGCTTTGAAATCCTTGTTGAAATCATCTTGGATTGGATTGAAAATTGTTTATGTGTGAGGATGTTTGCGTTTTAACTGCAAACCCATCATATATAAGTACTTTGGTCACTTTCGATGGCGGGGACCCCTTGGTAGGACTTCTATAGGTCCTTACTCATTTTGATCTTTGGGCTTTGCCAAGTGGGTACATTCTATGATTCTTGTGATATGTATTGCATTATTAATTAGTGGTCCTTGATTGAATTGTGTTTGAAGTACTGTGAGTAACATATCCTTGATTAATCCGAGCCAGTCACCCCATATAGGCGGAGGCTGGGGGAGTATACTTGGGATGTTACAATATAAGCCGCTTGTATTCCTCTGATAGGAATTGTTTGGAATGTTTGCAAATTGCTCTGCAACCCCATCGTAAGTGATTAGCTACCACCTTTGCCGTTGGGGGCACCTTTGTGACACCCTCTACCCTGTCATGGCATTTTAGCAATGTAAGAAGAAAATAACCCAAGATAAAAAAAAAATTCATTCGGATAAAACTTTCCTTTGAAACGAAATAGAGTTGTCACGTTCACAACATGCGGAAATAGAAAATGAGTATGAAATACAATTAATAAAAATAACCCAAGTCCCCGATGTCACAATAATTCAGAGCTCTTCCCCTAATCATTACATCGGAAGAATACAATAACTTAAGCAATTAAACACAAGTCTTCTATCTATCACAACGAGCTATCGTGATTACTCGCCGGCATTCGTATCCTCAATACCTGCAGTCTCAGCATCTACACATACCCCGTGAGATATGCATAGCCACAAGAGGGGTTAGTCATCATAACCTCAAATAGTGCATATAGCGTAGGAAATTAATGAACAATGCGCAATATACAACAATTCCAATAAGGACATCTAATCACTAGCGCTAAGGCATAAGATGGTACCACATCGGCCAAATATCACATGCTACAGCATCAATCACAACATTAAGGTACATTACCACAACAATTATATGTCACATGCCACGGCATCAACCACAACAACAAGGTACATTACCAACACTAAAAACGAAGCCGGGATACCTTGCCCGTTTCGGAATACCATGTCAGTAGTGTACCAATAACAACAGGACCGGGAACCTCACCCGTCACGGGATACCTTGCCCGATTCGCCCCATTAACCGTAGGACCGGGAAACCTCGCCCGTCACGGGATACCTTGCCCGATTCGCCCTTTTTTTTTTTTTCTTTTAACCGTAGGACCGGGAAACCTTGCCCGTCACGGGATACCTTGCCCGATTCGCCCTAATAACCAAAGGACCGGGAACCTTGCCCGTCACGGGATACCTTGCCCGATTCGCCCTTTTTAACCGTAGGATCGGGAAACCTTGCCCATCACGGGATACTGTTAAGGATTTCGGCAGTGTACCGAATCGCACAAGTAATAAAATGATAAGTAAGATCGTCTCCACAGGGATTGCGATTGATTATTCAACTAAACAAAGTTCGTAACTATTTTGAACGAGAACCGAATAGTGGTATTTGGAAATAAATAGATTTGTAACAATTGAAAATTAATAATAACAACTATTTAAAAATCAAAGGATTAAAAATGACTAGGGATCGAATCTTCTTGTTTTCAGTCTTATGCATTTAATCTACACCCAACGCAAGTTATCCCATACAAATTGAAGTTCGAATCAACGATATTAGATTAAGTACAATTCCTTGTCTCATAACCCCTTTAACTAAACCAAAAATCCCTAATTCCTTAGGTGACCAATAATAAAGTTAAGCATAAAGATCAATGATTCACAAGAACACATAATCACAAAGTTATATTCCTATACTCATCATGACTATGGCTAGCAATCTCAGTTCAAGTCATTCACCCAATTTCCCAATCATCATGAAAAACCCCAAATCAATTCAATAGCGGCCAAGTATCAAAAAGCATTAAGCGCAGAGAATTGAAAGCTCAATTGAAATGAAATAAACTTGCTTTAATAAAATAGAATTAACTACACAAGAGTTTCATCAAGATTCATCTACCCTAGTCTGAGAGATTTAGCTACTCATAAAGTAAGAAAAACCAAACCAGAAAAATCGAGGAAGAAGAGAGGAGGAGAACGAATCCTATCCTCCACCGTGCCCCCAAGAATCCAAGTTCCAACCCTAGACAAGTCTTTTTAGTGTCTATTTATAGTCTAGGGTGAAAAGGAGTGAAAAACAGGTCCAAAACATGTAAAAACGGAAAATTCTGCGTCCAGGGCGCTATCGTAACACCTGCAGTGGTGTGAGGCACGGCCAGGCCGTGCTTCATTCGCTTCGCCGCTTTAGGTCTTTGTCGCCAACACGGCCAGTGCTTCCTAACCCGGCCAGGCCGTGCTTCATGTTGTTTTGTATTTTTCACCTCTTTAACGTCCGAATTAGCTCAAGGTGTCTTCATGAAAGTTGAAGCTATGGATCTTAGCTTTCCAATGGCAACCGTTTCATCTCATTTGGACACCTACAACTCCAGATATGATTAAAACATTGAGCAGGTGTCAGCCGGGACAAGATCACCTTATCAACTTGTAGCACAAATTACCCCAACTTATTCCAAGTGATTTTTCTCCTTTTTCCTAGGACAAATACCTTCCTTTAAGCACAATTGAACCAAAACCAAGTGCGCTATTCAAATCAAGCCAAATGCATAAATAACATCGAAAAAAATGACTAAAATAACTAAAATGTGATGCAAAACTAACACAAAACTATATGCTATTTGAGCATCAAATTACCCCAAGCTTAGAATCTTGCTTGTCCTCAAGCAATTGCAGCCAAAGATAAGCAAAGAAACAAGAGACGCAACAAATAAGGAACCCGAGATAATAGCACATTCAAGCAATAGGCTAAAGGCTCGAACAGACAATAGGGACAACCAAAATCAAGTCCAATTAGAGAATCAGGCGCTCTGGAATCATGTCTCTCACTGATAGGGCACTCTCCTCACAACTCTCCAAGTGTTTAAAGGTTATGACAAATCGCTCAAATCCATCCATGAAAGTGTTCTACCATAAGCTTGACTGTTAACCAAATCTCAGCATACAATTCATGAAAACACACTAGAATCAAAAGGTCTTTGCAAGGTTGTAACGTGGCCGTGGGATTTTTCTTGTACGGTGGGATTAAAACAAGGAAAGGAAAATTCAAGGGCTATAAACCAACAACCCTTTTAAAGTAGCATAAGTGGAGCAATTCATTTTTCCTTTTTGCTTTCAAAACTTTTTTTTTTTTTACTCCTCTTCCGTTGTTTTTTTTTTCCTATTTTTTTTCTATTTTATTCTCCCTCATTTGAGATTTTGCAATATTTATTGGGGAGGAACTAAACAACAGAAGAGATCCCAAGATCAAGCATCAAAACAATTCACAAGATTAAGCATCCAATTGCTCCCTTAAACATACTCTAAAAAGGTACCATAAACATTGGTCAATAGCATGGGTACCAAGAAAATTTATTTCAGTTAAGGCTCAAAAGGGGCAACTAGAGGAAGCTTTCGTTCAAAAATCAGAGTCTTGAAAACATGCCTATAATGCCTTAATCATATTCAAGTGTGTAGACAAAAATTTTCAAGTTTTGAAATGGTTTCAAGTCAAGTTCTAGAGAGCACAATCAGGATGAACACACTCATACAGGAGAAGGGGGCATATAAACATGATAAAGTGCAAGCCCCAATACAAGCTCAAGTCTCACATTTAGAAGTCAAAATCAGTGAAAAACATCAAATCAGAGCGCCACATGCTAATTCTCAACTTATCAAAAGATTGTCACTATGTACATTAAGAACACTACCTTTAAGCCCATCACAAGAGAAAATAATTGGGTTCCAAATCATTGCAATCTCAAATTTCAACAAAATTGCGGCACACATGGAAAAGCACAAAAGAATAGCATGACAATTTGGGGGATAAAATGATGCAAACAAAAACAAAAATTAACACAAGATGCAAAAACTAAAATGAGATGCAAGACTAAATGCACAAAATGTAAACTCCTTGTTGAGGATTTCGGCAGTGTACCAAATCGCACAAGTAATAAAATGATAAGTAAGATCGTCTCCACAGGGATTGCGATTGATTATTCAACTAAACAAAGTTCGTAACTATTTAGAATGAGAACCGAATAGTGGTATTTGGAAATAAGTAGATTTGTAACAATTGAAAATATATAATAACAACTATTTAAAAATCAAAGGATTAAAAATGACTAGGGATCGAATCTTCTTGTTTTCACTCTTATGCATTTAATCTACAACCAACGCAAGTTATCCCATACAAATTGAAGTTCGAATCAACGATATTAGATTAAGTACAATTCCTTGTCTCATAACCCCTTTAACTAAACCAAAAATCCCTAATTCCTTAGGTGACCAATAATAAAGTTAAGCATAAAGATCAATGATTCACAAGAACACATAATCACAAAGTTATATTCCTATACTCATCATGACTATGGCTAGCAATCTCAGTTCAAGTCATTCACCCAATTTCCCAATCATCATGAAAAACCCCAAATCAATTCAATAGCGGCCAAGTATCAAAAAGCATTAAGCGCAGAGAATTGAAAGCTCAATTGAAATGAAATAAACTTGCTTTAATAAAATAGAATTAACTACACAAGAGTTTCATCAAGATTCATCTACCCTAGTTTGAGAGATTTAGCTACTCATAAAGTAAGAAAAACCAAACCAGAAAAATCGAGGAAGAAGAGAGGAGGAGAACGAATCCTATCCTCCACCGTGCCCCCAAGAATCCAAGTTCCAACCCTAGACAAGTCTTTTTAGTGTCTATTTATAGTCTAGGGTGAAAAGGAGTGAAAAACAGGTCCAAAACATGTAAAAACGTAAAATTCTGCGTCCAGGGTGCTATCGAAACACGGCCGTGGTGTGAGGCACGGCCAGGCCGTGCTTCATTCTGTTTCGCCGCAGTTTAGGTCTTTGTCGCAACACGGCCGTGCTTCCTGACACGGCCAGGCCGTGCTTCATGTTGTTTTGTATTTTTCACCTCTTTAACGTCCGAATTAGCTCAAGGTGTCTTCATGAAAGTTGAAGCTATGGATCTTAGCTTTCCAATGGCACCAGTTTCATCTCATTCGGACACCTACAACTCCAGATATGATTAAAACATTGAGCAGGTGTCAGGCTAGGACAGCATCACCTTATCAACTTGTAGCACAAATTACCCCAACTTATTCCAAGTGATTTTTCTCCTTTTTCCTAGGACAAATACCTTCCTTTAAGCACAATTGAACCAAAACCAAGTGCGTTATTCAAATCAAGCCAAATGCATAAATAACATGGATAAAAATGACTAAAATGGCTAAAATGTGATGCAAAACTAACACTAAACTATATGCTATTTCGAACGCATCAAATTACCCCAAGCTTAGAATCTTGCTTGTCCTCAAGCAATTGCAGTGGCCAAAGATAAGCAAAGAAACAAGAGACGCAACAAATAAGGAACCCGAGATAATAGCACATTCAAGCAATAGGCTAAAGGCTCGAACAGACAATAGGGACAACCAAAATCAAGTCCAATTAGAGAATCAGGCGCTCTGGAATCACGTCTCTCACTGATAGGGCACTCTCCTCACAACTCTCCAAGTGTTTAAAGGTTATGACAAATCGCTCAAATCCATCCATGAAAGTGTTCTACCATAAGCTTGACCATTACCAAATCTCAAAGATACAATTCATGAAAACACACTAGAATCAGAAGGTCTTTGCAAGGTTCTAACGTGGCGGTGGGATTTTTCTTGTACGGTGGGATAAAAACAAGGAAAGGAAAATTCAAGGGCTATAAACCAACAACCCTTTTAAAGTAGCATAAGTGGAGCAATTCATTTTTCCTTTTTGCTTTCAAAACTTTTTTTTTTTTTACTCCTCTTAGTTGTTTTTTTTCCTATTTTTTTTCTATTTTATTCTCCCTCATTTGAGATTTTGCAATATTTATTGGGGAGGAACTAAACAACAGAAGAGATCCCAAGATCAAGCATCAAAACAATTCACAAGATTAAGCATCCAATTGCTCCCTTAAACATACTCTAAAAAGGTACCATAAACATTGGTCAATAGCATGGGTACCAAGAAAATTTATTTCAGTTAAGGCTCAAAAGGGGCAACTAGAGGAAGCTTTCGTTCAAAAATCAGAGTCTTGAAAACATGCCTATAATGCCTTAATCATATTCAAGTGTGTAGACAAAAATTTTCAAGTTTTGAAATGGTTTCAAGTCAAGTTCTAGAGAGCACAATCAGGATGGACACACTCATACAAGGAGAAGGGGCATATAAACATGATAAAGTGCAAGCCCCAATACAAGCTCAAGACTCACATTTAGAAGTCAAAAACAGAGAAAAACAACAAATCAGACAGCCACAAGCTAACTCTCAACTTATCAAAAGATTGTCACTATGTACATTAAGAACACTACCTTTAAGCCCATCACAAGAGAAAATAATTGGGTTCCAAATCATTTGCAATCTCAAATTTCAACAAAATTACGGCACACATGGAAAAGCACAAGAGAATAGCATGACAATTTGGGGATAAAATGATGCAAACAAAAACAAAAATTAACACAAGATGCAAAAACTAAAATGAGATGCAAGACTAAATGCACAAAATGTAAACTCCTTGTTGAGGATTTGTGATGTATCAATCGCACAAGTAATAAAATGATAAGTAAGATTGTCTCCACGAATTGCGATTGATTATTCAACTAAACAAAGTTCGTAACTATTTTGAGCGAGAACCTAATAGTGGCATTTGGAAATAAGTAGATTTGTAACAATTGAAAATTAATAATAACAACTATTTAAAAATCAAAGGATTAAAAATGACTAGGGATCGAATCTTCTTGTTTTCACTCTTATGCATTTAATCTACAACCAACGCAAGTTATCCCATACAAATTGAAGTTCGAATCAACGATATTAGATTAAGTACAATTCCTTGTCTCATAACCCCTTTAACTAAACCAAAAATCCCTAATTCCTTTGGTGACCAATAATAAAGTTAAGCATAAAGATCAATGATTCACAAGAACACATAATCACAAAGTTATATTCCTATACTCATCATGACTATGGCTAGCAATCTCAGTTCAAGTCATTCACCCAATTTCCCAATCATCATGAAAAACCCCAAATCAATTCAATAGCGGCCAAGTATCAAAAAGCATTAAGCGCAGAGAATTGAAAGCTCAATTGAAATGAAATAAACTTGCTTTAATAAAATAGAATTAACTACACAAGAGTTTCATCAAGATTCATCTACCCTAGTCTGAGAGATTTAGCTACTCATAAAGTAAGAAAAACCAAACCAGAAAAATCGAGGAAGAAGAGAGGAGGAGAACGAATCCTATCCTCCACCGTGCCCCCAAGAATCCAAGTTTCAACCCTAGACAAGTCTTTTTAGTGTCTATTTATAGTCTAGGGTGAAAAGGAGTGAAAAACAGGTCCAAAACATGTAAAAACGTAAAATTCTACGTCCAGGGTGCTATCGTAACACGGCCGTGGTGTGAGACACGGCCAGGCCGTGCTTCAGTTTCGCTACGCAGTTTAGGTGCTTTACACTGGCAGTAGTGCTTCCTGACACGGCCAGGCCGTGCTTCATGTTGTTTTGTATTTTTCACCTCTTTAACGTCCGAATTAGCTCAAGGTGTCTTCATGAAAGTTGAAGCTATGGATCTTAGCTTTCCAATGGCACCAGTTTCATCTCATTGGGACACCTACAACTCCAGATATGATTAAAACATTGAGCAGGTGTCAGGCTAGGACAGCATCACCTTATCAACTTGTAGCACAAATTACCCCAACTTATTCCAAGTGATTTTTCTCCTTTTTCCTAGGACAAATACCTTCCTTTAAGCACAATTGAACCAAAACCAAGTGCGTTATTCAAATCAAGCCAAATGCATAAATAACATGGATAAAAATGACTAAAATGACTAAAATGTGATGCAAAACTAACACTAAACTATATGCTATTTCGAACATCAAATTACCCCAAGCTTAGAATCTTGCTTGTCCTCAAGCAATTGCAGTGGCCAAAGATAAGCAAAGAAACAAGAGACGCAACAAATAAGGAACCCGAGATAATAGCACATTCAAGCAATAGGCTAAAGGCTCGAACAGACAATAGGGACAACCAAAATCAAGTCCAATTAGAGAATCAGGCGCTCTGGAATCACGTCTCTCACTGATAGGGCACTCTCCTCACAACTCTCCAAGTGTTTAAAGGTTATGACAAATCGCTCAAATCCATCCATGAAAGTGTTCTACCATAAGCTTGACTGTTAACCAAATCTCAGCATACAATTCATGAAAACACACTAGAATCAAAAGGTCTTTGCAAGGTTGTAACGTGGCCGTGGGATTTTTCTTGTACGGTGGGATAAAAACAAGGAAAGGAAAATTCAAGGGCTATAAACCAACAACCCTTTTAAAGTAGCATAAGTGGAGCAATTCATTTTTCCTTTTTGCTTTCAAAACCTTTTTTTTTTTTTACTCCTCTTCCGTTGTTTTTTTTTTCTATTTTTTTTCTATTTTATTCTCCCTCATTTGAGATTTTGCAATATTTATTGGGGAAGAACTAAACAACAGAAGAGATCCCAAGATCAAGCATCAAAACAATTCACAAGATTAAGCATCCAATTGCTCCCTTAAACATACTCTAAAAAGGTACCATAAACATTGGTCAATAGCATGGGTACCAAGAAAATTTATTTCAGTTAAGGCTCATAAAGGGGCAACTAGAGGAAGCTTTCGTTCAAAAATCAGAGTCTTGAAAACATGCCTATAATGCCTTAATCATATTCAAGTGTGTAGACAAAAATTTTCAAGTTTTGAAATGGTTTCAAGTCAAGTTCTAGAGAGCACAATCAGGATGGACACACTCATACAAGGAGAAGGGGGCATATAAACATGATAAAGTGCAAGCCCCAATACAAGCTCAAGTCTCACATTTAGAAGTCAAAATCAGTGAAAAACATCAAATCAGAGCGCCACATGCTAATTCTCAACTTATCAAAAGATTGTCACTATGTACATTAAGAACACTACCTTTAAGCCCATCACAAGAGAAAATAATTGGGTTCCAAATCATTGCAATCTCAAATTTCAACAAAATTGCGGCACACATGGAAAAGCACAAGAGAATAGCATGACAATTTGGGGGATAAAATGATGCAAACAAAAACAAAAATTAACACAAGATGCAAAAACTAAAATGAGATGCAAGACTAAATGCACAAAATGTAAACTCCTTGTTGAGGATTTCTGATGTACCAGAATCGCACAAGTAATAAAATGATAAGTAAGATCGTCTCCACAGGATTGCGATTGATTATTCAACTAAACAAAGTTAAGTAACTATTTTGAGCGAGAACCTAATAGTGGCATTTGGAAATAAGTAGATTTGTAACAATTGAAAATTAATAATAACAACTATTTAAAAATCAAAGGATTAAAAATGACTAGGGATCGAATCTTCTTGTTTTCACTCTTATGCATTTAATCTACAACCAACGCAAGTTATCCCATACAGATTGAAGTTCGAATCAACGATATTAGATTAAGTACAATTCCTTGTCTCATAACCCCTTTAACTAAACCAAAAATCGCTAATTCCTTTGGTGACCAATAATAAAGTTAAGCATAAAGATCAATGATTCACAAGAACACATAATCACAAAGTTATATTCCTATACTCATCATGACTATGGCTAGTAATCTCAGTTCAAGTCATTCACCCAATTTCCCAATCATCATGAAAAACCCCAAATCAATTCAATAGCGGCCAAGTATCAAAAAGCATTAAGCGCAGAGAATTGAAAGCTCAATTGAAATGAAATAAACTTGCTTTAATAAAATAGAATTAACTACACAAGAGTTTCATCAAGATTCATCTACCCTAGTCTGAGAGATTTAGCTACTCATAAAGTAAGAAAAACCAAACCAGAAAAATCGAGGAAGAAGAGAGGAGGAGAACGAATCCTATCCTCCACCGTGCCCCCAAGAATCCAAGTTTCAACCCTAGACAAGTCTTTTTAGTGTCTATTTATAGTCTAGGGTGAAAAGGAGTGAAAAACAGGTCCAAAACATGTAAAAACGTAAAATTCTGCGTCCAGGGTGCTATCGTAACACGGCTGTGGTGTGAGGCACGGCCAGGCCGTGCTTCATTCTGTTTCTCGCACAGTTTAGGTGCTGTCGCAACACGGCCGTGCTTCCTAACACGGCCAGGCCGTGCTTCATGTTGTTTTGTATTTTTCACCTCTTTAACGTCCGAATTAGCTCAAGGTGTCTTCATGAAAGTTGAAGCTATGGATCTTAGCTTTCCAATGGCAACCGTTTCATCTCATTTGGACACCTACAACTCCAGATATGATTAAAACATTGAGCAGGTGTCAGGCTGGGACAGCATCACCTTATCAACTTGTAGCACAAATTACCCCAACTTATTCCAAGTGATTTTTCTCCTTTTTCCTAGGACAAATACCTTCCTTTAAGCACAATTGAACCAAAACCAAGTGCGTTATTCAAATCAAGCCAAATGCATAAATAACATGGATAAAAATGACTAAAATGACTAAAATGTGATGCAAAACTAACACTAAACTATATGCTATTTCGAACGCATCAAATTACCCCAAGCTTAGAATCTTGCTTGTCCTCAAGCAATTGCAGTGGCCAAAGATAAGCAAAGAAACAAGAGACGCAACAAATAAGGAACCCGAGATAATAGCACATTCAAGCAATAGGCTAAAGGCTCGAACAGACAATAGGGACAACCAAAATCAAGTCCAATTAGAGAATCAGGCGCTCTGGAATCATGTCTCTCACTGATAGGGCACTCTCCTCACAACTCTCCAAGTGTTTAAAGGTTATGACAAATCGCTCAAATCCATCCATGAAAGTGTTCTACCATAAGCTTGACTGTTAACCAAATCTCAGCATACAATTCATGAAAACACACTAGAATCAAAAGGTCTTTGCAAGGTTGTAACGTGGCCGTGGGATTTTTCTTGTACGGTGGGATTAAAACAAGGAAAGGAAAATTCAAGGGCTATAAACCAACAACCCTTTTAAAGTAGCATAAGTGGAGCAATTCATTTTTCCTTTTTGCTTTCACAACTTTTTTTTTTTTACTCCTCTTCCGTTGTTTTTTTTTCTATTTTTTTTTATTTTATTCTCCCTCATTTGAGATTTTGCAATATTTATTGGGGAGGAACTAAACAACAGAAGAGATCCCAAGATCAAGCATCAAAACAATTCACAAGATTAAGCATCCAATTGCTCCCTTAAACATACTCTAAAAAGGTACCATAAACATTGGTCAATAGCATGGGTACCAAGAAAATTTATTTCAGTTAAGGCTCAAAAGGGGCAACTAGAGGAAGCTTTCGTTCAAAAATCAGAGTCTTGAAAACATGCCTATAATGCCTTAATCATATTCAAGTGTGTAGACAAAAATTTTCAAGTTTTGAAATGGTTTCAAGTCAAGTTCTAGAGAGCACAATCAGGATGAACACACTCATACAGGAGAAGGGGGCATATAAACATGATAAAGTGCAAGCCCCAATACAAGCTCAAGTCTCACATTTAGAAGTCAAAATCAGTGAAAAACATCAAATCAGAGCGCCACATGCTAATTCTCAACTTATCAAAAGATTGTCACTATGTACATTAAGAACACTACCTTTAAGCCCATCACAAGAGAAAATAATTGGGTTCCAAATCATTGCAATCTCAAATTTCAACAAAATTGCGGCACACATGGAAAAGCACAAAAGAATAGCATGACAATTTGGGGGATAAAATGATGCAAACAAAAACAAAAATTAACACAAGATGCAAAAACTAAAATGAGATGCAAGACTAAATGCACAAAATGTAAACTCCTTGTTGAGGATTTCAAAGGTACCAAATCGCACAAGTAATAAAATGATAAGTAAGATCGTCTCCACAGGGATTGCGATTGATTATTCAACTAAACAAAGTTCGTAACTATTTAGAACGAGAACCGAATAGTGGTATTTGGAAATAAGTAGATTTGTAACAATTGAAAATATATAATAACAACTATTTAAAAATCAAAGGATTAAAAATGACTAGGGATCGAATCTTCTTGTTTTCACTCTGATGCATTTAATCTACAACCAACGCAAGTTATCCCATACAAATTGAAGTTCAATCAACGATATTAGATTAAGTACAATTCCTTGTCTCATAACCCCTTTAACTAAACCAAAAATCCCTAATTCCTTAGGTGACCAATAATAAAGTTAAGCATAAAGATCAATGATTCACAAGAACACATAATCACAAAGTTATATTCCTATACTCATCATGACTATGGCTAGCAATCTCAGTTCAAGTCATTCACCCAATTTCCCAATCATCATGAAAAACCCCAAATCAATTCAATAGCGGCCAAGTATCAAAAAGCATTAAGCGCGAGAGAATTGAAAGCTCAATTGAAATGAAATAAACTTGCTTTAATAAAATAGAATTAACTACACAAGAGTTTCATCAAGATTCATCTACCCTAGTCTGAGAGATTTAGCTACTCATAAAGTAAGAAAAACCAAACCAGAAAAATCGAGGAAGAAGAGAGGAGGAGAACGAATCCTATCCTCCACCGTGCCCCCAAGAATCCAAGTTTCAACCCTAGACAAGTCTTTTTAGTGTCTATTTATAGTCTAGGGTGAAAAGGAGTGAAAAACAGGTCCAAAACATGTAAAAACGTAAAATTCTGCGTCCAGGGTGCTATCGTAACACGGCCGTGGTGTGAGGCACGGCCAGGCCGTGCTTCATTCTGTTTCTCGCACAGTTTAGGTGCTGTCGCAACACGGCCGTGCTTCCTGACACGGCCAGGCCGTGCTTCATGTTGTTTTGTATTTTTCACCTCTTTAACGTCCGAATTAGCTCAAGGTGTCTTCATGAAAGTTGAAGCTATGGATCTTAGCTTTCCAATGGCACCAGTTTCATCTCATTCGGACACCTACAACTCCAGATATGATTAAAACATTGAGCAGGTGTCAGGCTAGGACAGCATCACCTTATCAACTTGTAGCACAAATTACCCCAACTTATTCCAAGTGATTTTTCTCCTTTTTCCTAGGACAAATACCTTCCTTTAAGCACAATTGAACCAAAACCAAGTGCGTTATTCAAATCAAGCCAAATGCATAAATAACATGGATAAAAATGACTAAAATGACTAAAATGTGATGCAAAACTAACACTAAACTATATGCTATTTCGAACGCATCAAATTACCCCAAGCTTAGAATCTTGCTTGTCCTCAAGCAATTGCAGTGGCCAAAGATAAGCAAAGAAACAAGAGACGCAACAAATAAGGAACCCGAGATAATAGCACATTCAAGCAATAGGCTAAAGGCTCGAACAGACAATAGGGACAACCAAAATCAAGTCCAATTAGAGAATCAGGCGCTCTGGAATCACGTCTCTCACTGATAGGGCACTCTCCTCACAACTCTCCAAGTGTTTAAAGGTTATGACAAATCGCTCAAATCCATCCATGAAAGTGTTCTACCATAAGCTTGACTGTTAACCAAATCTCAGCATACAATTCATGAAAACACACTAGAATCAAAAGGTCTTTGCAAGGTTGTAACGTGGCCGTGGGATTTTTCTTGTATGGTGGGATAAAAACAAGGAAAGGAAAATTCAAGGGCTATAAACCAACAACCCTTTTAAAGTAGCATAAGTGGAGCAATTCATTTTTCCTTTTTGCTTTCAAAACCTTTTTTTTTTTTACTCCTCTTCCGTTGTTTTTTTTTCTATTTTTTTTTATTTTATTCTCCCTCATTTGAGATTTTGCAATATTTATTGGGGAGGAACTAAACAACAGAAGAGATCCCAAGATCAAGCATCAAAACAATTCACAAGATTAAGCATCCAATTGCTCCCTTAAACATACTCTAAAAAGGTACCATAAACATTGGTCAATAGCATGGGTACCAAGAAAATTTATTTCAGTTAAGGCTCAAAAGGGGCAACTAGAGGAAGCTTTCGTTCAAAAATCAGAGTCTTGAAAACATGCCTATAATGCCTTAATCATATTCAAGTGTGTAGACAAAAATTTTCAAGTTTTGAAATGGTTTCAAGTCAAGTTCTAGAGAGCACAATCAGGATGGACACACTCATACAAGGAGAAGGGGGCATATAAACATGATAAAGTGCAAGCCCCAATACAAGCTCAAGTCTCACATTTAGAAGTCAAAATCAGTGAAAAACATCAAATCAGAGCGCCACATGCTAATTCTCAACTTATCAAAAGATTGTCACTATGTACATTAAGAACACTACCTTTAAGCCCATCACAAGAGAAAATAATTGGGTTCCAAATCATTGCAATCTCAAATTTCAACAAAATTGCGGCACACATGGAAAAGCACAAGAGAATAGCATGACAATTTGGGGGATAAAATGATGCAAACAAAAACAAAAATTAACACAAGATGCAAAAACTAAAATGAGATGCAAGACTAAATGCACAAAATGTAAACTCCTTGTTGAGGATTTCGGCAGTGTACCGAATCGCACAAGTAATAAAATGATAAGTAAGATTGTCTCCACAGGGATTGCGATTGATTATTCAACTAAACAAAGTTCGTAACTATTTTGAACGAGAACCGAATAGTGGCATTTGGAAATAAGTAGATTTGTAACAATTGAAAATTAATAATAACAACTATTTAAAAATCAAAGGATTAAAAATGACTAGGGATCGAATCTTCTTGTTTTCACTCTTATGCATTTAATCTACAACCAACGCAAGTTATCCCATACAAATTGAAGTTCGAATCAACGATATTAGATTAAGTACAATTCCTTGTCTCATAACCCCTTTAACTAAACCAAAAATCGCTAATTCCTTTGGTGACCAATAATAAAGTTAAGCATAAAGATCAATGATTCACAAGAACACATAATCACAAAGTTATATTCCTATACTCATCATGACTATGGCTAGTAATCTCGATTCAAGTCATTCCCCCACTTTCCCAATCATCATGAAAAACCCCAAATCAATTCAATAGCGGCCAAGTATCAAAAACCATTAAGCGCAGAGAATTGAAAGCTTAATTGAAATGAAATAAACTTGCTTTAATAAAATAGAATTAACTACACAAGAGTTTCATCAAGATTCATCTACCCTAGTCCGAGAGATTTAGCTACTCATAAAGTAAGAAAAACCAAACCAGAAAAATCGAGGAAGAAGAGAGGAGGAGAACGAATCCTATCCTCCACCGTGCCCCAAGAATCCAAGTTTCAACCCTAGACAAGTCTTTTTAGTGTCTATTTATAGTCTAGGGTGAAAAGGAGTGAAAAACAGTCCAAAACATGTAAAACGTAAAATTCTACGTCCAGGGTGCTATCGTAACACTGCAGTAGTGGTGTGAGACACGGCCAGGCCGTGCTTCATTCTGTTTCTCGCCACGGTTTAGGTCTTTGTCGCAACACGGCCGTGCTTCCTGACATGGCCAGGCCGTGCTTCATG